>OX459113.1:118850920-119568276 GCA_949775065.1 Brachyopa scutellaris
CCACTCATCCACACATATCGGCCGGAATGTCGGCAATTTCGCGTTCAATATTATTCCTGAGTTTCTCCAACGTTGGTGGCTTGTTGCTGTTGACATATACCAATGGCTTAACATAACCACATTAAAATATTCAACGGCGTTAAATCACATGAGCGAACTAGCCTTTCCACAAGACCATTTCTCGAGATTACACGTTTACCGAACGTCCCCTTCAATAGATCAATGTTGTTTTACCAGCTGGCACCATATTGTTGGAACCACATGCCACGCCAAAAATAGTCTTCCATTATGGCACGATAGCGAACTCCGTGAAATGGCGATCATTTTCATTGACGAAAAAATACGGTCCAATCCCACCTCTTCCGCCATAAAATCCACAACACAGGGTCACTTTTTGTGGATGCAATGGAGTCTCTTGAAGCACAAATAGGTTTGTTCCTGTCCAATAACGCATATTTTGCTTATTGACAAAGCCATGAGCTTCATTGCTGAAGGTGATTTTTCAATGATATTTAGGATTTTTTTCCAACTCTCGCAGAGCTCAATCGGAGAACTTTCGCCGCTTCTAATGATCAAGAGGCTTCAGTTCTTCAGTTAATTTGATCGTTTAAGGGTGTAGGCCAAAAGAAAACTGAGAGATTGCTGTGAATGGTGTGTACTGTGGATGCCACTGATTTGGCTTATTTTGAACTGAAGTTCTTACGGCTGCGATATTTTAGAATCTATCCACTACCAACAGCACGCACAGCCTGTCTGGTGGGACGATTATTACCGATTATTACCGAAAATTGGAGGATTACAACCCAGAATCTTGGTAATAATTAGTGTTCCGTACCAAAAAACGGAACACTAATGGAATCAGTTCGGCGTCTGTCTATCATAGCCCTTTTTCTCAGAGAATATTTGATGGAGACTATTGAAATTTGGAACAGTTGTAGCAATTAGTGGCACAAACACAGACCTGAACTTTACCAGTTGAGTTTCGACTTTGGGAAGCTAGTTTTGGGTGTATGAATGGGATGTTAAAAAAATAAAAAAATATAGATCATCTTGCGGGATGTCAAATTAAAGCTTTTTAAAGCACCAATTCAAAAATGTATAAAATATATTCTTGTGGTGTTACTTTTTTTTCAAAAAAACTTAAAAAAATTGCTGTCCCGCTACCTTATTTCCAAAAACATAACCCAGAAAAATCTAAATAAAATCACAAACATTGAGAATAAAGTGTAGATTGAACCAAAATTATCAGAACTGCCCTACGTTCGACAATTTTTTTTTTAAAAATATTACCCAATCACACAAAAGCGGATTCGTATAGGGAAATTTGTACATGAGAGAGTAAAAATTGAATGGTTGATCCTAAAAATATGCCCCAAAAAATATCATTGATGTTATACTCAAACCATTGATTTTATGCACATAAAATAATCTTGATGGTTTCCGACACATTATAATAGGTGTCTCTACTTTTACTACATTGGGAAAAATTTATTTCAACGAACAACGAGACGCAGAATGAAATCTGATGCACATGCGTACATTTCTTCTATACTTTATTTGTTTTTTTTTTATATCATAAATCTAACTAGTATCAACATAAATCTATCACATATATGTGCATATGTACTTATATAGAAAAAACTGATATTACGGAGCACTTGTTGCGCAAGTACGACTTGCACTTGACCGGATTTTGTTTAATAATTTGCAAACCTTGCTCAGTCGTGAACTTCACCATGATAAGATATAAACTTTGACGTTCTGACATTGACAGATCATAAAAAAATTCAAGGATACATTTGTATTAAAATACAAAATTGTTATGTTCCTTTTTTATATAATTTACACACGCTTAAGGAGCCCTTATAATGTTAACACACAACGCGAGCACATGAAGGACAAGAACGAGAGACGGACAGATCGGCGTAGTGATAGGAAACTCAGATGTTAGGTTTCAACTATCTCTATGGTTTGTGTCCAGGATAACTGGAGAGTTGTGTATTACTAAAAGTTTTGTCATTGCTTAGGATTCACAGAAGTTTTTTCTAGTTGTTCGTTATTCTTGTTTGTGCGATCAAATTCTTCAGCCAGTGTTATGCCTTCGCAGTAGGTTTTGACATTAACTGCTAAAACTGATCAACTTATATTTATTTCGTGAGAAATAAATTTTTCAGAGACATCTGGATTTAAATCGTGAACCTTCAGCGTGACAAGCGACGACGACTACCACTACGCCCCAGCCACCCTATTAAAACACCCCCTATAAGAAAACTGATTTTTTTTGTAGACATTTTGAAGTTTCTAGATCATGACACATGATTTGATTCTCTTTTGGGAGTATAACTCCTCCCCCTTTCAATTGATTCCCATCGCTGGCTGTGTTGGAAATCCGTAAAACCTCAAAAGTCATCCTCTAAATTGATATCCATCCAATAAAATCTCCACTCGTTCTCGTAAAAAGCAAACCCGATGCGCTTTGGAAAACTGAAATTTTATCACTTGCCCAGGTCTGCTCTGTTATTGTGTTCTAGTAATAATCCATTACTTTGCGGCAAACCTATCAGTGACGTTCCATCAAACTTTATAGTGCATTACTGAACACACTATTCCAATTCAAGAGAAAAAACAGCAACTCCCAGCCAGAGTTTGGATAATCCTGACAGTATATGAGTACTCACACTCGCACTTGGCAGTTGGCACTCTGACCTGTTTTATTGCTCATACCTTTCAACGGTAGAAGTTTATCTGAGCAACTTTTATGCTTGGCAAAGTTCTTTAGAACTGCGGGAGATTTTTATTTTTATGGTTACCAGCCCTAAATGATGAAAGGGAAGTCAGCCTCACAGCAAGGACTTCTTATGCCCTCCGCTGTCGTCGTTTATAATCCAGTAATACAAGAAAAGCTATATTCCACGAGAAGGTGAACTAGGGGTATGAGTATAATGTCCTCGCAGGCAAAATGCAAAATACGAGTATAGTATCCTAAGGGTAGAATGGTAAATGGAAATGAATTGGGGTCAATATGTTGCTGCACAGTCAAGTGGATGGCCAATCTATGTGAAAGGATTCCTTTACAACTCGCTTTAGTACTGCTTGAATCCTTTTCAACTAGTTTTTCAAGGGAATAACAGGATTCGTGCGTAGAAATCTCGAATCAAAGCTACAAATTATCCACCACTACAGAAAATAGAAATGATCCTTGAACAAAAGGGACACAACTGCTACCAACTTTGTGGAATAAATTTTAAATAGGAGCGGGGCGGTATATACCCTCCATCCAGTTGTGTACAGTGCAAGTAGTACAACCCATTAACTTGCTTGTAATAAACCGTAATAACTGTCAACCAATTTGCGCCCCCAAGCACACAATTGGATTGTATCAATTAACCCTTGATTCTCGTACTGGACTGCAAGTGGCTCTCTATGTGTGCGTGTGTTTCTGTGTGATGCGGGTAAACGTAAACAGGACTGACTGTATTAATGAGATACACTTCAATGGAATTTATTTGCAATAACGCATACGTAATGAAGTAGCCACTAGCCAGTCGAAATGGCAGTCCCAAACCACCCAGTCTCTGTTCCAGTTCGAAGTTCGAATTTGAGTCCAGTCAACAAGGCGCAAGGACATGTGGATGTGCATATTATGGAATGTTACACGTATTTAAATATCCATCCCAATGGAAAGTTCATTTAACGAATCATTTTTTTATTGGACTTTCTGCAAATTAAGTTGATCAAAGGATTTGTTTTTTTTTTTTTTTTTTAATATCCAAAATAAAACGAAAGAATCACGCACGGAAGCAGATTACTGTTTTGGCTTTTATTTGCTTAATTAACTTATTAATTAAGTAATTACATTTAGTGGTATGCAAAAATAGTGATTCGTGGGTGGTTACATGGAATTGAAGCGGAAATATGCGTACCCGTAGACTTGGGCTCATAAGTACGGATACATAAATTAATTATGTTTTTTTTTGGAATTTACGAATAAATTTTTTTATTATTTTTAATTTATATTAATATTTCGAGAGATTTGCAAAACAAGAAAAAAACAATCATTCTGGACATGCCTTTTTCGGCTCATTTGTGGTCATAAATTCTCACTTCAATGCATTTCTAATTTTGGCAGGGAATAATTGGATTTATTGTTAGCAAAAGAAATCCCATAAGTAAATTGCAGGCCTCAGTTTGACTAATCTCTTCTGTTCGATGAAGTGGATAGAAAAGCTACTGGGCAGGACAGTATAGTATCAACTGAATGTTTCTGGACTCCTTTTTTTTGTCTTTTTATAATCTACACACGCTAAAGGGGATATGGATACCCTTATAATGTTTACACACAGCGCGAGCACATGAAGAACAAGAACGAGAGACAGACATATCGACGTAGTGATAGGAAACTCAGATGTTAGGTTTCAACGAACTCTATGGGTGGTGTCCAGGATAACTGGAGAGTTGTGCATTATTAAAAACTATGCCATTGCTTATGATTCACAGAAGTTTTTTCCAGATGTTTTCTATTATAGTTTGTGCGATCAATTTCTCAGCCATACCGCCATCCTACTGCCAGTGTTATGCCTTCGCAGTTGGTTTTGATATTAGCTTCTGAAACTGATATTTTTATTTCGTGAGAAATAAATCTTTCGACGACATCTGGATTTGAACCGTGAACTTTCAGCGTGACAAGCGACGACGACTACCACTATGCCATGGCCACCCACACTGTATCCCAACCGAATTGTCAGCACATGCCTTATGGGGGAGCTTTTTCTTGAACACAGGTGCCTGTCCATGTTTCGGTGGCACTCAGTTAGCAAAATTGCCACTGAAGTAAAAAGCAAACCACTGACTTACACAAGTTTTGTTTTTGTAATTTTCATCAAATTTGCATACATCCCATCATGAACAGCCAATGGCATAATGATCATGTGGCCGCTCGCTGTGTGTATAGAAAATATGAACATCAAGGCAGTGTTACCATTACTAAATTAAACCAAATTATAACTGCTTTTTTGTGGTTTTTGTCAAAAACCTTGGGATTTTCTGCTTTGAGAACCAATAAATAAATTTGAGTAGGTGAGGGTGTTGCCGCTTGATTTTTTCAGTTTCTTGTTTTTCTGGAGAAATCATTAAAATGCACTTAAGCACTTAAGCTTCACCAATGCAGGTTTATTTGCGCGTAAACTAAGCGTTTTCGATATTACATCAAAACACTATACAACATACTAAGATTTCATATAAATTGAGGTGGTATCCATTTTGTATACAATTATCGTTATTTCGTTCAACAAATTGTGTTTTTTTTTTAATCAGCAGATGGTAACCCTACGGGTATTGCCCTCCGATTTGCGGCAATTTGTCATGCATACTAGGGTAATTCAGTCAGTCAGAGCTCAGTCAGAGCTTAAAAGAGGGACAGGTTTATGCAAGCAAGGCAATACAAGGCACCGTAGCGCAAGTGGTTAGTGCGTCGGACTACTGAGCCAGCGGTCTTGGGTTCGAATCCCGCCGCAAACACCTAAAAGTTTTTCACAGTGCCCACCTCTTTCGAATGTCTGACAAGCATCAAAGAGTATCATTTGTCACGATTGAACTTCTCAACTCGCCGTTCGGAGTCGGCAAAAAACTGTAGGTCCCTTCCATTCATGCAGAAAATATAACACACACATACAAATGGTTGCAAGAAGCTGGCCCAGGTGCATTCACCCCGTGCTGTAGCGCTACCTTAGAACAAGACTATTTGAGTACGACAGCTTTTTATGTCGATGTTTGGTATTTACTTAAACAGCTATACAATTTGAATGGCCTTGTATAAAACAACTCCAACCTTGAGTCCCCCCTATTTGCACACTTTACATTTCCAAAACCCTTAATATACTTTCTAAAGATTTAAATAAGTCGGTTTACCTTATTTTCATTTTCACTCAACCAACCAACAGGATATGCGAGTAGCAGAGGTTTCATGGCTTACCAAGCTTCGCGGCATTGGGGGATGATGTAGGATAAAATCCTTGGTAAACAAAAATCCAAGCAAGTATTTTATCAGGCTGAAGAAATATTAAGGAATGCCGGAAATAACATATTTAAACCTCTTTTTCACCTAGAGTCTGGGAAATGGGAATTCGAAGTGGAACTTCTATTATTCGTTAGCAATATACGTGTACCTACATACATACATATATGTATATTTACTTTGAAAGCAGTGGCTTGACAGATCAAATTTGACAATATAAAGACGGTTTCATATACTGGTGTCGCCATCTCTTGCCAAACACAGGTTTATGAAATTCCGATTCGGTTCGAGGAAAGATTCAGTTAGAATATCGGTAGAACGGGACTTTGCAGTTTGTGCAGCAAAGTTCAAGTTGTCAGGTGTTGAAGATTCAAGACTCTTCTTATACCCGTCGTCATCGCCATACAATGAATAAGCTTTTTGAAGGTGTATGCATTATAGATAATTTTACGGAAGTACCGCTATTTGACTGGGACCACCCATCTCGAAGGCAACTTATCCAGCTCAATGTGCATGCCTTTTCCCCAAATCTAAAACTATAAATCGACAATTTTATATACCTTGACGACGAATTATCTATCCACCTGGAAGTGGCACAAATAAGGTTTAAATTTTTAATATTATGCATTTTAAAAAAGCTCAACCAAAATGCACACACCATAAATTGAATTTGCCACAAGAAATAGAAAATCAAATTTTCCACGTGCGTCGTCGCCTTGTGGAATTTTTGCTCACGTTTCGCTTGTGTTCTTCTCTTTGAAATCCTTCTGGTTTTACGTGTACAATGCAATTTTCTTCTCAACATACACATACATATATTCGTATTTAGTAAATGCACATTATATAACGGTGAATACGTTAGAGGCAATAGAATCTATTTTCCTCTTTCCATTTGCCAGGGAAAGTGAAACGGAAGAGATACACCGGGAGAAATATTTGAAAATTGGCAAAAAGCTGGATTTTCTCAGTCGAATTTGGCAGGAAATGTTATCAGTTTTTTTTTTTTATCAATAGATGGCAGCACAGTTATAGTTTTCTATTTCTGTGAGGGCCAAATCTGGGACTCGATTTTACACTCTCTTCCAGATATCCGATTATGCTGAAATTTTGCATGTCCGGTGACAACTCAATATAGTATATTTCATGATCTTGTAAATCTAATATGGCGGACGCCCAAAGATGGTTTGAGGTTGGAGGTTTACCATTATCTTCACGACCTCCTAAATATGGGTATCAAATGAAAGGATTTGACAATTAGAATACGATTAGCTAAGTGACATTGAATAGACGATGGTTTGACGAATAGAATCTCAAAAAATATAGTATATATTATGACATTGTAAATCTAATATGGCGGACACAATAAGATGGAGGATTATCGTTATCTTCACGACCTCCTTAACATGGGTATCAACTTAAAGGGATTGACAAGCAGAATTAGACTAGCCAAGTGACGTCATTCTAAATTCAATGTGGTGGGTGCCCCAAGATGGCGAATTACCATTTTCTTCACATCCACCATGGCAAGGGTATCAAATGAAAGGGCGAGTAGTAAACTTTCTCATATCCAACCCACCCAAGCTAATATACACCGAGTGCCCCAAGCTTTAATTTATAGTCACATATTGGTGACTCGGAAAAAAATAATTTTTTTACTTTTTAGTTCATTAAAGCTTGTTTTTTAAAAAAATATTTTTTATCTTTATATTTTTATCTTGATGGCTTTGTTTATCGTTAAAATTGTCAAATTTAGAGTTCAGAAAATGCATTAGTGATTGTTGGAAAGCAAATGCGTCCACAATGTGTCACTGTTTGGTGCGGATTTCGGGCTGGAGGCATTATCCGACCATTCGTCTTTCAAAATGGGGCTGGTGATCCAATAACAGTTAGTGGTGTTCACTTTCGCGACATGATAACCCAGTTTTCTTTGCCTACATTCCATGTGGACGACATGTGGTTTCAATAAAACGGTGCCATATGCCAGACAGCCCCAGAAACATTGCAATTACTGCATGAGTCATTTCCTAGTCGTGTAATTTCCCATTTTGGTGACCAGAATTTACCGATCATGCGATTTAACGCTGTTGGACTTTTTTCTTTGCGGTTTTTTCAAGTCCAAGGTTTATGCAAGCAAGCCCACGGCCACCCACGATAAAAATATCTTTTTGTAGCAAATAGTACATGCGCTTGGTACTCTTTTTTGGATTCAATTTTGTCCGGGAAAGTACGGGATTTCCATTCTCGTTAACTTCAAAATATTTCTGGCAACCCTAAGCTGGAGTAATTCTTAGAGTTTCTCTTCAATGTCGATGGATTTTTCTTTCGCAATAGCCAGCGATATTTTTATCTTGTAATTTTTTGTGTATGGGCTTTGCTATTTAACTGGCTTATGACATAAGTATTGTAAGTACGTTTTATGTCTCCGATTTTGGTAGTCTTCTGATCATAGAATCCATGAATATGGAATACTTTCTTGTGGTATATGTGCCTTTGTGGCTTGCAGGATTACCTTGGCTTTCCGTGTTGTCCGTTGTTTAAAAAATTCCTCCTTTTGAAATAAAACTAACCTCTAATCCGTCGAGTCTTTTTCAGGTTCCAGAGTTATAAAAGCAACACTCTACAGTCAAGCAGTCTGATTCCTTTTAAGGGGGAATCCAAATTGTTGTGTCATTGCTTGTAAGTTTTAAAAGTTTCATTCTCTTTCCTTCTCCATACGGACGACCGCTAGGGATGTCTAAAATTCTCCAAATCCACATCCAGCCACACCATTCTCTGTCATTTGCATAAAACCGCTGCACGGCAACATTCGTCGTTGTTTAAAAAGTTAAGTGCATTTCATAATAACCTTATACTCGTACTTACTTCGAGTACATAATCTTCTTCTCCTTACATAGCTTACTTCCTAAACCATTTACAGTTCACAGCAGATAATTTACAAAACTAATTAGCAATTCAAAAAAGGAAAGAAAAAAAAAATCATAATTCTACTTCCATTAGGCATCTTCCCCTCTGCAGAGAATCAACTCCAATCCTCCCCTCAGCCTTGCTTTCATAAAGCCACATAAGAGTCCCTAAACGTTGGTACCAACTTTTCTTCAGTTCAGTTTGTGGGAAAATCTTCCTTTCAATTCCGGCTGGCTCACCCCCCTCCCCCCCACACCTATAACATTGGGAAGGAGCGCAACAATTCAAATTTATAAATGAATTTAGTCGTACAGTCGAGAAGTTTTCAAACCTAAAACCATAATAATTTCACTTGGCAGGGACATCTTCCGCACCCCAACTGCCATCCACCAGGACGAAGCACTTCGTCTCGATATGTATGCACGAGGATGTTTGTTTGAATTCGAGGGTAAAGTCCAATAGATAAGCATATTTTCTACGAGGAGACCTGACAAGAGGAAGACATCTTTTGCCATGCACCCTTCTGACCCAGTTGCTCCAGGGATGTCTGTCTGTACAAGCAACATGGTCGTCTATTTTTCGCCTTTCGATTTAGTCTTCTTTAGTTTTTCTATTTTAGAATGGACAAAGGTATCTATTGCCATGACCCGGACTTTCGGAAATTAGCAAGTGCAATATACCACCACACTGGCAAACAACATAAAACAATATTGCAGGACCCAAAGTAGGAGAGGATCCAATTGTTGTGTGCAGGTGAAGTTTATTTTTGTCTCCTTTTTTTGTATCGATTTTTGGCTTTTACGTCATCATCGATAATGTCCTTGTCATCGGATAACGCGACAGATAAAACCCGACTCGACTCGACTCTGGGCGGAGGATATCCCTTCTGTTTTATCTATCCTCATCACTGCATGCATTCGTTGTGGCTGTATACTCCTAGTTCCGTATGTGTGACGTAAATCCTTTGGAATCGGATGTTAAAGTGAAACGGACATGACTTGGAGGGATGTTCTTCCTTCCTTTGAACTGTTATTAGGTAGTTGAAGGGCCGTTTTGGGGTGTGATTGTTTTTTTTTCTTGTTTTTCTCGAGATTGCTATTTCAGGACCAAAGTAAAGCTTTCAAAGGATAATGGCCATTAAGATTGTTTTTTTTTTTTGTTTGTTGCTATGTGTGTGTTTCTTTTTATCGAATCCGGGATTACGCAGCAAAGTGGTTTAGTTAACTGTTATTACATGGTCTTCACATTTGCATACGAATGATTAGATTTCTTGTAATGCTTTGACCATGGTAGTTTGTGGGGTGATGTGGTAAAAAGGACTCTCAAACCCTTTGAAGTTAGATACAAATTGAAAAATTGTAAGTATTTATGTAGGTACTCCCCATCCAGTCGTTAAATTTGTTCTAATGAATCCCTTTTCCCCATTTGTGCTATAAAGTAAACTTTCAAAAAATACCACATGCTCGTAATCAAGAATCTAGAAATGTCATTTTTTTGTACCATGGACATCACCCTCAACCACATTAAGTTTCAATCAGAATGTACTCGTATACTGGTGTGTACATAGTTCTTTTAATGAATTTGAACATAGTTAAGGATTAAATGGGCGGTTAGTTTCAGAGAATGAGATTACCGTTCGTCACAACAGATGATTCAAACACAATTTGTTTATTCAATAAAACACATAATAATTAGAAAATTTACAGTTGATTGATTTTGAAATCATATCTAAATTTGGAAATTATTTATGGAATGTAATATTAGGTGTGTTTTATTTTTGTAACCTTCGTACAGTGGTGTGAAAAATTATAGACTCACACGTAAATTTTCAATTAACTTTTATGATTCGTTTTGTGACAGCATATTGCCAGCCGACACCAACTTGGGGAAAACCCTTTAATGGCTTAAATATTTATTTTTCCAAGAATGGTTTTTTAATTTTCAAATTTCGCCTGTAAAAAGTATAAATTCAGGCCTTTATTCGATCTCAGGCTTAGTTGTTAAGCGTAGCTTGGTATTCCAACAGTTCTTAAAAAACAGTGCAGACGTTCTGGAGTGATAACGAACATTTATGTATTTTTGTTTTACGCAGTAAATTGTTTACAGTTATAAATATGCCATGTGGGAAACAATTAACAGACATTGAAAAAGAAATAATAGTCGATTTAAAAAATAGTGGAATGAAGCAAACAAATAAATCGCTCTCAAGGGATAGTGAATAATTTTCTACAAGCCGGTATTGAAAAGTACGGAACAAATAAGCGATTTGGGGGACCAACAGAATTTCCAAAAAAGGAGCTTCTTCATCCCAAACGATTTGGCGTTTTAATTTGGACTGCGATTCTAGCCTCAACAAGGGCAACAGCCTCAAATAACTTGTAGTATATTGAAGTACTCGTTGACTTGTTGTTCTGTGTTATAGGCCCCTGGACGCCCAAATGGCTTTAAGTACGATTGGCATGATCTTAGGAAAGAAACGAGAATCATGACATGAAGAGGAAAAGTTATGGTGTGGGCAGCTTTCATTGGAAATCTGAATAAACAGAAATTATTTTTATTTCGCCAAAAATTAATAACCCTAACAGAAGACGAAGATGTCAAGACAACGCTCCTATCCATACAGCAACGTGGCCAACTTTAAATCCAGACATAAACCCCATTGAGAACTTGTGGAGGATCCTGGCAAGGGCAGTTTACGATCAGGAAAAGTCAGAAATTCAAAACGTTGAATAACCCGAAGAAAGATTTAAAGCATGGAATAATATACCGGACAGTACTTTAAAAAATCTTATTTCTTGCCTACCACGAAGATTGTTAACTATTACTTTAGATGGGGCTCCAGCTCGGTGTGAACCAGGGCCTACTTCTCGCAACCATGTATGTGTGCCTGTTGTATTTTTGCATGAATGGCAGGGACCTACAATTTTATGCCGACTCCGAACGGCGAGTTGAGAAGTTCGTTGACAAATGATACTCTTGAATGCTCGTCAGACATTCGAAAGAGGTGGCACCGTGAGAGAACTGTAAGATGTTTACTGGGATTGAACCCAGGCAGCATTGCATAGTAGTCCAACGCACTTACCATTACACCACGGTGCCCAGAGTTAGCTATTATGTATAAGAAATTACATATTAAATAAATTATTATACAAAAATTTAAAATCTCAAGTTTATACTTTTTCACGGTTGGCAATATATTGACACAAAACTAATCATAAAAGTTTATAACTCATTCTAAGAAAACTGAAAATTTACGTTTGATTCTATAATTTTTCAAACTACTGTATATGCATAGGCTAAGAAAAGTTCGCAGCTTTATGTTTTCTCAATATGCTCACATGCATATGTATGTATATCTGGCAGCACTGAACATAGTGACATAAATGAGACTTCATTTGAAGTATTTATTTTTCTTTGGCTGATTGAAAAAAGCTAATTTATTATAAGATCATTTTTAATTTACACTGCCGTCCATAAGTTTCCGGACAGTACATTCTGTCAGAGAGACTCTTATAACATTCTTTGTCTTTTTCATTTTAATAATCAGAATTTATTTGAAACTAGTGGTTGCCCGGTGCGCTTCGCTACACCCATTAAAAACAGTGTTTATGTCATAAATGTAATGGAATTTTTCCGAGTGACTTTATGTGAATAGTAATGACTAATGACTCTGGTGGAGAATTAAATGCCGACGACTCTATTTGGAGTTAAGAAAACTGTCCAAACAATAATATCCTACGATCTCAAAAACTTACCATCCGATTCAGCTGAAACTTAGACAATATATTTGTTATGAAGCGAGAACTGCACGTAAATCAAAAGTTAGCTGTCACCGTGCATTGCTGTAGCAATAATTTTGCGATTTTGGTTTTCATGGCCATCTATCGGAAAAAATGGAAACTTATGATTTACAAACATTTCTCCCTTTATAACAAATATATTTTATAAGTTTCAGCTCAATCGGATGGTTTTGAAACTTTGGTGTTCCAGCGCCATTTATCAGAAAACTTGAGAACTTTTGATGTACGAACACTTCAAACATCAGAAAAAGTATATAGTGTAAGTTTATGAGCTTTGAGGTATCAAACGAACAGCTCATTTTTATATATAAAGATAGCTTCAACAATATTATGCTTGTCTCGGTAAATGTCCAAATTATGTGAACTTCGTATGTACTTGCACCACTTTGGCCATTAATTTAGGCTTTCTATCGATCAACTTTCCCAATGTTATTGATCTCCAGGCTACTTGAAAGATCTCCCAAAATTGTATCTTTCGATGTTGGACACTGTTTTTGAACCTCTCTGTCAAGTTCGTCCCAAAGCAGCTCGGGTGATTGGGCAGGCCATTTCATATGTTTCAGTGTTTCTTCTTTTTGATCCACGTATCCTCGGCAAAGCTGTTTCGGATCATTCTCTTGCATTAATACGAATCCAGGGCCTATTAATCGCAAACCCGATCGTAAGGTGTGTTCTTTTCATATTTGTCTGTAGTTCTCCTTATTCATGATTCCTTCGATACGGATGGGGTCTCTAATACTAGCGGAAGATAAACATCTCCAGACTATTACTGAGCCACCTTCATTCTTAACTGTTTGGAGGTTGGGACACCGCACAGCTAGGAGGCGTCCTTTCTTTAGCAGACCGCTGCGCCGGTGCTCTTTTCCCCAATGAAGTCGCTAAACTTTGTTTTGAGGTCGTATAACTAAGGTTTTCGTACTGCTTCTTCACCGTGAAGACCTGCGGTAGCTAGACGCCTTTTTATCGTTGTTACTAATATCTTCTTCTTGCTCTTCTTGATCCACGTCTCTTCGGCAAAGCTTTTTCCATGCTTGAATAATAAATAAATAAATGAGCCAGAATACTTAGTCCAAGTGTACACTGAAAACGAGCCTAGAGTTGCAGTTTCCCAACTCTAATTCCCTCTTTCAATATTCATTTGAAACTCAGCCAATAAATAAAAGAATACAATTTATTAGTATGAAACTTTATAACAATAACCAAAACTATTGTCTACAATCGACCTAATTTCATTTCTCGAGAGGCCCTGAGTACTGTTTCTGGTATGACAAAACTGCTCCAGAACCAACAGTTGTAGGTACAAGTACTCCACATATAGACGCAACAAGGGGAAATTCCAAATGAGCATATCTCGTACAAAAATGTGTTACGTATCCTTTTCAAAGTTATTGCTGGCCAAAAAGGAACAGCAAGGCAAGGCAGGGCATACTTGAGAACTTTTTGAACTTCCGGCAATTCTTGCAGTCGTCAAACACCCCACGTCGCACCACATTGCAGCCCAGCTCCTTGAGAACAGCCAAGAAACTGGCAGCAAAAAAAGCAAAACAAAAAAGAAAGAAATACAAAAAACAGTGAGGACGACACTGATAGCGACGGCATCAAGTAGTCAGCCCCATAAGGCAACACAGCAACAGTGGCAGGCAGGCAGGCATGCCACCCGTAATAACGCAAAACAATTCAAACTTAAATAACAAACTTTCTGCAAACGGTTTACGAATTCTTCGAGAGTTTGCTTACGAGTTTTAAGGATTTTTTTTGTTGGTACATATTTTGTTCCCCTTTTTAATGGTTTACTTTTTTTTTTTTGTTCCTGACAGCATTTTACTGTTACCGAAATGCCAAGGTTGAAAAGGTCCTGCTGCGGGAAGAAGGAATCGTTACTAAATTGTATACGAATTGCATGAAAAGAGTTGCGCTGGTGCGATCCAATACCAATGGATTCGCATTTGGTGTGTATTTGCAAACAGGATAAGGTCAAGGGTATCCTTGTTAAGGGTGGTGGTCGTGGTAAAGTGGCTGTTGAGTTCTGCTAAGTGGTTTAAGTGAATTACGTTTTCGAATCGTATTTGTACCTTGAACTTTGATAACTCTGATGGAATCCATGTGACTACCTCATTATACTTTAACGCCCACTTGCAACTGCTCTATTACAATTCGCTTGGCAGTGGGTGTATTTAAAGAGCTTATTCAACAGCTTTTCCTTTTCAACGACGATTTCCAAAAAAATTAATTAAGTTTTAGGAACTAGAAAGCGTAATACAATGCAAAAAAAAAATCGTATAAATTCGTATCGATTAAGTTAAGACGCCACCAAAAATAGCAAAGCTTTAAACCGCAGTAAATATGGCCGCCTTTTAGGCGCAAAATGCTATTTCAAGTCAACTCTGCGACGAGCCAAGCAAACAACCGACATTTGAAGTGATCCCAGAGGCAATTAGTAGCAGACCAGAGAACAAGTGGCAATGCTGCTTAAAGAGGACTGTGGGAACTGTGAAGCCACCCACAAAATGGACGCATGTATGCCTACGCAACGGAAATGTTTTAACGTCAGGAGACCATAAACCGAAGATGATGTTTACGATAACCGAGCTCACATTGCACAAAGCGGGACATCATTTATGGCGAAAACAAGGATGTTCTAATAACGAACAATTAATTACGTTGAAACGTCAGCAAACAAATTAAAATAACCGCTTTTCATTGCGTCGGCAAGTGCGTGCTTCTGACTCCTGAGAGTGTAAAAAAAGAGTTTATCTGATTTGCTGTATGCATGAGTGGCTTCGCGAAGTAAGGCATGTCACTTGTTATCGGCAAATTTAATTTCATCACTCAAACCGAAGTTCCACAAGGTTGTTTACTATCGTCACTACCCTTTTTTTACTCGAGGTTCAAGACTTGCTTCGTTGTGCTTTATGGGAATTAAGCTGTTGAAGACAGTGGGCTCTCAGCCCATATAAACCAAACAACTGTTAATGGTGCGAGCTAAGTGCTAAACAAATTTTTGAATCTTTTCCCGTTAATCCCAAGCAGAGTCCTAACTTGTCTCAAAATTGTTCGACTTTCATTCCAGAGTTCTGCTCCACAATACCGATTCTACCCGACAAAGGGTGGATAAGCATGCCTGTAGCTACTTGTGAACTACTACTTAAACGTTAGATGGAAAGGTAGCATAACGGGCCTCGTTCCCAAGCAGATTTGGCCCAGACACGGTCTGAAACATTCTAACTCTAAGGTAGAAAGACTGCAAATTGGCATAATGCTAGAAGTCATCTTATAGCCAGGCATGCAACTAGACCTGAAACCTCATCCAACTATTTCTATATGAGCTGTAGAGACGAGCATGGGGGAAGAAGGAATTCTCCACTTTCTTTGTACCTTCCTTGCTATTTTCCACGTAAAGAAACGCTATCTAGTAGCCTTCTACATTGATAATCTTGGCGACTAGCGCAAACAGATGTCAGAGGACTCTTTCACTGGAGCCTTAAATGGGGAGCTGTGGAAATATCCCAAAAAAGGTCGTTGCTAGTACATAGGAATGGAATTAGTCTAAATGTCGGTGGCCCTGGCCAGTCCTACCTAACCTAACATATGGCCTTCTACATTTCTTAGCTCCTCACAAATTAAATGTTTGTCCATTTGCTGAACCCTTTGCAAGGTGTTCTGCATCTTCATTGTCTTAAACTCCGACGAAGAAAGACCTTATTCCTCGTAACTAGAGTGTTACTGTTAACTTTTGTCTAAACCCTTCTTATTTTCCAAGTTTCTTTCGAATGCATTTGGTTTTTTAGGACCAACAAAAAGAACTTAATTTCCGACCGTCTCATCTGCAATTGCATAAGACGACGAAGTTGTATTTTCGGATTCGAAATTTAAGAAAATTTTAAAGAGCAGCCAGGTGATGACATTTCACTTCCTTGAGCCGAGATAACCACTCAGGAACTGTCTTATTTCGATGGTTATTAAAAATGAAAACATCTCTTAACGCCACGACAAACTTGCAAATCGAATTCAGTGAAACTGTCATCGTTAGTTGAGCCTGACATGGACACGAATCAGTTTCGAATCTGAACAGAAAAATCAAGTGGAAATTGCAAACAACAACTTTTCCAACTCTGAGATATAATCCCAAAGTTGACTGCTGAATTGGAAATTAGATTGGCGTCAACTAAAAGTTGAATCTACAGACCTGGCCATATGAACCGAAACATGATTTTCCCAATCGAAATTCTATCTTGCGGAGCTTATATTTTCTGAAATACTTGTGCAAATGAGTTTTTCTTTGTTTTATTTATATTTCATACTATTTTCTTTAATTTTTGGGAACAGATAATTAGCACAGTTATATGAGATATAAAAAGAAAAATCGAATGTGTAATAATGGTGCAAAAAGTTGCATTT
Organism: Brachyopa scutellaris; assembly: GCA_949775065.1. Lineage (NCBI taxonomy): Eukaryota > Metazoa > Arthropoda > Insecta > Diptera > Syrphidae > Brachyopa > Brachyopa scutellaris. Next base: position 118,868,036 of record OX459113.1, read on the forward strand.
TTAATTAAACGCATCAAATAGTTCACATTATTAAAAAATGAAGTCGGATAAGTAATTATGGACTTTTAATGCTGTTATTTTACAATAGCTGGACGATGTTGCAAGTAATCATTAGATACCTCACTTTCCCCAACCCTTCCTTAACGCTTCCTTTAGTTCGTTTTTAGGGTTCCGTACCCATGTGGTAATACGGAACCATTATACATAAGTTCGCTCTAACTCAAAAATGTCTGTCACGATAAAAAAAATTTGCACACTTATACATTACGGTGATCTACATACATGGACAACATATTACTCAAAAATATTGTCAAACAACTATACAGGGTGCGTAATCTCAAAAAAAAAAATTCTGAAAAATATATCATGTGGAACATCATCGATGGCTCGAAACAAAGATTCCAAAAATTTTTTTCCTAATTTTTTCTGTTAGAAATTTTGGAAGGTATTGCCAAATATGTGTGAAAAACATAATATCAAAAAGCCCCCTACTATTTTCTCGGAAACTACTGAAGTCAAAAATATGAAAAAAATCATAGTTTGTAGATAATTTTTGAGAAGTTCACGTCGAAATTTTTGAGAAATTTACGTCGCCAAATTCAATTTTATGTCGAAAAATTCAATTTCTCAACCGATTAACTCGTAAACTACTGGACAAATTTTGAAGAAACTTCCACTATTCGATTAACAATAATTTTCGGAAAATGAAATGCTATCCGAAATTGGGCTGCCTTATAAAAAAAAATAAAAAAAAAAGTAAATAAAAATACGGATTTTGCCAGGAAAGAACCTGAGACCCCTGAACTCAGTAGTACAGCGCAAAAAAGGTTAATGGAGGCGCTATACACTCAGTCGCGTTCTTAATGTTTATCCAATTTTTTATTTTTAATATTATTACTTATTATAAGTTTTTAAAGTGAATATAGAGGTGGGTCGTTTTCGTTTTTTGTGTTAACCAAACGAAACAGTTATTTAAACAAAATATAACTAGTTTTAAAACTACGGAACTTTTTGAGCGCGAGTCTGACTCGCACTTGGCCGGTTTTTTCTTGCTTGGTTTCTCTTTTGCTATTTTGATCATATTTTCATGCCACAAGCTCTCTATCGGGTGTCATTCGGAACTGTTTCTAGGCTATTCCATTTCAAAAATTTCGTTATCTGGGAAAAATTGCCTCACCTTAAACATTATAACTTTTTCACCGTACGAGGGCAAAACAAAATATATGCTGTCAACAAAAAAGGACACCTTACATCGACGAATTGGACAGAACGTCACAATAGACAGCTACAACTTCGAGGTACTTTGTCTACCTCGGCTCTGCCATAACTTCAAAAAACGACATCTCATCGGAAATCAAACGAAGGATTACTCTTGCCAACCGCTGTTTCTTTGGGCTAAGAAGGCAATTGAGTAGTAAAGTCCTTTCTCGATCGACTAAGGAGACTCTATATAAGACCCTTATCATCCCAGTCTTGCTATATGGAGCTGAAGCATGGACTTTATCGAAAGCGGATGAAGATATCCTTGGTCGCTTCGAGAGAAAAATCCTTCGTAAGATATTCGGTCCCGTTTGCGTTGACGGGTTCTGGAGGAGAAGATTCAACCACAAACTGTACGAGCTGTACAGCGACATCAACCTGGTCAAAAAACTGCACATTGGGCGTTTAAGATGGCTAGGACATGTAGAGCGTATGGACATCAACGCTCCGGCTCGGAGAATATTCGACTCTTACCCGGAGGGTCAGCGCAGCAGAGGACGACCTCGCCTAAGGTGGCGCACACAAGTAGAACAAGACCTCAGCCAACTTGACGTGCGCAACTGGATGCGGCTAGCTAAGGACCGGGCTAGCTGGACGAGGTTGTTGGTTGAGGCCTTGGCTCACCCCGGACTGTAGCGCCACCTAAGTAAGTAAGTTTTCACCGTACGACAAGGTGCGTGATCCTATTGGAAAATAAAATCTCAATTCGCTGCAAACAGCTCTTCGATAGTTGGGAACAATGAATTTCTTAAGATATTCATAGATCATAGGTATACTTTTCGGCATTAACATGGCCTTCAATAAACTCTAATCTTCCTAAATTCGGACCACAAAAGCATCCCCATACCATTACACCAACTGGGTGCTTGGGGCATGTGAGGATGCATTTTTGTTGTATTCCTCTACCTATGCCCTAAGAACGAACAGAGTTCCATCATTTCCAAACATGTTAAATTTTGATTCGTCCGACTAATTAGCACTCCTCCACTCATGGTATCCCCAATTGAGATATTTTATTTATTTATTTTTATTTATTTCACATCATTATTACTTACAATAGCAAGATTAACAATCTTATAAAGTAATTGCAAGCCTAAGTAGATACTGAGCGCGGAGTGAAAAGAATTATAAGAAAACATATATGTATATTATGTATGATAAATTAGTCGATACCGAATAAGAAGAAAATGAAGATAAAAGTTCTAGAATATTTGAATCTATTTAAATGAAAGTGTAAAAGAAAAGTGAGCAATATTAACTATGTTCTATGGCCAGAAATGTAAAAACAGAAGATTTAAATTTCTTCGTACTAGAGATCGCTCTCAGGTGTGCTGGTAGAGAGTTCCACAGCCGATTTGCTTGGACAAAGAATTGACGTTCTGACGGGAGGCACGAGTATCTCGGTTGGATTATCATTAATGATCGCGGTGATTGGAAAAAATTGAGTTTATTAAACAGGTATTCAGGCTGTCGAGTTCGCATTAGGTTGTTTAGAAAGCAAAGTGTCTTAAATTTTAGTAGGTTTTCAAAGGAGCACCCGGTAATTTGCCTAGAAAAAGACGAGACATGGTCTCGTTTTCTTAAATTAAAGATGTACCTTGCGATGCTGTTATAGGCCACATTGAGTTTCCTCATACTATTGTAGTCAGGTTTGCAAAAGATCTCACACCCATATAGCAAAACCGGTAGAAGAAGTGTTTTAGCCAACAACAATTTAATTTTAATTGGCAGAAGATGCTGTGTAACCCATAGAGTACGTAGTCCACCATAAATCTTGGCGATGTTTGCATTAATATGTGTATCCCAGGAGAGGGTGCGATTAAAAATTACGCCAAGATTTTTGGCGGATGCAACCCACTCGATGGGTTGTTGATTAAGTACAACTGACGGAAGATCTGTGAGGTCAAAGGCCCTACGATACAAAACCAGTGCCTTTGACTTGTTAGGATTTAGACGTAGGTCATGTTTTAATGACCAATTATAAATCCTCGAAAGATCTTCATTCAACAAATCAATCGCGATATCAATCTCACTCATTGGACGGCTAAGAAAAAGTTGGACATCATCCGCATAAAGGTGAATTTTACAGTGTTTTATAATACTAGGTAAATCGTTTATATATAAGGAGAACAATGTAGGGCCGAGGATAGATCCTTGCGGCACTCCACTCAGCACGGTAATAAATCCTGACGATCTTTCACCAGCAATTACGCACTGTTGCCTTCCATTCAGATACGATAGCATTAGCTTTGTTGATGGAGATGAAAACATAAAGTCCCTTCTGAGTTTATTGCAAAGAGTTAAATGATTGACAGTATCGAAAGCCTTCGAAAAGTCGAGTAATGTTAGAAATGTTGGTTGGTTGTCGTCTAAAGCCTTCCGGATCTCTTCAACTACAAATAATAGAGCAGTATTACAGCTTCTTTTTGGTCGAAAACCAGACTGATTATTACTAAGAACATTGTTCCTTGTTAAGTAATGACGCATTTGAAGCAATATTAACTTTTCAAAGACCTTTGACAAGAAGGGGAGAATAGCTATAGGTCTGTATTCAACAGCGTTTCTCAATCTGTTCTTCGGAATGGGAACTATCTTGACTTTCTTCCACACAGACGGGAAAGTTGAAGTAGTCAAAGAGCAGTTAAAGATATGCGTAATGTAATTTAATATGCACGGCAGTAACAATTTAACAAACTTAGGATTTAGGCCATCAAGACCAGTAGCATTTGATTTAATCGATAGTATAGCTTCAACAACATCATCTGGATTTACCCTGTTAAAACGAAAAGATAAGTTGTTCCAAAATGTTATCTCTTTGCCCTTATATACTTTGTCAAAAGCGGTTTCCTGCATGATCGTTTGGCAATCAGTCCAGCTTTATAAAGCCGCCTACGGACTGTTCTGGCTGACATATTGACTCTTGTTTTATCCAGAAATATCTTTTGAGATTTTCCGAGATTTCCTAAATCGATTTTGCAGCGAAATGTTTTATCTTTTCATCTTGAGCCGCACTTGTTAACACTTAATATTTAAATATCAACAAAATATTAGTAAAACTGCGCACGAAGATTGTGTGCTATTTATGAGGCCAGGAAAAAACACGCCTTTTCAAATTGTGATCGATGATGTGTTTGATTGCTTTCTCGATAGAAGGAAAAGTTAACCATAACTATTTTTGGTAATTATGGCTAAACGTGTGCATATCTTGTTTTGCTTGTTTTTATCGATTATATTTAACAGAAATGTAATTTGTAATACATGCGAGAAAAATGTGCTATTAATATCTCCACCACTGTACGTATGTGTTGAAAAATTCAAAATTCAAACTTGGGTCATATATAATTATTATTAATTCCATTAAGCCACCTACCTATCTACGATAATAGATATTGTAACAAAAGAACATCACTTTAGGAAACATTAAACACCTACGCCCTTGCACTTGCACATAAATTCTCTTACAGAGATTCCACACTGATACCGCAAACACAACGCACGCGCTCATTCCAGAAACAAACAATGGAGCTAGAAGACGCGTGCTCAAACAAAGCGTTCCATTGTTACCTGTGCACATGATAAATTACAGCACGTTACCAAATCAGTGTCCGATAAGATACACACCTCATCTATCTTACCTGGCTATAGCAATTCGTGTCTACAAACAAGACTAAACAAACGTCTAGACACCCACATACCAGCAACAGTCCCCAAAGTCATTTCAATTAGGAGTCGGTACGGTACCTACACTCTTATCCGTCAGATGCAAGGTGCAACCAAAAATATCAGATACAGTGCCTCGTCTGAGGTTCCCCCCCCTGCGGCCGGCGCTGCTCTGGGGAATTTAATGAATTCTCTACAAAAAGTGGGTAAAATTCTAGTCCAAAACGATATCTCCGGCTAAGATAATAAATCATCGTCGCGAAGCGTTTAATTTTTTGTCATTCCTGTTGATTGCTATAAAATGAGCGATTAACAGCGACACTCGCTGTACACACAGATACAACCGCAGATACACTTGATTATCGCAAATAAACACACAAACTGTCTGTCTGTCGGCCCGGTTGAAGAGTATCTAGGCCATCATCATCATCGTGTTCACATGGATGCACATCCAACGAGTACATATGTAGTTTTGTCGCGGCGTCGTTGTTGTTGTCGTCGGCGCGTTCAACTGCAACGAAACCACACAGCAGACAACAACAAAAGGAAGCAAAAAAGAAGAAAACAGTGCAACAGCTGATTTCATGTAATGTGCTCATGCGAGTGCCTGTACTGTATCTAGATAAATATTTAAAATGTCAGACTTTTCAGACTGCTGTGCTAAGCTCTGTGCCACTCTTTCTCACTGTGTGTGCCGCAGCGGGTGCGTGCACCTCAAATCAACGGAGTAATTTGTTCCCTTTTAAATGAAATGTTTTTCTTCGTTCCTTCCTCTTTTCCATTCTCTACTTCTTCATTTTAATGCTGCTCCTTCGTGTTGCTTTTCCTCGCCGGCAAACGATTAATTTATCTAAAGTGTCATGCAATCGGAATGTTAACACTTGGCGTGTGCATTTTCCCCTTTTTCTTCTTTGTTAAGGAAGAAAGGGAACACAGGGAACAGGGAGGTCTAAGGGGTAAGTCAATGCTTAAGAAAGAATGCGAAGAAAGAACTTGTTGAAGGGTTTAACAATGAACGTGATGGAGAGAAGAGAAATCGGTGTCATTTAACAAAAAATAAAAAAAGTTATCAGATTCAAAAGAAGATGGCGCCACTCTGTGCAATTTACAGCGTAGCTTCTTTCCCAAAAGAGGGCGAAGGAGCGATAGTTCTCATTAATTTCTTTAAAAGCAAAGCAATGTTGGGTCTTTTGATTTGCCTTTGAGTTCGGAATGAATCGTTGTCTAGTGAATCTTGAATGAACCGTAAAGGTGTCACTACACAATGATACGATATCATATTTTTAGAGCCGCTTGTGCGAACAACTTAATGGCGACTTTTTTGAGTTCTATGTTCAATACTTCGTCTACAACAAAGCAAGCAAGTCTTTTTCATCTTACCACAGAGTCTAGAGGAATTGTTGCCTTCCGTATTCCATTAGAAATTTGGGTCTTCTTGGTCATCTGTATTCCCGTTTTATACGTGCTATCGGACGTAAATCAAATAGCGTTGGAAAGATGAGATTTCGTAGAAAAAAAATTCTCTGGCAGTTTTCTGTTTGGTTGAATCAGTTTTGTTTGAGCGCGCGTCAAACATGGACACCAGCAAAAGGAAAGTACGCCATATTTTACAGTTTTTCTTCGATAAAGGGGAAAACGCAAGCCAGGCGGCTGAAAATGTGAAGTTTTTATGGTCCTGATACTGTAACAGCTTATCACGCACAGTTTTGGTTTCGTCGATTTCGTTCTGGTAATTTTGATGTCAAAGATGCACCACGCTCTAGAAGGCCAGTTGTCGAAAATGTCGATAAAATCATGGAAATCGTTGGGCCTGGCCGTCATGTAAGCACTGGTTTGATTGGCCAGGAGCTACACATTGCACAAAAAACCGTTTGGAACCATTTGAATAAGGCTAGATACAAAAAGAAGCTCGATGTATGGGTGCCACACGATTTAACACAAAAAAACCTCAGGAACCGAATTTCCATGCGAATCGCTGCTGAATCTTAACGAAATCGACCCATTTCTGAAGCGGATGGTGAGTGGTGATAAAAAGTGGATCACTTACGAGAATTTAAAGCGCAAACGGTCCTGGTCGAATCGCCAGGATCGGCTTGCTGTGTGTTTGATGGGATTGGCAGGGAATCATCAGCTATGAGCTGCTCTCCTACGGCAAAACTCTTAATTCGGACTTGTACTGTCAACAATTGGATCGTCTGATGGAAGCAATCGCCCATAAGAGCCCAATAGGAGAGGAATTGTGATCCATTAAGACAACGCCAGGCCATACATATCAATAATGACTTGCCAGAAGCTCCGGGAGCTTGGTTGTGAGGTTCTTATGCAACCACTTTATAATAATAAAAAATTCGCCTCAAGAGAGACTTGTAAAAATCAACTGACCCAGTTTTTTGCCAATAGAGACGACGGTGTCACTGGAATTACCTTCAAAATGGCAATAACTTATCGAAAACGGGCCATATGTGACCTAAATCGGACCGTTCTAACAATGCCAAAGAAAGCCTTTAATTTCAAGCAAAAATAATGGCGCCAATTCATAGTCAGCCCATGAATAGTGCCTATAGCCGATTATAGTTACAGCTGGCACCAAATAAAAAAGCCGGCTTATTTCGTTATTCATAAACACATTTTTTCGTGTGTATTAGTTAGTATCGACTTGGAATGTTTTTGTAAAGTGATTTGAACGAACAAACCCAACGTCAAAATATTATATGATAAATTTATACGCGACTCTAATTATTTAAAGTGACGTTTGGGTCATTTTAAATTTCGAGCCGGCTATATGTTTAAAGTCGACTATAAGGTGACTGTGAATAACAACAAGTATATTTTAGGTTATGTAGGTGAATAAATTATTTTATTGTCGGCTTTATCTGGCGATGAGTTTGGGCTAATGTATTTCTTTTTACTATACCGATATAATGTTAAGGAATACGCAAATTCCTGGGTTGAACTACTTTCTGAGATCTTGGTGGATAATGACAAGACATTCGATTCAGCAATGGGGTGGGGATATGCCAAATCGGTGAGATCATCCTTAGGCACAAAAAACGCTCACAAGTCGATAGAGGACACTTTTTGTAACGTTATAGTTCGAAATGGACCTGGCAATATTTTTTTTTGTAAAGGTTCTGATCCGCCAGCTGCAGAGGGCATCGCGACCTAAAAAATCTATTGTACCGCAAAGTCAATTTAGGGAAACAGAAGAGGCTTAACTCTTTTGAAGAAGTTCAGGATCTCACTGGTGGAGCTGGAGACTTTGAATTCCCATTGGAGCTAGCATTTCTCTGTGGAAATGTTGTCTCCTGGAGGGCACATCTTCCGCAGTTTTGTTGTCTTCCATGCAGAGACTCCTTCCAGATCGCTCTGAATGGAACAGCGGAGGTTGGTCTGGTTTCCCATCAGGAAATATAGTCTTCTATACGGACGGGTCCTTAATGGATGAGCTCTCCAGAGCAGGTGTCTACTCAGAAGAATGCCACGTTGAACAATCTGTTCCACTGGGTAGATTAACAACTGTCTTTCAGGTGTATGCTATCGCTAGTACAGCGCACATTGCACTCAACAAGATATGGAAAGGCAAGTCCATCTACATATGCTCTGATAGCCAAGCAGCTATTAAAGCCTGTTCAGCAGCGTTGATCAACTCAAAAATTGTTGAGGAAGCTGTCAATAAACTGAACCAGCCAGGCCTATGTAATAAGATCACATTAGCCTGGGTCCCGGGACATTCTGATAACCCGGGAAACGATAAAGCTGATGCTCTGTCTAGAGCTGGATCAGCGACCCCTTTTATCGGTCCTCAGCCTGTTATTGGCTGCAGGTCAGCTTATGCTAAAAACAAGCTTCTTGAACTGCTGCGACTACAACACTATAACCATTGGCACGAGCTTAGGCCATGCCGACAGTCCAAAATGTTAGTAGACGCGCCCAAGGCAAACAGAACTAAGTTTCTGTTACACCTTAGTAGAGATGACCTCAAAATCCTCACAGGACTGGTCACTGGGTTCACCTGAACAAAATTGGATTCAGAAGCTCGGGCCTTTGCGAGATGTGCCTGGAAGAGGAAGACACACCTGAGCACTTCATTAGTGAGTGTCCGGCCTTTGCTCGGATCAGAAAGGCCACTCTAGGCAGCTACGTCCTACGGGACGTTGATCTGCTGGAGCTCGATCTTTCCGTATTGCTTCGGTTCGCGAAAGCGATAGGCACATTCAGATCGATATATAGCTCAGCAACAAATCGCTAATTCAGCGAATGGGGTGGTACTTTACCAAAGTACAATTTCTACTGAGGAGTAGGTTTTTTATGGATTTATTTTGGAATGGTTTAAAGGCTCTTTAAGCCTGACGAAGACCATTTGTATTTTCCCAATAGGAGACACACATGTTGTTTTCCCAACTTTTGATTTTTGAGCTTATAGCTTAATTTGAAATGTTACAAAACCACTCAGGGCCGATAAGGGATTCAGCTGAACCTGTCAGCTTTTTCGTTTCCATCAATACACTCATGTCCGGGCACCCACCAAAGTTTGACTGAACCTGACAATAACAACCCTTCTTCATTCAGGGTTTCCTTTCCTTCCTTTCCTTCCTTTCTTTTCCAGATAGAACCATGACCTCTGCATCAGTCTAATTGACAAAATGTACAGCGTAGCCTCCTAGATGGACAAAGTCCTTTTATAAACCTCTTAATTATAACTTTCTGTTACTTTCCCAGTTGTTAGTGTTTATCATCATCATATATATTATTTCTGTAGTATAGGTAGGTACCATTTGCGGCTCTAATACTTAACAAATATTAACAAATGAGGTATCAAATGAGAGAGAATTTCCTTGAGCACTGACGAATTGCACTTTCACTTTATAAATTTTAACAAATTAAAAAAACTGATCATAGTAAATATTCTACCTAAAATGAACTCCCAAAAGAATTAACACTTCTTATATCGTTTCCTTGGGATTTCCATGAGTTGACAGATGAAAATCATATTGGAAGTTTGGATTTTCTCTTGCAAGAGTTCACGCACGATCACACAAGTTGTTCTTATCGCAGACCTTAAGGTCAAAACTAAATAAAATATAATCTAGAAATGTTCTCTCTTGTACGCTGACAGAAAAACCATTAGCTTCGAAATTTGTAACACAAAACTGACAGTTACGGAAAAAACTGCCTTTCAACGAAAAAAAAAGTGTTAAAAGATCGGAAGAACGTACACGTTCTAACGTTTAACCTAACGTTACAATTGAAGTACATAATTTCGTGAAAATTATGACATCTCTTTTCCAAAGTCATTCGTAGACATAATGTCAAGCGCGCTTCTCCTTCCACTACACACAAAGTTAAAATGTAAATAATTTACTCTTTCTGCCAAAGGTTCCCAGAGATTTCAATGGAAACAAACAAATTCCACAGTATAATGAGCCATGAGTCCAAATGTCACACTTTAATTGGGGTTAATGAGTTAATTACAACTCTCCATGTTCCAAGTCATTGACTTTGGATTTCTTGAAACAACCAAAAATAACAAAACAATGTTATATTCAATCCCACGCATGATTACCATTACCACTGCGGCGCGGCGGCGAGCTGTCAAACAATGAGGTGTCATTTGCAAACGTCTCTCTTGTCAGACAAAAAAAAAAAAAACCGCCCAACTAATATAATACGATTGCGTTCAAACAATCTACGAAAATTTAATCAAACGATTCACTCTTCGTCTGAATAGATGTATGAGTACGGGGAATACATTCGTATCACAAATGATGACAGCGATAAAAGTGATGATGACAATTGACGATGTACGGGTACTTTTGTGGGTTTTTTTTTTCTTTTTTGCTTTGTTAGAATTTTGACATACAAAAATAAGCTACGCAACAATAGACAGATACCGTATTGCGGCACGGGGCCACAATTCAATTGAAGTTTCGAAACTCTTTGAATCAAACGAAAGAAATCACTTCAGCCGAAATACACATAAATAAATAAATTCAGAGCAATCAAAGCCCGACAATGACAATGTCCATAAATAAAGAAGCCGGTGGAAAAAATAAAAAAAATTGATCAATGGTGTGATGTGTTGATTAAAATTGAAATCAAATTGATGGTATCGCAATGAAAATGAAGTATACTCGTACACTGCTGCTGTGGCACCATCTAATTAAGTATGGAGGAGAGAAGAAAGAGACACGATTTATGAGCCATCAGATGCAGAAAACTTTTAGAAAACAGGACAATCCTGTGCAATGAAACATTATTTATGGGGGAATCGCTTTTTAGTGTAGTCTGTGACTGTTAAATTACTTTTCTCTTCACTTTTTATCTTCTTTTGCAGCGGCGGCGTTCATTTGCGGAAGTAATTTTATGATATAGCTTTTCGCTGTATCTTTTGTTATAGAAAAATCTTGTGCCAAGCTTAGTTGAAAAGCCATCGATAGATAAAAATAAAAAAAGGTATCTTAATTCGCTACCCTGTGGAACACCATTAGTTATCCCCAGAAAGGAAAGTTTAAATCGAAGAATGTTAAAAGATTGTTAAATGATATAGTAAAGTAAAGGAAAAAAGTAAGGTCATAAATCACTACCCTGTGGTCGTCAATTTACGCAGGTGCCTTTTTGTTTTGAGTCACCATAAGCTGGGCTCGATTTTGGGGCGATTTGTAATAAGTGACGGTGACCTGCTGATTCAGTTTGTTTACCCTTTAAGTAGGCTACACACTGGCATTTTTGAAATTACATTCCTAGACTGTAATTTCTCATCATATCATTCTAGGCTATATACAATCATTCCAGGAATGACATTTTTTGCCAACTCATTTGACTAGACATTTTGCTTTATCCGGTTGCATATTCCAACAAAATCCACCAAAAATTTCAACCCTCATCATTCTCGCCATCATTCCAGTCGTCATTTTTTATTCCAACCTACACAGTGTCTTTTCATCACGAATTTCATTTCAAAAATGATACTGGGTATGGGTAGCCTACTTTAAGCAGATAATTGTTCTATGGGATGGATTTGGCATTAGTTCAGGTCTTTTAAAATTTTAAATCAAGGTCTTCCAGATTTCTGGAGAACCTGCTTCGTAGTAAACTAGCGGGCGTGCTTGAAGGATTGATCTTCTCTTAAAAGAGGTCATTCTTTTTATATACCCTTCTGGCTACTGACTTTGAGTAAGGTAGGTAGAAGTGGTGGTTTCGATGGAAGAAAACCCGAATAGCGCATAGAGGGCGCCGTTTTGATACCACAACCTCAGGTGACCTGTTTATTCGGATGTAATTTTGAGAGATTTATATCCACTCTGTGGAGTTTAGGAAGAGGATCAGCTCTCCAATCCTTTTCTCGGATATCTCTTTAAGGTCGTCGAAGAAAAGTTTTCCCAGTACGCGTTGCCTGGCTCTCGCTTGAGCTGGACATTTGCACAGAAAGTAAATAGGCGACTCTTTTGCTTTTTCATCTTTGCAGCAGAAACTTTTGCGAGGAATCGCTAGTTTGGCTGCATAGTCCCCTATTGGACAGTGCTCTTTACTAACTGCCACAACTCTAGCGATATATCTACGCGGGTTCTTTGTAGCAGTTCGTTTGTTTTTTACCTGTTGTTACTTGGCCATATCTTTCTGGATATGACAGTCAGCTTATCGATTAGGTAATCATGGCTGCATATCAAGTTGCTAAGCAGTCTAAAATGATCACTGTATAAAAACTCGTGTGCTTATATTCCCAACGTCATCAGTACCTCTAACACCAAATCTTTGGTACCCAAATCTTGCCAATTTGATAAAGAGACGGTTAAGTCTTTGTCTTAATCATGCCAGGGATTCTCGAACTCCGTTATGGGCATCATAGCTTTTTTGTTAAAGGTTTTTAGTCTCTGAAGGGTTCTGTGGTGTACAGTAGCGGTTCTCCCTAGGTTAGGTTAGGCTAGGAGGGTCGCAATTTCACACAGAGTGATTTCCCAAGCTGTACATGTTGGGAAACGCATTTACCAAAACCATTTCGATCGTATGATGATTCTTTTTAGGTCTGTAAGCGGTATCTTAGCCAGGTCGTTCAGGCAATCGAAGAACCGTGTTCCCTTAGACGCCGTTCTTGGAGCGCCGGTCAGTGACATAGAAGATGTGTAACAGTACAGATTCTATTTCATCTTCGTCCATGCAGCTTCTACCGAAGTCATTTGTAAGGATGCCGTATATATTTGCCGGAACTGCTGTTAGGTGTTACTCGCTGGGCTGGTTAGCACCTTATGCTATGTGCGCTGTGTCTGCCGTTACAACTCTTCTTCTTCTTTCGAGTCTTCTTAGCTTGTTCTGTGTGCTCGTTATGAAAGATTTCGATTGTCGAGCATTACCCCCAAGTATTTTATCGCCTCTTTAGACCTGTTTGATTGGCTTCCAGCCCGGAAGCTTGCGTATTCCACAGTCTTTCGGGTTGTTACTAAGACGACCTCCGTCTTGTGGTCGGCTAACTCTAGATCGGCAGAGTCTAGCCAATTTTTGATCCTAGCGATCGCTTCGTCCGTGGCGGACTCTACCTAGTGGATATGTTTGGATACGGTAACTACAGCGATATCATCAGCAAAGCCGGTAACCTTAACTCCTTGTTGCAGCGTTAATCACAGAATTCCATAGAAGTGGTCCAAGGACTGATCCCTGGGAGACTTCCATGGCAACATTGTAAGCCTGGCAGTTAGTGTTATGTCAATGTCAGAGCCGTTCCTAGCTGTCTGCTGTTTCGTTCCCTTCTATACCCACATATTGAATTTACGGAAGTGGAGTCCAGTGCGGCTTGGCTGTCCACGCAAATGGTGATTTCCATTGCGGTTCTCCCTAAATAAACTCCTTCAGCCACCACGTTGATTTTAAACAGCTTACCGTTGTGTTTTATAAGTCTGCCTGTGGGGTCGCTGTAAACTTGTTATTCTGATCCGAGTTCTATTTTCATCTGCTCCTCTCTCTCTCTCTGTTTAATTAAGTCCACTATCACGCTGGGGCTGTCTTCTTTTCTAAGGCTCATGTCGAATGTGTTATTGACCCTATTTCAGCTTATCTACGAATAGACCTATTTTATGCACGAGCGTTGCTGGTTCATCGGTCAATGGTCTTGACACAAATTTTCTACTTAAGTCGCGTCTCGAAAAGTGCAAATAATTAGCCCTAACATAGCTACTAAAAGTATTCGTGCTTGTTTCTGGGCGATAACCTTACTTATCAGCGTGTTTTTTTTTTTGAATTTCCGGCTTTCATTGCTTTGAACTAATGAAAATGTTGACATCACATTATCAAACCAAAAAAAAGTTATCAGCACTGAATATTGTTTGAAAATAGTAATTCGCGTACAAAAAAAAAAGGCTTCATACGATTGCCGGGGGGAAATTTACTCCACCATAAAAGCCATATACCCATCGGCAAGGATCTCACTGTATTAATTAAGAAACAAATTAATTAACCATCTTTAGACACCACAATATTGATCCTGTATTAAAATTCACTGAACTGGAGGAATTCAAAGGGAGTGGCGCGATATGGCGATGAAAGATGGCGACCCTCATTATGAATTTAATTTGCGCATCCTTTCGAGCACAGTTGTGGGTTGTTGTAAGGGAACTGTGTGTTACATACATGTGTATTTTCTGATATGAGTAATGACACCCCGGACATCTGTTGGAGTGGTTGGGGTGGGGATTTGTGAAAACTCCCCTTGGCTGGCCTGGAGGGTTGTTGATTGTTGTCCATTAGTGCAATGTGTTCGAGGTGGAGGTTCGCGGTTGTATGTAGATAGATACATACTTGTATCACAAAGGGGGCCTTATAATCCCATGAATGATTTTTCATTTGCAGGAGCTTAGTATCCTGGATTCAGCCAGCGGGCTCTGATGGACCATTCGATGATGCGTGCTATCATATGCGATGAATCGAAGGGAGGCGTTCGCCTTGGAATATGCGGTGAACATATTTTTGGGGATTTTCTCGTACCCAAGCCATACTGGTATGTGGATGTGCTGATTAGAATATTAGAGGCTTAGAAGCGTATCTTTTGTATGTGGAAAGTATGAACTGGAAGAGGTTTTGTTTCTGTGCATGATGAAAAGCGAGCGTTTTGTACTTAAAACCTTACAAATTTTGTAAAACCTCATTTTGAATATGAGACTTCATGATCTCCTTTGTTTTCTTGCCTTTAACTAGCACAGTATGTATTATTATTATTATTGAAGGGTGGATGCACGGCGATCTTAAGATCTATTGTGCCCCTACAAGTCATAGACGAAAGAACATCCCTCTCGTCATTATTCTTATTGAAGTCGGTTAAAGAGGGCTTTGCTCACATCTAGCCCAGGTGAGAATTCCATAGGTCCAGATAAATTTCCCCGAGAGATCGCAGTAGGAGATTGGGTGATATGAGTGGTAGATCCTGTGGCTGTAATTTGGTATTTACCCAACCACTTGAATCAGTTCTGGGTAAGTGCCCCACAATCCACCAGTATGTGTTCTGGAGTTTCACTGGACTCATTGCAAAATCTGCATGAGTCTTCATCTAGTTTCCTGGAATGTCCCTTAAGTTTACAATGCCCTGTAAGGAATGCAGTCAGGATGCGGAGTTTGTTTTTGTCAAAGGCTGATGCAGGCTTGGAATCTTTTTAAGTTATAATTACCCAAAAGTTTCTTCGCCTGTCTTAGACGCTGAGTTTTTGCCCAGGAATTAGTCCTGTTTGTCTTCTCCAGTGATCGGAGCTTCTCTTTTATGGTGTGTTCCCCTATGCCGCAGAAGGGTTCAGGGCCAGCAGAAGGTGTGGCAGGACCTTTCCTGGCAAGTTTGTCCGCCTCCTCATTTCCTTTTTTCCTCAGGTGTCCTGGTACTCAGTAGATGGTGACGTTGTTCCGATCGCCCAGTCTAACTCCAGTCCTTTTTGTTACTGAGTTTCATGTCGAACGAAGTCCTTATGCCATCGTCGTTAGGGAATGCCAGAAGGGGGGAAGTTTATTAGTCATTTTAGCGTAATCCTTAATGCATTTTCGTCTTCCCATTTCTTCTTTGGTCAGCCTTAGAAACGTCTGATTAGCGGTTTCATTCATCACCAAGTACAATGGAGTATCCTCCATTAGCGATTACCTCCAGTGCTGCAGTTGGACAGGTTCCACTTTATTTAGTGTATTTCTTATAGTTGTCAGACTGGTTCTTTTTGCCCATGCTATTGCCCCATAGGTGATCACTGGTCTCACCATGCCAATCCATTTCAGAATAAGAGGTCGACAGCCTAATTATTTGCCGGCTATGCTTTTACAATCGCTTTCTCAGTACCCTCCTCTGCGTGCTTCTTCCAGTTGTGCTTACTGCCAAGGTACACTTCTAGCATAGGAGTGATGGTTGTACCCGAGAGGTTAATGGTCTTCAGATGTGGAAGCCTCCTCTTTTTTGTGGATGGTTCTAGCGTTGCCTTGTTCGTATTGATATGTAGCCCCGCTATATCTATATCTTTATCTATATATATGTACTAGCTGATCCGCCGGGCTTCGCTCGTGTACGCAAACAGTCGCGTTACTCACAGACATGACAGATAATTGCCAACGCCACCTGTAGTAAGTTTTTGTGACATTTAAATTTAATATTGTTGAATTCTATACGGGGAAAATTAAATTTTCGTAAATATCTGCACCCCAGTGCCACCAAAGGGTCCAAATTTTGCAAAAGCCTTTCTTCTTTTTTTTTAAAAATATTATATGGTTTGAAATTGAGCCAAATCGGTAAATAAGAATTTTAGAAAAAAGCTACCCCAAAGCCACCTAGTGGGGGTTCTTACAAACAAAAACCATACGGAGCACCACACGAACATACGGTGTGAAGCCGTGATAGTCGAACATACATACGCACCAACATTTTTATAAGTATATATTTAGATAAAAGAGACTGCCGTCCGTGTGTGCACTCATAACTCGAAAACGTCAGATTTTTACGATTTTGGGCTTGATGGATTCGTATTGGCCCAAGGAAGGACACTATGATTGAAAATCCCGAAGAATATCCAGGAAAATTGGAAATGCGGTTTTTAGTAGCCCGGGCAACGTCGGGCGGGCTAACAGCTAGCTCCAGTATATATAACAGCATATCATTGGCTGCATAAAATGATAGCAATATAACTGGTTTTTGAATCTCCGAGCTCATCTGTACTCTGTAGATCTTCCATTCGAGTCCTGTCATCGTTGGGACAGCTGTTATGAATGTCAAAATTGAGTTTCTGTATTATTTTCCGACATTATTCAGCGGGCAACGTCTTGTATGACTGTCCTGTTTCACTTATACAATGTGAGGGCAGTTTCAAGTAGAACCTTAAGGGCTTTATCACACTCGTACATTGCTGGAACTTCATCTCAAGTTATATGTAGTTAGTTGGATAGGTTGTATACAATTTTTGTTTAATTTTTAAACTCGGCCTATAATCTGGAAAAGTGGCCAAATATGCCAGTTACTCCAGCATCAATGGTTTCTTCTCCAACTCTAAATCTGTAACAAGCCTTAAATTCGAAATGTCAAGTTCACTCATATGAGAGTAATCACTTATGTGGGATTTTCTCTTCATCCCTTCCTCTGCTATTTTTATTATTCACTTTGTTTCCGTTGTGCGTAGGTATCCCTAACCTTCGTACCACGAATTATTGTTCGTTGGTGGTACAAAGTAATTTATTCAAATCTTCTCGATCAGCTTAACCTTAGCTTTGTGGGTCCTCAAAACTGAGAACCTTGGGGACTGATTTATAAAGCCTTCTGACTTGCGACATAATCTACGTCTACGTCCACAAGTCCCCTACAAATTAGGCCATTTAATAGATACGTCAAACAGTATTTATTCTAGAACACATGCTTCGCTAAATCAACATTCCGTTGGAAGAATAAATAAATCAACAATCCACTTCCAAAAATGGCATCAATCATATTCCGCAGGCAATTAAAATTTATTTTTCGGTTAAATCCCGAACCCACATTCAGATGTCACTTCCTTTTATATTTCTGTTCCAAATTCCTAGCCACAAATTTACAATTACATCACCGGGAAATAGAGACCCATAAATGTCACACCGGCAACAAAACCAACAAACAAACACACCTAATCTGTTTTCTCGCTGTCAAAAAAAAAATACATATAAATCGGAATGTCTGAAAATAAAAGTTAATAAATTTGTGGTTCGCCCTCATCTTGAATGTGAGTTCGAAATATGAAATTCGAAATGAAAACAATCAATTTTATTGAACGCAGCAGTAGGTGCCGTGCCACACAGCGGCCGGCGGATATTAATATTTCAATTTTCTTAATACCGAAACCCGCTATCGATTGACATTGTTGTTAGATTAAATTATAAAAAAAAAAACAAACACCTGTTATCAGAATTTATTGGCTCGTAATGGAAGAAAAAAGTTCAAAGTGATGGGAATCGATACGAGTTTATTTTTTTTTTTTTTTGTTAAATTGTTAGACACACATACAGTACATACATATGTACATATGTGTCTTTTCTTTCGTGAATAGGAGATTATTTTTTATTTTATCTAACAAATCGTTCAAAGTGGGTAGTAAAATAATGGAATTAGACTGTCATGTGGATAATTACAGAAGTTTAACTGATTTAGAGGAAAAAAAAAAAAAAAACAAACATTATTTGTAATGAAAAAATGCACTTCATGGGAATTGGTAACAGGAGAAAACTCTCCAAAATGTGATTACGAACAGAGCTGGATGTTTCCTTTCTTACGATTTCACTTTTGACAGGAAAGATCCATCGAATTTAGTAAAACGTCAAAACTTTGGAGTTTTTCAATTTGACTCATTTGTCAGCGAGTTCAGGGTTGTGACTCGAAAACTTCGTATGAAATTCATCAAAAGAGGGAGTAAGAGGGTGGTAGTTCAGTTGCAGTGTGAATATTCTTTTCGTGAAGTTTTTGTTTTTTTACTTTTTCTAAGTTTGAAATACTTTTCGTAGTTGAAGTATACCTACATTCACTTCTATTTTTTTTCCGACAAAGATTCGAAACTAATCTCCTAATTTTGAGATTCGAATGAATAATCAATTCTAAACCTTCAAAAAATGTTTTTTTCGTATTTTGACATTTCAAGGAATAAAGTTCATTATGATATAGAAATTTTGACTGCATCTATGGTTCGGCAGCGATGCAAGCGATGCACCTTGCCAATTGTTTTCAATGTTGAGCGCATACTGGCCTTGTGCACCACATTGCGTGTTTTGCGCTTATGACCTGAAATACAAATGTGGCAAATACCTTTGAGAACAAGGCCCCGCGTTCTTGTGTAGCTTGAGCAGCCATAGGTGAATGAATTGACTTATCGTGCCTTATCGACCTGGATGTAATGCGACGTGGAGAAGTTGGCCTCTCGGGATTCTCGACAGGTCTTCTATACCTGGAAGCATGAGTTGATTCGTCATGTTGGGCAAAACAACCTGCGTCTATTAGGAGGAATAAACGTTTTATTATGGCAAACGGGACCCACCAAAGTCAAATTTTTAGCGAAAAAGTATTTCGCGAGGTACAGTCGGTAATAACATTTCGGCCCGATCCCCCGTTCCTCTATATCCATCGCTTAACTACGTTTTCTCTAACTTTGGTCTGTCGTGTTTCTGATAAGGTAACTGTTTCTCAAAAACTCGTTGACATAAAGCTATCCGTTGGCTACTTAACATACTTACTAAGGTGGCGCTACAATTTGGGGATGAACCAGGGTCTGCTTCTCGCAACTATTCGTGCGTGTGCTTGCTATATTTACGGACGAATGGAAGGGACCTGGAGTTTTTTTTTTGCCAAGTGGCGAGTTAAGAAGCTCCTCATGAAAAATGATACTCTTGAATGCTTGTCAGACATTTGGAAAAGATGGCACCCCGACAAAACCTTTTGGTGGTTGCCAATTTTGAATATTTTATACTAACAACTACTATCGCTGCCACCAGATACTAAGAAAAGAATGAAGTCAGTTGGATCTGGTGGTGTTCTCGATTTCTGGGAATTGGCTTATCTGTCTTAGAAGTATTTAATTGGTGCAAACTTCGCCAAATACTGGGTAATAGTCTCTTGGATGCCCAACGAATCCCCTGCTACGCGCTTTAACCTGCCTCCTTTCCAGTACCTATAGATTTCGCCACACAGTGGATTAAAGTTTGACACATCGCAGGCCCACTAAACTTCTATGCCATATTTCGCTGATTCTGAGGGTATATACTGCGTAAATTAAGAACGGCCTCTGTATGGAAACAGCTGTTCATCGACAGTGATGTCTGTCGATGGATTGTAGTTTTTATGCAGCTGTTTGTTTATTAGGTTCGAAAGATTACTAATTAGGGCGGCCTAGCCAGTAGACATTCGATCAGCTCTTGTATGTATGTATATTATCGAAGCGTATAAGGCGCGTAATTGCAGAATATCGGCAAAGAGGAAATGGAAAACAGAGTCCGTGCTCCAGAGGGCCGATGTGTGCTCTCCATTCGAATGATGTACCCCAGCTATAAAGGGAACACCCAAGTAAACCTTCCACTCTTGAACAGTGAGTTGTTTCCATATCTTTGGTGATCTATCCGAATGATGGGAATCTGCAAAAGATATTATGTGGGACATCATTCGAAAGGGCTCAAAGCAAAGATTCCAAAAATATCTTTTCTTTTTTCTTTTTTATCTTTTTTTTTCGTTAGAAACTTTGGGAAAATATAATACAAAAAGTACCACGCATTTTTCTTAGAAACTACTTAAGTCAAAAATATGAAAAAATTATAGTTTGTAGGTGAATAACTATATTTTTAAAGATAACTTAGTGAATCTCGTAAGTTGTATAGTTTTTGAGAAATTCACGTCGAAAAATTCAATTTTATATCAAAAAATTCAATTCCGATGAGGTAACTCGTAAACTACTGGACCAATTTTGAAGAAATTACCACTATTCGATTAACAATAATTTTGGAAAAATTAAATGCTATCCGAAATTGTGCTGCCATTTAAAAAAAAAATAAAACTACGGATTTTGCCAGAAAACGAACCTGAGACCCCTGAACTCAGTAGCACTGCGCAAAAAAGGTTAATGGAGGCGCGTTCTTAATGTTTATCCAATTTCTTATAGTGAATAATATTACTTATATTATAAGTTATTATAAGTAAAGTGAATATAGAGTTGGTCGTTTTCGTTGTTTGTGTTAACGAAACGAAACAGTTAATTTAAACAAAATATAACTATGTTTGTAGTTTTAAAACTACGGAACCCTTTGAGCGCGAGTCTGACTCGCACTTGGCCGGTTTTTTGAAATTATGTTGAAAAGTGCCCAGGTACCTGAGTATTTTGAAAATCTCGAGGTAGGATAACCCCTTAATGGAAATAGAACCACTTATAAAATCGTCAATTCCTTCAACGCTTCGCTTCTTGGCTGAGGGAAGTTACCAGAGGTCGGCTGGAGAGGATTAAGACTTTGGTTTTGCCAAGCCCACAGTGAGTTTAGTGATTGGCCAGATTTTGAATGTCTTGGAATCCAAATTACGTAAAAAATCCTGCAGTTGCACAATTCCCATACAAAAGTGATGATTTCATTCCAAACATTGCTGCAACTGCACAAATTCACAGAAGAGAATTCATTCCGTATGAAAAATCGATTAAAATGAAATGCAGATTTTCATTTTCGGGATTCCAATTCACAATAGTCAGTGTAGAATACGAATACCCAATTTCTCTGGCATTTGCAATGCAGAACATGGGGGTAAGTTGTCTTTTGATTACAAATGGCTGAATGGATTCCTAAGATTTTTCTTTTCTGATAAGGTAACTGTTTCTCAAAAACTCGTTTACATAAAGCTATCCGTTGGCTACTTAACCTACTTACTAAGGTGGCGCTACAATTTGGGGATGAACCAGGGTCTGCTTCTCGCAACTATTTGTGCGTGTGCTTGCTATATTTCAGGACGAATGGAAGGGACCTGGAGTTTTTTTTTTCTTTGCCAAGTGGCGAGTTAAGAAGCTCCTCATGACAAATGATACTTTTGAATGCTTGTCAGACATTTGGAAAAGATGGCACCCCGACAAAACCTTTTCGTGGTTGCCAATTTTGAATATTTTATACTAACAACTACTATCGCTGCCACCAGATACTAAGAAAAGAATGAAGTCAGTTGGATCTGTTGGTGTTCTCGATTTCTGGGAATTTCTTGATTTCTGGGAATTGGCTTATCTGCTTTGGAAGTATTTAATAGGTGCAAACTTCGCCAAATATTGGGTAATAGTCTCTTAGGTCCCCCAACGAATCCCCTGCTGAGCTTCCATTATGTCCACTCCAGTTGGAACGAAATATCTGGTTGTAGCCCCTACAGTCTAAACATGCACCCATAACTTGAATTTAAGACCACCCTTTCCTTCCCAAGACAAAATAAATTATAACCTCCAAAAACCTTCTGTTCAACGCACAACTATTCAAAGTAACGCGCTTATCGTCACTTTACCCGCTTAAATTCTTAATTCAATCTGAGTAAAAAAAAAACTTTTAAGCGTCTGATCCTTTAAAACGAACTCCCACGCACAAATGCTGGTACGAAAAAAAAGGTTTAAGACACCTTTCTTTGTGCTAATCTTATCCCACGGTTAATTGGGGTCGTCTTCTTAGTTCTCATCTCCTTTTGGTCGTATTTCGTCCATTTGTGTGCTTTCCATGTAATTTTTAACCCCAACTCCAACTCAGCTATGCATCCAGGACACGTTTGGCTAAACTAATAGCGAACCTAATCGAATTGATTGTGAAGTTTTTTTTTAAATTCCAGGATACCACTGAGATATGAGGCACCATCTTTTCAAAGGTTACTTAGTGTGGGCTTAGGTAAAGAAAAAAAGAAAACACTTCAATCAACACAACGATCCGTAAAATTGAATTTTTTTTTCTTTGCCGCCTCCCTTTCCCTTAATTCAACTCATCATCCCATTTTTTTTATTTGGGGTTAAATCAATCAAACAACGGAAATTACATTAAATGGGAAAAAACCGTCATTGTATTCTCATTCCGTTAAAAAATAAAAATTCAAAAAAAAAACAACGAAAAACCTTTTAAAACAAAGATTAAGGGAACGAACAGAAAAAGAAAAGGGAACGGCCAGGCCGGTCGGCGCTCATTAATTCAAGAGGTGGGCTTGGGACTGGGAAAACGTGTAGGCCATCCTTTGGCTCGTATCTTCCATGTGTTTACACCCTAAAACCGTAACCAGTGTCCATACGATAAGTGCGCGCACACACCTTGTGCTGCTCGAATGGATGGACACACCGGATCACAGAATGTGTAGGCGGTAATGTGTAACCCAACGATGATGATGATAATTGTTTTGATTATTTACTCTCCCTGCAGATACTCTCGTACGCGTTGCAAGGCGCGTTTGTTTGTGTGTGGTTGAAATTTAAATTCGAGCAATTAATCGCGTAGAAGGAGCCACACAAACACAGATTAGGATGAGATATTTGTGAGTTGACGTTAGAACTGATAAATCGTTTAATGTGCACCTGAAGCAGCTTGACTTATAAGCGATATAAGGGGACACAGTTTAGATAGCGGTGCTAAGTGTTGTTGGATTGACAGGGCATTTTGATAATCGTCTGTGAAATCTAATGGATGCATATGGAGCAGGTAACAAGCACGTTTCTAGTGGGCATACTTATGGAAATAGTCGACGTATTATCTGGCTATAGCATCGCCACTAGGCAGCTTTAAGGACAGTCAGAAGGTCAAAAATCTGTCGCTGAAAACTGCCTCGTAGTTTTTTTTTTTTGCTACATACGAGTAGATGAGGTTGTGACTCCTTAAGACCTACTCCTTGAAGAATGGATGTTGGACACGGGCTTCTTGTTCGAGCGCGGGCTGGTTCTAAAATGGGATCAACTAGAAAAATGAAAAGACTTTTTCCGTTTTAGTTTAATTCAAAATTCTACTTTATTGCACTGATTCGTGTGAAGACGCGAGTGGACTGTGGCAGGAGAAACGAGCAGCATAGAGAAGCTTGCAATTGGCAGCTAAGCAGTGTTATCGCCTTAACATTCCGCCTACTAAATCATTGCATAATTTCCGGATACATCTGAATTGGAAGCTTACAAAGCTTATGAACACATCTGCTACTCTTTCAAGATTCCACTGCAATGGAGGACGATTCTCCTCTCTTATGAGGACCATGTCGCCAACCTTCAGGTTTGTATGGATCACCTTGCATTTTGATCGGAGATAGAGTGTGGACAGCTGCTCCTGTGACCAGCGCTTCCAAAAATGCAGCACACATTGTTGAATTACCTGCCATTGCGAGAGTCACTTAAACTTGGTCTCGATATAGTTGGGTTCCGGGATAGCCATTAGGATTACCCGATCAAAAAATGCGCTGGGGTTAATGGTTCGAGGTCATTTGGATCCGATGAAATATTAGTTAGAGGATGCGAATTAAGGCATATCCCGAAAAGCGTCTTGGCTTGTCTTAGCTTAGAATGTTTCTTCTTAATTTCTTTAGTTTTAGCGTGGGATTCTTCCGTTCATCTCGGCGAATAGTTTTGATCCCAGGAGCGGCTTCTAAGATAGCTTCCATCTGCAAGTCTGGAGGAAATATCAGTTGATCGTCAAATCTTGTGGTTTCCAAAACATGCTTTCTAAATCGTCTTATCCTTTGAGTAAGACTTTTGGATATCTTATAGCTTGTTGCATGGTATTCGTAGGATGGGCTGCAAAAAAAAAAACACCTGTAAAGACCATAAGGGAAGTTAAGCGTAATTTAATGTTGAACGCTGGGACGTGAGTAAATTCTTTGCTTTGTGCCTTAAACTTAAACGCAGTCGAATCCAAATGGGCTAGGTGTAGGGTTAGGTAAGGTTAGGATGGCTATGTGATTGTTCGAGCAATCATTTCCACTCGGAAATCCGAAGGTCCATTGTGAATCCGATCTTAGTTTGGGAGTAAAACCTCTTTTTACCAACTCGTTAACCAGTTTGTGCTTGGTGAATCTTAGACGATACGATGTCTTTAAATTTTCGAGCTCTTCTGTGTCTGCCAAGAATCTATGACCTAAAATTCGGAGGCGTCGTTCTTGGAGGGTGGGGCAGTAGCAAAGTAGATGTTGGATCGATCCGTTTTCTTCCTCATCTCCGCAGCTTCTACAGATTTCGTTGGACTCAGGTAGCCATATGCTTGTCATATGACCTATGGCACAGTGTCCTGTGATTATTCCGGTGATTAAGCGTGTGGAGGATTTATCCAGATGTCGCATCGTCTTTGTCCTATTAAGATCAGGTTTTGGCCATAAGAAACGAGATGTGACGCTGTCGGTTCTTGCGACCCATAAGGCAATTATCTCTTTTTCGGTTATGTTGTTACTTACTTAACGGGCTCTCGACCCGTGAAGAGTCTCTGCCTGAGACACGGCAGCCTTCCACTCTCTTCGATCCCGGACACGCTGCTTCCAGTTGTCTAGACCAAGCTCACTGGCATCCGCGGTAGCTTGGTCCTTAAACCGGAGGTTCGGTCTTCCTTGTCGTCTCGAACCTGGGGGCTGTAAGTCGTGGATCCTCTTTGCTGGAGCATTGTTGTCCATTCGCTCGATGTGGCCGATCCAGTGTAGTCGACGTGTTTTGGCTTTTCGGACTACATCCACATTTTGGTACAGCTCATAGAGTTCGCGGTTATATCTTCTCCTCCATTCGCTCTCCTCGCATACGGGATCGAATATCCAACGAAGAATTTTTCTCTCGAAAGTATTCAAAATCTGCTCTACTTTCCTGCTTATCGTCCAACACTCGGCTCCATACAGCAGAACTGGCAGGATCAATGTTTTGTAGAGCATGCATTTCGTCTTCCGAGTTAGGAGTTTTGAATCCATTTGTTTTGCCAAACCGAAGTAGCAGCGGTTTCTTAGGGTAGGTCTTCGTCGAATCTCCACTAAGGTGTCATTCGTGGAGTTGATGTTTAATCCGAGGTAGGTAAACTCCTTAACCACTTCGAAGTTACTGTTGCCAACAGTGACGATTTGTCCTAGACGGTGGACAGATGTTTCTTTGTATTCTGACAACATGTACTTGGTTTTGTCCTCATTCACTTCAAGGCCAAGGTTATGTTGTAGATTTTGTTAAAAGGTTTCATCGGTTTTCATCGGTGGCAGTACGGAGTTGTCAGCATCACTGTTGCTCATGGTCGACCCAGCTCTAGCTAATTCGCCTGCTATCTCGTTCCCTACGATATTGCTATGTCCCGGTACCCAGCAAAGTCTAACCTTGTGGTACCTTATGGCATTTAATAGACTGCCTTTGATTTTATTGTATTTGATCCTATTGATTTTAGTGCTGGCTGGGTGTCCACTAGAATGGTTATCTTCGACGGACGGAGGTCGCTTCCTTTTATGAATATTTGTAGCCTTTTCAATCGCCAGTAGTTCCGCCTGGAAGACACTGCAAGTATCTGGTAGTCTAAAAGATTCCCATTTATTTAGTGAATCTGAGTAGAACCCTGCTCCAGTACCTGTGTTGAGTTTTTCACCTTGTATGATAGCCAGCCAGTAGGGAAAATGGGATGGGTAGGGTACCTTCAAGTTGAAGTCATAGTAAGGAGTAATGTAGTCTAAAGTATTGGTTAGCATTTCGGGGTTGCATCTCCACAGTTGTTGGTTTGTCTTAGCAAATCGGATTCTCTTAGTCTAAGGGTTCCCTTTGCTGCTGCGCCTTTGATGAACATGTCAAGGTGAAGGTAATGAAGAATCATATCCGATCCCGCTTGTGGTGTACTTCTCACTGCTGTCACGCCGAGTGCCGAGCACTACGGTGAGCATGTTTATGTCCACCAAACGGTGGATCCATAGGTGATGATGGGTCTGATGATTGCTAGAAGTAAGTTGTAACCAAGACTTGAAGTAAGGGTTTTAAAATCAACGCGTTTGCACGAATTGGTTGTTCCATTTAGCCGTTGTTGGTTAAATTCCTTGCTAATGTTCGATGATCGTCCAAAACTCTCTCATTCCTCTCACATTACCCAATCAAAACCGGCGTCTTGTAGGGGAAAACATCAGGGGAACCAACTAGAAAAGTTTTTTCTGCTTTCTACTCCCCATAATCATAATGAATTATCGCCATTACAGAAGGAAATAATCATAAGTAATATTTTCAAAAAAAAAAAAAAACTACCTTCTCACGTATCATCCCCATTAATATCCAAAACATCGGCACGAACACTCCGCGGAGCTGTTAATTTATTTAAAAAGCTAATGCTTCCCTAATTAGCCAGACCGAAATGGGGGAACTCCTTTAAACCCCTACGACATGCTAATATCTGACACTTGACCCAGATTATTTACTCAAGCAGCCCTTTTAATACGCACACATTCCCTCAACCCCATCCTCCTTCCATATGCGAGTATATAAACATCTTCAAATGCTATCATCATCATCGTAACAATCATCGTGCCATCAATTTGGGCAATTTAGACAGATGAATAATTAACTTATTAACACAAATTTACAGTTTGCATGAAATGATATAGTATAAGTGGTAGTGGGGGGGAGTAACACTTCACCACACGCCCATCGGGGGACAAATGAAAAGGAGAAACAAAAATTGACACAACTCCAACAGACAAACGTCCAAATTTAATTGAGGGTTAAATGGCGCTCCGCTTGGTCTTCATTTTTTTTTTTTTTTTTTTTTGTTCTCTCATACTCCACTACCGACCGCGCCGCAATAGACAACGACAACGTACATACATATACCGCTCAGGGATTTATGAGAAATTAACCCGAGTTTTATGGTTCGGTGGGAGGGCGGCCATTAAAAAAGAACACAACCCTTATAAAACGGAATAGGCCCGAAACTTATTACTTACTGGCTGGCATCCCACCCGCGCGCGCCTGTGGTCCCATTCGTGTGATATACTCGTACACAATCACAACGACTATGAAAATGCGAACGCAGTGATTTATGTTGTTCCCAAGTGAATATATTTCATTTGTCAACAAAGAACAAAAAAAAAAAAAAAAAAAAAAGACAGAGCCCCAAAAGCTACCAGAAGAGGATCGACGACACATGGATGAGGAAAACACTGGCACACTCGTAAATAAACATGGAAAAGAATTTAATATTCGAAAGGGTGGCTGGCATATGAGGAGGTGGTGTTTGGGAGCCCAACTCTAGGGAAGACCCCGCCCGCCGCGCCGCGCCGCCACCACACACGGATGATAAAGTCGTTAGTTCTCATTGTCGTCGTATCTTCTCCATTGATGCGGCAGCAGATACACTTTTGTGCTCGCATCTACTAGCTCTCCGCAGTGCGCTAAGATTTGAATGGTATACACTGACGGATGATGGTAGGATGGCAATGACTACTCACTGACGCTGATGTATTATGACACGGGGTCGTGTTGAAATGAATGAGTTATTTCCGGATTGATTCTAATTCATTTTTACGATGCCAAAGCATTATAGATGCTCGTATACGTGTGACAGCGGATGCCCATTATCGTGAATTTTAATTCGTTTCATGTTTGTTTGGCCTTTTGTTACAGAGGTCGTCTATGCAGCGCTATATGGTTCTTGAAAACCTATGAAATGAAGAGAAGAATAGTGGCCAATCAAATGAGTTTTAGATGACATCTGGGTGTACTCAAACGTCACTAAAAGTGACACACTCCTACTCGACTTTAAGAGGATTGAATTTCATTGCGTGCCTGCCAATAAACATGATTGTCATCAAACATTTGATAGGCGACTCTTAATTTAATATCCTTTCGGTCTTTTTATGACGAATTCGTTCTTATGCCCACGTGCTTTTTTTAATTGTTTTCAGTTCATTTTCGTTTTATACTCTGGTGGGAGTTTAGATATTTATTAAGCTCCTGCATTTGATCCTGATCCTGCAGTTATTTTTAGGTATAGTGAGGTGGTGGATATCACTATCTCTCTGTCCAGGTTTCAATATCTAGAATGAGTCATAGGATAAGTCGGAAAATCTACCCTGGATGACAGTCGATTTTACGAAAACAGTTTAGGTGCTAGGGTTAGTTAGGGCTAGGGGGTGGCGGCTGATCCTCACATAGACCAGGGTTTGTCCAGAGTGTTAAGAAGCCTAAAAACTTTTTTTTATGATCTTAAACAAAACAACTGTTTCCTGGCAAACAATATTGGTGAGTCAACAGAATGGGGAGGTGGCTGGCTTAAGGATAAATGCCAACAAGACAAAAATTATGCACTCCAGCCGAGTCCAACAACAGCAGGTTATCTTGAGACGGTAGTTACGTGTCACCCGATGGTGGAACGGATCTGGATGTCGGAAATAGACTGAGCTCGTACTGCATTTGGCATCCTTTCTCTAGTGTGGAACTCAAGCAAAATATCGTTTCGGACTAAGTTAAAACTTTTTGAATGCAATGTAAAGTCTGTACTGCTTTACGCATGCGAAACGTGAAAATGCTCCGCCAACATCTCGAGCAGGTTACAAGCCACAAACAATTTCCAACAATGAATTGTGGCTTAGGACTGGACAAACAAAAGTGGATGTTGATGGCGCTGGATTGGCCATACACTAAGGAAACCAGATGACAACAGCGAAACCAGCGAAGCAGTGCTTCCAATGGAACCCTCAATGTCTAAGCCGCGTGGGTCAACTGTTTTGACGGTAGCTCAATCCGAAAATTTGCGATCGTGAACACAGCTGAGGTATCGAGCTGCAAACAGAGAGCGATGGAAGGACCTGGTTGTCGCCCTATGCTCTAGTCTAGGAGGAGTTAAAGGTATGCTGCGATAGCAGCTACCGGAACAAAAGAAGAAGAAGAAGAAACAAAACAACCGATTGGTTGACTCAAATACCGAAAATTACATAGGGAATATTTCCCATGTGTATCCGAATTTGTCAAGCAACAAAGATAAATACGTTAGATAAATTCTTGAGTCTTGTGGCTAAGCAAAAACTGCACATGACAGTAGCAGTTTTTTTTTTTTGAAACGTAGCTAGCCAGTAGTTGCTAGCAAAGTCAAATTTCACACCGAAAACAAATACAACAACCAGCTGGCTACGGTGCCGTGACATAAGGCCATATTTCAAAATATTTCCAGATATGGCCTAATGACGCTTTCACAAAGCGACAGAAGGACATACATATTTCGGTCTATGGCCTTATGTCGCTTTTCGAAAATCACTTGGGGCCATTATGGCTTTATGTCCCATTCAATTGGATTTTTTCCCTTACCTGATTAAATTTCAATCGGCTTGAACTAACTCTAAGAGCCCCCGCACACTACAGACTTTCTATCGGCCGATAGTTTGGTCGGGTTGGGCTGGTTAGTGCGCACACCTGACCGATTAAATAGTCGGGTTGGTAGTGAGTGCGCACACTAGACAAACAATCGGCCGACTGTTCTCGAACGATTTGCTATTGCTAGTCGTTAAACACATTTTGCAGAGAATAGTCGCTTAATGGTAGTTAATAAGAAATATTCCAGAGAGGTAATCATTGCTTTACGGCCAAATATGTTCATAATTCCATATTTAAATACGAGAAAATATCCAGAACTTAAAGAAAATTAATTTCAAACTCAGAGCAAACTGAGCTATCGAAAAAATCGGCCGACTTTATAGTCTGTAGTGTGCGCACGTAGAAGAGCGCCGTACTGATTAAGTAGTCGGCCGATAGTTTGCCGATACTTTAGTTTGAAGGCAATCGTGTAGCCTATCAAACTTTTTTATCGGCCGATATTGAATCGTTGTAGTGTGCGCACTCTCATATATTTTCATACTGATTAAGAGCCCGACTAAACTGTCGGCCGACTGAAAATCTGTAGTGTGCGGGGGCTCTAAAAGTTCAAAATTATTAAGACGAAGCATGATTTTATATCAACTGCAAATATTTCTTTTTAACTAAATACAATTATGTCAATTTAGGAGAGTTTCCTTCTTGATTTTGATTTTTAGCGCTAAAAGCAAAATAAAATATACCATAGTTGTGATATTTTTAACAATATGTCTAGAAATTGAGTAGAGAATGAATTTGTTGGTCCTGTTGTTTTATCTAATGCTCAAAATCTAAATATCTAATTTTCTATAAAAAATTAAAATTTGAGAAAAGAAACTTATAAAATTTAAGTTTTTGAGAATTTGAGAAAATAAAACTACAAAAATCGCGCGATTTTGTTAGTCTTATTTTCTCAATATCGTTATCGACCTCCATCCACACCTCGATACAAATTTTGGGGTGTTATTTCGTTTTCCGTTTGGGGGGTTATGTCCTGCAGCCATGGACGACACGACATAAAGAGTGTTTCGTGAAGCGAAACTTTGTCGACATCGTTTGGTCCCGTCGCATGGTCGACAATCGCCGGTGAAGTTACATAATGAGAGCCCTGGAATCGATGTAGAAAACCAACAGGCTTGATACATTTTGGCATCACAAGTAAGCCCATCAAAACGCTAATTAAAATCCAGTGATGACACGATAGTCGCTTATGGTAAAAAAAGGCGTTATTCAAAACTAAATACAGTACACTCTCGATTTTTGCAAACCTCGATATTTGCAGCCCACGTAATGGATTGACTTTTTTCGATTTTTGCAACTAATCCAAAAAAAGACACAAAATATGTGTATACAGTGGATTCCGTTTATTTGGGACACTTGAGTCCAGACCGATTTTGTCCCAATTAGGCAGCTGTCCCAATAATGCGATATGACAATCAAGTAAGAAACCAATCTGTTCTGTTCTGTTCTTGACCATTTGTCCCAGTTAAGCGGCTGTGCCGATTATCCGCCGTCCCAATAAAGCGGAATCTACTGTGTTCGCTTCTGCTTACTACATTGCAGATAAAGCAAACTCTTTCTTACATCATAAATCGTCTACACGCAGTGCAGTAATTACAAAAGACTCGATAATTAAAATTAAGGCTCTGAAAATTACAATAATGTATTTTCCTCCAAATTGCACAGCCATACTTTAACCTATGGATCAAATTGTAATAATAACAAAGTTTACTAAGCTCTTTTACAAATAAAAGTTTGTTGAGCCATCTTATTTCTTCCTACAACTATTGTTGCAACGAATTGGTTGCAACAGCGAGATATGTCCGATAACAATCGAGAAATGAAATTCGGCAAATTGGCTTTCGATAGTTTCAAAACTTTTATTAATTCAAGTACCTTTACAATATTCAATATATGTATAATATTTACTTACTATATCTCTAGTGGTGTCTGCTTCGTACGATCAATTAAGTTTCATTCTCTTAACATATAAAGAAGTGAAAACGTGGAAAATTAATCTTAAAATCAATTTAATTTATCTTTATGTGCCAAGCACGTGAAAAGTTGACTACGTGTTAGCTCAATGAGGAAAAAATGGCATAAGAGAAAGCAATTTACATCAAAGATGGCTGCGGTTTTTAGCCTTTAGCCATAAGGGCGTTGCTTACTAATTTTATCCTGCGTTTACATGTGCGCAGATGTGGCTCGTTCACAACAACTATGAAGAATCACTAAAAAGCTTAACTTGGCAAGACCTCCTGATCATTGAGAGCACGCGTTGCTTCTAATTCGGGATCAATAATTTTCAGAAATTCGATTTGTCCATTTTTTTCGATTTTGCAACAGACTCGTTTTTTCATTAGTTTCGAAAATCGAGAGTTCCACTGTATGAACAATTATTATGAACAAACTGCGTACATACATGCTTTTCATTTTATTTGAAAACCCCCAACCCGTCTTTATTTATGTCATTCATTTTTAAATCCAAAAAAGCAGCGTACATAAACAGCAACATCAAATAAATAATCACATACGCATGTACATATACCACTAGTCCAATGATGTTTGATGACATTGAAAGTCTACCCATTACCCAACTTTTTGTATACGTACATCGAAATCTAAACACTTTATCCGCCGGCCGACGCAATCACCCACACTTCTCCGCACGACAAATATTGTGTAAATAACTCACATAAAAGCTGCTATAGATAATTATAATTAACATATGTGAGTACGTACTTGAACAAGCTGAAAATTAAAGCAACAACACTGTCATCATCATGAAATTCAAAAACATAGAAGTCAAGTACCTTGTCCATGTCCGCCATGACCTCAAACTATTTTAGTTTATTTATATATTTTAAATAATGAAACAAAATTGATAACAAAAATACAATTAACTATTAAAATAACTATAAAAATATAAAACATCATTCTCCCATTTATCAGTTAAATAAATTTCGCTTAATTTGCTTTTTCTAATTTCAGATAATAAAAGCAATCAACTGATTAGCTGAACACAGCACAGAAACACGATTTGGTCAGTCGCACCACATATCAACGGTAAAATTTGACACTTAAAACAAGAAGAAAAAAAAAACAAAGAGCTCTCCTCAATGTCGACAGTGAAAAGTGACAGTAAAGGAAAATCAACAACACAAAAATGCATAACCAGTGATAGCAAAGTGACAGAACCAAAGCAGCACATCCAAACGTCAGCGGACAATAGACAAGAAAATGGCAATAGCGCGTTCAAAGACTGTTGATTATATTAAAATTTGGAAACATATCAAATGGCGATTTATCGCCTCTAATAGCAATACACACGAGTGATACGATATAAGTTCTTTTTTTCTCCCTCTTCTACGAGTAGTTTTGCTTTCGTTTTTATTTTATTTCTTTTGACAGCAGAATTTCTGACGTTTTAATCTGTCAAAAGTCATCTGAACGGGAAAAGAAAGTGTTTTTTAGTTTTTTTTTTTTTTACTTATACCCTTTGTATACCGATAACAAAAAAAATATCCATACACATGCGTTGTGTTAAAACAGCTTTAAGTTATTATTTTGTTTTACTGTGCCGTACTTAATTAAGATTAAAAATTAAATAAACAAAAAAAATATTGACACTGTAACAAAACGCACAAAACCACCCCACCGCGCGGTGAAAGGGAAAAAGTTTTCAAATCAAATTTTGTGCCATATTAAATCAAATATCGTATATTTACGATATCATCAAAACTGTTAAACGAGCCAAAGTATCCCCAAACATAAGGAGGAGAATAAAAAAAAACAAGTCCCCTTATCTAAGAGGCCCTATCCTTAAAAAAAAGAAACCATCCATCATCATGACGATTTCCGAAAAGTCTCCATTATGGGATTCCAATAGCCAACATAATCACCACCAGCAAACTTCCTCGTCTCCCGGTGAAACACTATCATCATCATCGGTATCCTCATCGTCGCCCTCCCCGACAGCATCACCGTTGCTACAATTGCCTTCAACCACTGCCGGCAATTCACAGAAGAAGCAAAATAATAATAAAAAGAAAAGGACCACTCTGACGATGGGGGAGGAGTCAGCTGGGGGATCACGTCGCCTCACATCACATCAGCCATCAAATTCGACAGCAGCAATACCTGGGAAATCTGAGAAATATGAAAAAGCTGACAGCAGCCAGGCATCACCGCCACCACCACCCCCAGCGTATCAGTACCAATTCCAGTCGTCGTCGAATGGCTTTAACGACGACGACCAATCCCAGTCACCGCTACTGGCTGACTATACCACCAACAAATCGACATATGACTGCGAAGCGGGGGTAGTAGCTCCACACATCCGGTCGTCATCGGTAACATCTTTGACGGCAAGTCTGCTGCCATCTCCAGCTGCCGCTGGTGGTTCTGTGAATTCTGGTCATCATTCCGTTGGCAATGGCAAGTACTGCGGAAATGGTTCCGTCAACGGCGGCGGTGGCGGAGGTTCCAATGGCAGCTCCAGCTACAGTAGCAGTTCATCCCTTGGATGCTGCAATATAATTACACGCTGCTGCATCGGATTGCCACTATTGAAGGCGATAAATGTGCGGAAATGTGTGCTGGCATTACTCGCAATAACGGTGGTAACCATTTTCTATTACACACATTACTTCGATACGGGCGTCTTTGTGGGGTGAGTACTTAAAGATTTTTTCCTCTCCCTTCCTTCTGTAGATTCTCCTTTTTTCATATTTATATGAAACTAATCGATTTCTAATGGCAGTAAGGGTGGGCCGAATGGCGGTGTGGGCATTCCACACACACACAGACACCAAGAATACGTGTGTCTAGCTTATCTCGCATATGTGCGGTGTAAAGTTTAATTGCGTGAACGCTTATGTCAAGATGGTGTTTACATTTTGGGGTTTATGGAAAGTAATTGAGTACAGGAAAAGGATGGCGGTGGCAGGTGGTTGGAGGAGGGGTGGGTTGGTGATATGGCGGTCGACGGTGGTGGTCGTCGTCGTCGGTAGGTGGTCTTGAGAACTTTGTTTGTCTTGTTAATTGGAGTGGCTTGCCTCTCGTGCATATATGGACGGATATCTGCTGCCTTTCTTGTTTAAAGTTGAAGTGCATGCGGTGAGCGGGGGATGGTAGTTGTTGTGGTTTAAAATGAATGAGGAAGCTGAAACGTATGTGTGGTGTTTGTGTTTGATAATTGTTTAGTGTTTTTTTTTTCATAATTAAGTTTAACTTGTAATTTTGTAGGTTAACCCTATTGAACTGTTGCTCTTTACATATTAAGTATTCAAGCTGTATGTCAAGTATTGTACCAGTTTACGCCGAATTCCGTTACGCTATTTGAATTTTCAGCTTTTTTGCTCATTTTCATTATTTTGCTCACGGTCGCCACCTATTTCGAATGTCTGACAAGCAATCAAAGAGTATCATTTGTCATGAGAAGCTTCTCAACTCGCAGTTCGGAGTCGGCAAAGAAAGGTCCCTTCCATTTGTGGAAAAAATAACACGCACACACAAATGGTTTCGAGAGGCTTGGTTCTATATAGGACTGCTGACGCCGTATATTAATTTATTATTTTTCATCTCATGGTGAAACCCTTATTGTCCCACCCTGTAGTTATAAGCTGCTTGGACACTGAAGAATGTCTACACTTTTTGTGGGCTTTCTAATTTTCATACTGTGTCCAGATAAGACAACCAATTGTAAAACATGCAAATGGTGAATAAATCGACATTAAGTAAAATGGCAACGAGTTGTATGACCTGTCATTATCGATTGTTTCCTCTTTGATTTTCTTGACATTTACTCGTTAGACCCTTTTTATCCTAGTTTAGCCCAGTTTAACACCGCTCATTTAGTACAAATATTAAATGGTATAAACGACTGGATTAACAGACTGATCTTTCTTTAACAATATTTTGGCATGATCTAAATCTCTCTCTTGGTTTGCACTAGATGGCGCCTCGAAAACAAAATCTTAGTAATTGGAAAGAGAGATGCCGCAATATTAGTATATGAGCTCTCTGGATATCGTAAAACAATACATCGTGAAACCCACCCAAAAGCCTAAACCACTTTGTCAACAAATCGAACAGAACAAAAAAAGAAAACGTCACTCCTCCCCACCACAATGATTTATTAGCAACTAATTGCCTTCACCCAGATGCTTAAAATAGACAGGAGGCACGTGACAGCCAAAGCCATCACGACAGGCAATTATATCCTCTGCAGGACATTCAATCAGTCAAAGAGGCCCACTCGAGTCGTCGCTAGTCTCGCAACCTAACCTCACTTTAAGCAAATTTGCATATTTTTGCATACAATTTTGTCCATTAGAAGTCGAAACAACAGGGGAAAAAAGAATAGACTTAGACTTCCGTTGTAAAACATGCAAATGGTGGTGGTGGGCAGGCAGGCGGAGTATATAGTATGAAGTCCCCAACCATCACATGGCATTGGAAATGGAAATTCTTTACCGGAAAATGCCATTTCGACTCGACTTCTTCATTTATTATTTCCGCCAGACTGCCACAATCAAGATGTCTATCAAGGCACATTCGTTTTTTTTTTGCCCTTTCTTTGTTACGAATATCCACTTTCCTATTCTTCTTTTTTTTGGCGGAGGTTTCCATTTCTTGTTCCTTTTCTTTGTGATGAAAGGATGATGCACTCTTGATGACATCCGGGAAGGGCCACAAATGGACAAAAATATACAACTTTTCATGACCTCAAAGTTAACGGTAATAAAAGTAATTGAATAAAAAAAAAAATATATATACGTAATCCGCAGCCCTAATTTATATTGCGAAAGTTCAGAAACTCCACTCTCGTATATCCTTTCTGCTGCTCCAGTTCCTCTTCTCAATCACTCTGTGACTCTGAGTGATGATCCAAAAAGTGCGATGGCAGCAGGCAAACCAACCGTCGACTTTTCTTTTCGGCAGAAAAATAACAAAAAAAATAAAAAATTATTATCCAACCAATGGTTATTTATGTGTTGCATGTGTCAGTATTTTCCGTTTCCTTCCTATTCGAGGATATGGATATGGAGGCTAAAAGGAAAAAAAAAAAAAAAAAAAACTACAATAAAACCGGAGGAGATGATAAAATCCAAAAAACGGAGCAAAATTTCGAGCGGCGAAAATTTATGCATTGAACATTAATTTAAGTGTGAAAAAGATGCTTCGGATCCGCACCCGCTCAACCCGTCATTCCGTTTCCTGTTTGTGTGGTGGCTTCTGTTGTTGAATGTGTTCATAGTCATACATATGTATATGCGATAGGATATTCAGCTTAATACATGCATGGATTACATCAGAAGCAGCAGCAGCAGTAGCAACCAGCAAAAGGAATCTCTGAAACCTGATTTGAATATCAAATAGTGTCCGGGGGAACACTGGCAAACAGAAAAAAAAAATGGAAAAAGATACATTTTTTACTTTTATCTATATTTCTCTTGGTTGTGTTTGATTTTGTTGCATATTGAAAGCGATATATCGCCTTAAGGGGGGTGGTGGTAAATATTCATGTACATACCAAAGAAGGCATGATTTCATTTGGAATTGATGGAGCAATTCAATGGCATTATTGCAAGTTAATAAGTTGTAAAAGGGATTTGAAGAGAATTTAAAGTAATGCCACGTGATTGATTCGAAATTTTACTCCTTTTCAATTCGATTATCACTCGAGATAGTGTGTGTAAGTGTGCGGAGAGTGAGAATTTATTATAAATCTCTTGTGTGCGGAATTAAGGGATGATTTAATTTTGTAATTCATCATTTCATTTCATAAATGAATTTTAATTAAAAGATAAATTAAGGTCATGTCGCGGAAATATGCTGAAATTTGTTCAGCGAGTTCTGAAAATCAATACTCGGAAAAATAAAAAATTAGCGTTATGCGTGTACGTAGCCGTGCTCAATTCCTAATATAAATAAATATGATATCATATAACAGTTCGGCTGAAAAGTTCGTATCGTTCCTACTAGGCGGCCTTTAAATCGATGACCAGGTGGTGGGTATCGATTTGGACTTGCGTTTTTCACAGGATATGCTTAAGTGTGAAAATTTGGTCTATGGTGGACTTTCCTGGCCTGAAACCGCACCGATATGGGCCAATCAGGTTCTTGACGAAGGGTTTCAGGCGTTCACACTGTTGAAGAGACTGATGCCTCTGTAATTGGAGCAGTTGAGAGGGAGTCTCCTCTCTTGTGGATAGGGCAAACGATGTTGAGATTCCATTCATCAGGCATACTTTCATCTAACCAAATCTTAGAGATGAGTTGGTGTACGCTCTCTACCAAGTCATCTCCAGGTGTTTTAAGGGGTTACATGGGTTTCCTTGGGTAAAAAACTTTTTACTGCCCTAAATACATATCGTCGGCTAAAGATGCAAACCTCGTAAATCCATTTTTGTAAATTGTGCAGGAGAGTGATTTCTAATCTTCAATTAACTACCAATTGTATACATTTTACTCTTTAGATGTTTTCTTTTTTGTCTTTTTTTGCCATTTAATACAACAATTAAATGTATTTTTTTTAATCCAGACATAGATTTCAATGCCTACTTGATATATTTTAAAAAATGTAATTTTTGGCAAAAAGTGGATTTACGAGGTTTGCATCTTTAGCCGACGATATATACATTTGACAAAGGATTTCTGAAATTTTTGTAGAAAAATATTTAAAACTCTGCCACTGTGACGGCATTTCCAGTGACCCCTCGGAAAAAAGGTGTTTACGCGTTGACAGCAGAACTCATGCCAGGATCAACCGAAGTCAAAAAAAAAAAAAAAAACATATTTTAGCTAATACCTTAAACTAGAACTTGGACGAAGGAAGAAATAAAAAAGTGAAAATTGGATTTTTGGCACACATTTTTACAAAAACGTTAAATATTTCGGTAAAATTTGTTCTACATTTCTTTTTTAAAAATAGTTGCATTAAAGAAAAATAAAAATTCTTCGTCCAAGTCCTTGTCAATAATATCTTGAAGACGTGTGTAAAATTTCATCAAGATCTGTTCAGTAGTTTTCAAGAAATCTTGTACCCCGACTTTGAAAATACAGTTTCAAGAAAAACGCGTTTTAAGTGACAATAAAACTGCTTTGAGCGCGCAAAGCTATTATTCCGATCGACTTGAAAATTTGGGACAATATGTAAAATTTAATAAGATAATAAAAAAAAATTCGATTTTTTAAA
Source organism: Brachyopa scutellaris (assembly GCA_949775065.1). Taxonomy (NCBI): domain Eukaryota; kingdom Metazoa; phylum Arthropoda; class Insecta; order Diptera; family Syrphidae; genus Brachyopa; species Brachyopa scutellaris. The sequence goes on from OX459113.1 coordinate 118,907,408, forward strand.
TCTGTGAAACCCATGTAACCCCTTAAATAGCTCTTCGGGTAAACCGTCAGGTCCATCAGCATTGTTGGACTTAAGCTTGGAAATTGCTATTCTCACTTCGTTTGAGAGTCTTGGCTTCCATCATCTAAATTGAATGGTTCTACTCAACTCACAAAAAACAACTTGAAGTTGAATTTTGGTATTTTGTAGACGTGCAATGATGCGGACAAGCCAACGTAATAGCCACAGTGCAGTGCTTGGGTTCTAGTTAAAGCAAAGCAAACCAAAGTTTGGCGTTCAAAACTAACATATTAAACGCAATCATCTGCACGAATAAAGAAATCCTCATCAACGATTCAGTGCTAAAAGCGAGTTCCGTTTGAGAATCCATAAACAGCACATCAGCACCCCAGTTTTATTTATATTCTTTTTGTCTACAGAATTATATCTGAAGGATGACAATTCATTTGAATTTCATTATTGCACGCAATAAAATAGCAAAAAATAAAATAAAAATATGTTCACCTAGAATGAGCAAAGCTTCGTCGCCAACATTTGATTCGATTTGCTTCTTTTGAATGAACAAACACACGTAGTCTCAGTGCGGCTGTCGAAGAAGATGCAAATCGCTATGAATCCAAGAGAAGATGAAGAAATAAAAAATACTTTTTTTATGGCAAAATAATTAGTACGTTGTAAACATACTAAACTCAGCGCAAAACGAAAGGCGACAGGCGTCAAATAAATAATATGTACGAACGTACACACGCGGGGTGCGAAGCGCGCTTTTCGAATTACAGTCAGTTGAATAGCGAGCGCTCCGCTTCATTCATAAACTGCAGATACGTGTCCGGAATGCCTTAGCACATTCAGTTCGCCTTCGCTTCGATGAAAAGATACAAAATTTTCTTCACACTCGCAGTGTGTAGGTCATGTTCATGTTCGAGCTGCGGACATTTGAGTGGAACACACACACACGAACGGCGCTATACAAGTTACGAGTAAGGAGATTTAAATTTAATGTACGAATTGAATTTCGGTTTCATTATTCCGAATTCATAATAGAAGCACTTTCGTTTTTTGCCGTCATTTTTTTTTGGAAGGGAGCACACTTTTATTCATTTTTTTAAGGGCTGATGGCAGGACCTGCCGCTGTTCTCTTTTTTAATTCAAAGGAATTCAAATTTGTAATCTAAATCAGCTTTGCTTGCTTTCAAAGGTCAATTTGATGGAATGAATTCCAGGCTTACACGGGTTACTTAAGCGATAAATTAAAAAATGACAGCCGCAGGCATTGTGAAAGGAAAGGTTTTCGGGTTTTCGAAATATGCAAACGAAGGGTTTTGTTTTTTTTTTGGTCCCAGTTTTCGGTGTTGACTTGTTTGTAGAAAGAATTTTAGATGTAAACATGTAGTCTGCGGAGCTAGGCAGTCGTTAAGGAACACCAAAATGGGTGAAAAGTCAAATACCACGCAAAGGCAGAGGAAATGCTGAAGGCGGAAAAAGGGCATGGATACCAATAGGTACACAACTAGCGGGGTTTTGGAACAATTTCACAGAAATGACAAGGACTGAAATTGGAATCTCATCTACATTTCATGACCTTGACATATGAATGTCTCTGGAAACAAAAGGAGATGGGTGTAACATGAATATTTCAAGGCTTAACTCGAAGCGGGTGGACCCGCTCAATATATTACAAAACCGTCCGAGGAAGTAGATTATCACTGGCTGGTCTCGAGATAAGCGTTGCAGACAGCTCGTTATGGCCACGGCCAGTCCTCTATACTGTGCCGAAGCCCAATTTTAATAAAAACTTAAAGGTCACTACTCCCGATAGGTCTTTCTGGGATGATTTAGGTGCTTTAACAGACAAGTCGATACACTTTTACCTACACTGATGGCTCTAAAACCAATGATGATGTAGGAGAAGGTGTTTTCGCAGACAGATTAGAAATCAATCTCTCCTTCCGCCTCCCGGATCACTGCAGCGTGTTTCAAGCGGAGATTATGGCGATTTCGGAAGCACTGTCCTGGATCAAGTGGAATGTAATATCCACTAACGATATAAGCATTTTCTCGGATAGTCGGCGGCCTTAAAATCTCTGGAATCAGTCTCATCCACTTCTAAGTCCACCTCCAACTGCCGTTCATTTCTTATAGAGATAGCTAAGCAGTTTAATATTCAACTTTGCTGGGTGCCGGGGCACAGAGACATTCCAGGGAATTGTAAAGCTGACGAGCTCCCTAAACTAGGACCAACAATACCTATTCTACCAGATAAGAAGAATATAGGTATGCCCCTCGCTACTTACACGCTAGCACTCAAACTTGACATAGTCCATGAAAACTACCTGCCTTGCCACCAGACAGATGTGGCTTGGACTAGATCCTAACCGCTCCAAATACCTTCTGTGCCTAAAAAGACTACATATAAGCACGACTATCGATGTCGTTACAGGACACTGCCTTATAGGTAAGCATGCAACTAGGCTTGACATCATCTCAAATGACTTCTGCAGAATTTGCAGAGATGACGAAGAGGAAGAGAGTCCAACACATCTCCTCTGTTCATGCCCAGCTCTTTCCCGTAGTAGAAACTAGAAAACAACACCTAGGAGAATACTTCTTCGACGATCTCAGTGACCTAAGACAGAAAGACGTGGGAAGCCTCTTTCGCTCCGAGTAGTTCTCATGAGTAGCGGGATTAAATATTCTCCAGATCCTTGGTATCACAATGGGCCTCTATAGGCCTAAGTGTGCTGGTATTTGTTACCGGCAGTCACTGCTACCTAACCTAACCTATGGCCAGTCCCATATACAAAGCCTTAATAAAGCTTTTTCGTAAAAAAAAATAGAACCGTTTCGTTGGCATTTTAATAGATCACCGCCCATTAGAAAACCGTGCAGAAGGGCTAGGTCTAGGCTGGACAGACAAAGGCAACATAGAAACAACCGTGCGACTGTCACAGATCCTGAAAGCAACTACTTTGAAGGAATGAGGGACCTACGATACATTGAGCTTTTAATACTCTTGAGATGACTTATAGAATCTATGTGGCTTAGTTAAGTTGTTGACACATATGTACAATTGTACATACCTCACCTAACAATGAACAGCCAGGTCGCATTCTTAGTCTACTTTTATCGGCATAAGTCTACTGAGCTTCTTTGTGGCGTCAAAAGTATAATCTCCAGACACCTGGGAATCTCAAGAAAACTCGGCTTCTTCTTTAAGTTCGGGGTGAACCAGGGCCTGCTTCTCGCAGCCATTTGTGTGTGCGTGTTATATATTTTCATGAATGGAAGGGACCTACCCACTCCGAACGGCGAGTTGACAAGCTCCTGTTACTCTTTGAACGCTTTTGCAACTTTCGAAAGAGGTGGCACTGTGAAAAAACTTTTTAGGTGTTTGCTGGGTTTGAACCCGGCGCGGCATGTGTAGTAGTCCAAAGCACTAGCCACCACGCAACGGTACTCACCATATAAACCGTTCAGAATACCTTCTTACTGAAGTAAACATCTCACATTTATTACCTTCGATTCATATTCGACTAAGCACTTAAGATTAACAAAATGGGGACAAAATGTTTATCAATATTTAAAATCCTTCACTGTCTCAGATGACAGTGTTCTTGCTTCAATTAGCAAGATTCTGCGGTTAGCACGAGTTTTTGGCACAGTCTACCAAATGCGAGGTCTACCTGAAGAACAAGTCTATTTAAGGCGAGGTCTTTCCCTACCTCGTTGCTCCTCTTGGATAAATTTGAAGTAAAGGGTTTTCCAATAAGAGGTGTTATTTTGGTATTCAAAGAAAAATGGCATTTTTTGAGATAAATGATCGGATGTTTACTTCATAATAAAGAAGAAGGTATGCCGTTAATAATGAAAAACATAATCAGCCAAATGGCCACCACGAGCACGCATACAGGACCATATCCTTTTCATGAAATTTTCCATAACCAAATCGCAAAGTGGCTGCCCTATGTCCTCGATAGCCTCACGAATTTTATCTTTGAGGTCTTGAATCGACGCTGGACTTTTGGCGTAGACCTTATATTTCACGTGGCCCCAAAGGAAGAAGTCGCAAGGTGTTAAATCACAAGATCTCGGTGGCCAATTGTGATCACCTCTTCGAGAGATAATACGGTCCGGAAACTTTTCCCGTAAAAGATCAATGGTTTCGTTGCTTGTGTGGCACGTAGCGCCGTCTTGTTGAAAGTAAACGTTGTCCAGATCAATACCATCCAACTCCGACCATAAAAAATCATTAATCATCTCTCGATAGCGCAATCCATTCACCGTAACTGTTGATCCAACCTCATTTTCGAAAAAGTAAGGTCCAATGACCCCGCCGGACCATAAACCGCACCAAACAGTCACACGTTGAGGATGGAGAGGCTTCTCAACAATAACTCTTGGGTTTTCCGAGCCCCAGATGCGACAATTTAGCTTGTTGACGTAGCCACCGAGGTAGAAATGGGCCTCATCACTCAAGATGATTTTTCGATGGAATTCCGGATCATTTTCACGCATTTCAAGGACCCAATCAGCCAACCTGGGTTTTCTTCAACACTTTGGGCTACAGCAGCAATATTCTCAGTTGTTCTTGAGCGACGTGCACGGGTTTTATTCTTCACATCACTAACTTGTCCCAACAGCTCGAATTTTTCCACCAATTTCTGTATTGCGGTCCGACAAGGTGCTTCACGACGACCAAAAAATGCTGTAGTTTTGCGAACTGTGACTGCAAGATTTTCACCATTTTTGTAGTGAATTTTAATAATTTCAATTCGTTGTTGAAGCGTGTATCGTTCCATTTTTAGTAATGGCGTAGTTTCTACTTCTCAAATGTCAAAGAATAAAAGCTTCAAAAGTGACAGCTACCGAAATAGCGGGCCATTCACAATAACACCTCTCATTGGAAGACCCTATATATTCGTTTTCCTTTCCTGTGAGATACCCAATACTAGCACCTCTTTGACTATCAGGAAAACCTTGAATAGACGACACGAAAATATCTAAGCAACGTCATTTTAGAGGAACCATGTTCGGGCGCCATTTATTTGTTTTGTCTGTCTGATTGCTCCTGAAACCCATTTACATTGTAAGCGACCCGACTATCCAACATTAATAAATACAACCTTAAGTGGTTTTTGTAAGATGCCACAAGGTTCCAGCCTTTGGCCAGTATTTTTTAATATTTATTGTATTTTTTTCTCCTCTCCTCCTCCTTGATTATTCTAAAACCAATTTTCAATTTCTCGTTACAGATTCATTCATCGCGACACACGACCGGCACCACTGATCCACTGTCGAATGCTAAACGATAAACACGTTTTGGGATCCTCACAAACGCCAGACCACCGATCTGAAGCACGACTACGTATCGACCCCAAAGTATTGGTCTTCGTCGAGACAACATACTCCCTGCTGGGCAGAGAAATTGCGGAGCTATTAGTCTACAATCGGATAAAGTAAGTTTTTGTTTTATTTCGTTTTAAACAAAACCACAAATGTTCAAAACTCTCGAAATCACCGCATCTGGACAAATCAAATCCCTGCAAAGGCCACAAGATGATTATTTCTTGAACTATCTGTCTGTATTTCGACTGCGCTAACCACACTCAAGTTATTTAGAAATTAATCTTCTTAAGTGTTTAGTCTGAATCTTGGACAGGCCGAAATTTAATTTCCCTTGGTGACGACATGCCACTGTCCTGCCAGAGATGAAGAGATGCTGCTGATGATGATGTCGTCTACTCGCACGTTGATGCGTTGTGCGTTGGCCTGTGTTGTGCAATTTCTGGAAACGATGGTAGGAGCAACTGAGAGATCATAATCCCTGCCCATCAGTTCATGGGAATAACATATTAAAGATTTGAGTTTATCCCACATGTGGACACATGGGCTTTTTGAATGTTAGCCACTTCTGGTGGGCGGCCGGCGCGGTGTGGGGTGATCATTAAAATGATTGCTTCTGGCTTTGGTGCGGATGCAGACCTACAATCAGCGTTGGTATTCAAGACTGCTGAGATGTGACATTAAATAGGGATTTAGGAACTGGCAAAAACATTATGCTACACAAATCCTTGGTAATCTTTGAGAGGGAAGGCTTCATTATGGTTGCACGAGTACGAGTAGATTCGGGATTAAAATACATGGGATATGTAATTATAATTAAATCCCCATTGCCTCTTCTGACAGACAGAGCAATGTGGGACGATGGTTAATCTGCATTGTTATCAATTTTATCCTGTGCTATCCTTGTGTACAGATACAACAGAGTTAGTCCTACTCTTGTTCGAATGATTATTTAAATACATTCCAGAAGATGAGGGTAATTGTGGGGTGGGGGGGGGGGGGGGGGGGCTTATGCCCATTCATTAGCACAGCACTGGAATTGGATTCATGGGATAATCTTCTAATCTAAATCTTGTTCCTGCTTTCCCCAGCCTGAACATTGAGTGTGTTTCTGTGTACCACATTATCTGTGATGCATTCAATTAGAAATAAATGTGAATAGAAGAATGGAAATCCTGGTCAAGTCTTGGAATTCATCGTGAGATAATGGGATACTGGAAAGGTGATTTAATTAGAGAACACAGAACATCTCAAGATGGAGGTTTTCTTGGCCCCAAAAGATTGAAACATTTATGAGGAAATGTCGATCTACTTCAAATGGAAGTAACGTACCTTCCACTCAATACCTCAAAAACGCTGTATGATTGCTTATAAGCAGGGGACGGATTTTGTTAACTTTGCCTTTTTTGCCTTTTTTTACCTTTTTTTTTTTTTACTCATATTGCCTTTTTTTGCCTTTTTGGTACTATTTGTCAAAGTAGCTGTGCACTTTCTTCTTAACTATACGATTTATCCTTGCTCACATGAAAGAGATTTCAGTGTCCACACTAATGACAGCAGGTTTATCTCTTGTATGAACATGCACATATCTGCACGCGTTGTTTACACTAGCGCGCATAAAAAAAAACCCCACACACCAATACAACCCTAAATACATTTGTATAAACTCAATATATATGCGCTTCTTCTTGGACCGTAGGTGCAATCTCAAGCATTCGCCGCAGTTTCATCTGACAAAAACCGTTAGACATCTGGGAAGTATTTTTTCGTAACTGTGCGCCTTTTCATCTAGATTCTAGATTCATATTCTGTGACATTATACTGGTCATACTTAGTGCTGGTCTGTTATTGTGTGCTGCTCCCAAAATATTTTGTTGTATTGAAAGTGAAAATGCCCCAAGGCGGGTAAAGATTCAAGCCAATTGCAAAAGTTAATGGAAATTGGAAAAAGATTTTTAGTCGGCTCGAAAGACCGCATATTTAAGAGTTTACAAATTACAGGTGACTCCTAGTAGTTATATGTATTTTAATTTGAGCACTTGATCTTAGTGCTCTGCGTATTATTTAGCAGAAGAGGTGTTAAAGACTTTGAACGGACTCGAGGAGAAATTACAACAAGCTAAAGGGCCAGTAGCTGAAGGGATGAAAAAATTGTACGCGGTTTTTTCAGCAAATCAACGAAATGGCGCTGCAAACTCTAAATTGGACTCAAATATTAAAGTCAAGGACGTGACATCTCTTATCTCGTCTCCACTAGGCTCTTCCCATGTTGTAAGGTCCTTTATTTCACTCAAGGCTTTCCTGAGAAATAATCGCAGGCGATTGTTACATACTAGAGGCCTTTTTTGGTCAACGAAATCCGAACCCTACTTATAAGTCAATCCTAAGTACTTTTGAAGTAGCCATCTTGAATCCGTTCGTGATCAGTGAAATCAGTGAAGGAGCACATACCCTACATGAAATGAACGCTCACACATAGCTGGTCAACGGTTCCTTTCGTAAGCTAACCTCTGTGCGACCTAATGGTGGAGATCAAATCTAGAAAGAACTAGCCAAACACTGCAACACGTGGTAAAGACAGACCAACGGAACTGCTTAAGAAGACGTGTCGATGTAGACAAGTTTGTGGTGATTAGCAAAAATGCAATGAAAACTAGGAATAAGAAAACGTACGAAAACACCTGTGACTGTGACCTTCCTTGCAAATGTCTAGCTATAGCTAAAGCAGACCGTCAGAAAATATAAACGATTTGATTAAGACGGCACAGCGCCAGTAAGGCTTTTAAAATTCGTCCCGAAATGTTTGAATGATTATTGAAGATAATCGTTTTAAATAGCAGCACTAATGTAATTCCTGAAAGATTACCGTGGAAATATTTGTCGGCTGGCAGTGCTGTTCATCAAGAAAATATCTCAAAAGGTCAAAATTGCCAGATCTTCTTTCTATCTTTTTTTTTAATAAATTAGCACGAATGGAAGGGACCTACAGTTTTCTGTCGACCCCGATTTGATTTGAATGAATGCTTGTCAGACATTCGAAAATTGCCCGATAGTCGTAACAAAATTAGGCATTAACTCAAATTTTGAGCCGAAGAGTCTGGGTCCCTGGCCACAGCGGGATACCAGGCAATGAAGCCGCGGATGAATTGGCCAGAAAAGGCTCAGCCCTAGACATAGAGCAAGCGGATTACACGGTTAAACCTCCACTCTGCAGCCTCAAGGCCAAAATCGAACAAAAAACACTATCTGAAGCAACTAGCAGGTGGAAATCACTAACTACCTGCGAAATATCAAGAAGGATGTGGCCAGAATATGACAAGGGAAACACCAAAAAACTTCTACAAAAAGATAGGAAATCCCTGTCAATACTGATAGGAGTGTTAACTGGCCACAATATGCTAAAATATCATATGAAAAAACTACGGCTCAACGATGATGACTTATGCAGGGGATGCGGTGACGAAGAGGTTCATGAGGACATAGCCCATCTCCTCTGTCACTGTCCTAACCTCTGCCAATTAAGAAACAGAACCCTGGGACAATTCTTCTTCGAACATATCGACGAGCTGTCTGACCGTTCACCGTCAGGTCTGCTCAAGTTTGCCAGGAGATCCGGATGGTTGGAACCAAGCTACTGATATCACGGGTGGGAAAACACAATGGGTACCACAATGGGTTCACATGAACCTAAGTGTGATGAGGATATAACTATCTTCATCAGCCCGCTTACCTAACCTAACCTACTACATGGGTTTCGTCCTGAACTAAGCAAAGACAATAATTGTAACGCTTCTCTGCATAATGTGATGTTTTTCAGTATTTTTGTCAAATTTAATTGAAGCGAAAAATGCTTTAATTGCTGGAGCTAAAAGTTGCACTTTATCACCTCAGCCTGCATCCTCTTTTCAGCTTATAACACTATTAACTATTAGATTAACTAGGAACCATGTAATTCAATATTAGCAAACTGTAATCTAATTGCCTTTCGTGCCTTTAGACTCGTTTCTCCTTGCATATCGGTCGTATCTCACTCTAGATTATTCAATTAAGGGAGAATTGATTTCGAAAGCCAACACGCCATGTTCTACTGATGAGAGAGACGACTATTAGCAGCCCGAGGTAATCTCTCATGCGAGTATTAAACAGGGTAGAAGGGATTACCTTACCTGCAAATGCTAGGAATAATTACGACAAAATAACATTTACATGTGTTCGAACATACATATATGTACTTGTATATCAATTGTATTCTTGTATCAATTATCGATTAACCTGTTCCTGATTGGGTCAACAAATTAAAATTAAATAATTAATTGCTTTGTTTATAGTTGAGGACAAGGAGGAGGAGGAGGATCTTTATTCGAGTTTAGTTGTCGGGAATATGAGATGATTTATCCAGATGGACCAATCGAACGTGCAAGTTAGCTTTAAAGGATTTAGAATAGTAGACGTCTTGTTACATTAATTATCTTTGGTGATGGTGTATTGTAACGCCTTTGGTGTTAACGACTGTGGGAGTAGCTTACTCCGGTTATTTCCTTCATGAACAATTTAAGCAGTATTAAATCTCTTTGCTGATATTCCGTTTGATGAAACGTAAAACAAAATACTTGAAGCAGGAACAGATTTTGGCACCATTTTGTGCAAGGTGCAGGGTAATAACTCCTCGGGAATCTACTTCATGGGAATTAATTTCATGTAAAGTGGAAAATAAGCCCACTTTTTTAATGTGGAGTAATTTCCCACTAGAAGTGAGAATTAATTGAAGGCGAAATTTGGTACCACTCCACACCTATAAAAAGGAGTAATTTCCCATCAAGAGGTGGTGCTGATACTCACTTCGTGTGGGAAATAACTCCACATTCAAAATTTGGACTTATTTTCTACTATATTTGGAATAAGTTCATATGTGGAGTAGGTATTTTCCTGCACCTTTGTGCAAGTGTCACTTTGGTGTTCGCAATCCGTTTAGAACGCTTCAAAATAACTCATTACAACGATCGCCGAAGTAGGGGGCATAGTAATATACACGGTCGGATCACATATTAGCGGAGAATCGGGATTTGGTTTACACCGTCCAGATCCTCCGATAAACCTATCCATTCACTTAGAACCCTCAGTGACTGCTTTTCAAGCAGAAGTGTTTGCGATACTCAGGGGGTTTGACGAACTCGCTTGCGTACATATCTGCTCGGATAGTCTAGCCACGCTTAAACCACTAGCAAATCTCAAAACTCCAAGCTGGTGAAGAAATGCACGGTTAACCTACTATGGGTACAATGACATACCGGGGAACGAGAGAGCAGATGAACTAGCAAGGACAGGGGCACGAGACGTGGAAAGCTTCATAGTTACCACGATAGGCACGGCAATACAAACAGTGAAAACCGCTTACAGCCTGTCTTTTGCAAAGCGCCATTGGCTTATGTGAAGTCAAATCTAAACTAAAGCCATGATAGAAAATCCGAACCCACAACGATCTATGAAAGTACTAAATATTCGAGTAGAGCAGAAATAAAACTGATGATTGGCCTATATACGGGATACATCAACCTGAATAAACATGCAAACAGACTGGGACTAGTGCAACATTGCATCTGCCCAGAAGATGAGGACGAAAATATTAAACAAGAGGACGAAAATATTAAACACTTCCTTTGCGATTGTCCTGCTTTATGACCAATAAGGCAAAAATACCTGGGCTGACATCGATTTCACTGGAGTACAGAGCGTTTTTCTTTAATCCGCATATCCCTGTTTAACCTTTCCATTCCCCCCACTCAAAACAACCCTTCACTTACACAAATCCCTACCCTTTCTTTCTCAGGACAGTTCCTGATGGGAACACAACGGACCCGACTCGCGGCCTACGTGAAGAGGAAATATCTCTCCTCACGCTCTCAAACCAACCAAAGACTGCCCTACAAGACCCGTGCGCACCAGTTGTATAACCTGTACTTCGTTTGACTAAAATTGTTCATCTTCCTGGACCATCCAGCTATTAAAAAGCACTCAGTTCCAAAAGCCCAGAATATGTTAATTGTGTCTACTCTCTAGATACTGGATGTAACATTTGATACATTATGTCAGCCCAACTGTAGTCTACCGTACCGAGCATAGAAAGTGCAACACGAAAAAAACCCACATTTCTATTAATTTCTTCCTTCTTTGTCAATGAAAAAAATCAATAAAATAAAAAGTGTCTTTCATGAATTGTTTACCAACTTGTGGGCAATAAAACAACATATAGAACTATTTGTTACAGGTACAGAATCCGAGGAAATTACCATTTCCAAGAAAGTGTTGTAAAAAACCACATATTTTCTTGCAGGTGACAAACCTTTTAAAAGTTTATTTACTGTTTATGGTCATCCAAATTGTACATTTTGGAATTCTGAGGCAAGGGCATTTACATTTATAAAATTTAGTGGAATATTATAACTTGGTAGCGCCTCCTTTATTTTTTATGGCCTCCTTATTTCACTTAGGTATTGAATCCACTAAATTTGAAGATATCCCATGGATATTTCCTTGTCCCAAAGTTCTTCAATTACTTCATTGGGCATTTTCGTCGCGATGGGCATTTTGCTGTTTATTTTCAATGCCATAACGTGCCAAAGATTTTCGATGGGGCTGAGGTCCGGTGAATAACCTGGACAGTCAAGTGTGAAAATTCCCTTGTCAATCATAAATTCTTTAATCTGTGAAGAAAGTAAATTTTATTAATTTTTTTTTAGCATTACTATTACTAAGGGATTAGAATAGAAATAAAAAAGGAAAATAGCTTACTATTTTGGAACGATGGCACCATAGTAGAAAAAACATTCCCATATCATTTGGAACGCTGAATCTTTCACTGTTCTCTAAAGGCAATTTTTCCTTAAGGGCTCTCCAGCTCTTCGGCGGTCGTACTGAATTCCATTAGATCCATAAATGTTGAATTGCACTCATCGGAGCATATGACTTGTGTACAATCAATTTCTGTCCACTTTTCATATTTTTTTACCCAAATTGTCCGAGATTTCTTCATGTTAAGTCTAAGCATCGGTTTTTTTTTTTTCGGGTGGACGACCCATTAAGCCAAATTCTCTGAGTCTTCGACTTCGATGCACTGTATGCATACTTATGCAATTGCATTCGACTCCACAAACTCTGCTCTTATCTGTAAATGTGTTTGAAAACGGTTCCTCAATGGCATCCGGTGTAAAACTCGATCATGCGCGATAGATGTCTAACGAATGCCTTCTGTACCTTTTTGCTGTTCAGCGCTCCTAAGTAATTTTTTTTTTAATAATCTCCCAACAGTCGACTTGCTGCAATCAACCTCTTTAGTTATTTTGGTAATAGTCAACTCTGCCACTTCAAAAAGTGCAATTATTTTATTTTTTTGGTCCTCCGTCAATTGCTCGTAATTTGGCATTTTGTCAAAATTATTAATTTTTACACCAACGCTGATAACTTTAAAAACAAAAATGACTCTGAACTACTTGCAGCACACTTATATACCCAAAAAGGATGAATGGCTTTAAAAAAAAACTTGTACCCAAAAGTAATTAAGAATTATTCTTTAAAAAATGGGTGTTGCACTTTCTATGCTCGCTACTGTACGTCGAGTCGAGTTCATGTTGTTTAATATTTGACAGCCGAAAAGACGACGAAAAGTCAATGAAGTGAAGCTTTCTCTCAACCATCAAAATCTTTTAAATTCTGTCCAAGGAAACAGACTCCAAAGTGTACAGTTACGCTGCTACTGTCCGCCCACATGCTACCCGACAAAGAACAATGAATTACCGAATCGTAGATTGAAGATTACTTAGTCTAGCATTCCCTGCTGTTGTGTCTCTAAAGCTGTCAAAATTTAAATAATTACAGACTAACACAGAAAAGAAAACAAACTCCCACCCCCCAACAGCGCACGTCTGTTGAATATAAATACTCGCACTCTTCTATTTGCTTCGATAATACCAAAAAACCGTAAAACCAACTGTCACTTCAACGCAACAATTTACACCATGGATCAGTGGATTGACACGAAATTCATTACATTTAATTATTTCCGTAACGTTGTGCGAGTATTTTCCCTTAATTCTATTTGCCAACAAATTAACAGGAAACTGCCTTCCATTCCACCGGCGCGGCGCGGCGGGCGTCGCATTTCTATTTGAAATCCCTCCTCAGTCACATTCCATGAAAAGGTAAATATTCTCTCTTAAATCCTTTTCGTATACAAAACGGTAGAACAGAAGGTGGGTGCGGGAATGGGACTATTTCTGTTTATTGGCATGAAAAAGATTACTAAAGAGTATTTAAATGTTTTGATAAGCACATAATCAACTTTGCTACCTGCACCACCCACGCACATGCTCGACTTTCTTTTCAACCTGCTTAAGAATGTCGCTAGTACCTATCCAGCTGGCAAGGATATTTTGTATCCTTGCACTTAAAAACAATCGTCTGTGTGTTGCAAACGGGGGGTAAACGTCAGAAAGCATAAACTGAGGCAAACACAAAATAATAACTTTGAAAGTTTAACTTTAAACACACCACCCCTTATCCTGTTTCACCCTGTCTCTCTGTGTGTGTGTGTGTGTGGGAGGGAGTACTCGCTTTGCTTATTATATTTAACGTCTATTCAAGTGATTTATAGAGTTTTTCATTGCAAGGAAAAACTCAAATTAAAGGTTCAAGGAGATGGTGGTTCGCTTCCCTCTACCATCGCGTCACAGCAGCTAGCACACACACCTTTGTTTCAAGTTTTGCATCTAGCGGTAGCCCTCGTTCCTACAAAGGTAGTTGGCGGCGGCGTTTGTTGTTTTATACTTAAGGGGCGCTAATGATGGCGGTATTTCACCCTGTGATGTGTATTCCCTTCTTTTTGCACGACTCTGCGTTGTTCATAAGGAGACTTGGGTTTTGAAGAACGGGTTCAACTCCCTGCGATGCGTGCATCCTGCAGCTCGTTACCAAGGGCAAATTATCTCTTCTCGACGAGAAATGAAAAAAAAAAAAATTTGTTAACCGTTTTTTTTATTTTATTTTATCAAGAGTCCTTGTGGAACAGGATATATCATCCTTTGTTATTGCTGTACTAGATAGGGCATACGCATCACTACCACAGTGGATACACCTTTAGGGGGTGAGGTTCCTGTTTTTTTTTTTTTTTTTTTGGTATGTTAACATTCTTTGCTTTTATTGGAAAAGGTAAAAGGTACATCCTTGTCATGAGTACAGAGAAAGAGTAAGAGTCCTTGCAAAATAGGAGTATTCCTTTGCTATTTTGATTCTCGGTTTCAAGAACACTGAATTTCTTCGCATCCTGAAATTACGTCGAATAAAGCGGCATAGATGAAAGGAAAGGGGAAGATTGAAAAATAAGGAAACGAGCTGGAAGGAGGGCTTGGGAGGCAGAATTCATTGTGGAGCTCAGGGAATTTCTATAAAATCATTAAAATGTATGAATGCGAGAGATAAACAGGAGGGGGGGAGCACTCAATGGAAATGGCGTAGCAAATATTTTCCAGCTGTTGGTGTGCACTAGGAACATACTCGTACAAACGATTCGATTAAATTGTGTTCGTGTTCTGGTGAAGAGTGAGAGAACACGAGTGTATGTATTATTTCGGGATATTACCATATCTATATTTGGAGAAAAGAGTTGGCGCAAAAACCAAACCAGGAACAGAGGGGGGGACACATAAAAACGAAAACATTTCCTTATTTCGTAACAGTTGTATTGGAACTTTTTATAGATCAGTGGGTTTTTTTTGTCATTGTGGGTGTTACGTGTTTGCATTGCGGTTTTCAAAAAGGTGGTTTTAGTGTATGAACGCGAATAGATGTTCCAACTGTTTCGTCCAAGTTATTAATTCCAATGAGACCGTGCATCATTTTGGTGTCACAGTCAACTCTGGTCTCATAGGGCAGGGCGCAAGCAAACCTCATTTCAGATCGTTACAGTGCAGAACTCACAAAACCTTCTTTTTTTACTCGACATACATATGTATACATAGGCGAGCCAATTATGATCCTGCACTGTCACCAATTGAGCACCGTGGCCTAGTGGTTAGTGCTTTGGAGTACTACGCATGCAAAAACACCATTTTTTTCACGGCGCCATCTCTTTCGAACGTCTGACAAGCATTCAAAGAGTATCATTTGTCATGATGACCTTCTCAGCTCGCTGTTCAGAGTCGGCAGAAAACTGTAGGTCCCTTCCATTCGCGTAGAAAAAGAATATTGTTGAGCAGATGTTTCGCAAATAGAAGAAATGTCTAAGTGTGCAGCGAAAATACGCGTGATTCCAAAAGCTCATTTTAGAAACAATTGTAATTGTAAGTACAGTCAACCCTTGTATAATTGGACATGATTTTTAATTTTAGAAAAATCCGTTGTACTAGTTTGTTGAGCACTTCTCTGCAATTCCTTTCGGACGAATATGGAGGTAGAGAACGTTACAAATGCCTTTCAAAATTGTTGAAGCGTTCCATAGAGGGATCAATACCTGCGAAGTAATTCTCCATATCAGCAGCCAATCCAATCGTTGGTTTATGTTTTATGTTAATACGTTTGTATCTATCAAACACGTGAATGTGTAAAAAGGGAATTCCCCGAAATACAGGAATGCGACACGCATTTTTCGCGTTAGAGAAGACTGACAATCGCGTTATTACGAAACCGCGTTATAGGAGGGTTTGCCGCAATTCATAAATCGCGTTATACGAGGGTTGACTGTATGTATTTAAATTCATTCACTTTCTCAATTTAAAAAAATTGCCGAAAAATTATAGTCACTTAAAGTGCACTTTAAAATTATTTTAGCACGGAACTAAGCGTTTTCATATTTATACTTGTCATAAAGCCCACTTTATCGGTACCGCATCGTATTAAAGTTAAAGTCATCCGAACTTCGTATTAAATATTTAATATGGAATTAGACTTATAAGTTTTTTTTATTCAAACTGTCTCTTTTATGTTTGTTCGAATGAAATTTCGCATAGGAACGTTGCGAAGTAGAAATTATTTAGCGGCAAACGAAAAAGTCTCTATTATTGAACGAAAGTTAAAGTATGCTTTTAAGTTTAAAGTTGCGTATAACTAGTACGGAGCTAGACTGATAAAGTGGGGTTGACTATAAATTTGCGCCAATAAGTTTAAAAAACTAAAACCCGACTACGGGAAAAACCAACTAAAATGTACGAAACAAGATGAAACGAAACAATGATTTTCAGAGCACAGCTGTGGTCGCATGCCGCTTTGTCCAATGAATGCGTAATTACATAAATACGTTATTGTAACGGCATGCGACCAAATTAAGTTTTTTTTAACTTAATTTTTTATTTACAACTTTTTAGTTTCAAAAAATATGTAGTGTATGAATAAGTAAGCAATGTCGTGTTCTTCTTGTCAAACCCTTTCAATTGATACCCATATTAGGGATGTAGTAAAGAAAACGGAAATCCACCATCTTGGGGGCGTCCGCCATATTGAATGTAGAATGACGTCATATCGTATTGTATTCTACTCGCCAAGCCCTTTCATTTGATACCCATGTTGAGGAGGTAGTAAAGATAACAGAAATCCGCCATCTTGGGGCGTCCGCCATATTGAATTTAGAATTACGTCATATCGTAATGTATTCTACTCGCCAAGCCCTTTCATTTGATACCACTATCAATGCGATTGTAAAGACTAGTCGGGTAAAAAAGAAAAAAAAAAGAGGTAGTGCGCCATTTTGTTTGGTGCGCCCGCCATTTTGAATTATTCTATGACGTCACATAGCCTAGGACACTCTCCGGATAAAGACAAATCCAACGACACCTCATTTGTTGATATCGGTTCCATAGCTTAGGGTGTACGAGGTGACATCCTTACATGTACATACAAACAAACGAACAAACCCAGCCTGTTAAAATCATAACCCTTCCTCTGCGTAGTCGGGTAAAAACACTTATCGCTGCAATTTGAACTATGACAGGTTTGTAGGAAACGTCGATGTTATCAACACATAACGAAGTAGGTTTTTTAGAAGAGGAAGATTTATTAAGCAAGCTACATATTTACTATTTATATTTACCATTCATTTTTTAAGTTTCTCTTATCAGAATTAAATTGAGTACGGTAAAAAGTATCTCGACAAATCGGATTCTCCTTTTTCAGTTCAACGCACAATGTTTTACATATTTTTTTTTTTAATTCATATTATGAGGGTACTTTTTGCACTGAATTCTAAGTTTGTTCTTACCTCTTACATTATTCAATAGGTACCTTGAGATCCAAGGTTTAAGCCTTTTTAAACGTTTTTTTTTTTGAGGACAGCGTACCTCCACAATCGTCATCTAAAATGGTTCAATCGCAACTGCGATGTTTCTTTCATCTCTTTGTTCCCAGAAGGCGCTTTCAAATCGTTGAGCCCGTTACTTGGGCTGGTCCAGCACGTACTTCGGCCCGTAGCCCAAGTTTAGATCCTAGATGAAAACGAATACGAGTGTTTCCACTTCTTCGGGTAGCTTAAAATCTACGTATATTTCTATTTAAAACAAAAACCCTCTGTTTCCTTAGATTTCGCAAACCCTCCCACTCTCTCTCTCTCTCTCTCTCTCTCTCTCTCTCTCTCTCTCTCTCTCTCCCTCTCTTCCTCGTTGTTCATAGACCACCCTCTCATTGTGACAACCTCCAATGAACTACGTTACATTTGAATTCATTATTTCCATTTTAATTATTACCCTCCAGTGGAGCATAAAAAAAGGAACAAAAAAATATGTCCACACTGCAGTGACCTACCATAAATCAATCGGTAATCCTTTATTCAAGCATCCTTTTAACTACCCAAATGACCTCGGCGGTCTACACCGTGGATTATTCAATAACAGACAACCGGACCCAAGCGACCAGCAAAACGGAATACTTAAATCCTCTTCGCTAGCCATTATGACCACACCACTTATTAATGTACAAAACGTCATTAATAATGCTAATGAAGCGTTTAAATGGCTTCTCCCCACCATTCCTCACGCCTAGGTAAGCTTGAAAAAAAAACACACCATAGAATCCTACCGTTAAATTCGCGTGCACTTTGATTATCTTCTCAAAGTCGACCGCAAATGATCAAAACCAGCTCTTTTGGGCCACAATTAGTATCCACACATTTTGGCGGCGAATTGAATCGCAGATCATCGTCTACAGAATTTACCGTAATTAATGGTGCCATGAAGTCCATCAAGTATCCAACGGAAAGAGACAGCGGAATTCTGTTTGTGGAGGTGTGTTTTTCCTTTTTGCTTTTAGAATGGACACAAATGAACCCAAAACGTTCAACTGGAATAGCAAAAAGGATTTTTAACACTGAACTGTGTGTTGTCACAGCTGTGGACCCGTGTCGCCGCCATGTGATCTCTTTTCCTGGTCACTTCATCTGAAAAATAAATTTCATCAGTGAATTGAATGGCGTGGACTCTCTCCTGCGGGACTAATCGGAGGTGGAAAATAATTATGCACCACCAACCACCAAATGGTGCTCAGCACGGTTAAATAGGCAACTGACCACGGTGCCCTGGAATCGGGCACGGACACTTCCGTGGCCAAAAACAAAGTTTGTTTGGGGAATTTTAATTTGCGTTTTGTTAGGACTACAAACGCACACACATTCAATATTCGAAATTGTTCTTCCGATTGAGTGCATTTTATCCGCATCCTGATGTCATAGGTCATCCAATGAAAGGGATGAGTTTCGCTATACACATACGAGTTTTTTTTTTTTTGTAGTTTGTTCACTCATGTGGTACTTACACCCGAGAACACATCGTGTTTGTGTTACATACTTTAAATCGGTTTTTTAAAAAAGTTAGAAACAATTTATAGCCTCGCCGATGAAAAACTACCGAGATAAAGTTTCGTCCTGAACTGCTGCTGTTGCTGCCACTTTTGCATGTGGCGTTAGGCGCAGGGTAAACGACGCAACGGAGTAGGAGAAGCAAGAGCAATCTCGTAAGGACATCAAATTGGATGGGATTTTTATGAGTTTGTTGAACGGGTTGGGTCCGTTCTGTTTCTTTCTGATGCATGGAGCGTGGGAGTAGTTTTTGTTTTAATCTTTGTTATGGTACACACATCAATCTTATTACTGCAGAAAAGAAATTGTCCAAACGTCTACACCTTCTGTCTATAAGATTTCCTGCAGATTAAATTTGTTTTTGAATTTTTCACTTAAATTTGCAAACTAGGAATTTCAAAGAACTTTTTCATCACAAATTTCTGTTTCAATTCTGTCGCATCAAACGGGGCATGGTCCTTGTTTATCAATGTTTGTATGATTCCAGGTCACAAGTCAGTGTATGCGAATAATCTAACGCTCCAATCTAGTCTCACAGATACATATAAAGGTCCATGAATGCTCCTCCCTCGTTTTTTTGATGCTCGTTCATCCTATCTATCACTTCTGCTTGGACCAAGTGGCTGGGATTTCAAGACCCCTTTAATTGTATCTTCATCGTTCATCCGCTCGATGTGGTCGAGCCGGTGGCATCCCCATAGAGTTTATGATTGTGTCTTCTCCGCCATTTATCCCACTGACAGGACATTCTACCACCATTATCCTTGGCAGATAACATGAGACCTTTTTAGTGTTCCGTACCCACAAACGGAGCACTAATGGAATCATTTCAGTGTCTGTCTGTCACAGGCCTTTTCCTCAGAGACTATTTGACGTAGACTATTTGCAACAGTTGTAGTAATTAGTGGCCCAAAGCACAGACTTAAAAAGTTGAATTGTGACTTTGGGAGCTAGTTTTGGGGAAGTTAAAAAAAACCGATTTGAGATAATCGTGTGGGTTGTGAAATGAAAGTTCGTTAAAGCACAAATTCAAAAATGTATGAAATATTTTTTTGTGTTAATTATTTCTTAACACTTTCACTGTCCCCTTACCTTATCTCCAAAAATATCGCTCAGAAAAATCTGAATAAAATCACAAACATCTATACATAGTATAAAATGTGTCTGTCTGTATGTACAGGATTATCTCGAGAGCCACTAAACGGAGTTAGATGCGGTTTTCACTATTATGATCTGCATTTCCTGGCGAGTGTACTACACCATCACTTATAGGAGCTGAGAATTTGAGATCGAAGTGGGAGAAGGTCAAATTTTATGTAATTAAACAGCCCTAACTCAACAATGGCTTATTGGATTTAAAAACCAAAAAAAATTGGTTGTATTAGAATCCTTTAAGATTCATTTGAGGTATAAATCATCCTTCTGCTTTATCCTGGAGCTGAGCTATGCTTAAAACAATTCATGAAATCATTGCCAACAATTTTCCTTCAGTGGAGACCGAAGCCAACAGCCATGCAGCAGTGGGTGACGTCATAGTATGTGTGTATGTGGCACATTTGAATTTCTGCGTATTAAAAAAGTGCACGGGCAATGCGCCACGGTTGCCTTTTTGGTAGATTCCTATCAAACTTGGTAGGTATATTCAGCTTTGGTAGGTTACTTTCTTAGTTGGCGCTACAGCTCGAAGTGAACCTGGGCCTGCTTCTCGCAACCAGTTGTGTGTGCGTGTTATATTTTTCGGCACGAATGGAAGGGACCTACAGTTTTTGGCCGACTCCGAACGGCGAGTTGAGAAGCTCAATCGTGACAAATGATACTCTTTGATGTTTGTCCGACATTCGAAAGAGGTGGGCACTGTGAAAAACTTTTAGGTGTTTGCGGCGGGATTCGAACCCAAGACCGCTGGCTCAGTAGTCCGACGCACTAACCACTTGCACTACTTGGTAGGTTGGTAGGCTTCAATTTGATTTGGTAGTTTTTTTTTTACCAGTCTAAAGCCTATGAAACAAACATTTTTTAACAATTAACATAAAAAAAACATTTGTGCCAAATAAAAATACCTACATATGAAAACAGAGACTAATTGAATCAAATCGTACACATTTAAGTACCTACATACAACCTCGAATATTATTTATTATTGGTTAAGGCATTACGTTATTTTGAAACATTACTTTTGCTTTGGTAGGTTTTTCTCTGGTTTGATAGTTTTTATTGAGAAGTTTGCTTGGAATTTTTTTTTGCGAGTGGCATGCCGTATGCCGGGCGGGCAACAGCTATACATAACATTACATGTCTATACACTATACTATAGTAATGTATTAGAAGAAAATAAAAATTTGTTTTCCCAAGTTGAAGGTGGGCAAAGCAAGACGAGCACGTGACTGCTAGTTAAGAATAAAGTGTAGATTGAACCAAAATTATCAGGACTGCTCTACGCTCGACAGCTTTTTTTAAAATAAATTTTTTTGTAATTTCAACTTCCCAGCTGTACATATCCTGAAGTGACGTAACCCTATCACAATCATATAAAAGCGAATACATAATAGGAAATGTGTATACGTGAGAGTAAACAATTTAATGGTTGGTCCTAGAAATATGCCCCGAAAATTCCCTTCTGCTTCAACTATTGAGCTTATACTTAAATCAATGATTTTATGCACATAAAGAATCTTGATGGTTTCCTATATGTATAGGTGTCTCTACTTTTACAACACTTATTGCGCAAGTACGACTTGCACTTGACCGGATTTTTTAATGAACAAAAGTGAATGTGATTCATTTACTAAGAGTGGGGACCATTAGCTTTGGGGTAGTTGCTTCAAATCTTAGGTAACTATATGTTACACGAAAATTAAGAGGTTGTTCGAAAATCTAAGACCCCCGAACAAGTGGACCGGACCTTCTGGTATTCGGACCTTAGTGTCGATTTTTGAAAGAGAAGAAAAAACATTTTAGATGTTTCCTGGAATTGAACCCGGACAGCATTGCGTAGTCCAACACACTTACCACTACACCACGGTGCTCACCTTTGTGGCTATCATTCCAGCAAATTTCGCCATTATGGCTCCCTAAACAATCTCGCGATGCTGCCTTCACATGAAATACGACAGTGCCAGATAAATTGCACTAGCTCCGGTCTCCTTCTGCCTGTAGACATCAAACAACAAACGACGCCCGTTTGCCTAGAATTGAATTCCCTAAAATTCCGTAAACCAAAATGTGCAATTAATTTCGATTCGCCGAAACCACTCAAAAACACACACACGTAGGTACACAGGAACACTGAAAGCGCCATAATATAGTTGTGGCACCCTAGATTCTCTGTAAAATCGATCCACCGCATGACATGGATCACAACCCCTCCAGTGCACTTTATTTTGAACATACTTTCCATTTTGAAACTCCAAAATCACTTTTGCATTATTTGAAACCTCCAACGACCAACCCTAACCTATTCCAACAATTCCAAGAACTTTATTTTCTCTCGTCCTTTGTGTAGGCGAAGTATTAACAGGGCATCTCTCTCTCTCTCGCAGACAAAAGGACCGGCCTAAATTATTCGCGGCACATGAAGCAAACACATTGAATAGTTATTGCTGTTTAAAATCCAAATGTTTGCCAACCGCTGCCGCCATTCACCTTCAAAAGGCGCTGTCGTTTCAATTCCCAAAAGAGCCACTACCACTTACCACCCCCTTTCGATTATTTACAGAGACACTTTCATTTGCATTTCCATTTCCATGTGCCAATGGTGGTACACGGAGGCAAGCACATTACTGATGTACTATCTGACTAAAAATAATGTGTTCTCCACTCTCTTTGCAGGTACAAAACAGAAGTTGCTGGCAAAAGCCTGCCGGTGTTAACGAACCTCGATAAAGGACGTTATGGTGTCATTGTGTTCGAGAATCTGGACAAATACCTGCACATGGACAAATGGAATCGTGAGCTATTGGACAAGTACTGCCGTGAGTATGCGGTTGGAATCGTTGGCTTTGTCAGTCCTAGCGAAGAGTCTCTGGTGGCCGCCCAGCTACGTGGCTTCCCCCTGTACATACACACGAATCTGAGGCTGCGAGATGCGAGCTTGAATCCAGCATCACCAGTGCTACGACTGACACGTGCTGGCGACACTGCATGGGGCGCACTTCCCGGCGACGATTGGGCAGTATTCCAACATAATCATTCCACCTACGAGCCGATTGAGTGGGCTCAACGCAACACACAAGATTATCCATCAGATGGGGGCCAGGTGCAGCTGCCGCTGAGCACTGTCCTGCAGGACCACGGCCATCTGGATGGCATCCAGCGAGTGCTGTTCGGCAGTAGTCTGCGATTCTGGTTGCATCGGTTGCTATTCTTGGACGCTCTATCGTACCTGAGCCATGGGCAGCTAAGTTTAAGTTTAAATAGAATGCTCCTTGTCGATATAGATGACATATTTGTGGGCGAGAAGGGCACGAGGCTACGGCCGGACGATGTACGGGCTTTAGTAGCCACACAGCAGCATATAGCGGCATTAGTTCCGGGCTTTAAATTCAATTTGGGATTCTCAGGGAAGTACTATCACCATGGGACGAGGGAGGAGAATCTGGGCGATGATTTTCTACTGCGGAATGTCCAAGAGTTCAATTGGTTCTCGCACATGTGGAAACACCAGCAGCCGCATCTGTACGAAAATCTGACGATGTTGGTCAATGAAATGTTACTGAACTATGCGTTTGCCAAGGAGCATCAGATCCCCACGGACTCGGGGTACTCGATATCGCCGCATCATTCGGGTGTGTATCCCGCCCATGAGGTGTTGTACGAGGCCTGGAAGAAGGTGTGGAATGTTAAGGTGACATCAACGGAGGAGTATCCACATCTGAGGCCAGCGAGGTTACGCCGTGGCTTCATCCATCGGAATATCATGGTACTGCCCAGGCAAACCTGTGGCCTATTCACCCACACCATGTACATCGATCGGTATCCCGGTGGTAGGGATAAGCTGGACGAGTCCATACAGGGGGGGGAACTCTTCCAAACAATCGTCTACAATCCGATTAACATCTTTATGACGCACATGTCCAATTATGGATCAGACCGTCTGGCCCTGTACACCTTCGAATCGGTGATAAAATTCATTCGCTGCTGGACGAATATAAAACTCAGCTCAGCCCCACCAGTTCAATTGGCCGAAATGTACTTCCACCTGCATCCGGAGGAGGCCGACCCCGTCTGGGGTAATCCTTGCGATGATGCACGTCACATTAAGATCTGGTCGAAGAACAAGAGTTGTGATTCTCTGCCAAAGTTTCTAGTCATCGGTCCACAGAAGACCGGTACCACTGCATTGTACACATTCCTCAGTATGCACACGGCGATAGCCAGCAATGTGCCCAGTCCGGACACATTCGAGGAGATACAGTTTTTCAATGGCAACAATTACTACCGTGGTCTCGACTGGTATATGGAGTTTTTCCCGATCGAAGCAAATACAACAACAAAGTACATGTTTGAGAAATCAGCGACATACTTTGATGGCGATGTTGTGCCAAAACGAGCGCATGCACTGCTGCCACATGCGAAAATTGTCACCATACTGATATCACCAGCAAAGCGGGCGTATTCATGGTATCAGCATACGAGGGCGCATGGGGATTTGATTGCGAACAACTATAGTTTTTATCAGGTGGGCGTACGGTCGGTCGGAACGGTCCTTCCAAAAAGAAATAAATTGCATTTCTCAATAAATATTCCACTCTTTCCTTCTCATAGGTAATAACGGCAAGTGACTCAGCCCCAAGAGCCCTAAGAGATCTTCGAAATCGATGTTTAAATCCAGGCAAATATGCCCAGCACTTGGAACGTTGGCTGGCATACTATCAACCACAGCAGGTGCACATAATCGACGGTGAACAATTGCGCCTGAATCCGATCGATGTGATGAATGAACTCCAACGATTCCTGAAAATTCAACCCCCATTCGATTATTCGAATCACTTGCGCTATGATCCCAAAAAGGGGTTTTTCTGCCAAGCAGTCGGTGAGAAGAGGACTAAATGTCTGGGGAAATCAAAGGGACGGCAATACCCATCGATGGATGAACGCAGTGCAAAACTTCTACAAAGGTAAGGAATACGATGTGTGTAGATTGATATCCGTAGGCTGGTGCGTTCTGTGATATTGATTGACGTGAATAGGTTGATTTCGGGTTGGAGCCATATAGCTTCCGGTGATAGTAAGGTAAGCAAAGGATGTCAGTATGATTTGAGATTATGAACACGTGTAGAAAGGCAAAAAGTCAGAAGTCAGTGACGTTCCGAAACACTGCTATACGAGAGTATACCATCAAATTTCTAAATTACGAAGTAAATCACAATCATTCTTTTCCCATAAATCACTAAGTAATAAATTTTTGTACGGTGCTCGGTGCTGCTTTTCTTAGCCAATAAGTGTGAAAATCCTCCTCTGTCCTGGGAATCGACAGACGTATGTATATACTCGTAGTTAAAGCACACCATAAATCCATTTTAGTAAACTCATTATTTACGAACCATGGATCCATCCCCCCTTGGTTTTGGGTTATATACTCCCGTAGTTGTGCAGAGATTTTCTACAGAAATGTAATTATAAAGTTGTGTGCCGGCTAACGTCGTTCGCTAGTTCGCCCCTTGAGGGATGAATCGGGAGAAGGACCTTTTTAGGCTATGGGGTGCTAGCTACAAGGGCGAGGACAACGTAACAAAGTTTTGCGTCATCATTTTCTTTTTAAAATTTATTTCTTTTGTGTTTTGTTTTAGATTGAAGCATTAATTCATAAGGAACACTTGTAGGTAAGCTGGAATTTCTTAAGGTCTAGGGCAGTGGTTCCCAACCTTTTTATAGTGCGACCCGAAATTTTCTTAAAAAATTATTGGCGACCCAAATAAAGGGTGATTTTTTAAGAGGTTGAGAACTTTTTTTAAAAAGATAGTTTGAACCTTGCAATTTAATGTTTAAAGATAATTTCATGCAAATGTTGACCGCGGCTGCGTCTCAGGTCCAATTTTGGCATACTCTTTCACACATATCGGCCGGTATCTCACGAATGAATGCATGGATGTTGGCTTCCAGTGCGTCAATCGAAGCGGGCTTGTCCCTATAGACATTAGCCTTGACATACCCCCACAAAAAATAATCTAATGGTGTCAAATCGCACGATCTAGGCGGCCAATTGACCGGCCCGAAGCGTGAAATTAACTGTTCACCAAACTCGCCTCGCAATTGCGCCATTGTTTCGCGTGCTGTGTGGCATGTGGCACCGTCTTGTTGAAACCACATATCATGCAAGTCAAGAACTTCCATTTCGGGCAAAAAAAAGTTTGTTATCATCGCTCGGTAGCGTTCACCATTGACAGTAACGCTGCGATTCGCATCATCTTTGAAGAAATATGGCCCAATAATGCCGCCGGCCCATAAACCGCACCAAACAGTGGCTTTTTCGGGATGCATTGGTAGCTGTTGCAATGCTTCTGGCTGATCTTCACTCCAAATGCGGCAATTTTGCTTATTTACGTACCCATTCAACCAAAAATGAGCCTCATCGCTGAACACAATTTTTCGATAAAAAAGCGGATCCTCGGCCAGCTTTTCAAGAGCCCATTCACCAAAAATTCGGCGTTGTGGTAGGTCGGCTGGCTTTAGTTCTTGCACCAGCTGTATCTTAAAAGGATTTACGCCCAAATCCTTCCGCAAAATTTTCCACGTAGTGCTGTAACAAAGGCCTAACTGCTGGGAACGGCGCCGAATCGACATTTCGCGGTCTTCTGTCACACTAGCTGATACGGCCGCAATATTTTCTTCACTACGCACAGTACGTAAACGTGTTGGTGGTTTAATGTCCAACAAAGTAAATTTGGTGCGAAATTTGGTCACAATCTTCCGAATAGACTGCTCAGAAGGTCGAGAATGCCGATCATAAAATGGAAGCAGCGCGCGATGAACATTTCGAACCGAGCACGAATTTTGATAGTAAAATTCAATAATTTGCAAGCGTTGTTCATTTGTAAGACGATCCATGGTTAAATTGCAAACCAAACTGAAGCTGTTTGACAGTGACACAAGGTACTAAACACACGTCAGCTGTCAAAACCAGTGTTGCCAAAACCAAACCAGCTAAAAAATCACCCTTTATAAATACAGTAGACGCTCGATATAATGAACTAATAAAAACAAGGCCTGTTCACTGAAGCGAGATTGTTCATTGTAACGAGCGTGAATTCCTTGAAGTAAATTTTATCAAAATGTGTTTGTTTTTACGTACAATTCATCGAAAATAGAATATAATTACAATTATATATATATATATATATATTATTAGCCAATATATATAAGAAAGAATATCTTATTTTTAACAAAAACAACTCTTCCCAAAAACACATAATACATTCCATGTACTTAAAAAAACCAAAATACAACAAACTTAAGCTGTGCTTAAGTGACATGGTCACAAAGAATATCGTTCAAAAAATAACAAAATAAGCAACATACACTTTGTTTTTGCACTAAAAACAACCACAAGTTGTGAAACAAACAAATATTCTAAATAGTGAACAAACTTGTTCACTATTTAGAATAGCCTGTATAAAACATTGTGTGTTCACTATATTGGATTGTTCACTATATCGAGCGTCCACTGTAATTCATTTTTAAAAGTGCATGTATAGGTATAATATTTTATTATTTCTTGTGAATTATGACATTTAAGTGAAAAGGCGCC
Organism: Brachyopa scutellaris; assembly: GCA_949775065.1. Classification (NCBI taxonomy): domain Eukaryota; kingdom Metazoa; phylum Arthropoda; class Insecta; order Diptera; family Syrphidae; genus Brachyopa; species Brachyopa scutellaris. The sequence continues at coordinate 118,935,325 of OX459113.1, forward strand.
CCAAACTCCGTTAATGGAAACTGGCCGAAATGTTACCGCAACATCTTTCAAATCGAGAAGTTCCTCTTGGAATCCAGAAATATCTTCTCCAACTTGCCCCACATGCACGTCAAAAGGATTTCGAACCCCGCTATTTTTTCGAAGATCAACGTTTTCGGGTATATATCTGTCCAATTCAATGTCTTTCCAAATATTCTTTGTAAATCGAAGTCAAGTTGCGAAGGGAAATGTTGTTGGAATCTTCAAGAAATTGATTGAGGAGCGGAAATGATGCAATTTTCTTTTTGAAGAGCCTTAGCCACCAAAGTGTCAATTTGTTTTTGAACGATCTAATTCTCTCGCCCATGTCAACTGTTGTCCAATTTCTTCCCTGCCTATAAGTATTTGACACGTTTAAATGTTCAAAAATGTCACCCAGAAATAATAGTTTAGCGAACCAAGCGTGGTCATCAAATTTTTCAGCCAACGAATGTTTCCTTTCGGTGAGGAATATCTCAATATCAATACGAAGTGTCAGAAAGCGAGCAAGTACTTTCAATGAGAAGGCCAACGGACTTCCGAATTATAAAGCAAGTGGATGTACCTATTCTGATTAAAAATCTTCACACATAGCATGAAATATACGTGTATTAAGCGTATTTGATTTTATGAATTTAAAACTGCGTTAAGGTCCGGTTGAATCGCATTGATGGCCAGATTTTCTCTATGCAAAAAACAGTGGATAATAACAGCATCAGGACTTACTTCTTTTACTCTTTTTAGTTTATACTCCCATACAGTCAATCCATCAAATATTATGTTTTTTGGAAAACTTGTCAACCATTTCAAATATGTCAAATCCAGTAGCGGTGGTAAGCAACGGTTCACAAAATAAGAATTCTTCGGTCATGTTTTTGCCGGTTTCTCTTATAAACACCATCAATTGAGCGCTCTTTTTCGCATCTACAGATTCGTCAGTTCGAAGGGAAAATTTTGTTGCACGCAAAATTCCATAAAGAGCTTCCTCCAAAATGTCTTTTGACATGGGATCTAAGCTAAGTTTAACCGAGTTGTATGAAAGTAAAAGTATTGCAGTTCAATCCAATTCAATATAGCAAAATGCTGAACGTATTGACATACATATATAGTCTTTGTTTTAAGTTCTGAGCATACAATTCTGCCCCAAAAATGCGTTATTTTGTTGAAATCAAGTTTTTTAATTAAAAATATTAATCTTCGGAGCCTACTTTGTAAATATAAGGAATTTTTTTTTCTTCGTTCTCCGAATTAAATACCGCGACCCGATCGTAAACCATCCGCGACCCATATTTGGGTCGCGACCTGAGGTTGGGAAACGCTGGTCTAGGGAGATGTAATTCCCATTCGCATAGGATAAGTCACTCTACTGCTTTGTTTGGGTGGAGAGAGTTTATTTTTTTTGGATATGTCGCCTTTTCTTAAGCCAGAACTACATCGGAACAAAAGTGATAAAAAGTAGAAGTGTGCACACACTGAAAGCTCACTCAATTCCAACTGACCAACAGCGCCATTAACGGATGAAATTATTATTTGTTTGACATTTGAAAGCTCCAGGAAATGTATTTCTCCGCAACCATGCACATTTATTCGTTAATAGTGGATGAATAATAAAAAGGAAAATTGGTTTCAAACCTAAAATTCTAAAAAATTGTACGGGAATAATAAAATCGGTATTTGCTTTCGTGAATATACGTCTAAAATCATCTTTTAAATTCATCGGAAATCAGCTGGTATGCAAAAAAGTGAATAAGCGCCATCTATTGTCGAGGATTTTATACGAAATCCAATTATAACTACTTGAATTGGTTTTTGTATTTGGTTGGAAGAACTACTGGAAAGCTTTTGTGCAACATCACCGCGGCGAAAGCTAGGGTATGCTCTAGCTTTAGCCGCGGTGAGTTTTATTCATTTGAGAGGAAATGATACAGATGTGCCTGCGATGGAAGAGTACAACCTATTGTTTTGACTTCGTTGTACTTTTTATCACTTTTGTTCCGATGTAGTTCTGGCTTTAGAGTGAAGGACTTTCGCTTTGGTTTTAAAATGTCGGTCGTTTCCTGACCTAAATACTGTCGTATGGAAGTGTACGACTTTTATGGAAAATCGGAATTTTGTCGATTTGATTTCTTGGCACAATATTGTAGTATGTTGAAATACTGCTGACGTGCTTTACTATATTCGTAGGCTGGACTTCTGTGGAAAGTCGATTTTTATTGTCCTGAAATGCCTTTTTCGCCTGTTTGTTCAAAGTCGACTTCATGTGAGGTAAGGTTGTAAGGGGTTATGAGGCGGAGCCATAACAAAACACAAAGCGCCATAATGGCCCCATAGCGATCCCCCGAAACCATCGTATGGAAAAGGACCGAACCATTTCCGTCAGAGCATTTAATTTCCCTACAAAATTTCAAGATTTGATTGTGGCCAGTTTGGTCAGCTTCTTCCAGTGTATTAAAGAAGTAAAATAAAATTTCTTTCGAGAACGAGCAATGGCCTGACAATCGCAAACGATATGTTCGATATCCTCTGATGTTACTATGTCATTGCAGGATCTGCATTCGTCCGAGTTTGAAAGTCCCATTCTTTTGGCATGTTTCCTCAGGAGACAGTGCACGGAGAGAGTATTCCTTTTAGGGTTCTTAACTTTTCCCAGTTCAGTCCAAGGATTACCCTGGTCCTTTTGCGGTCTATGGCCGGCCAAAGAGCCTTGAATACCCTATGCCCCTCTATTCTTGTCCATCTGTTGTCCGCCATTCTTATGGTTTTGTTGTTAAGTGATGCCGCATAATGGCGGTGATATGTTTACCATCTCACCATTCCTTACCAGTTCATCTGCAAATTCATTTCCCTCTACGCCAGAGTGTCCAGGCACCAATATAGTTTGACGCTGTTGTGTCTGCTTAGTGATTTAAGCACAAAGCGACATTCCTCTTTGCCGATTTAACGATACACGATTCTAGTGCTCTGAGCGCGGCCTGACTGTCCATGTAGATGATGATAACCTTATCAGCTCCGCCGCTCTACGTACAGCTAGGACCTCTGCCTGAAATACACTACAGTCGTCTGGAAGTCTAAGACACGTTTTTAGCTCTGGTATCTATTCAAGATACCGGTTCTCTTGAATAGACACCAGAGCCTGTGCCATTGTCGGTTTCGACCCATCCGTATAGACCGCAATGGGTGTTTGAATCGTAGGCGCTGTGTTCTCCCAACCTTCTCTCTCCGGGTACATCGTTTCATACGGTGCGTGTAACGAAGTCCAGAACTGGGAGGACGTCATCAGTCCTATCGAGGTTTTAAGTTCTTTCAGAAGACCGCTATGGCCATAGCTTATATTTCTGAAGTATCATAAGTTAGTGAGTCTAATCGCAATCTGGCTTGCCAGGTGCATTGTATGCAAATCGAGTGGCAAGATGCAGAAAATTATCCAGTGCCGCCGTAGGTGTTGTTATGGCAACACCAGCTGTTCTCTGAACTGCTGCTAATCTTCCTAATATGCTTCTCTTGAGCGCTGACTTCCATCAGACAAGTGCCCCGTACGTGAGTATGGGTCTGACTATCATTGCGTAAGGCCAGTGCATCATTGCCGGCTTGAGCTCCCAAGGTCTTCCTGCTGTTCCTTTACAGATAAAGAGATTCTATCCCGTGAGTTAAGATTCCAATTAAACTTTCTATCTAGAATAATACCAAAATACTTTGCATTTTCTGATAGACAGAGTTCAGCACTGTCCAGCTTAGGGAGTTTGAACGCTGGTATCTTGTACTTGTACTCGAGTAAAAGGAACTAGTTTCGTTTTGGTGGACTTGACGTTAAGTCCGCACCCCTCTGCCCATTTACTCAGTATATTAATGATTTTGCCTTCAACTATAATAACCACGTCATCAGCGTAAGAAGTGACGCTAATTCCATCAGAGCGCAGTCTCTCAAGGACATCATTCAGGACCAGCACCCACAATAGGGGTGATATGACTCCTCCTTGAGGAGAGTGCCTCTGCTAACTGATTTCCTTATTGTGCTCTGCCCTAGAGTGGATTTAGTGGTTCTCGTGCCTAACATTTTGTGCAGCCAACAAGATATTGCTTGGTCTACATCAAACCTATCCAATAGTTTCCCTTCTACATTGTTGAATGCACCTTCTACATCTAAGAAAGCCGCTAGGGTATATTCTTTGCGACGCAGGCTATCTTCAATCTTTCCTACCACTTCGTGTTGAGTAGTGTCTATTGATCTACCTTTCAAGTAAACGTGCCACACTTACCACGAATATAAACATCAAGAAGCCTCTCAAACGTCTTTAACAAAAACGATGGGTCTGAAATCTTTCGCTATAGTGGGCCCGGCTTTGGGAATGAAGACTACCTTCACCTCTATCCATGCTAGGGGTACATTTCCTAATTTCAGGCAGAGCTTCAAAATTTCCATAAGCTTCTCACTGGCTATGTCCGGAGCCTTTTGAAGCATTATGGGTGTAATACCGTCTGGGCCAGTCGACATTAAGTCAAAATTAATTTCTTTTACAAAAGTCAACCATTCCTCCAATCCCATAAAAGACACGTAACCTCTTCTTTGGAAAAACAATATGTCTTTTTCTCTCTCACCAACCGTTGAGAGTTACTAAATTCCACAGTTGCACGGGCACATCCCTTTTATCAGGAAACAACTAACAAAAGCCGAAGAAAACAGTAGAGGTAGAGAAAAACACATTCAATTGTACTACACATACCTTCGTACGTCCTTTCGCTTTTTGCAATATTCCTTTTGTGCTCTAATTATCAGCCATTGTAGGTAAATATTTCATTTTAAATGAATGCATTTCCAGTGCAAGGATATCCTGCCAACAAACGTTACCCCACTGAAAAGTGCTGTTTACTCAATTTATTTGTTGCTACTCTCGTTGGTTGGCTTTCTTCATATCTGTTTCGTGGGGTTGGTGCATAGTTGTCGATTGCAGCAACACTATCATCCCATCACGACAGTCTATGTGCAATAAAGTAAAAGCTGAACCTGGAGTTTTTGTTTATATCCTCATCCTTAGCACGGTCATGATGAGCATAATGCTGTGTTGTATTCATTTTTCCTGCTGAATGCAGATTTATGTGGTTTCAGTTGGTTTCAAGAGCATGAACGAGGGGTGGTTTGCCCGAAAATACAACACGCTCCTCATACTTAGTAGCATCCTGCCGCTTGCGCTACAAATGGAAATATTTCACAGACCACCTTCGGTAATAAAAGTGGTATACCGTGTATACCCAGCGCACATAATATTCTTTCTGACAGTGGAGGACAGGACGACCAGCAAATCTCTCTTCTCACACTCTGTAGAAATAGCAAGCAGGTCAAATCCGCTAGAGTAAAACTTAAAACTTAACCGCAAGTGCCAAAGAAATGGGCGGACGCGGGAATGCAAGTTATTTATGGTAAATGGGCGTGTGTCTGTATGGGTTTAGAATTTGCAAATAATTTTCGGCAGCGGCATTAGTAGTGGAGACTGGAGTTTTTCTCGAAAGCAGCTACTCTGTGAAAACTATAAATTAATTCTCGGGCCTTTCTACTCTCGTTTTGGTGGAAAAGGAAATAATATTCGCCGTTCGCCGTGGAGTAGTGCGCCAGGACATAACAAATGAGTAAAATAGTTCTAAAACTTCTCGCCTCTTAGCAAATGAGAAAGTGGTACCCAGTGGTTGTTGAAGGAGGAACAAAAAACTGCATTGCATCTACACTTTGTATGTCGTGGGCAGTTTTTTATTTAATGGACTCTTGCCATTTATTATTCTCGTGGACGGTTTTGGTAAATTATGTTTAGCGCTAGAAGAAGAAATAAATATTAATTTATTTATTTTTTTAATTACTAACTAAATATGAATTATAATATGAGGAGAGATGAATTCAACTTTTTTCATACCCGTCGTCCTTTTTGCCGGCAGTTTCATTGTCGCTGAGTGAAGGTGGATGTGCTTATGAAGTTAAATAATGGTTGACCGTGCTAATCTCTGGAGTTAAATGTCTTTGTGGGCTTAAAAGTTAAAAGTAATTGGAAATATTTAGGTAGGACGGCCTTAACAGCTTCTTTAGGTATTTTAACTGGTCGCTATGCTTCCTCGATAGCGACTTGGACGTCGCCACTGATGTAATCACAAACACTATTCTCTCAGGTATGAAAACCTTTATTCCCAACAGAATAAAGGATTTCAAATCAAATCTAAGGTAAAAGCGTGTTGTGACTCGAACTCCAAAGAGGCTATCATGATAAAGGAGATAAGTTTTCGGTCATTTAAAGCCAACCCCACGGAGAAAAGTTCAAACAAGCCAGAAATGACCAATGCTCATATTCGACGTGTGAAATTTTTTATATGATTGAGGCAAAAAATACCATAGTGTCCCAAAAGTAGTAAAAATTTGGTCATTCGTTTCGATTTCTGCCTCTTCATAAATTCCGACGCTCATTTGCAGTGACATTCCAGCTGTCAACTCTTTGGACAAAGCCAATCTGCTCGCAGCACATTTTGCAGCTAGTTCAACGCTTCCAGATTGCGCTTTGCCCTCCGCCTGTAGTTGAGACCGTTGAATACTCCATGGGACAAATTCACTTTCGCACTCGTATAGTTGCAAGAGGACGGTATATCTCTCATAATTCTGAAGCGGTGTTCTTCCACGCCAGCAAAACCACTGCGTAAGCTTTTCCATCTTTCCTTATCCTCCGGACACTTTCCGAGTAGATGGAAAACAGCATTTGTCCAGCCCGTCTGCAAAAAAGTCGAATCTTTTTCTCTCCCTCCAGTTACCGACCAATAGCATTTACGTCCCTTCTTTCCAAGGTCATGGAAACGCTGATAAACAGTCAGCTAATGAAATATCTCTTAAGTACGAGATCATTGAGAAGACCGGCAAAATAGCTTCCGTAGCAAAGTGGTAAGTGGAACGAATCTCTTCATCTCTCTGGTGAGTATAAGATTGTTGCACTTTCGTCAGATATTAATATAGTCCCAAATAACCCTCGACACTATCGAAAATTAAAATAAACATGGAAAGACAACTTCAAAGGATTTGGCATGTGTAGCCTTTGTCTCTTATCTGCCACTGTCACCCACAAAATTAACGCATTGTTCTACCTGCTAAACGCCCCAAGTTATAGATGGAAGACTCCAACTGATCTTTGAGGATACAAACTCCGGGTCATACATTTCGCACGCTTTTGATTACTTCAAGGACGAAATGCACGAAGATCTCTTGATTTAACGCTTATGAGAGTCTTGGATGTTCCTAAGGCAATTTTTTTTTTCTAGACCTTTCTTAGTATGGGTAATATGATATTCTCTATCCCGCAAAAGAGCCTCTGGTCCAAAAAGGGACATCATCAACTAGTTTTTTACCATACAACTATTGACACTTTAAAAACCGCACTTGAAAGGGGAATTTGCTTTCAATATCTCTTTATCTTTCGATTATCTGACCATGATGTAGAGTTTCAAATTTATAACCAATCCACCACCAAAATATTAAAATTTGTTTTCTTCTTCAACAGATATTACCTCAGTCACAATACCGCCTTAGTGAAATTACTTAAAAAACTCGGCTCCCGGCCAATTCCACAATGGCTCAAAGATGATCTATCGACGGTATCGGCGTTCCAGCTACCATCATCACGATCGATATAAACGACGACGGCGACAACGTCGTAAATTAAGAAAACTTCCAAAAAAGGTACTGCCGCATCATCATTATCAGCTAGACGAGAAAAGTTCTTCCTCTTTTTGATGCGACAGGAAATGGACAAAAAAAAAAAACACACCAGCTATAACATAAAGTCAATAATATTTAATTAAAAACTTCTAGATTAACTTAACATATACAAAAAAAAAAAAAACACATATATTGATTCTATATGTATCTAGTAAACTAGGAAGCAAGTCTCGTATATGTACGTACGTATTCCATTCGTTGCTAGAGCCATCACAATTAGGTAGGCATCAACATAGAAAACAATACGCGATGGCTAACTAGAAGCATAGTCCAAGTCCACTCCCACAGCTATAAATAAACTTATTTTTATTTTTATTAAATAAAATCAAAAGTGTGTATGTAAATTTTATTTTGCAAAACGCCGCCGACGATTAATTGGATTCAAAAAAAAAAAAAAAAAAATGTGGAAAAAGCAGCGCAAATCTAACTTACGAGTCCTGCCTAGCCTTCTAATTAAACTAATTTATATAGAGAGAAAGGCAGTCTATTTTTTAATTGAAAATGTAATTTTAAAATGAAGAAAACAAATATAGCCAAGTAGTAGACGAAACCAACAAACAAAGATGTTAAACGAAGAAAACACGAAAACTTGCTGTGTTTCTTCTTTTGCATGCGGTGTGTGGTATGAGTTACCTCCCCCGTATGTGTGTATGTATAATTTTTATTTTTTAATTACAATTACGGTATTGTACATGTCTAAAACTAAAGCTACCTTAACGTTTAGTTAACATTTTTATTTAATTTAAAATAATAACTCACACAACCACGTATGCGATAAGTGATAGGTGAAAATTTAATTTGTTGTTTTGTCTGTTTTTGTTTTATCATATCTCTGGTAGATCAGTTCTCGTTTTTATATTCTCTGTGTATTACTTTAAGTGGGTTACAACAGATCCTACCCGCACCAATGAATTCATTCAAAAAACATTTAAACAGTTACTGAACACCTGTCAAGTTAATTTCTTTTTTCTTTAGTTCAATTTTGTTTCACAATTAAATGTTCTTGCAATGGATAATGGAAATGTATCTACAAAAAATAAAATTATGTAATTTAATTGCAAAAAAAAAAATATAAATAAATAAATAAACTGTTAATGCTTAGAAAAAATAAAATAAAACAGAAATAAAGTTGATGTGAAGCTAAATTAAAACGAATGCAAATATTTTAGATTATTAAGTGAAAAATATCTTTAAAAGAGAAGATGATAGATGAAAAGAGGCAAAAAAGGAAACAAAAAATCCCTTACAGACAATAAAGAGACTCAATTAAAAAAGGAATTAACGGTGTTTTTATTTGAAACTTTTCTAATTAAGTGATGAGAATTCACTAGATGTTAGAGGTATACGAAATGGAAAAGCAAGAAGAATCCCTGCAGGTTACAACTATCAAGTCTTTGTGAATGTGCCAAAGGAGTGGACGGTTGGGGAAGGGTTTTATGAGTAAGAGAAGAGTTGATTGGGGGCCCTCTATGCTAGTTGCATACAATATTTCACAAGACGTTGATGTTCGGTGCATGGATCGATGAACTGGCGTCGAAGACTACAGTTGCGTCTGCGTATTGCCAAAGTTCATGCCTTGCTCCCTATAGCAGAAAGGCATGATTTGGGTTCTATAAAAGGAGCTTCAATTTGAAGTTCTAAATGAAATCTATACATAGCATAAAGCAAAGTTCTGGTCGGTGTCAGATTACGTTTGTGGTTAAAGATCTCAAAAACCGCTGACCCAATTTTAATGAACTCAGAAAAGGTTTATCCATTAGCTTTGAATGAAATTTATTTTTAGTTAAGGAGTTTAAATGAGTTCAAATGAGAAAACGAACATTCAATTTAAAACAAACGGCCATTACCTCGGAGCAGCTTCTCCCATGCGTTTTTTTGCAAAGTATATTGAGACAAATAAGGTGATTCAGAATGTGATGTCCCAATATGACGGACGTACCAAGATGGCGGATTCTTATTACTTTTTTTTCTTTACAACCGCCTTGATAGTGGTATCAAATGAAAGGGCTTGGCGAGAAGAATACGATACGCTTCATTCAATACGGCGGACGCACCAAGATGGTGAATCAGCGTTATATTTATGACCTCTTTAATATGGTCATCAAATGAAAGGAAGGGTTTGACAAATATAACACGACAGGACACGAAAAATTAAGTTAAAAAAACTAATACCCGACTACGGGAAAAACTAACTAAAAAGTATGAAACAATATGAAACGAAACGTTGATGTTTAGAGTATAGTCGTGGTCGCATGCCGTTATAATAACATATTTATACAAGTGCGCATTCATTGGGAAAAGTGGCATGCGACGACGGCTATACTCTGAACATCATCACCAAATATATGGTCGGGCGTAGTACGACGCACGTTCACAAAATACGATTACATTGAATTAATGAAAATAAAATTGATAAAAAAGAGAGTTCCGTGTATCAAACGCCAGCGAGAGAAGTTGTAAAGAGGGAGACAGTTCTTAAGCGCACAAAGAGAAAGCGAGCACTCTGTTGAACAAAAACAATTTTGACAATGTCAAAACAAGAAATAGAATACAGTTACCTTAAACTGAAATAACAAATGTTGAGATTACGCCACAGGAAAACATTGTGTGCAATAGCTTTATTCTTTCTTGCGCTAAGTGGCAGATGGTACTGGCCTTGTTGAAAGCACTCGGCTTCCACATCAATATTGTCCAATTGGTGCCAAAAAGGGCAAATGGACATTCACAGATTGTCACGATCACTTTCACTCACTGTGGTCAAATTTGCGAAGCAGTTAAATCTTAGCTAAGCAGCCGAGTTTATGCACTCAACGTATAGGTAATATGATTAGCTGAATTTATCTGCTGCTTAACCTAACCATATACGATGTTGAGGTTACGTTCATCGTCCACCCATCAGCATCAGCGATTTTCTTGGTTGAAATTCACCCCGATCGCATGGACGGAAATATCGGTTGCCATCCTTCAGGTTCAAAGATTACTGCTCTTTGATAGCTACGGCCATCATTTAGGTGTCTCTTAATCGTCTATTACTTGCATAGCTGCTACTGTGTTGCCGATCTAAATATGCTAAATTGCTTTCAATACCAGACAAATTCATCGATTTAAATGCTGAATACACGCTTTTAAGACCTTGTGAATTTTATCAGACGCCAAAACTCGTCTATTGCATACTTAAAATCAATTTCTATGAATTTTCTAAGAACTCGTTACTTCAAGCTGTCATTCTTTATTTTGTCAACCATAAATGCCAAGACGCGCAAGAATCCCCAAAAACACAGAAGGCGCACAATAATGGGCGCCATTCGATGACATCTGTCACAACTATAGTCTATATGCCGTTTTATTTAAAATTATGTTCTTAGCTTTTATATTGCAGTTTACCGCATCATAAATTTTACGCGCATAAAACTTCAATTCTTTATGAACATCTGCTGTATTTAAAGCAGTAACATTTGTATTATTAAAGTCCATAAAAGCAATAAAATAGTTGTTTAATAGTCACAAAAATGAATTTAATTAAAAACTAAACACAGCCACACAATCCTTTTGTCATAAAAATCACGTATACGCCTACGACACAAATTGGTTCACAAATTAGCAAGATTTGCTTTTAATGCGGCACACGAACACGAGCTAAATAAACTACTTGTCGTTGGCGCCCAGGAAGCGGATGTTTATAAACGAGGAAACTTGAATTTGTTTATCCAATACACCAACCTATTGGAAAAGCTTTTCTGAACTTTGACAGACTACATGAACTTAAAAGTGGTTGCTATATAGGAAAAGTAACTTCGCAGAACTTTATACTTTAATCTGAGCGACGAACCTGAAAAAAGTTTGCAAGAGAAAATAGCTTTATGCATTCACAATGAAAATAAATACACAAGGCATGACATTTTTAATTTTGATGTAAAATTTTATTAAAGAGGGTTTTATACCAATTTCTTGTGATGCGATTTTTACTAAAATTTAAATCAAGAATTTAAAATCAATACTTGTGCTTAAAAATAGAATATAATTGATTCTATCTTCTTTTAATCGATGAAACCAACGCCTTAAATACTCGTAGAGTCGTAAATGGCACAAATACAGAGAATTAGTGGAAAAGTGAATCATTCACGATAAGGCACTAGCCACATAATTTAAAACCATGCATTGGCATTTAATATAAATACAGATTGACCTCTTTCATCGGGAACTCCTAACACAAATTTTTTATTTTGAATTTTGACCTCCATTATCAGCAAAACCTCTAATATACGGAAAGTAATTCGCACATAGTGAATTTAACCGTTATGTGTAGTCTGTTCATACATATCCATTTGCAGAATATGTCTAGTTATTTTGCAAGATGCGTCGTAACGGTGTGTCCTTTTATTTCGTCTTAAAGCGAGCACACACCATCCAATAAGAGTTTCAGTTTTGGCTCATATTATGCAAAACTGATGATGTGTACAACTGTGGATTATGGGATGTCACTAAAAAAAGATGCTCACACATTTTTGTTTGCTACTGCGCTACTAAGGACGAAAAACAACAAAAGCAACAACGAAAAAATCACGCTTCATCACACAAGAATGACATCGGTTTTCCGTGACACTCTTGTTAGATGGTGTTTACTCGCTTTTAATGCATTTAAGAATTTAACCATGTAAAAATGGTCAAGTAAAGTTTAAAGCATGTGAAAGGATTGAGAAATGTGTGAGTGTGGGAGTTCGATTTTATTTAGGTAAGCCTCCAATATCCGGAAAAATCGATTATCCGGGAGACCGTTGGTCCCGAGTACTCGGGAAAAAGAGATTCATCTGTATATTTTTAAAAGGCAAACAATAACAACGGACAACAAAAACATCAAGCGTTACGAAAATTCCGATCGCAAGAGAGGAATAGCTCCTATAATGTAAGCACGAGGTTGGAAACCTGGAGTAGAGTGCCTCTCCGCACAAACTGCCTAAACTACTCAACTGGTTTCAATAAGAAATGTGTCATTGGATTCGTCTTGACCCGGAGAGTATCTTAGGTTATAAATATGATGTCATTCAATATGGCTGACACCCCAAGATGGCGAGTTACCGTTAACCTCACGACCCATCATATATATATGTGTATTAAATGAAATGGTTTGACAAGTAAAATACGATAAGTTAACTGACGTTATTCTAAATTCAATATGGCGGACGAGCCAAGATAGCGGATTACTACGACCTACTTAATATGGGTATCGAATAAAAGCGTTTGACAAGATAAATATAATAAACTGAAGGACGTCATTCGAAATTGAATTTATTTATTTATTTATTTATTTATTTACATTTTAATTTACTTAATTACTTATATTATTTATATATGTATATATTAATTAATTCATTTATTAATTAATTTATTTATTTTCTTCATTTGAGATGATTACTTACTTACTTCAGGTGGCGCTACAGCTCGGGGTGAACCTTGTGTGTGCGTGTTATATTTTTGCACGAATAGGAGGGACCTACTGTTTTTTGCCGACTCCGAACGGCGAGTTGAGAAGCTCATTGACAAATGAAACTCTTTGATTGCTTGTCAGACATTCGAAAAAAGTGGCAAACGTGAAAAACTTTTTAAGGTGTTGGACGCGAGCTGGGATTGAACTCGAGCAGCATGAGTAGTAGTCCAACGCACTAACCATCACGGCCACGGCCACGGCGACCGACGAGATGATTACTATCCTCATTTATTTTCTCGTGTTCAATAAGTAAATACTAATAATTGGCATTATTTCGATAACCAGGGCGCAAAATTTTAAAAATGCCATTTTGTAGATCTCGGTGAAATAAGCACAAAATATAAAATAAAAAACTAGTTTTATAAATTTCTTTACTCAAATTTTCAAACTTCTATATCTCCTAAACTAAGCGATTAATCAAATTTCTTTATCTTATATGGCATTTTCAATCTTTGCGCCCGGTTATCGTAATAGTCCCAAATGGTTCTACCACAAACCTACTGCGGATCAAAACTCGCATTTCAATGTGAACCTTAACTTTTCATATATACGCTCATCATACATCTCAATTATAACTATCACTGTTGCTCCCATCCATTCTCAAATAAGCTTTTCCCTTTATTTCAACAACATTTTCGTTTGCGAAAGCTTTTCCATAGAATTATTTCAATAGATTTTTAAATAAAATAATTATCTGTTAAAATTAATATTTTTTTTAACCATTTCAAAATTTCGCAATGCAGCTTCCACCTTAACTTTTCTAAACTTTCCCATGCGCCCTTCCATAAAGCATTCCAAGTTCCAGCCATCCATTCAAATTTGACAGCTCTCAATTGTAGAAAAAAGCTCACCCCGGCAAATTATCAACAAAATAGAAAATCCCGAGCGAAGCGAAAGGAAAAACTACCTAGAGCTTTGGGACTGGTGTAGTGGTGTCTCGGTAAAATCCATCCAACGCAAAGTGCGCTCAGCTCACCCGAAAATTTAACTCAGTGTTCAGTCAGTTTGCTGGCTAAATCGGCCGTCTCCTTTGTATAAACATTTTAGTGTTTCGGAAAAGATGGCGCCGGTTGTATGTGTTGCAAGTTTCCGTGTGTTCCTTCGGTCGTCGGATTTGTTGCGTTTTCGTCTAACGCCTACCGTTTGTCGATCCTTTCTCAATGCGGTAAGTAAATTTTCTTTCATCATTTCTGTTAAAATCGCGTAGAAATGTGTTCAAACGTAAAGTTCAACCCCTGCCGTCCGTTGCATGGAATTTCAAATAAAACAAAAAAAAAACCGTAGTGGAAAAAAGTTATCAAAATTTTTCTCTAAAAGGGAAGAGTGTCGAGTGTGTGTGAGCTAAAGAAAATCCCAAGATAAGAGTAAAAATAAAATTGAGTTTGAGTGGAGTGGAGTGCAGAGATAAAAGTTCAGTTACCGCCACGCTAAGTGGTGAATCCACTCAATTGAATCAAGTGTGTGTATTTGGCTGTCAGACTAGAGTTTGACATTTGCATAATCAAATTGAGTTTTTATTTTTGCTAACTTTCTGCCTGAGTGTTTTTTTGTGTAAAGTGCGTGCGTGCGTGAGACAGATCTGAGTTTTTTACATTTAACTCCACTCCATTCCATATCCTCCATGTCCATTGCCATATGTGTCATTGGGGTGGAATTAGAAAAACGAGAATAAAAACCCAAAATTCCGATTGTTTGTGGTTCTACCTGTGTGCGAGTGTGTGTAATAACTTTTGCGTGCTTTCACCTTAAGGATGGGGGTCAATGGAACATGAGCATGTGCATGTGTCCTTTCGCTTGAACTAAAGTTAATGCGCGTTTTTTCCCACAACTAGCTGAGGAGGGTACACCTACAATGGATTTGTTGTTTTTTTTTGTGTACTTGTCCTCTTCAACCCTTGTTGGTTGTGGCTGTGACTGTGGGGGTGGGTAATGGGGTATGGCGTATGGTAAAGCCAATGCTATTGATCTTGACCTCTAGCTTCTAGCAGCTTACTCCGCAATTTCGTGCGAGGGTTGTCATTGTCATTGCCCTGGTGGTGGAGCAGTGTAAACAATTATAATTGTTTTGTGGAGAATCATCGTATCAGGCCATGCGATAAGGTGACCTGTGTGTCGCTGTCGTATCGTATGGAAAACAACTTATTTCCGATGTCGACTTTTGCATTTATGTGTGTTTGGAGTTATTTTTAGAAAACATCTGTCATCCGATATCCGATTGTCGTGGAGAAAAAAAAAACAAAACGATAACTATTTGTACGTTAATAGAATGCAACGTGGAGGGAAAATATTGAGTTTTTTCTTTATGTATGTAAGTCGCCACGAAATTGAATCAATTAACTCTCACGTGGTTGTCATTTGATTATAAATACATTCATATGTGTATGTATATTTTTAATTATTTTTTGTATTGAAATTTGATTAGCATCTGTCAAAGTGAAACTTGGTTGTTGTATTTACCTACTTAAAGTTAACTCAGTTGACGTTAGTACTGTTTTAAGAGTTAAATTATTGTTGATCTTATGACAGCTTTGTTTTTTATTTGCGATTAAATGTGTTGAATGACTAGTTTAGCTAATTATATGCTTTTACCCGTGCCAAAGCCTGAATGTGTTGTGACTTGGGAAATGAGAAACAGCGAAAGAAAGCATAAAAATGTAAACATACAGGTAGGTTAGGTAGGTAGTTTTATTAAAAACAGGTAAATAAGATGTTTTTTTTTTATTCACACACATTCCACTTTGCGCATTATTATTGACTTGAGAGATCACCTAACAAAATGCTAAACAAAAATTGTTATCTAAATGGGTTCAATGTGTTCAGCGTATCAGATAAGAACACATTTTCTTTTGAATGTTATTATTTGTGACTTCGTTATGCATATGTTTGTATGTATTTTAGTGAGTGTATGTACATACATATGTAGGTATACAACTTAAGAGTTATATTTTAACACTTTCTGTGTAAACACTTAAACGGGTATCAGATGACAGGAATTTATCGGATTAGGTGTCACTGCTTTGCAAATATGTATAGGTGATATTATACGAATTGGCTGTCAAACGAAATACATACAGTGCTGTGCAAAACATTTGCAATCATCGATAGCACGAAATATACCCGAATACAATCTACCCGAAAATATTTAGATATGAATCTTTAAAGTAACAACAGTTAAACAAAATCATATCATTTAAAAAGCTTTAAGTACCTAGGTACCATAATTTATTAACAAAAGACAATAATAAAAAAATTTCAATTAACAAAATAAAACATACGAATCAAAAAGTGGCTTTTCTTGCTGTGCAAAATATTTGGAACTGATGTACCTACACATACACAAAACATTAAAAAAAAGTAGTAGTAGTAGTAGTAGTTTTTATAACAGCTGCATTTCTTTTGGACGTGTATGCAATTATGTATATTAACAATAAAAGTTTTCGGAATATCTTTCCACTGTTTTTCTATTTCACTCTATTTGACAATGTTGTTCTTAATTCTTCGTTTAACTATCTTCCATAAGTTTTCGATTGGGCTGAGATCCAGTGATGGCAGTGAGCATTGCAAAATATTGATATTTTGGTCAGCCTGCCAACATTTTATCAGCTTAGACGTATGCCCGGGGTCAAGCGGCGGCTCCCATTCCGCATAAGGAAACATGGTGGTTTTCGAAAAATTGCTTGAACTCCGAATCGGACCGATACCTTGCCATGAGAATCACCACTAGACCCTAACGCTACCACCACTTTGTCAAATAGTCCCTTTGGTGTATTTTGCGTTTAGTCGCTCCCCCTTTGGAATCCTAATGTGTTGTCGCCCATCAGATCCACGCAAGTTGAACTTAGACTCATTAGACGGTTTTCCAATGCCGTAGATTCCAGTCCAAGCTAAATTCTAGCGGGCTTCACGGTTCCTCTTTTAAATAAATGATTTTTTTCGCTGGTTTATAACTTCGAATTCCGGCCTGTGAAGTCCATCGTCGTATTGTTGATGAGTCAACATCTAAGTGTAGTTCCAGCTTTACTTCTTTGGAAGAGATTGGAGGAAGTTTCCGTACAAACTTTTTAAATGTTCGGTCATATCAATCAGTTGTTTTGCGCGGTCTTTCTCCTTTGTGGCACAAGAGCATGCTTCCGCTCTGGATAATGCAGCACACTGTTGACTTGTGGATTGCTTACCTAAACGAAATATTTAAGCTCACTCGTTATTATAATCACTCAAAATTCTTGATTTTTTTACAACAATATTTATTTCCACCCACTTTTTTTAAAAATATTAACCCGACCTAAAATAACTGCCTGACTCCTTAGCACTATCCCTCGAAATACCACAATCAATTGCAAACTGAGACTCAGCATAGATATAGTCTACTAGTGTGCCCGTGCGAGAACTCTCGCAAGAGAAAATCCAACCCCCAAAATCCAAACTTCCCATTTAACATCAAAACTTCCCATATGATTTCTTTCAACTCATGGAAAAGCCATGGAAACCATACGGGAAGTGTTAAAATTTTTAAAGTGAAAGTGCAATTCGTCAGCGCTCGAAGAAAACTTAATTCTTTTGACACCTCATTTGTGATCACAACAGATTGTAAAATATTCCATATTTTACTATGTAAAAATCGTTATTCTGTTGCATTGTGGTTCTAGTTCCAATTGTTTTGCACAGCACTGTACATACAAACTATCAAGTATCAAATCGGATCAAGAGAAAACTAAGGAATTCAAATACAGTGGAAGTCGCTGAAGGGACCGAGCAAATGTGGTCGTTATATCCGGCGGTCGTTATGCGACGTAATCCGACTGCTTTTCATACGTATTCAGAGAAAATTTAAAATCATTCACAGAAATTTTGAGCAATTTTGAGCAATTTTCTCTCACTTCGTCGTTATAAACGACAAAATCGATTCTTTCTTCTCGAAAATTGGTCGTTATATCCGAACCGTCGTTATATACGACGACGTTATATCCGACGTTAAAATAGCTTAAAATATAAAGAAACCAACCAACTGAAAGGAAAATGGTTGTTATAAGCGACTGGTCGTAATAAGCAAGGACGTTATAAGCGACTTCCACTGTACGTATTTATTTTCATATTTATTTTGAGAATTTTGAAGCTGTCATTTTTGTTATTCTAAATTTGCAAAACTTAAGAGAAGCACACAATCTCATTCCATTACCTCTTTGATGTTCTTGTTTGCACAACTTTTATTCATTATTTTTCTTGTCGCTTCACTTGTATTAATTTTGACATTTCTTGGCACCGCACGAGTATCACTTATACGCATGTCATAAGAGATCTTTAAATCGGTCGGTTTCCTTACTTTTGTGTACAAAAATTTGTGTGAAAATGATCCTCAATTCCTTTTGTAAACGAATTGGGAGATAACTCTATTTTAATTTATCTTATTTTAATAGAAATCATTTTTAAAACAAATTGAACTAGAGTACATAACAGCTGATCAAAGCGTGTTTGAAAAAAAATAACAAAAAATAATAATAATGTTGGCTTCCAAAACTTGGATCGCAGCTGGCGAAGACTTTTGACTTCACATAACGCCAAAGAAAAAAGTCTAGAGGTGTGATATCACACATACAGGTCCGAAACGCAAAATTAGCTGCCCACCAAAGTTTCTCAATTTAAGCGTAAATTCAAGTCTGGCGGCTTCAATTATTGAACGAGTTGGATTTTGTATCCTATTTTAAAATTCGCCAAGTGGTCGAATACGATAAGCCCATATGTTGAGATCGGCGTCGAATCGATTGCTCACGATCTTCAGCTACACTCGCCGTCACAGCCGCAATGTTCTCCTCACTACGGGCTGGATGTGGTCTATTCAGTCGTGTTTTATCCAATAACGTAGACTGAGACTCGAATTTGCGGATGGTTAAGGCACTAACGGACTCGGAAGGTCGATGATGCACATATGTTGCTCGAAGCGCACGAAAAACATTTTTCACAGAACGCTGATTTTATAATACAGCTTAATAATTTGAAGACGTCGTTGAGATGTGAGCCGACACCATGAGGCCAGTTACGCGTGATCTGTATAAAAAACGTATTAAAAAAAAAAACAAGTCTAAACGAATCACCCTTTATGTCGCCTTCAGATCGAAAGGGTTAACGGACACCTTTTTGGGGAACCAATTTCTAATTTCCCGTACAAAATGCTTCTTATAAACGGACAGCTCTCATTAGCGGACAAAAAAGCTGTCCACTTAAGAGAGATTAAAGATTTCACTGTAGTTCAATTTTGAACTTTTTTTCACTTTCGGAAAACGCCGAAACTTACGGCGGTAGATCTAGGGAATAAAGTTTAATTAATACCCAAGAGGGCAAGAAAGTCGTTGGTTTTTTCGGCAGTGTGAACAGACGCATTGACATTGTGCAAAAAGTATCGACGGAGTTCCTTTTGTCGTTTTGGTTTCCTATCAAATTTTGTAAAACTTGTGCTAAGCTAGTTGTCTGGCCAGTTTTTAGCGGGATGAAGGCGACCACTTTCGCGCTGGTGAAGTAAATCGGCATCATAACTGGAATTTTCAAAACCATTTTGAAACAGTAACGAGTGATGGTGCATTAATTCCGTACGTAATGCATTTTGGTATTCGAGTAAACTTTTCATCACTCAACAACCGATGAGTTCATAAGTTTTAATTGTGTTCATTAATGTAGAAAAACTTCGTTACAATTGCAAATGTTCTGGCATAACTGTGTTCAAAGAAGAGAAAATTACCGCCTTTGTTTTGTTAATTATCAGCTTATTTTATTCTGCTGCACGGCTGCAATATGACTGCTGCAGAAGTTGCATTCATAAATGTTTCCTTATTTTGCTATGGTAAATCTACAGCAACATTTTTACAATTACTCGTTGACTCACCCAATATTTATTCTGTCTCCTCAATTTTCCGAATTTCAAAATGTAACCCGCTGGCTCTACGGTTTTTGTTTCGTTGTTGTTTTGCCGACACAATGTTTATTTGGTCTGCATTCATCTCAACGTTATAAATTTCCAATTTTCACTATTTAAATTTTGATCTCGTATCCATTTGACTTTTTGGTGGATTTTATTGCGACAAAGATAACTAAACAAACTATGTATCTAAATAGGTAGTAAAACATAGAAAATGCCAAATTTGAACACAACAATATAGCATTTAACTTTGAGAGGATAATTGTCCACAAATTTCCGCATGATTCCCCCGAGTACGTTGAAATGAGGTGAGACCAATCGGAGTGAGGCAGTTAAAAACTCGAGTTCGGTATTTGGAACAAGTGCTGCCACTTCAGCGCTTTCGGCACTCGATTAAGTGCCTAATAAATATTTTTTGTGCCGAACAACGTCGTTTTTAATTTGCGCTGAAAATTAGGGTTAAAACAGTACCATTTAAGATTCATATGGCCATGCGTCGTTGTAAGGCGGCTCTATTCTTAAATGTAATCCAAAAATTTAGTATGTACATACTCTAGTTGCAAAATACATAGTACAATATTCTTTTCGCATAAGAAAATGTACATACATGTAGAAAAATCGACCCACCCCGTACACTTTGATTTGGACTACAACAGATCAAAAACTTAAAATAATAAAGAAACAGTTTTTATACTGACTTAGACAAAAAAATAATGTTTCTTTAGACATCTTGTAACGGTAATTCATTGAACTTTTATTCATTTTACAGGCTTAAAATTAGAATAGATAACATTTTTATTCTATAATTTTTTAAAGTTGTGGTTGCAAAAAACCCAAAATTACAAAAGAAAAACTTTCTTCAATAGCTTGTATTACAACCCCTTGCTCTTATTACAGCTTCCATCCTGTTTTTCATTGATCTTATCAATCTTTCGGTGATTTCTTGAGGTGTGCCTTCCCATTCCTCTTGGATAGCCACTTTTTGTTCCTGGATGGTTTCTGGGGGCTGAAGTCTAGCCCTGACCCTTCGCTTAAGCTCATCCCATAGATGCTCAATGGGATTAAGATCAGGGCTCCTTGCTGGCCACTCCATAACAGGGATTCCGACCTCGTGAAGATACTGGAAAACCACTGCGGCAGTATGTGGCCGGCCGTTATCCTGCATTAGTATGAAACCTTCGGCTGCAAAACCAGCTTATGGCATGACATGCTGTTGTAGAACCCCCTGGATATATCGTTGGGCAGTCAAAGCGCCTAAACGAGGCCCGGATACAAACACAATATCAGTTTTTCTTTCTAAAGAAAAACCACCCCGAACAGTCCACGAACCTCCTCCAAATGCCACTTGTTTTTCAATACAGGCATGTGCAAATCGCTCGCCCTCTCTTCGGTAAAATTTCCTGCGTCCATCGTTCCCAATCAACATTGATTTTGCTCTCATCCGAAAACAGTACAAGCTTACATTGTTCGAGGGACCAATCAACGTGACTACAAGCAAACCGAAGCCGCGCTTGGCGATGAGCAGGAGTTAATTTTGGACCATTAGCAGATTTGTGTGGGTGTAATCCCATTCCCGAAAGTATCCGTCGTAAAGTCCACTCACTTACTGTTACACCACGGACATTACGAAGTTGCTGCTGCTCCTGAACTCCAGTGAGAAGCCGATTTCTTAAAGATATTGACACCATAAAGCGGTCCTTTCGCTCTGATGATCCCGATCGCCTATTGAAGCTTCCAGTCTCCAAAAACCTTTGGTACACTCGTATTACTGCTGATCGACTCAAATGAAGACGTCTAGCCACGACGCGCTGACTCAAGCCTGACTGGATAAATGCCACTACTTGAGCGGACTCAGACGGCGCCGGCGTAGTATCCATTTCCCCAAAGATACACAAACTCAAGTTAAATGGTCAATCAACTAACAAGAATAACCAATTTTCAAATAAACAAAAATTTGATTAACTGTAGAGACGCAGCAAAGTCACAGAGTTAACGTTATCAAAATGTGTAATGAGAGTGTCTGAAGATTAGGGTCGATCTTGTCAACAACGTTTATTTTAACAAAGTTTAGGGTATGTGTATATTTTTAAGGGTATGTGTATATTTTTTTAGGGTATGTGTAACTAAAGTTTATGAAACCTACCTTCACTCTGTAATAAAAATTAAGGCGCATTAATCAAATTTTTTTTATTAATTGTTTTCCAAATCGAAATCCAAGGGGTGGGTCGATTTTTTTGCAAGTTAGTGTATTTCAGGCATTGAGCTTTTTGTTAACCATTTGTAGTAGAGAATAAAACAGTTTAAGCTCGGAAGCGACTAAATCGGGGGTTGAAAAGTATTTGGGTGCACACGTGCCAGACTACTCTGGCAACACTGTTTGAAACATTTATTGACCGGAAAATTTCATGCAACTCAGTATTCCAAATAGCAATACGTCGACAGTTATTAAATGAAATTGTGCGCGTGTTTGCATTATTGGTTGTCACTGGCGATTGCATCGAAAAATGCTCCACTGAGAGCACTACATGGACTACGTGTACCAAGGACAATTCCTACAACCAAATCCCAAAAGGCCGTGGTCTGGTTTATCCGAAACAGAGTGTCCCAGCTGGAAGAGGATAGAAGACTCAAGCCACAGATTGGGAGTAAGTAAATGACTTTCGACAGAGGCAGTGATTCTCCTATTCTTGTAGGCTTACTTAAGTGCTATCGTAGTCAAAACCAATATGAGAGTATAAGAGATTCTGTCAGAAAATTACTAAACCATTGCATGAGAGATAGTCGAAGATAAATTAAATTCAATTGGAAATCAAGGTATATGAATTTTGGTCACAATTAGGGGATGACTAGAAAAAAGTTCTACAGCTTTACCTTGCCTAAGTTTCGTCGAAGCAAGGAGTAAGTTAATTAAGCCTTTTTTAGCAGTTTTTGCTGGGGCTGCGCTACCGTGCAAATTTCAACTAACCCGACTGATAGATGAATAAAAGTGTAGAAGCCCAAACTGACAAAGAAAAACTACACTGGGGGGTCTCATTAGTTTGCCTCCCTCCCAGATTAATGTATACCTGTCAAGAAAACTCATTCGAAGTGCTTTTGAAACTAGCAACAAACACAATGTGGGTAGAAATCTCAAGTGATATCACACGATTTATATACTCGTCTGTCTGTTGGGGTAATTCAGAAACTCGCACAAAAACAGTTAAAAACTCCTCTCAACACTGCTGCTTTCAAAGCTCTTTGCGAAGTTGGTCCTGTGCTCAGATGGGAAACACTTCATTTTTAATAGTGGCGCCCTGGCCATCCTTTGTGCCTGTAATTAATGTTACTCTCAATCTCACATAGAGCACAGATAACCTATCTTTCCACTCAGACAAATGAGTACTCCTGTGAATCTGAGTCCTTTCTTTGTGTTACTTAAATTGATTGTTCCCAGTTTAAAAACACGTTTTTACTTTGAAAATTCTCTTTTTCTCTAATTCGTTGTAAATCGAAAACCCACAATCAACCGCACAACAATAAAGTCTCTTGAAGGTTGAAGTTGCCTCCGTTCCCTGGCATTCCTCCTGGACTTGGGGGAGCATTTAAAAGTAATCAACACATTTTCACATCGCTCTTATAAATCGTCCACTTCATAACATGATTCTTTGCTTGCTGCGGTTGTAATAAACAAAACAAAACTGAAAAAAGCTTCATCCGAATTCTAGTCATGTACGCGAACACCATCCGACGAAGCAAGGTCATTCCGATGCAATGTGGTATCCGTATCTCTCCACTGCCGAAATATACATATAAAACCAAAAAACACCGGTTGGTCGAGCTATATTCTTTTGTCATTCAGATGCCATACATTTGTCTCGCATTAAAATTTAATCAACCCGATAAAGTATCTCAGCGTTGCGGTTTTTACTCGTTCCATCCCATCGACATCGATCCAATACCTTTCTCTTTCTTTTTTATGGTTAATTCATTGTTTACCTCAACTGTGGGATTGTAAAATTTTATCTTTTACCAATGAAAGCTGCAACTGTCAGACCCTTGTTCTACGGACGCTGAAAGCAAGCAATAAACAAAGAAAAGGACGTATTCAGGATCAATGGCGTAGTTAATTTTTCATCTTATCTTTGCGTAACGAAATGATTCGGTCTTTCGGTGTTTCGTGACGGACAATATAAACTAAGATGTTGTAAATTTCATTAGTCAGCTCTCAGCTATGCTTAATACGGGGTTAACAGGGTTGTCAATAACTTTGTCAGCTCTTTGGGTGCCCTGTGATATGGAAAGGGGAAAGTGCTATAATTTATTTTTACTGTTTTGAAAGGACGTCCTCAACATTGAAATTACTTGTAGACATATGACACCCTTTTTAGCGGTATAATACTTTGATAAATTTATGACCAACTGGGTTTTCATTTCGTTACTCAAAAACGGCGAAGGTAGACCAAAAAAAAAAACTCAATAAAACTTAACTGGCAATGCATGTTTGAAAATGGTTTTGACGCGCCACTTATCACATTTCATATGTCGTAGGATTGCTTTCATTATACATCGTGAAACAATGGAAGAGCACAGAGAGAAGGAGAAAAGAGTCCTTTTAGCACCGTGACAGCAGGATAATGCCAATCACTGGATATGATGGGGGTGTGTGTAGTTTTTAGTAAAATATTTACACAAGCAATTGCCATTGGGGGAAATTAGTTTTTGTGAAATGACGGTAATTTTAAGCGTGTTATAAATAAACTAGTTAATTCTATGAAAGATTAAAACGTTCCAGCGATGTGGAAATGTAAATTTTTAAAGGTCCTGTCTGTGGATAGTGGGCTGTTGGAGATACATACCTAGTCACCTTACCGTAGCCGGTTGCTGGCGGTTTAGTTTTGCTCTATCAATTTTCATTACTACAAACTATGCGGTTATATGGTTTTTTAAAATGATTTTAAAATTAAGGTTATATGGCTTCTAAATCAAGTCGCTAACAATGTTGGAGGGCGTTGTAGGCGTTGATTGTGGTGTGTATAGCGAAAATGGTTGAAAAAGTGATTTTGTGACGTCAAAATTTAATTATAAAAATGTAATCAGGACTCAGGTACTGAAGCAGAGTTCTAAACGGGAATCTTTCAGACAGTATGCAGTGTCTAGCGATTGAATAGGCTGCAATGTTCACAAAAGGAAGCGAACTCCTTTCGACGGAGATAGTCATTCTGGTGGATAGTCAGCCAGCTCTAAAATTAATAGGATCAAATACAATAAAATAAAAGGCAGTCCAAAAATGTCCAAAAAACGCATACGTACATACATAGGGATATAGATTCTTGGATCTTATAAGATTCACCAAGAGCACAAACTGATTTACGAGTTGGTGTGAAGAGGATTTACTTCCAATATATGAGCAGATTCACAATGGACCTTCGGGTCTCCGAGTGTAAATGATTGCTCGAACAATCACACACCCTTCTTTACCTAAGTACCGACGGTTTTAGAAGTTGTTTGCTGTACGGGTAAATACATCTTAAACGATAGTAGAGCTTAAGGGACTTGTTTTATTTTGGGCAAATGCAATAAATAAAAAAATAAATTTACGTCTGTTGCTTAGCCAGCCACTATTAGAATAGACAGGAAGTCCCCGTGACAGGGTTCCCAACATCGGACGTTTCAGACAAAAACTTTGTCTTTTTCAACATTTCTTTGTCATTTGTCCTTCCCGGTAATTTCTCAGTCCCAAACTCAATTTATATAAAACTGAGCGATGTGAACGCACTCTTAATCGTTTTAAAAGTGAACGCACCCTTGTAATTATTTGTCATGCTTTAATATAAGGAAACGAAAACATGAGCTGCGTCAACGGAAGATTGGCGATAAAAAGTGGAAACATGGCAATTCCAAGCGCAGAAAGTCATGGGTTTAGTCTGGTAAGTCATTAGCTTCAATGGCGAAGCCAAATATCCATGGATCCAAACTCATGCTCTATATATCAAGGGATCAGAATGGTGTGGTCTACTACGAGCTGCTCAAGCCAAATGAAACCATTACTGGAGATCGTTACCGACTACAACTAATGCGCTTGCGCCGTACATTGAAGGAAAAGCGGATTTTGCGCCAGGACAATGCTCGTCCGCACGTCGCAATACCGGTCAAAACATTCTTGGAAATGCTCAAATGGGAAGTCCTACCCTACCCACCCTATTCTCCAGACATTGCTTCTTCTGATTATCATTTGTTCCGATCGATGACTCATGGTATGTCCGAGCAGTAACTTACTTCTTATGAAGATTGCAAAAAATGGGTCGGTTCGTGGATACTCCATAATCATTGCCAATGAAACTTCAATTCCTGAAAATAAAGATTATACTCTTTCTAATCTTAGATACTTTCGACAAGAGCTACTATATAAGGTCACGATTCATGACAGATGGTTCTGGGATAGTGACGCCGTAGGGAAGGCAAGTCAGTGCGCTACTATACCGACGCGACGGGTCCAAGACAAACAACGGGGTGGGAAGTGGTGTTTTCTTCTCTGGGTTAGATCCTAGCCACTCCTTCCGCCTTCCGGAACACTGTATCATGTCTCAAGTTGAAATCATGGCGAGTAAAGAAGCCTTGTCCTGGCTGAAGTGGAACGTATTATCAGTTACGGATAGTAGCATTCCAACGTCCAGTCAGGCAGCTATAAAATCTCTGTAATCAGTCTAAATCACATCAATAGTTGCCTCAAACTGCCGCTCGTCTCTTATGGAGATGCCAGAGTAGTTCAACATTCACCTTTGCTAGGTATCAGAGCGTAGAGATATTCCAGGGACGGCTGATGAACTCACCACAATACCAATTTTACCCAGAAACGGACTTTGTAACCAAACAGATCTGGTCAAGACTATAGCTCCAACGCTCTAATTTTCTACTGTCGCAAAGAAGACTGCAAATTGGCACAGTGATAGGTTTCATCACTGGACACTGCCTTATAGGCAGGTATGCATATTGTATTGATGTTGTCTTTATATTATTATCTCAGTTGGAGACATTAAATTTGGATAGCGACCCATAAAGTGTCTCACGTTCAGCGTAATCGATCTTAAGAAAAGCTGACCATGCTCCGAGTTTTGAAGATTCATGGAATTTAAATGCTTGGAGCTATCTACCACTGTTTTCACTCCAAGCTTTTCTGGGTCTATGGCTTCCAGTGTAAACCTTCGGCATCATCCATATACCGTATGCCTTTTTTCTGGTACCACTTCTAGAGGCTGTCGAAGCAAGGTTTCTTGAAGCTAGGATCCTGTTCTAAGTTTTATAAAAAAAAGGCAAAGTCCACTTTAGAAGATCAATTTTTTTAGATCAAAACATGCGTGCAAGTGTTCAGCTACAGAGATTTGTAAACAGTCATCTTTAATTCGCATCTATATAGAAGTGTCCGGGGTTGATGACTCAACCACTCGTACAGCAAAAATCACAAAGACACCTGACTTTATCTTCAGTGGTTATGATTCTTAAGATTCAATTCCATTTTTGTCATTGGGGGGAACACATTGATTTTATGATTATTCATCAGAAGCTTGTAGGTTTTGTGATTAATTTCCTTTCGGCCATGACTGGTTTCAGCCTCTCTGACCCGGACATAAAAATGATTATATCCCCCAAAGTGTCACTGAAGAAATTCCTTTTGCTAGCCCAAGTATCTAACCACTGACTATCTGCGGTGATAAACTCCGAATTGATACAGCCTTTGCTCACATTAATACGAGTAATTAGTACTCGCATATTTTTTGTATGTACCTATGTACCTACCTATGTACTACATATCCATCATAGATGAAGAAAGACTTGTGTAAGCTTCTATAAAATATTAATAGAAGCTACTCAAGTATTCCACGTGTTTGTTTGTGAACGCTGTCAACATTCATGAATCATTTTATCTATCGGATGCACGTTGTGGCTTAATGACGTTGGTATACGTAAAAATCTACTCAATGTTCATGGTCATCATTGATAGTGGAATACAAAAATTCCACGTCTCAGTCTCCAAACGAGTCCCAAAGCTTTTATTGAGTTTTAATTAGATACAATAACTCTACTTGAACTTTATGTGGACGACTGTAAGCTTCAGATACTTTTCTTTTACGCGAATCTACTCATTCGATTGTTTATTTATTTCTTGTTTTTATTTTAATGAATGAATATACTCGTACACATATGATAAGTGGCATTCGTCACGAATTCGATTTAAAAAAATCCAGACGTCAGTTTCTAAGAAAGCGATGAACTTTCGTTTTGCTTTAACCGAATGATGTCATCTGATGAATCGGGTTTAGTGCACCCGACATATAACACGTCGTCGTCATTGTTGCCGGCTGTGCTGTCCTTTATTCATCTGGTCCGAACAAACTTTGAACTGCGTTGGTGGAAAGCTTTTCGTTTTAGCACTTTTGTTTGCATAAAAAACCATCTGACCATGCCTCGTTGGCTTTGGCTAAAATGTTTAAATATTTACTTTACGTGTACGTTCAACTTGGTGGTTTTTTTTGTTTTTGTAATCAATTAATTACGAATGAAAAACTATGGTTTGATTTTGCTTCTATTGATTTTTAGCTAAAAGGGATTTAGAAGGTTAACGGTGTGCAAAATTTGCGCATTTCAAATTTTCTAAATTGAAGTCAATTGAGGGTAAACGAGTGCACACGACGACGGCAGTATGTGAAAAATCAATGAGCACTCAACCAAATCATTAGTTTCTGCCATGCATTGAGTGTAAAATTCCATCCCACTTAAATGTCTGTCTCTTCTAGGAGGTGAGGGACAGGTTGTTTTCCATTTATACATTCATACATACATATGGAGGTACAATTGTTCTTTTTTTTATAAAAACTCCTGTAGTCGTAGAACTTATTCGGCCTTCTTAGTCTTCTTGACTTGAACTGGCTTCTGTGACCTCAAAATAGCCGAGGCTTTGCGAAGAGCTGCCTGTTTCAAATCTGAGCGGTACTTGCTGCCGGTGAGCAAGTTCCTCAACTTCTTCAGTGACCGCCTGGGGCCGGCTTTCATGGACACACGAACAGTGTTCTTGGATGGGTGGTTTTGGTTCTTGCCTTTTTTCATTATAACAGTGAAGCCCTTCTTGGCTGGCACGATTCCCAAGGTCTTCTTATGTACCAAACCGCTGTATCTATACGAGCTGACACTCGTAAGGTTATTTGATTCAGTGCTGAAGGGTTTCTTGATGTCTCTCTTCTTAAGCAAAAAAGCATTATTGTTGCGGATAATCAGCCAGTTGAGGTGCGACGATGGTGGCCATCTTGAACGGTCTTTCGTGCTTGACTGCGATGACGGAAAAGGATATCTATAATACTTGTTTAATTCAACCATTTTATGCAGAATCATTCGAACTTTAATTTAAAACAAAGGATCACCAGCTTTATTATGAGCTGAGATAATTCCAATTAAATTGCAACTGGGTACGTTGGACTGTTAGATGTTAAACATGAGGTAGTTCTCAAAAGAGTCAAATTTGCTCCGCTCCTACGCACTATCGCTGAATACCCCAATTTTGCTACGCTTTTTTGAAACAGGAACTGTCAACAAGAATTTGGAATTTTTACAATTACAATAACGAACCAGAAAAAAAAAATTAAACGAACATATTTTCAAACTATTCACTTCTACAACACTCACATAGGTTATTGTTCTGTAATACCCTACAAAGGCAGTATACATTTTTTCGGATGTGTTTGAATTTGACTGGAATCGGACTGATTGATATTGCAATGGTTTTATTAACCAACTATACAAGTCCTTCAAAAGCCGTTTATTTTTAATAAAGAACTAAGCGGTTTTTGGTTTGTTGTCGATGAAAAACTGCATATTATAGACTTATTGAGTTTTGCGGCGGCACTGGTAGTTATAAGAGATAAACAGAGAGAGAGAGAGAGAGAGAGAGAAAGGTGAAATACCACAAGGATGCCATCCAGGTCATTTGCTTTTTATTTACTTATATGCAAATGAAATGAAAACAAAGCAGATTTTTGCTAGTGACTTTTTTTTTACTAAAAGTCTTTCGAACTGCGGAATGCTAAATTATTAACTAATACATCGCCAGAATACAGTATATTTGAGATTAGTCGAGGCGATTGTGCAGATGAGAGATGGACATTGGATTTTTTAGGGATTTTTACAGACTTCTTTGGAACAATATAGGGACACTGATTGGGAGATTTTTGGAAACGCTGGAGTAAATATGCGCGTCTATTTCAAATGTGTTAAAGATTGTATTTTTTCGGAGAATACTGAAAACAATTGGTTCCATATTCATATTGATTGGCTAAAAAAAGTTCAGTCCTCTTCAGCCAGTTATCCATTTCAAGCAGCTTATGCATTTGACAAAGGTTGGGAAACTGATTATTTTTGTCTAATCTATTTAGGGACGGCCTTCCTAGTTCTAAGACGAAAAGAACGACTGTCTTGAGCTGTCGATTTTTTCCAAACGTGTTACTTTTATATCTTTGAAGTTTTACTGGACAAAAACTACGATCTATGAAATTGGGGTCTTTTCGGAACTTTTACACGAGATCAGTAATTTTCGTACAATTCCTCAAGTAAGCTAAATAAGTTTGTCTTATTCTAGTTCTCCGCGATGATATAACAATATATCAAACCCGTAATTCTGACTGCTTGCAACTTGAGCACCCTTTTTTGATAAGATGCATCAGTATTATTGTTTAAGTCATATCTATGCATATACTAAGTACGTAGTTTTTCACTGCTGTTTTTTGTAGGGCTCAACATTTTTTGGAATACATACTTTAAACTTAAAAAAAAAACAGCTAACTACATGATATTTGTATAATATTCTGCAGCTTCGCAGTTATCACTGTTGAATCGCTTTAATACTGCATTCAAAAGAAATACTGACAAATTTTAGATTATAATTTAAATCTTAGTTTTGATACACTACTAGCGTTACAGAGTGTTTTTTTTTAAAAGTCAGTGGCGCCCCTTTTATAATGTTGCGCCTTAGACATGGTCTCTACAAGTAAATCCTTCCCTGTTAAATTTTTTTTGCTCATGCCAATTTTTTGCACAATTTGTTCAGTGGCCTAATAGACGTCTGTGGTTTGTGTCTATTCAGTGATATTGTCTCGAAGCGTCTATAAATGGTTCGAGCTATAAGTGCCCCCATCATTTTACAAGAATCGTTCCAGCAATGGTCTCCATACTGAATGCACATGGACACCTAGTTTATGTATTTTGCAAAAAAATTATCTTTGGAAACCCTCCAAAAAAGGAATCCGTGTAGAAACTTCATTCCATTCTTGTTGTTTGTTTGGTACTCGTATTCGTCCTTGTATCTGATGCACAATCTGATGCTGTTTTGCTGTCACATTCTGCTGTTGCAAGACACATACTCCCTTTTCAGCACATGACAAAGTGATCAATACAAATGTGCCCGTCGGGTATCTTAAAAGAAGAAAAAACTCTTTACATCGCACGTGACAACTCAATAAACGATCTAAAAGTGTCTTGCCCATCATCGCTTCGGTGTAAACTGGAAAGCACGCCTATAAATCATTTAAAATCCCACCTTGTGTTCCGGTGTCCCTGGACGAGTATGTTCCCCCTTCGTGCTCGATTACAGCGGTCATCTTTCAACGTCACCGTGATATATCGTCCACTCTGTTGAGCGCGTGCTGCTAGAAAATAAAATAATTTATCATAAAACACATCGAATATGAGTTCAATTCACAGTTGTGCCTTCTCCATGGGGGAGGGACTGAGAGCGAAGGACTTAACCACCAAAGTAAGAATGAAAATTAATATGACCTCGTCCATCTAATTTATTCGTAGACTTTTGCCCTACTTTTGGGATGACCAAACGTATAGACAAAAATATCATCTGCACCGTCGAGGTATACTTTTCGAAGGACTTTTGAATTTATTTTTAGAGGAAATCCTTCTCTTTGAATATCTTTTTTGGCAATGGGAAAAAATGGACTAAATCAACGACTTACGGCGCCATTAGGTTCTTGAAGTGAAAACGAAGAAATCAATTTCCAACACATGAACAAGGATCCAGTTGTTTTTGCTATCGCAGATTTCCGTTTTTCGTCCTTTTCCGGGTAAATACGAAAGTACGAGTTCAAAAATTCGAGTATGAGTTTGTGCCCAATTTGATTTTACGACCGGAACTAGTGAAGTTTTTTCCAACAATCGATTTTTCTTCTCCATTATCTGCCAGTGTGTGTCCTTTTGTTCTAGTTATTCGATTGTCCCTTATGTGGGCATCCCACCCCACCCGCCGATAAACGAAGTCGTTGTGCAGAGTTGCATCCAGAGAACATAGAGACAGAGATTTTGCGAAATGCGTCTGGATAAGTGGATTTCAAGGGATTTCATTGTGTTACACAGGCGTATGCACACCGTTAGGGAATGGGGAAAAAACTGGAAAACTATTGCGACATCGTGACATGTGATAATCCAGGACTCTTATTTGTTGGAATTTATTGATTGATTGACTGAGAGACTGTGTGTGGTGAAAGAATCCCAATAATTCTATTACGAGAAGAGGTCTGCTGTCCAGGATAGTTGTACTTTTGAGATAAGCCTTTTATGATTCGCATGGTGAGGAAGTCACGAAGAAGTTTATTAATAGTTTCTCATGCATTCCTCACCAGAATGTATATTTCAGCTACGTCCCTACATCTGGTTATGGGGACCAAGCCTGAAAATGTCGGCTCTTCTACAGCTTTCATCACCGCTCCTTAAACACTTTTAAGTTCTAGGGTTAAGCAAAAAGTTGAATTGTCTGCCATAATTGTGCTCTAGTTGCAATTTTAGAGAACACTTAGCCAGGGCGTGATTGTTGAGGTTCATTAGACGTCGGGATTTTCTAGACTCTAAGTATATAGACTCTAAGTTGAGGCATTTAGTTCCAAAACACCGGAAGGAATAACGAATATGTCAAACGGTAGTTGTGTCTACGTTTTTGCACAGTTACTTTCGAGTCTGTTCAACTAGTTTAGAGCCCAATCGGCACAAAACAAAAAATAAAAAAAATGTCCTTTAGTTTGGTAAATATGTTTTTTTTATTACACTGTGTGATATTTTTCAGGTCCTAAGGTTTCATCCTGAAAGTACTTACCAAAACTAGAAACTTTGCATCATTCGTTTTGCCGGATTGGCTGTCTAACGTATTTTATAGTCTCATGAATATTTTGGCTCAGACATTATTTTGAGCACTTTTTATTTTTTTTCTCATGGCTATATCTTGGTTAACTGTAGTGATTTTTTTTCTGCCTTCAGCAAAGTTATGGGTATTGATTAGGAGAAAGGGCAAAACAAACTGGCTCAAAAAAAACTGCATCCAGCGCCTCACAATCGTAAAAATGTCAATTTTTTTAAACAATTTTTTCACATTTTTCGACTATTTTTGGCCCA
Source organism: Brachyopa scutellaris (assembly GCA_949775065.1). Lineage (NCBI taxonomy): Eukaryota > Metazoa > Arthropoda > Insecta > Diptera > Syrphidae > Brachyopa > Brachyopa scutellaris. The sequence continues at coordinate 118,968,886 of OX459113.1, forward strand.
TAACTCGTACGTATTTGCACTTACACCATCTATTGAAAAAAAAATCAGCCCAAGCCTTTTCTTACATTAAGTTGACAAACAAAAGAAAACATATTTTCTATGTAAAATGAATTGAAACATAATTGTTGCAATATACAATGCGATTCACTTGATAAGATATTTGCAGCAATAAGAAAAAAATTACATTAATCAGAAAGGTTAGTTGATACTCTGAAAAATAAACATACAAATATTTTTGGTAAGAGACACCTAACGGTACTTTTGTTCTCATTTCTCTCAAACATGTCAAAACAGCAGAATATCTTAGGCCCGAGATTAGTGGTTGTACTGTGTTAGAAAACACCCAAAGGTGACCTAACCTCACCGCATACTGTGCCACATTCGAAAACCTCTTTGTACCGTAAATTCGCAAATAAAATTTGCCATAAACATTGCATACCGCCTAAAAAATGTTTTATCGATTTTTTTTTTGCATTTCATTTCTTCTTTTAATATCATTAATTTAAATGAACGACAATGAGGGTTATTTTCCGGCGCGTTTCACCCATTTAGCTGCCGACGACGGCAATTAAAATGAGATTCACCTGACCACAGTGCCACACGGCATGCGGTGGTGACTCTGTTTACCGTCGCATAAAAGTGACTGTCATCGACCCCGTCAGTGTCACGTCAACTACCCACATTTTGTACAGAAAAAGAAGAATGATTAAAAAAATAGAATCAACAATTAAACGTCGCGTCGCCTGGTGGTTCTGGTCACTCGAAAATCAACAGGAGTAGCCTTTGAAAGTGCATTTAAATCGCATGATAAATAAGGATTTAGATATTTTTAAGGATTCATTTTTATGCTTCATAGTGGAGTGGAGAAGATTTTCACACGACGCAGGTCCTATGTACACAAAAAAGCAATGCGGCAATCCTACCCGAACCCAATTGCTGTGCACGAACTTGAACCTTTGTTTGTGACCTACTTCCCTTTCCAGAGATACAGGGAATGTCCTCCTGCTGTGGAACGTGCTTAAAATTGTGAAATTATCGTTATGTGTCCTTTGCATCTCTCATTTCAGTGCGGAGCCGCCCTCTGGCCATGGACTTTAAAGCCTTTCATCTACTTAACGTGGCGCTTTGCGAAATTAAGTTATTCCACAGAATCCTAACGAATTGGTTTTCGGATTCGCCGAGTTAGCTGTAAACGTTTTGGTTTTTCGAAAGAAGACGTTTCCAATGTAGGTCAAAGGCGGTAGATGAAAAAAAGGACTAGTATTGCTCATCGAGATGCAGTTTAGTTGACCAAAACTCCAATATTTCATGTGTACACAAAGGGATACCAACTTGACAAATCGCCAGGAGCAGACATTACGGTGCTTGCAATGACTTTCATCTCGGTGTTATGCGCTTTGTGGATTTATGCATTGAAAACACTTAGCATTGCAATCCGCAATGCGGTGGCATATTTCGCTGGTAGACACAAAGGAGACGCACATGGACGTTTCTATCTGTGGCAGGGGTTCGGAATCGTCTTTGTTTCGTGTTGACACTTATAATTGTTGGTTATATGGTTGAAGGGAGCAAAAGCTGAATTCTTTAGTGGACGAAATGACTTTTACGCATAGCCTTTTGGCGAAATTTTCAATTCATTGTAAATTCTTACTTGACAGCTGTCAAATATGACATGTCTTCCTGTGACAGGTATCTTCAAAATGGCGTGCAATTTAAAATTAAATATATCGCAGATTTTCACTTCGAATACTGCAGAAGACACTGGATTCTTCTATCTTTGAAGAGGTTTCGATTTTACTCGACATCTTGGAGCTGAGAGGTGCGTTAAAAAATCCGCTAGGCTGGAGACAATGTAGGTAAATGAAGGGCCTTAGCTTTTCGACTACTTTCATTTGCTGGTACAATTTTTAAAGTATGCGGTTCTACCTACAATAATATGTATATTCACCGTCTATGCACATCCTTTTTTATTAAATAACGGATCCTGCCCCGATACCCCGATACTGCGACCCAAAACATATATTGTATCAAATGATACTAATTAGTCCAAGAGGCAAATCATCTTTCTAATAAAGGCAAATATTTCCTTGGTTGACGCATTTTTAATTCATAAGGCCTAAAGAGTTCTTTGTATAGGGTACGCCGTCTGAACCCGAAAAGTGCCGGGAATCACAATCACAAATCACGGGCCAGCTCATCCGCAATCTCATTTCCTTCAATGCCTCTGTGACCAGGTACCCATCGCAGATCTCAATGGCGTGGACCTCACCTTGAAACACGCTGATCCAGGAGGGACGGAGGGTCTGGTGTTGGGCCCGAAGACCCCAGCGCTAACGCCATTTTCGATCCATACTAGACTTTTTGGGTCTAGGGTGGGTCCGCTGTTTAACCACGTGGTACATTCCCCAATACAAACTTCGAATTTTCTGCCAAAGCAGAATTCACTTATCATAACATCAGCGACAGTGCAGAGCATATCCTGATCGGGAATATTGTTGATAATGTTTAGGTGACCCGTAAGATTACCTGGTTTGTACTTACGAATAAGTTGTAGTTTAATAGCGCTTCTAGCGATCAGTAATGGCGATATGCCAATTATAGCTTCTAGAGCTGCTGAAGGGCAGCACCGATTAAACTAAGACACGCCATCCGTTGAAGCTAATCAAGTTTCTTGGCTGTAGTCTTTTCGAGAACTTTAGGCCGCCAGGCTAAGGCTCCGTGCGAAATGATGGGTCTGACCCATCACGACTTTCCATCATGGTCCTAATCTAGCTGTTGGTCGGTTCTTCGAATCCTTTTTGGTGGATGGCTCCTGGAATCGAACCATAGCCAGTGTTGTCGAATGTTGTACATCCTTAAAGAATCAGTCAATGATTTCTGATTTCATTCAGCGGACACTGGTGTAAACCACTTTGTCAATAAAACCCCAAATATTGTGTGCGTTAGTAAGCAACTGGAAAGGTATATCGACCGTCGGTCGCCTTGCTCACTTCTAAAGGATAAATAGATGATGGATATCCACTTCAATTTCACTGTCACATCATGATCTTTTGTTGATCTGCTAGGTCGGGAGCCATATTTAGCAGCTCAAGAGGTTCACAACAGTTGAACAGGGATGTGGCTCGTTCTCTTTGTTGTTGACGAAACGTATAGAGTTGGTACTTCAATAATCGGCACGGCCAAAGCAATTAACTCAATTAAATCCCCGGCCATTCTTCAAGGATAGGATAGTGGCATTCAACATCCATCAAAGTTCATACACCGTCTCCACATATTCTTTGCGATTTTTATGCAAAAGACCACTCATACCTTATATAATATTTCCCCGTGTTTATCTTGTACTTTCTCATTAAATAGACCATTTCCCATCACATAGTCCCTGGGGTGTGGCATTTTCTCAAAAACTTCCTTTTTCATAATTAAAAATTTCTTCCTCCAGATACGAGTAATTTTCCGCCTTCTATCATCATTCAAGGTTCCCCCCGTAGAAGAAATCTGGATTTCAATTAAAATTTAAATTTAGCCGTGTGTCGCATAAAAGAAAACGCTTTACTCGTGCAAAAGGAAATTTCATAGCCCAAAAACTGCGGCTTAATGAGCTGCCCAATTATTTATCTAAAAAGTCTAAACACTCCATTAAAAGAGGAAACCGCGCCGAGTTGATTTCACTTGAGATGCCAAAAATAGAATTTTCTCGGCGAAATAATCAAAAGTTGTTTGTATTTCAATCGTAAAATGGACGAGAGGGAAGAAAATTAAATAAATATCCAAATGCAAACGTACGAGTGTTGTATTTTTTTCTTAAGTGATAAATAAACTTGAGCTATGATATTGGATTCTAGGCACACAGTTGACAGGTTCAGCACGTGAATTTACTTTGTTTCCTTTCGGTTGGGTCTATTTTGGTGGACACTTGAAGATGTTTGTTGTCTTAAATTAGAGTCATCTGAAGAAGTCAGTTTTCCTTAGAACTTAGTGGAGATTGATGACATGGTGAGCTTCTTACATATGTAAGCCTTAAGTCCACACTACATCAAGGACTAAGTTTTCCCATTCTACTCGTACTTAACCACTCGAAACAGAAGAATGTATGTAGAATGGTTTTTTTTTTTACAACAAAGAGTTCAGCTCAGCTCCAGGTACCTTTCTTTAAAAATTATTTTGTTTGAAATTCACAATAGGCAAACACATTTACTGCTGTGATATGTTTTAAAATTTCTCGAATTGAACGTAGTGCTGCCAAACCAGATTAATGGTAAAACGCAAAAGCTTTCACATTCCCCGCTTGGTGAATTTTTGTTGTCTGCCGAAACTGTAAAGGGGTATGTTCAAAATCCTTTGTTTACTCAAACTCGTTAGCTGTCTAATTTTAAAGAGTAAGTGAGAAATCTCTCAAAAAGATGCAAAAATTAAAAAAAGTGAATAAACCACAAAAGTTGTGTCCGAATGAAACGTCATCTATGAGAAACAAATTTTTCTATATATGTAGTATATACATTAGGCGTTTTTTTTTTCTTTTGTAACCTATATAGGCTAAGAGAAAGTGTGCATAAAAAACGATTATCTCTGAATGTACACCTGGCACCACAGTACACGTATCTAAGGTAATAAATTACGCAGGAAAAATGGCCGCAATTCGTGCCCTTTCTATAATTGTACTGAGTTTGGCGTTTAATTAAAAGTCATTTGTTTTTGTTTTTGAATGTAAACAAATATTGGCAGGGCACGCACGGCGGCCATTTTCTTGAATTTTTGACATGTGCGCGAACTTGATCGAAAATTAACACTCTGAGTATACTACCTTATATACGTGTACTGTGACCTGGCACTACTGGGAATAGTGACACTCAGTTGTAGTATTTATTTTTCGTATTCAGAAATTGTTTAATTTGGCTTTTATTTTTGGTTATTACATTATCTCCTTTGAAGACATCATTCTCTGCCCAATTTTTTCATAATTGACATGACCTCTTGGTATATTTCAGATTTTGTATAACACTTTTCGATAAGAGCAATTTGGGAGCACAGGTTTTATTGCGGCTTAGCTCATAATACCCGATAGCTATCCAGGCCAAACTAATTTTATTATGGATAAGTTGTTATTGTATTTCACATTGTAAGCTTTTTTTAAGCCTATAAAGGCAAGAAAAAATACACGCCTCTTATCAAAGTACATGTTCGTATTTATGCCAGTCCCCACGTTAAAATCGTATTTGAGTATACATATTTACTTTGTATATTTTTTAAGATTTTCCATTAGCAGTTCCACGTCCACACCAAATAAAATCAGAAATCACAATAAATTGAAATAAACTCAACTACTAATTTATTTTTTAATAAAGGGTGATTTTTTAAGAGGTTGAGAACTTTTTTTTAAAAAAAAACACAAAAAATTCGAAAAAATGAATGAAATATTTATTTGAATCGATAGTTTGAACCTTGCAATTTAATGTTTAAAGATAATTTCATGCAAATGTTGACCGCGGCTGCGTCTCAGGTAGCCCATCCGCTGAGTCCAATTTTGGCATACTCTTTCACACATATCGGCCGGTATCTCACGAATGAATGCATGGATGTTGGCTTCCAGTGCGTCAATCGAAGCGGGCTTGTCCCTATAGACATTAGCCTTGACATACCCCCACAAAAAATAATCTAATGGTGTCAAATCGCACGATCTAGGCGGCCAATTGACCGGCCCGAAACGTGAAATTAACTGTTCACCAAACTCGCCTCGCAATTGCGCCATTGTTTCGCGTGCTGTGTGGCATGTGGCACCGTCTTGTTGAAACCACATATCATGCAAGTCAAGAACTTCCATTTCGGGCAAAAAAAAGTTTGTTATCATCGCTCGGTAGCGTTCACCATTGACAGTAACGCTGCGATTCGCATCATCTTTGAAGAAATATGGCCCAATAATGCCGCCGGCCCATAAACCGCACCAAACAGTGGCTTTTTCGGGATGCATTGGTAGCTGTTGCAATGCTTCTGGCTGATCTTCACTCCAAATGCGGCAATTTTGCTTATTTACGTACCCATTCGAAGGTCGAGAATGCCGATCATAAAATGGAAGCAGCGCGCGATGAACATTTCGAACCGAGCACGAATTTTGATAGTAAAATTCAATAATTTGCAAGCGTTGTTCATTTGTAAGACGATCCATGGTTAAATTGCAAACCAAACTGAAGCTGTTTGACAGTGACACAAGGTACTAAACACACGTCAGCTGTCAAAACCAGTGTTGCCAAAACCAAACCAGCTAAAGAATCACCCTTTATATAGACACATTTCAATGGGTATAATAATTATTTCGAGAAGGTTTTTTTAGAATTTTAAAACTGTCTGGCAGGGTGTTAGCCACGTTCAAATGGTCTTGGACCCACAGATCTGTAATCTGGGGAGTATGACCAGTGTTGCGGCATTAGCCAATTTCGGTTATAACAATTATTTCGAAAGCTGATTTTTTTTGAATTTTGAAACAGTCTGGCATAAGTCTTACCACGCTTGAAACGTCTTGGACCTACATTTTTGAGATGAGATAAAAGTACTCTATACAATAAAACTATCATTGACTGGTTATATCAATTGGTCTTTAACATATCAGCTGATTTCGTAGTGCATTTGGCAGTTGAAACACTTCTTAGCTACTGGTAAGCAAAGTTTTGTAATTCCTTCTTTCTATTTTACGATTAAAGAAAGTATGTACATAGTTCTGTTCGATACCAAATTTTTGAAAAAAAAAAATCTCTTTTGTCCTCTTTTTGCAATTCTTCGACTTTTCTAGTTTTATTCAGGTTTTTCAATTATGTAGTCTGGATTTGATTGCCCTGGTATTTATTCAATTTAACTTCGAACGAAATTTTCCACAAAGGATTATTTATTCACATTTGACAGACAGACGTTTTAAGTGACGGACATGTTTGTTAAGTGCTGCTATTGGCTTATCCGCAACAAACGGCACATTCCGTATAACCACCTCTGATTGGTCGAGAGACCTCTAACCACTTAGTAAATTTTTTTGAGGTCGGGGATTGGATTTTTAGTCAAGAAATGTTTGACTAAATAAAGGGTGATTTTTTAGCTGGTTTGGTTTTGGCAACACTGGTTTTGACAGCTGACGTGTGTTTAGTACCTTGTGTCACTGTCAAACAGCTTCAGTTTGGTTTGCAATTTAACCATGGATCGTCTTACAAATGAACAACGCTTGCAAATTATTGAATTTTACTATCAAAATTCGTGCTCGGTTCGAAATGTTCATCGCGCGCTGCTTCCATTTTATGATCGGCATTCTCGACCTTCTGAGCAGTCTATTCGGAAGATTGTGACCAAATTTCGCACCAAATTTACTTTGTTGGACATTAAACCACCAACACGTTTACGTACTGTGCGTAGTGAAGAAAATATTGCGGCCGTATCAGCTAGTGTGACAGAAGACCGCGAAATGTCGATTCGGCGCCGTTCCCAGCAGTTGGGCCTTTGTTACAGCACTTTTTTTTGCCCGAAATGGAAGTTCTTGACTTGCATGATATGTGGTTTCAACAAGACGGTGCCACATGCCACACAGCACGCGAAACAATGGCGCAATTGCGAGGCGAGTTTGGTGAACAGTTAATTTCACGTTTCGGGCCGGTCAATTGGCCGCCTAGATCGTGCGATTTGACACCATTAGATTATTTTTTGTGGGGGTATGTCAAGGCTAATGTCTATAGGGACAAGCCCGCTTCGATTGACGCACTGGAAGCCAACATCCATGTATTCATTCGTGAGATACCGGCCGATATGTGTGAAAGAGTATGCCAAAATTGGACTCAGCGGATGGGCTACCTGAGACGCAGCCGCGGTCAACATTTGCATGAAATTATCTTTAAACATTAAATTGCAAGGTTCAAACTATCGATTCAAATAAATATTTCATTCATTTTTTCGAATTTTTTGTGTTTTTTTTTTAAAAAAAGTTCTCAACCTCTTAAAAAATCACCCAATAGTTAGTCAGTTTGAGCAATGTCAAAAAACAGCTGACTTATTGTTTGTTGTTTACTGCTTGGCTATTGTTTGCTTGTTACAAAAATTAAAATCCTAGTGAATTATGAAGGGGTATTTTTTATTTTTTTGTTTTATTTTTCATGCAGTTGGATTATGTAGAACAATCGATGAACTCGGCAAATAATGCAACTTAACCTATGTAATAAATAATAATTTCTATTCCAAACGCATGTGTAACTTACCTAATGTGACTTATGTACATAAATCATCCTCTAAGTCTTCCATTCCATAATATAAGCTTGTTTTAGCTCTTCTTTTCGTTAAAAATAGTTTTGTTGTCTAGATATACATACATATCTTGCAATCACAATTATCAAATCATTCAAAGTAAAAATAGAAAGTACAATCACGTTTGTGACATGTGAACTGTCAACTAAATGGTTAGCCAAGTTGCGCATTCCGTTTTATAGAATTGACTAAATCTTAAGTCACTAAGAAACGGAATGCGCCCAATATCTTTCATCGCGTCTTAAAAAACAAAATGGCTGAATGACATTTTATATACCTGTCAATATCCGTGTATGCAAATGACATTTGTTTATTTTAATAGCCAATAAGCATTAATCCAGGTTGCTGAAATCAAAACATGTTTTTCCATTGAAGATGACTTTTCTCCTGTCACACACTCGATTACACAGCTTTAATATTTAACAGTGAACGTGCACTGCTGTATTTTCATGCAAACGAGTATCTACCTAATTTTATCTGTAACATAATCACGCTATTCAAATTCGTTTACTAATCGCAATGTTGTGTTCTTTTGGAAGGCATAGATGTTTACGACTTACAATTTCACGTAACTTTTTTATGGTCACACTATAACCGCAGACCCATTTTGATAAGAATGTTTTCACAAAATAATGCGTTGTTGAGTTACATATAATATATGTAGTAGACTGTATAATAAATTAGCCACGTGTGAATTACTCAAATAACAACTCACACATCATTTTCACTTTGCCTATAAAATGGCTGCTTCAAAATGCATACAGTCTCAGCTTCGTCTAATCGATATTTGACTGTCTAATCAACTGACTGATGATATTGACTGTATATAATATTACCTACATATGTAATGTATATTCTTCGAATCTGCCCAATTCGAAAGCAAATATTGAAATCGAAATAAATTGTTTGACCTCCAGAACACTCAGTTATTCCCACGAACTGTCAAAAGCAATGACAGTCCTATTGAAACTATTTTTTGAGCGTAAATACGTAATGGAGGAGTTGAAATGTGTTTGCGTGTTATTTATTAATAAATTGCACTGGAGATATTTATACTTTCATTGCCAGTTATTATTTTAATTGGATAATGGAGTGCTGTAAAATGATTGTTTAGAGTGTTTCCGTTTTCAAAAGGGACACGCGTCTGGTAAGAATGAAAATGATATTTTTTTTTCATTAACTCACGCTCACTAACGTATAAAGTTGTTTTTCCAGTTTTTATATGCAGCAGTGTAAAGTAAATGATTTAGAAGGTGGATAGCTTGAGCTGTCAAAAATAAAATTTTGTTTTAGAGCTGTCAGAATCGTATTTCTCTTTATATCATCAGAACACGAGAAGAACGATTAGGTCTGTTTGGTAACCTGCGAATTTGTACAAATTTTCACAAATTCTCACATTTGGTCGATTTGGTGACTTGTGATTTTTCGTAAAATTACAACCCAAAAATCACAACAAATCGCCAAATGAGAGTGTCAAAAATTGCCCCTCAATTGAGAAAGTTGTAATTTTATGCACCAGCTTTTTCTTTGGGTGAGTCTGCGAACGCTGTCAAACCAGCAATCTGACAGTTTGTGAAATGTCATAATCTTCATTATTAGTGGAAAACAAATTGACAGGTTTTACCCAGTGGCTCAGAAAAGAGTTCTGTGAGATTTGATAACTATTTAGTGTTTATAAACGAAATGAAGTCATTTGAGTACATACAGAACAGAATAGTTTTTGTGCACGCAGCATTGCCAGTCGAAAAGTAGCGAAGCAACGATCGTTTTGCGAGGCTTTGACAAACATTGTGAACAATTTTGTTTTATTTTGCCAAAAGTGCTTGATTCAAGGTAAAGGTCTTGGGATATTCTAAGCTCGGCTCAAATGGGTAGAAAAATACTCTGTTAATCTTTGTATTACCCAGATAAATAGCGAAATCTATCGTTGTGACTACTTTTATCAGTTTCGCTCTCGTATCCATTTGAAGCGTTATCAGTTTGCTTAGCGGGTAGAAATTTCGTTTTGTCACCGTGCAAGGCCACTTTGGAATTTTCTGTGACTCAAGCTTGCCTCAAATAATCGCTTCCAGTCGTTTCCGCTTTTTTCCCGCAATTTTATATAATTACAGCGAACAAAAAATCGTTGATTATTTTTCTAATCAGAAGTAGAGTCCGACCGAATTTTCGGCCTCGGCTTTGGCTTTGGCTTCGGCCACCTAAATGAAGCCGAAGCCGAATGTTGAATTTATTGTTTTCTGTAAAAATAAAATGTTTGCTTCGTTTCGTGAAATTTTTTAATGCGTCGACAAAATAATTAATAACAATATAATTCTGGTGTAGAAGTGAAGTTCCAAGCTGATTTGTGTTTATATTGAAGTTGCAGTCTGACAGTAGAACGAGTGGAAAGTCCTTAATAGAGGAAAGAGTTGAGATGGAGTCTTTAAAATTGTAGTGGGAAATAGTCTAGTTTCGAACTCGAAAGACATTATTAACAGCTTTACCACTTATCTGCAAGCTTGTTCCCCTGAAAATAATTTCATGTGCGACTTATATCCGAACATATGTAGATGATGACACTTTCCAAATTAATAGTTTCGCTTTGAAGCCTGTGACCGCGCTTGCAATTTATAAGCGAATAAACAGTCTCGACAGTAAATACTCATGTACATCTGACGGTATCACAACCGACATTTTAGGATAGATAATAAATTTAAGTGTAAGCTGCGGCATTTTTTCGTTTGCGCTGAAGTAGCTGTAGTTATAATACCTGTATTCAAAAAAAGTAATCCAAAATCCTTGCGCCATAAACAGAGCTTTTTCGTTACTCTCAACATTCTCAAAACTTTTTGAAACAATTTTGAAGGATCGATTTTAACAATAATTGTGAACTCACCCTGTGTGGTTGAGATACGCATTTTGTAAAAAAAAAACTATTACCGAATGACTCCTTTAACATTCGAATACATACTATATAAAATACCGCTATTTATACAAAAAGGAAAAAACAATTTCAGCCGAAGAGAGACTTGTCGTTACGTTAAGGTATTCTCGACTAAACTCGCGCCTGAAATTGCAATTCAACCCACGGCAGAGAATTTAAAATAGCGGATTCGGCTTCGGCCAAAAAATGGCCTGGTCGGACTCCAATCAGAAGCTCATAGCTTCATATTCTTCCATTTCAACATAGAATAAAAAAAAAGCAACTACGTTTAACTACCGCTGACAAAATTTTGTATTTCAAACAGGATATGATTAATTTGATGAATATACCCTTTCCCTCTGCATCCATCTAGAACGGCTTCCTCTTTTTGACTCGCCATTGATCCATTGGCATTTCATCAGATACTACAAAGCAGACAAATTCTATTTAGATTCCGGAAGGGACGACGTTCAATTACATCCTTCCGCAAATTCAGCAATTTTATCCCTTAAATTTTATGTTTCCTACACCGAACAAGGATATTCAGCGAAAATGTGTAAATTTTCATTATAAATTGTATTTCCTTTCGATTTAAATATGAATAAAGGCGCAGTTGAGAGGACGTTGACATGTACCCGCTCCATAACTGCCAGCTGAATTTATTTACCAAAGAAGTACACCCTTATAAAGGACATCAAGGAAAAACTAAACAAACTGTTGCCATCATCTTTCGTTAACTACCTCCGTTTGTCTTAAGGGAAAATTACCTCCAGTTAGAATAGAAAGGAAAAATGTCAAAGCAATTACACGGATTGCTGAACAGCAGCAGCAGCAGCAGCAGTACTACAACATCACTCGTCCTTAACAAACACAAACCAATCAAACAAGGACACGATTCGAAGGCTTAGCTTTAGCTCACCTCTAAATTATGCAGCCGGCTAATTGCTTTCCCTTTCGGATTTTATGTAAAAGATACTTTCGTATCTCGTACTCGTATCTCGGGTCAAAGGCATTTATACCGAAACCCTACTCTAGGATAAATTAAATAAATTAGTGCAAAGTTATGGTATGAGGGCTGGAATCTCCTTAAGGAATACTCTTTCCTAATTGAACGTGTGACCTCGCTCGAATTTAAAGAGACATGAGTACAAGAATACAGGCCGCGAGTATGTGGTGGTGTACCGGCTCAAAGTAGGTCAGATGATATCCCTTACCTCTGTCAGGAAGTATGAGTAAAAACCTCATCATCTTTTACAAGGACTTCTTCCTCGGTGTGCCTTTTTGATGGGCACGGCTGCGGGTATATACAGGAACTATAGGATACCCCTGTACATATCATCTACATGGGATATAAATATTTTATGAAAATACCAGATAAAGCGCGGTTACACACGCAACCCGAGTCATGCTCATGACAACCACTTTGTCATCTCTCCGAGAGCAAGTGCTGCCAATGTCCTTTGACGGTTGTGTTTGGTAGTCTACGCACAACCTCACATAAAGATTTTGTTTTTTGTTTGCCTTGATTACGAGTATAATCAGATGGAATAGGTAAACAAAGTAGAAGTGGCAATCAGTGTCAGTGGGGGTAACCATTCGGAAAGAGGTCATTCAGATTTTAGTTGAGTAGATTCTCCGTCTTTCAAGGTCATTCGTAATTGGGATTTTGGACTGTTTTATGCCTTGCGGGATGAATTAAAGGATTATGAGATACTTGTGGGTTAGGAGATCCAATATGGATAAGCAATCTTGATTGGATTCTTTGAACTAGTTAAAGTAGGGAAGTTTTGGAATACCTTTTCAATCGATAAGTACCCCTGCTCTACACTTTTCTGATGAATACATCGCTTCTAGGTAATTATGTAATTTGATTTCTAAATTATGTCCCCATCCACATTTAAAAAAGAACGTTCGGTTTTGGGTGCCACTGCCATCACTTGAGAATATTATACACGACTGAACTGACAAATTAATTTTAGAACTTATTAAAAGGTTATGTGAGCAAGCCAAATGTACTGTGCTTTAAAGACAAATTACAATATTGCAAACCAATTGGAAAACGTAGGACTTGCAAAAATTCGGCAGGTTTTAAGAAGGAAACCTTAAGGGGTTTCACGGGTTTTTTTTTTTATTGTCTTATTAAACTCTACAACAAAGAATATTGTCCTTAATTTTCAAGTCGATTCGAGCAATAGTTTCGGAGATAGAGCCTTGAGAAGTTGCGCGCTGAACGCTAGTTGGGCTCAGTTTTACTGTCACTCAAAACTTAAAACGCGTTTTTCTCGAAACTGTATTTTCATAGTCTGTTGTCAATATTTCTCGAAAACTACTGAACCGATCTTGATGAAATTTTACACACGTCTTTGAGATATTATTGCAAAGAACTTGGACGAAGGATTTTTTTTTAATGCAACTTTTTAAAAAAAAAATGTAGAGCAAATTTTACCGAAATTTATAAATTTTTTGTAAAAGTCTGCCAAAAATCCAATTTTCACTTTTTCGTTTTTCCTTCGTCCAAGTTCTAGTTTAAGATACTAACTAAAGCACGTATTTTTTATATTTTTTTTTGACTTCAGCTGATCCTGTCAGGAGTTCTGCTGTCAACGCGCAAGCACCTTTTTTCTGAGTGGTCACCGGAAATGACGTCGCAATGGCAGAGTTTTACATATTTGTTTACAAAAATTTCAGAGACTCTTTGTCAAATGTGTATATTTAAGACAATAAAAAGTTTGAATGAAATACAGTCGAACTTCGATAACTCGAACCATCACTTGCCACAAAAAAAATTCGAGTTATCAAGACTTCGAGTTATCAAGTAAAATACTAAATTGATATAAATATGTATTTATTTGCGAAAAAACGTACAGGAACATTTTATTTCAAATATGTAGTCTGTTATTTATACATGACTGAAGTGTGGATTTTTTATTTTGATTTAAAAAAAAAAATTCATTTGAATTTAAACCATTATATACAGAATCGGTTGTTCTTTCATTTGTCTTTAAATATAAATGCAAAACGCTTAACGAATTTGCAACCATCTCGTTTGAAGGTGGTTGAATCAAATCGTCCTCCAAATCTTCCTCCATTACATCACTGTCGCTGTCATCGTTGTTGTCGAGCTGTGCAGATTCGGATTCACATCGTAATATCTCCATATCTCGACTATTTTTTTTTTCTACTAGGTCATAGGACATATAAACACAGTGCTCCCAAAAGCGATGCATTATAAAACGAACTTGTAAAAACATGCATGGTGACCGTGGCCGTGGTGGTTAGTGCGTTGGACTTCTACGCATGCTACTCGGGTTCAATCCCTGCCCGGCTCCAACACCTAAAAAAGTTTTTCACGGTCGCCAACTCTTTCGAATGTCTGACAAGCAATCAAAGAGTATCATTTGCCGTGAGAAGCTTCTCAACTCACCGTTCGGCAAAAAAAACTGTAGGTCCCTTTTATTCGTGGAAAAAATAACACGCACACACAAGTGGTTGCGAGAAGCTAGGCTTGGTTCTGTGTAGGACTGCTGACGCCGTATATTTTATTTACTTTTTTAAAAACATGCAGAATTTGGTAATTCCCCCTCAGAATTCGACTTATTGAACGTGCCGCCAAATAATCTCTTCGAGTTATCAAGACATTCGAATTATAGAAGTTCGAGTTATCAAATAAAAATTACATGTAAATTTCACTCTACACTCCCTAAGATCCTTGGTGTCACAATGGGTCTCAATAGGCCTAAGTTTGCTGGTACGCGTTACTGGCAGCCACTGTTTGCGTACCTAACCTAAAGCGTTAACTACATTCCAAAACAAAACAAAAAAGAGTACCAACATTATTTCCTTTTTCTATTCGACACACTAAACCAGTACTCTGTCGCAGGTTTACAAAATTAGGAGCAAACTCAACCTCGACGCAGTCTAGATTTCACTTTTCAAAAGTTTTCAATACTAATTTATACATTCCCAAAGCATTTCCCAAGTTTTTTGGCAAACAGTCCTTTTTAGTGTTCGTGCCCAAAATCGGAACGCTAATGGAATCAGTTCGGTGAATTGAAATTGAATTGAAACTATTGAAATTTGGACCAGTTGTAGCAATTAGTGGCCCAAACACAGATCAGAACTTTAAAAGCTGAATTTCGACTTTGGGGTACTAGTTTTTCAGGTCAAATGGGAAATCTAAAAAAAAAAATTATTTTGAGGTCATCGTGTGGGGTGTCAAATGAAAGCTCGTTAACGCACGAATTCAAAAATTTGTTACTTTTTTCTTAATATTTTTTCACAGAACGTTAACAACTTGCTGTCCCAGTCTTTATCTCCGAAAATATGGCTCAGAAAAATCTGAATAAAATCACATACATTAAGAATAAAATGTAGGGGGAAACAAAATTATCAAGACTGCCCTACGTTCGATAGTTTTTTTTTAATTATATGTATACGCAAATTTGTATGTGCGGAAGTAAAAATTGAATGATTGATCCTAGAAATATGCCTCAAAAATCATCATTGCGCTTATACTTAAACCATTTAATTTAATGAACATAGGGGAATCTTGATGGTTTCCTATACTTATAATATAGGTGTATTGAATTTGTATTGAAGAGAAACAAATTCCACGCATTTAATGATGCACATGCGTAAATGTGTTGTATTCTTTATTTGTTGTTTTGTGTGGATGTACAATGGCCTAATGGTACTAATGGCCTTAGATCACGACACCTATAATTATTATTCTTCTCGGAACACTTATTGCACAAGTACGACTTGCTGTTGACTAGATTTTTTTTCTTCATTTGACAACATTTTGCAAAATTGTTCACATATTCTTAGGGGCAAAAATTGAATTATTTTGTTTTGTTATCACACACAAATTTCTTGGTGCGTAGCCGCTTTTATGTGATTGTGTTCTTTTGTTTTTGTGGAAGCTTTGAAAAATTGCTTTGAGGGCGAATTCTTCATAACGGAATTAAGTAAACCGTTTGGAAAAATTTAAATGATGCCAATTTTACACTAAAAATTGGGTGATTGATTCTAGTTTTCGTCAAATCGAAATGTTCTGCAAGTGTTACCACCTAACTGAAATTTCAATTGACACTTTGATCGAATGCGTCGCAAAATGCAGTCAAGTTGGAGTTTTGGTATACAAAATATTATATTGGAAAATAACTTGTTTAAAAATGTGCTGAATGTGTTAAAAGATGTACTGGGTTTTTTTTTTTTTGGAATGACTTCTGTGATAAGCAACACAATAATAAGTAACGGTCGCCCCTTTGAAGCATAAATACTCGTCCTATCTAGGACGTTTGAAAGATCATGTTATCATGCAAGGCGACGAAGCTTCGAAAATCTTAATTGTTTCTGTTGGCCCAACCGTCATTTATCAGTTTTATCAATTTCATCGCGCTACGACTAACCGTACTTTCATGCTCCATGAATCATAATGCAAATACTTTTTTATTTACTATGCTCTACGGTCTACGCACCTTTAATGTGAGGACGAGTAACAGTGTTGCACGAAATGAGGTTAATGATACTCGTTCAACACGGGCGAGCTCGAAATAATGTTCACGCCGAAAATGAAAAAAAAAACCGTTGGCCATCAACAACAGTTAAACTTTCCTTATTAATATTACGAAAGGATATCATTCTTGTCTGTGTAAAGGATATCCATCCTGCGAGGCCTATCATCATTAAACCAACTTTCCTTTCAACTTTCCCGTCCACCCGCTCGTGCAGTGGCAACGGTCTATGCATAATGACGTTGGGAAAATGTGTGGGTGGTGGGTGAAACCAACTCCTGCTCCTTTATCAAAACAGGAAAACCTCCATTAAAAGCACATAGGCTCGTCTCGGTCTTTTGTTTCGCGTTTCTTTTTTTTCCTGTTGTACATATTTCCTGGTCGCTCTTTGTGAATAGAAACAAGGTCCTTTTACCATAATCCAATTGCGATCAACGACGGGACGGGTCGAGGATTATACTTCTCTCTACGTTGGGCAGCCATCCGCGATGTTAATTAGAATCCCATTCGTTATGTTGTTGTTGCTTTTGGCTGTGTGTTAGGGACATGAAAAAAATCATCTTTTGTTGTACAATTAAAATTTTCAAATTGAATCTTGAATTTGACTTAAGGGTGGTTGCGGATGGTTTAGACGGACGGCTGGGAAATAACTTTTTTTTATGAAGAGTGAACGACGACCGACGATGGAGGGATTAACGGTGACCTAATTCGTGGTTCTTATTTGTCTGCACGACCAGGTGCATAAGTTTGGAAGCTTATTAGGGATTTGTAATTTAATTTGTCTAACCTTAATAAATCGAAATTGAAACATAATGATGTAAGTTCTTAAGACGGACGAGCAACTTGGGCTGTGAATAGAGAGTCGATCGAAAAGAAGAAATTATCAAATCGAATTGAATTTATAAATAAATCCAATAATACGAGGGAGGGTCAATATGTCCCTGAAAATTAAAACAGATGGCGTTGCCACCTCAAATCCAACATTTTACTTCTCAAGAAGCTTTCAAAAGAACGCGCCCAAATTTTCAGACAGATCTGTCAAATAGTTTTGTTGTGGCAGCCATTGACAACAGACGCCTGTCGCCTACTAGTATAAGTAAATTTTCTGTGCTTATTAAACTTTTTTTTTTGCGCGAAAAACCATCACGGAAACCAAACATAAGTTTAACAAGTATCTCCACCATCGATTGGAACCATCCACCACTGGTTTATTCAATTCCGATGCGGTCGTACCAGCACAAGTGACGCCGAACGTTCTGCTCGCCCAATTTAGGTCACACCAGAAATGGTCGATAAAATCCACGGAATGATATTGGACGTTAGCCGAGTGAAAGTGTGCGAAATTGAAGATGCTGCAAGCTTATCACATGGATCAGTGTATTCAACTTTGCAAATACATTTGGATCTGAAAAAGCTATCCACAAGATGGCTGCCGCGTTTGCTCGACAACAAATGCAATCATTTGACAATTTCAAAGGAGTGTTTGACCATGTTCAATCGCAATCGTGGACGAAACGTGGATTCATCACAACACACCGGAGACCAAGGAACAGTCGAAACAGTGAACTTCTCGATGCGAATCGAAGCCGAAGAAGGCCAACGTGGGTCTGTCGACCAACAATATCACGACAGTTTTATTGGATGAGCGCGGTGTCAGCCAAATCGATTACAGTCGAACCCGAATAATATCACATCGCTTAGAAAAAGCACAAATCGCTTTATATCACAAAATATTTAAGCCAGATGTCTTTTTTACATAATTCGTATTGGAATTAAACCTCTTTATAGCATCTCGTTCAGTATCACAACCCGCATAGAGTCATTAAAAAATGAGTCTCAGAAAATCATTTCTAAGTAAATTTTCCCGCTTAATATCACACATTATTATGGAAAATACAGTTACCACACTGGAAGTATGATTGTATGTGCTTGTGTCAAAGCTAGAACTACATCCTCATCTTTTGAGCTTAGTATAGTCCGTTTCAAACAATGTTGCCGTTCCTCCTGTTATATAGCTCCGAAAAAGTGAAATCGACTGTTTCCTGTTCCCAGAAAATTTTTAGACCACTTGTCCTGTAAGTTTACTTTTTAAGAACAAAATTCGAAATGGAACGCTTATATTAAAAAAAACAGCAACAAATAATCTACGGTGTAAACCCAAAGCAATAAAATTCCTGGTTCTTGATTGGTACTACAAGTCTACAATGACAGTAGGTCCGTTCGCGTACGCTCCCAAAACTACGGAAATCTACGAAATGTTAAGAAAGCCCATTTGTTTACCCAAAAATTTTCGTAGTTTTTTTGTAAAAGAGAGTGCAAAACCCCATTTAGATGATCAGTTCAGTTTCAGTATCAGTTTCAGTTGAGCTGTCAGTTAAACTGCTGTGTAAATGCAAAAACTGAAACATTTAACTGAAACCGAAACTGAGACTGAAACTTATGGAATTCCCATCAGTTTTCAGTTCAGTTGTCAGTAAAACTGCTCAGAAGTATGTAATATAAAAGCTCAACTGAATACCGAACTGAAGGCTAAATGCACTACCTTTTTTAACTGAAATGTCAACTAAACTGACAACTGAAACTGAAACTGATCATCTAAATGGAGCTAGAAATCTCCTTAGGCTGTGAACTTTAGCACAAGACATTTGTTTTGGCAGATTACATGAAAACTGTCAAATCGCATACATTTTGCATTTTTTGTTGTCCTTGAGGGAATTTTACCCCCACTTTTCAATATTTGGTGCAAAAAGTACGCGATTTATTTATTTCACAATTTGAATAAAGTAAAGTTAGCCGTTGCTAATTTCCGTGATTTGAGTTTTTCTTAGCTATGTGAGCTCAGCATAAGCACATATGTATTATGTATTTATTGTTTACGTACTTTGTATCTAATCCCATTTCAAGTTAAATTCAAAGTATGAACAGAAGTTTGGGAAGAAATGGCTAGAGGAACCTCTTTTTAAAAATTGGCTGAGTGAAAATCCAGACAATTTTATGGAATGTAAATGGGTTGTTTGCAACACAATACACATTTTTCCACGAACCTGACAAAAGTAGACTATTATACGACATGGTTATATAAGCTCAACATAAGCACATCTCTGAATAAAAATTGTTTAGATTTATTAGCCTTATTCTAATCAGTAATCAGCAGGATGAACTTGTGTGCCGTCTCATAGTTAAAAGGGTAACATATGTTAAAAATTCAGTTATATTTACTTTTTCGGATAAGAGCACAGCCCGCTTACAGTCACAAAGTTTGGCTGCCCGGTTGATGTGATAACATATATCCGGGTTCGACTGTACGTTGAAAATGGTATAACGATCACCATATCTTTTGGATCAGCATTTGAAGCAAAAACGACCGCATTTGGCGAGTTCCACCAGGGCAACGCACCGGCGCACAGGTCCGAAGTCGCAATGACAAAATTGCATGAATTGTGTTACGAATCGCTTCCTCATCCAGCATATTCTCCAGATTTAGCCCCCTACGGTTATTTCCTGTTTCTAAACATAAAGAAATGGATCAGTAAGGTAAGAGAGGCTCGGTAAGAGATGTGGGTCGAATGAAGAGGTTATTAAACAAACACCTATTTTGAGGGGCTCGAGGAATCTTATTATTTGGAGGGCATCAATAAATTGGAGAAACGTTCCACGAAGTGCATAGAGCTCAAAGGAGACTATGTTGAGAAATAAAATGTTCTTTTGCCGAAAAGAGTGTTCCTTATTTCCATTTTCAGCGACTTATTGACCCTCCCTCGTAAAGGAGATAAAGAAAGAACGAATTATGGAGCTGGCAATACCTTGAAGTAGTCATACATCCCTGGCCATCTTTGGTTCATTAGCCAATGCGATGAATATTTACATCGAGATATTCGTCAACTTGTGAATTTGTTAATTGAATTTTTTTTAGATAAACATATATAATTTGGTTAAATTGTATACAAATGTTTGTTGCGATTGGGAAGTAGTAGAAACTCAAACATTTACTGTTATGGTTCAAATTGTGGAGGAAAATCTTGACGTCATTCGTAAGAGGTGGCACAGTGAATAATATTTTTGGTGTTTGCTGGGACTGAACCCGGACAGTTGGTGTAGTAGTCCAACGCACTAACCACTACGCGTACGCCATCGCACGCTTGCAGAAGTCCAGACGCTGAACCCAATTTTCGACGGTTTTCAAGCATAAATCGGCCGATACTGCTGCAATTTCACGTTCGATATTCGTACGAAGTTCATCAATCGTCGCTGGCTTGTTGGCATAAACCATAGACTTGACGTAGCCCCACAGGAAATAGTCTAACGGCACAAATCGCACGACCGAGGTGGCCAAGCGACTGGACCATTTCGTGAGATAACACGTTCTCCAAACTTGGTTTCCAATAAATTGATTGTGACATTCGCTGTGTAGCTTGTGGCGCCGTCCTGTTGGAACCACATGTCCTCCAAGTCCATATCATCCAATTGGGGCCAAAAATATTCGGTTATCATTGAACGGTAGCGATTCCCATTCACAGTAACGTGCCGGTCTTGATTATCACGGAAGAAGTACGGCCCAATGACGCCGCCGGCCCATAAACCACACCAAACCGTAATTTTTTCGGGATGCAATGATGACTCATGGAGTACGTGTGGATTGCTGCCTGACCAATACCGCATATTTTGTTTATTGACGAAGCCATTCAGCCAGAAATGAGCCTCATCGCTGAAGATGATTTTTCGATGAAAATCCGAATCATTTTCAAGTTGTTGCTCAGCCCAATTCACGAACATACGACGCTTCTGGTGGTCAAGCGGCTTCAGTTCTTGCGTCAATTTAATCTTGTAAGGATGTAGGCCAAGATCTTTTCGCAAAACTCGCAACAACGACGTCACAGAGATGCCCAACGCTTGAGAACGACGTGTGAGAGACATAATGTGGAACATCATTCGGGCTCAAATCATAGATTCCAAAAATGTTTTTTTTTAAATTTTTTCTGTTAGAAACTTTGGAAGTTATTACCAAAAATGTGTGCAAAATATCATACCCAACTGTTCCCTATGGTTTTCTCGGAAGCTACTGAAGTCAAAAATATGAAAAAATCACAGTTTGTAGATAATTAACTATATTTTTAAAAATAACCTAGCGTGTTTCGTAAGTTGTATAGTTTTTGAGAAATTCACGACCCCTGAACTCAGTAGTACAGCGCAAAAAAGGTCAATGGACGCGCTACACACTCAGCCGTGTTCTTAATGTTTTTATCCAATTTCTCATAGTGAATAATATTTCTTATTATAAGTTTGTAAAGTGAATATAGAGGTGGGTCGTTTTCGTTTTGGGTATTAACGCAACGAAACAGTTATTTAAACAAAATTCAACTATGTAAATAGTTTTAAAACTACGGAACCCTTTGAGCGTGAATCTGACTCGCACTTGGCCGGTTTTTTTTTTTAAAAAACGGAACGAATACGATTCGATGCGCTTCGCGTAAGTTGTGCAGATGATGTGTTTTTGAATACTAAACATGGTAATGAGCTTCTTAAACATGTAACATGTTTTGTTAATATTATTGTAGTTTCTATTTTTATTTTGAATAGATAACATTGTACAATAGTTTTCAAGTTAAATTCGCTCGAATATCATATTATTCGCTTAGGTGTGGAACTACGAGTTGTTTGCTGTAAAATGCAAATCCTTTTTTAAATAGTTCTCAGTTAACGAACTGAAATGTGTTCACACAAACATTTCATTTCAAACTTTTTGTGTAATATTAATTAATAGAAAGTGGAAATGTTTTTACTTTTAGTTCATGTACCGTTGACAATTTGTCCTCTTGTGGCACTTAACACGCGATTTTTTTATTTTTTGTTTGCCAATTGCGTGCCTTCTCAAATCAGGACAAATTGTATAAAAACTCATTCAATGAATATTAGTAGAATATGTTACGTGTCAGGTGTCGGACAATGGTGCTATGGTAATGCCGATTGAAACGCAACTATTGCAACATTCAAAATACGAGTAGCCATCTGTTTTTTCTTGTTTTTTGTACACCGAAACAGAAAAAGATATAAAAAAAAACCATTTTGACAGGCGAGCCTATTTACAATTTAACTGTCACTGCGTATTTTTTTTACACCGTACACAATATTTTCGTTAACGGTCACATCCTCGTTTGTATGCATAGGAACTCATATTATCCTTGCATATCACGTGAAATCCATGGATTTACTGTGAATCCGCAAACATACTCGCAGGACCATTAACATTTATAACACATACAGATGGCGGTGACTACGACCTTTGGTCGGAATAAACAATGAATTTCGCCCAACAATGACACATGTAGGCGAATAGGAAAATATGATAAATCGTATAATACGTCATAAGGAGATTAAGGTCTTTGTGGGTTGAGCATGCTTAGAACAGTAATAGCGCGACATAAGTAACTTGGCAACACACATGCGAGTTGAATGCATGGCTTTGCTCCCGAAAAATCATAAAAGGCTTCCAACTTACACGTTTAGGGGTAATTTAAATGAAAAATTACACCGAAATCCACGTGGGAAGAGCCTATTTCATAAGGGAGACTATGGGAGTGGCGCTCAAAAACCACCGGCGACTGTCTAACTAGAACGAGATGATAAATCATTTTTAAAGAGTGGGTCTATTACGTGTGCTAATTGGCAAAGTGCCAACAAAGGAATGTTTTTAAATGACTGCATTTGGTTAAAAGTGATATCGATTTTGTACGATTAAATTATATTTGGTTGTGGCTTATAAAAATCAATAGTCTGGAGCAGATAACAACAAAATATGCACCTAGGGTATAAATATTTAGATAAGACGAATAAATGTAAAACCTGCCGCCACTTGATCGATTCCATAATAATTCCAAAACTGATAGCGCCTAAGTATGGTTGATATGTTCCGTGAAAGATAAGATATACGAGTGTACTCATAGCTACTTGAGGTATATAATTGATTTTTAATCCATTTATTGCATCGGTTTTGATTTTGTAATATTTGCAATAGTCAAACAGAAATAAACGTACGAAAACAAGCGCGAAAAACGTATGAGATTCAATAACTTAAAAAGGCCATAGTGAATGTAAACACACATGTCTGTTGGCCTTGAACTATGGTCTACTAGGGCGGTAAATTGAACTTGATATACTCGCATGCAGATTCATTCATAAGGAAATGGAAATGGAAATGTGTACGGAGCAACAAGTGTCTAGTTTGACTCAAGATATAGCGGATGCTAATCTTTCAGTTGATGACTCAAACTTTTTCCACAAATATGTATTATTTTGAATGCCATGCTTGCGTAATGGAGATCGATTTGAATAAAAGGAGAAGTGGTTAGAATTTGAAATTAGAATCATTTTCGACCTTCTGTTACAAAATAAAAAACTCTAAAAATCCAAAGCGGGAAGTTCGATAACAAAAATCAATCTGTAATATCTCCTGACCTGGTGGGAGCACCGAGGTTACTTTGCTCCGTTTTTTGCACCATGATGAACGATCTATAAATGCGTTCAGTTAACTAAAGTAATGTCAGAAAGTAAACTGTTTCAAACAAATCTATTTCTTATGTCGCTAGGCCTCTCAGTTGTTCGGAAAAGTGATGGCCTTATTTTATGAAAAACCTTCAGAACAATTTTTAAGTAAAAATCGTTATACTGGAGTACATGATGCTTCGGAGATTCGGAGTGAATACGAGCTTCAACCCGAAAATGCATCGTAGCTGCCTCAGTGAAAGTTAAATTTAATTTATGTAAATGTACAAAAACGTGCTTCAACACCCGGTCTAAGCAAGTTACTACGGAAAACTATTCATTGATCCATGTTATGAAAAAAAACGTATGTGGGGGGGGGGGGGGGGAGGGGGTCTATCTTCAACACCCACGGAGCTACATGCTGTTAAAAGCTATTTTTCTGGACTTTCATTTAATACAGCACGAAGAAATTTCTATCAAATACTATGAGTCTGACAACGTCTGACAATGGATCTGCTAATTTTTCGTGAACAAATCATCTACGAATCGTGTGAACTGACAATTTTGCATCTGTCAGAGCATTCTCAGGCCAGCGTCTAACATGAAACTGCCAGATATTGAGACAAAACCTGGTAACCGTGTGACTGCAATATTGTGAGATCTTCCAATCGTCTGATCATAGCTTAGGTCTAATAAGGTTTGGTCTATGACCGTCTACTAGAATCAGAAATATGTGTGACAATTATCCGATGTGGCTATATACTGATGTACATAAATTAATGCTCATTGTCGAAATACAATTCTCATTGGTGGTGTTAAGTATATTTCGATTTTCCGGCTTTTCCTTTGGGTTTTTCCAAATTTTATTTTTTCCTAAACCATTCATGTATTAAGACGAACTAAACAAAAAAAGAATCATCCAAATCGATCGAGCCGTTCTCGAGTTTTCGCGAGACTAACGCACGGCAATTGATTTTTATATATACCATATACAGTGGCGTGCACGTAATACGAAACCGAATTGGTTTCTTCATAGCTCATGTGTTTTCACCCTTAGGATATCTAAATTTTAATATTTCTTGTATATATTAAATAAACTTTGTGAAAAGAGCTTGCAATTGACATAAAGTTCCGTTATTTTTTTATTTGTAGCCTAAACAGAGTAAAGAGCACAACATAGGTCGTGCATATAATTAGAACCGGTTACATTACTTCTGTTGATTAAAGACTTTTTGCTAGTTTAAGGGGCAGGATCCACTGGTATATTAGCATATTGATATTACTTTGTTAACAGTAATATTTTGGAGTATTGTTTTTAGAGTTTTACATAATGGGGAAAAATAGATCGTGTGAAGCTAAAACCCACTCACTCTAAACCATTTTAACGAAGAAAAATCGTGCGCCAACATAGCAGAACTTCTTAAGTGCTCAAAAGGGCTATCTGCTATTAGATATCCAATATTATAAGAAAAATGAAACTGTTTAAAAAGTCAGCCACATGTCTAGGATAAGGATAACTACTGATCGCTGATCGCAGATCGCTGACAAACTGATCGTTCGACTTTCGAATTTTTTGAGCACCAGTGAAATTCGTACTGCAGTTTTTGGTGCAAACTATAGCGGACCATCCGTAGATACAATTAAACGCAGGTTGCGTGAAGGAGGACTTTTTGAGCAAAAAGCTAGGAAGAAGTCACTCTTAACTAAGCGGAACAGAAAAAAACGATTGGAGTTTGCCCACAAATATAGCCATTGGACTGTCGCCCCGTGGAAAAATGTACTATTTACCGATCAAACTAAAATAAATAGTTTCATCCGACGGTAAATGCTGTGCACGCCGTCCGAAATCGAAAGAATTCGACCCAAAGTATACCTGCCCAAAGTTTAAATATGTAGGTAGGAACATAATGAGCATAATTCATAAGATTCAAGGACATATGGACAGTCCTCAATACTGCAATATATTAGAAAACATGATGGAGTCATACGCAGATAAAAATCTACCGGTTGTTTGGATCTTTCAACAGGACAGGCAGTGATTCAACATCGTGGCTATGCTATTTAATTTTAAGTGTCCGTGAATAAAAAACAAATATATGACCTCTTTTTTATTAAAAACGAATGCGTTTCTAATTATATGCACGACCTATTTTGTGCTCTTTACTCTGTTTAGGCTACAAATAAGAAAATAACGGAACTTTATATCAATTGCAAGCTCTTTTCACAAAGTTTATTTAATATGTAGAAGAAAAATTAAAAATTAGATATCCTAAGGGTGAAAACACATGAGCTATGAAGAAACCATTTTGATCACCTTAAGGGTTTCTAATTACGTGCACGCCACTGTAGATAAATTTAAGAAAACGAATTGCTACGAATTGTTACACTTTATTGCTTAAATCTACGAACATTATATTTATCTATAGGACGGCATCCATACTCCTTCGTAGGCTCACACTTGTTTTTTTTAAGCACAAGAGGATCAATTTATGAACTTAAAAAGCCACTTTTTCAATTAAATTAAACGCAACAATCAGTTGTTTTTCTGTAATGGTCACAGCTGTTGTTGCTTTTTTTTAAATTCAACCAACCCCATTCTTTCAACATAACAAACGAACTCTTTCTAATAGAAAAACAAAAACAAAACCGACGCGCCGCTACGGCGTGAGATAATGAAGTTATGAACGAATTCTGAAACAATACAAACACTAGCACATGCATTAATCTTTTTGCAAATACACGAGTGTAAAAGCCACTCTCGGTGGATTGTTACAATAACCGCCGCCACCGCCCAATGGGGGTTGGGGGTTGTAGACTAGGATTTACTACAACGACACGATAAGAGGCTCGTTTGCTTTTCCACTCATCGTCCGCTGGCTCTATTAGAACGTTGAGTGTTTTTTTTTGTGTATTCAAAAACTGACTTAATGGTTGAGTGGGATTGTTGTCTGCTGATAATGCGTTAAATCGGGCACTTGTAGATGGATTTATTAAGAGAATTGGAAACGCCATCGATTCTGGAAGGAACGCGAGGGTAATGTTGTGCTGTCGATTGTTAATGGAAATGTCATTGGTAGGATAATAGAAGCTTGTATTGATTATTTTGTGGCCTTAATTCAGAATACAGAGTTTATCTGTCAAATTAGAAAGTAATTTAGTCGACAAACAGTGCTGCCACTGCTTGCTTTTTTTGTTTATAAATAAATGTCATCCGGATGTGGCTATTTTTAATTTTGAATTTCCCATTTGATTTTTATTTTTAACTCATTAAATGTTTCGAGAGAAACTTCGCCCAATATCTTTTTTTATCCAGTGAAAACTTCTGTCGCTGTCAATCGTCGCTATTTTAGAACACATGACAGTTCAACGTGTTTATTGACTTTTCAGTAATCATTTCAAATAATTGAGGGTCTGAAAAGAACTTACAAATGGAAACACGCTTTTTTGCTCCAATATATAATATGTTCCATAGAACTAACAAAAATGCACTGTTTGTTTTAATATTTATATTTGCATGTGTCAAGTGACTAATTTAAGAGAGTCATACTCGTACCACGTTTTCATTGCACATTATCTCTAAAACGTTGAGTCATACCGGGTATGTGATGTATGTCAAAAGCTGTATACAAATGACAACAACTAAGAATCACTCCATTCGATGCCAAGGTAAACAAAAATGGAATGTTTATTATGTAGCTTACTCTCTGTTCACACAACAGCAAACGTGCGCTCAGTGTCAATTGTCCACAGATACGAAACGAAGTAAGTACTATGTTGTGCAGTTCTCTGTTTGCCTAACGTGTTTCTCCTCTGGATTTAATCTAATGTGGTTAGCATTTACATTAGCTGTTGTCTTTTTTGCAGTACAGTGTTAAATGTTATGGAAGAATGGGTTAATGGGACTAATTTGTGATTTTACAGATTTAATGAATTTATATATTAGTTAGTGTATTTAATAAGCTTAGAATCAAACAACTTTTGAAAACAGCACGAAAATATAGTAATGTGTGTGAATGTGTTACACGTCACCTGTCAAACAACAATTTTGAAGTAAACACTAGAGGATTAAGGAAAGTGTAAGATTCGCTTTCGCTGTTATTCGCGAAAAAGAGCCAGCATTGTGCTAAAATGTGATGGAAAATTTTCTCGAAATTTGATGACTGACCATTTGTCACAGCAAAACGTTTCAACATTAAATCCGAGTACATAAATGGAATAAAAATGTAAACGCTTCTTTTTGCATTAAAATGACACATTTTATCTCGGTATAGCCCAGCAGTATTGCCATATATAAATTTTCAGATGCTCGTACAGTAAAAAAAAATCCGACTCCTTTTATAAGGAATATTGGTCAAAAACACAGACACTAACGGCCATATTATTCAATCACTTTAACTCGCATTTAAACCCGGTTGAATAAACCTGGTCTGCGTTAGATCCGAATAAATTTAAACTGCTACTGGCAACGAGTTTAAATACTTTAACTCGGGTTAAAACTCAATTTCATAATACCTATTGACTCATTTTGATGAAGTCACGAATTTTAAAGGAGTCACTACAGCTGGGCAACGGTCGGTAATATAGGAGACACCACCTCATAAAATAAATTAGTTGTCCGACTTGTTGTTGGCGTTGATGTGGTCTCATCGACTAGACGTAACACCCTACTGCTGTCGGTGCAGGGAAATAAATTCACGGGCAATAACTTTACATGGGAAATAACTTCACCTCTAGTAGGAAATAAATGCACATTTTTGATGTGAAGTTAGTTCTCACTGAAGGTGGGCAATAGCTTCACTTTTTTGTGGGAAATAATTTCTCTTAATATGTGAAGTTATTTCTCACTGAAAGTGGGCAATAACTTCACATTCAATGATTATTTAAAAATTCGCGCGAATTGGATATTTAAATTTATAATTTGTCTTGGCCATGCAAGCTTAAAAATAAAATATCTAATTTTGAAATGGGATCTTTAGTTTTTGAGCATAATATAGAGTAATAGTGAAAAATTCACACAAATTTTATAAGTAGATAAAGCCAAATGCCAATTTTTTCTTCATTTGGCCTTATTCCGACTTAAAAATAGAGATCATGCCAAATTCGGCCTTATTTCGTTCGGCTTTATTCCACGGTACCCCTGTGTTTTTCGAAAAAAATTTAAGTGGGAAATAATTTCACAAAATGCCTGGTTAAATTATTACCCACTTTCAGTGAGAAATAACTTCACATCAAAAATGTGCATTTATTTCCCACTCGAGGTTAAGTTATTTCCCATGTGAAGTTATTAGGGATTTACAAATGATTGCTCGAACAATCACACACCCTCTCAAACCTAGCTTAACCTAACCCGACCACCTCCGAAAGATCAAATGAATCCGAAACACTTATCACGACACAGGGCGAGGGTCCATCCCATTGAGTGCCCTTTGGTTGTCATTAACATGTCATGCTTTAACATTCGAAGACATACCCAAGGACATAAGCAAGTCAGTTTCCATTTGGGAAATGCACTCTTTTTATTCGCTTTATTTTGGGCTCATTTCCGCAATCACTGCTGCTGTTTTCGTTGCCAACACTGTGTACTTTACCGCCAGTCACCTTTCATTTTCAATATAAGATGCAGATAAGACAGTCACTTTGTTTTTTTTTTTGTAATTCTCACTGTTAAATTAATTTCGACCAATTTTGTCATTTTTATGTCAAATTTGACAATACGTAGGTTTAAAAGCTGGTTAAACTGTTTTTCGCTCAGGTTAAATGAATCTTTAACCCACCGGGTTTAGTAAACGTTGTCGAATGAATATTATGAACATAGGTTTAAATTTTCAGGTTTGAAAAATGCGAGTTAAAGACCGCGTTTAAAATTCATTTAAATCTGGTTTACACCCGTAGTGAATAATATGGCCGTAAATGTTCAACTTAACAAAACCAATCATTCAGTTTCAACACAAAATATCAAATATTCTCTGTATATTTTTTTGGTTTTCGTATACTTGATAGTTTGAAATGTGCCCAAAACTCAAAATGTTTGATAAGTGCTTCCAATTAAGTGTCCAAATGTTTTATTCAACGATTCCAGTGCATTTGGCTCGATTGGACCAAATGTTTTAATCAATTCTGCTCAATTAAGCGAATGAATATTCTCTTTGAAATGTCCAAAATACTACGATGGCTGCGATCAATATTATCAATAAAAGAAATCGCTGGATGATTAATGCTGCAAAAAATGTATAAGGTAAACAACCTTCGGTCTGCAAACGGATCGCACTATCAAGTCAACGATAAAAAGGAAACTTTATTACTTTGTCTAACTTTCTCTAATTTCAAAAATGAAACACTTAGTTCCCCTTGCTGAGAAAATGTAAAAGTTCATTTTTGAAGACATATAATACTTTATCGTTTGTTGGGGTGCGCTGTAAGAGTTTATCCCAATCCCAACGCAGTTTTGTCCGATGGTAGCATTGTTAATATTTATCAAAGTATTGTCTGGAATGTGAGTAATTTAAGTTATTGTTTTGTTTTTCAAATGTTTTATATTGAGAGTTTAGTTTTACAGATTTGCTTGTAGAAAATAAAACCACAACTATGCACAAGCCCACGCATCTACTTAAACTTAAAAAAACCCACGAAATGAGACGAATCCATGATTTGATATAACTGGTTGCACTAATAGCCATCACAACACAGAAATGAGGATATTTAAAATCAAATGATACAGTGTCTTGTGTGCGTCAAAAAAATGACTTCACAGAAAACCGTACAAAATAACAAAAAACAAATTATAGGAAAATACAAACCGATAAGGAAATTAGACTGCAGTCGATGGACATGCCAATTTAAGTGTCCCAATTGACTAAATAAACAGCGCTTAGCTCCGACCAGCATTGCCGTTTGGGACGCTTTTGCGTCATTTAGACGCTTTTCGGCGATGGGACCGGGACTTTTCCAAAAAACTGCGATTTTGACGCATTTTGAAAATATAGGACCCTTATTTCAATTTATTTTCATTTCATGTCTTTTTCACTTTTAAAACATAGTATAGTGTGTGATGCTTGAAATCTGAGAAAATCGGTTTTTTTTAAGTGAAAGCGCATAAAAATTTAATTTAATTTTTACTCATTTACTATGTACAAATACATGATTGATTTTATAATATAAAACTGTAAAATAAGAATTATTTTGAATCGTTCCAAAACGCACGAACTTTGCTATTAACACTTCTCATCAAGGTTTGAACATCATCCTCGGTTAAGGTTTTGAGCACTTGTCTCCATTTTTTTCGAAAAATTTGTTCTATTTGACATACTCCACTCTTTGTCTTTAACTTAGCTTTCATTAGAGCCAAAAATCTCTCAATGCGATGAAGTTCTGGGCAATTAGGGGGGCATCATTTATATTGCTTCTTTTTGCTTTGATTCTTCTCGATATGGTACCTTTTTGACTTTATACGATGATAATCCAGCTCGAACTTAAGCTCGCTGGATGGTACCAGTTGATGTGGGAAGTTTTGTTTTACTGCGCTTCGAAGAAATGTGTGGGGTTTTTTCCCTAAGCCCTCAATTTAAGCTTGAAGCTTAGGATCCAAAGGTCCAAGTTTTCGACCCGAACCTGGGCTTTCTGAACTGACAGAGTTTTCTTGTAATTATTCATAACCAATACCGTTGAAACTGCTTCTTTTAATTTCTTTGCAATTTTATACAATGGAATATATGGATTTTGCAGATATTTGTTCAATATTAAAATTCGCTGCTCTTCTTCTCTGCTCGCTATTATGCCAGTAGTACATTCGACAATAAAATAATACTGCCCGTTGCGACGGTACTGAATACATAATGGAATATGGCACATTTTATTTACTTTATTTCTCGCAAAAATATTATTTTTATTAGGGAGAACACTCACTCTTTTTTTTTTAACCAGTCTTTGTTATTTTTTTCCCAATACTTATTTTATTTTAAGTTCAGCAATACAATATGTACAGTTTTTCAAACAAATGCATTTTTTCATACAAATATAAGTGGGACCCCTTTTTTGTTTCTGGACCCGTTTTTTGAATTCTGTTCGCGGCAATGCTGGCTCCGACCGCTAGATTTAAAAAAAGGTACCGACAAAAATATATAACCTTTCCAGAATTCACCCCTAATGGGGTGCAGAAGGGTAAAGTAATGGTCCGTTCTCCCCAAAGGCTCGATTACACTTAGGACCAATAAAATGTGAACTCGTTTTTTTTTGCTGCCAAAAATAACTTACAATTTCACCCTAATCCGTCAGTAACAGGGTGGATCAACATATAATATGTACATCGTATCTTCTGCGCTTCCTAAATTTTTACCTTCTTCAAATTTTACCTCACAATTCCCTTAAAAAAAAAGGGATTTCCTTAAAATCTTTTGCCTTTCAACTACTGTAAGCCCTCCCCACTTGTTCCATAACCTCAAAAAAGTGGTCGAAAGTTAAAGGGGACAAAACAGACACAAAGGATCAAAGGCAATGGACAGAACCTAATTCAACTTTAGGTAACATATGTAGTTTTCAAAAACTTTTTATGGAATCAGAATTTTTTCAAGACACCCTCTCCTCATGTCGTCATTTTCCCAGATCCGCCACCAGGGAACATAAAATTAGTTAAGATGTCATTTTAACGTCAGCGCGCATAGAAAACATAACAAAACCATTAACCACTTTTACTATGTCCTAGCGCTAGAAGAATCTTTATCATTACAAACTTTATGGTTGTCATTTTATTGTCACGTCAACAAGTGTAATTAAATTTAATTATTTTGCGGCCTACAGAACTGACAGCAACCAATCCTCCCAAAGTCACAGAGACACAATCGCTCAAATGCACTTAAGCATTAAGGCGTAGTTTTATTAATTTGTACTGCGATACTCGTAGAATACCTTGGAGTCGTTATTTTACAATCAATTAGTACCAACAGATGGCGGATAATGTCGTGGTGAACGAAGTCCCTAGAAAC
This sequence comes from Brachyopa scutellaris, assembly GCA_949775065.1. Lineage (NCBI taxonomy): Eukaryota > Metazoa > Arthropoda > Insecta > Diptera > Syrphidae > Brachyopa > Brachyopa scutellaris. The sequence continues at coordinate 119,002,029 of OX459113.1, forward strand.
GGGCAGGCCTCCACTTAATGCGTTATGAAATTCTCATAAAAACTGCATGTAGCGCGAAAAAAAATAATCTAAGAGGACATCAAATCTGTCAGATTAGTGTTAATTATTGCAATCGTTTAGCAAGCCAATTACATACGAAAACAAACTGACGGTTTGCATTTTCCGCAAATCTCAATCAGTTCTTTTGTACCAACAAAAAAATGAGTCTTAAAGTCAACAGCCCTTTCAGCACAACTCATACACTTTATAAATTTCGCAATGTCCATTGTCCTGAATAATCCCTTCCGACCCTCATCACATAAAAATGATAAGTCCTTGGACATGAATTGTTTTTGCCACTAGGCCATTCCCAGGCGTTTATCGTCTTAGAACTTAGAGCTTAAGATGTCTGTTTCTGTTTTGCATCTACGGACCGGACACATTTCCTCACAAATAAACTTAAAACTTTTTAACCCTGTAAACTATTTCCCATCGTCTTCTTGTGTGTCTTTGTGGCCATTGGAGCTGGTTTTAACATACTCGCATGTTGGCAACGTCCTTGAAACGGTGCGGTGTTTCAAACAAGACCACAACATGAAACGTGACAGTGGTTTGTCGGTCTTTGCTTTACGGACATTCGAAAAAGTGGTGGGCACAGCTTTTCTCAAACACCCGAACCCACCCACAACCCTTGTCAAAGTTGAAAAGTTTTTTTTTTTTTTTTTAAATTCGCTTGATGTCGAAGGAAAATCATTTGGCTCAGAGAATTTAAAGTTTCCACCCCTCGCTTGTACACAATTAACCCCTTTTTAAGGGCGGTAGCAAGTAATGTGAAAGGAAATGAGTGTGTTTACGTGTTTAAGGCCAATTCATCTCCTTATGTGCGCTCATAGTTGACGAGGAGAACTTTCGTGGCAGGAAAAACGTGACACGCCATTAACCGACAACGTCCAACAAGTTGTGAAAGTGACTGTTGCCTGCCGCCGTGCCATTTTTATTGTCTCGAAGTGAATGGCCCAGGAAGGAATTAAACAGGAGCTCATTACTCGTGCTCCAGTTCCCTGACAGGGCGGCATCACGATGTCACACTGTCGCTTGTAAATCACACGACATAACAAAAACAACCCCATCCGTTCGTCGTGGAACGACATGAAATATTCAACTTTAATTGATGGATGAATTATTATCATTCTCGGTTGCAGACTGAGTGAATTGGGTGGAGGTATAAAAAGAAACACAAACAACTACCCTACCAATTTAGGCCTGAAGGCACCACATCCACCCTTGCAGCGGGAATGTTCCGCAATCAAGTTAAACCAACGCGCGCGCTATTTTAAGGAATTTGCATTTCTGGAATATGACGGGAAATTGTTCCTTCCGTTTTTTTTCGGTTTTTCTTTCATTTCCGTGGCGCGGTGGGCGATGATTTTTTTCTGTCCTTGCATATTTGTTAAAGGAAAGTTGATTTTAAATGAATTTCGATGGTGGGAGGGAGATATGCGGAGTTCTAGAAGCAATTTTAAATATGACAAACATTTTGCTGGGAGCGATTTAAATTAACTGAACTTTTATTACTTTCGTTTGGGCTTTTTAATGAAATAGTTTTAAATCAATAGTAATGGTAAGGGTAATGAATAATACGAGTATTGGAAATAGATTTTCGTTTGCGGAGTCGACTTTAAATAGAAAAATATATACCTATTCGATAAATCAACAATAGTAATGATTTGGTAATGGCTTCTTAATGTAATCAAGTAATGCATTATATATTCGTTACTTTTGAAATATGTTTTGCTAAATCTTCATGTAAACATGTCTATACATAATGATAGCATTGATAGTGAATAAAAAGATAGTTTGGCCTCATTGAAAGAATAATGAATATGGCTAAATGGGCTATACACTCAGGGCGGCGCACAGTGTGCAATTTTGCGAGCAAAATTGATTTTTCGAAATATTAAATTTGTTTACAAACACTTGATATTCTCTTAACAAAATAGTTCTTCTATAAAACCCAAAAAGAATTTCTTAAAATAATCGTGTTGGAGCAACGGTATACTATCTCGAAGTTGACGTTAAATGCTATGCATAAATTCACAAGCAACAAATGCTAATCAATCGCTGCATTTCACTTGACAAATTCATTTGACTTGTGATGTCTACCGTTTTAAACTTTCTTTTATTATTTTTTTGAGTTCATCAACATTGTGTAACGCGTCTTACTTCTTCTAAATAATGTTTTAATAGTCAGAATTACCCTGTTGAATATGTGAGTAAATTATAGAGAATGAAATAATAGCTTCGAAATTTAAACTAGAGTTTTACTTACCCTGTATAGCAGAATATAAAAATCAGGGAATATATACAGTATAGCCGGACATTTTAGCTATCTAAAAACCACAAAACATTTTGCGAAAGAATAAGTAGTGAAAATAATTGTAAATATGGCTTTTGAAATTTCGTATCAGTTCATTTTCGATGTTCGGTGTACAAACTCGAGCTCAAGTAGTTTCAATGCCATCATTTGCAAGCTTTGGACAATTTACCACTACCTTATGAAGCATCAGAAAGCATTAAAATTACAATAAGAGGTGTGTGTCAGCAAATTGAAGTAAATTCGGTCGCTTTTTTTGAGTACAATTCAGAGAGAACATTCAGTATTCATTTATTGTGACTGATACATACCTAGTTCTTCTCACAATACTTCAAGATATAAGCCCGGAAGGCAACAAAAGTAGCTTGATACTTATAATTATTGATTTAAGAAACGAAAGACCTTCTCCAACACAGAAGTCAAGAAAACTAGTATTGGTCACCAAAACAAAACTACGAAACTAGGGGAAACAAGATCCGGCTGCGATTTTAAAGGAGATGTCTGTTTCTTCTCCTGAGAGACGGACGACCTTAAAAAGAGCCCACAAGTCTTTTTGCCGGAAGCCGGCAAAATTATTTGCAGATCAAGGGCTTGCCTTAATAGTTGATGCTTATCTCTCAACGCATCAATATAAAATCGTGCGCCTACCAGCCAAAACTTAAAATTTTAATTTCTATCCTTATTTATACTTACTCTTCCTTAGTATTCTTATTTATGTACTTCAGTTATCTGTAAATCTGTTATACGTATATTATCTTACTTCTCTATATGTACGTACATTTCGTTAATGTATTTTAATTTGTTTAAACTTGTTTCATTAACAAAAAAAAGTGTTTAAATTATGTTGTAATAAAGTTTGTTTATTATTAGCTATTTAGTTATTAGTTATTATTATTTAAGACCTTTTCATGACAAAAATAATCAAATGAATTTGCCGATCACACCAATCCCACAAGTCATCCCGTGTATTTTGTTATGAAGAGGGATGCATTCGTTTTAGTAGCCCACGGGCGCCGAATATCTGGAATGCGACAACTTGAAACTATTTTTAGCATTCCGTTCACCTCGAAAAAAAAGACGCAAACCTTATGTGATCACTTTGTTGTCCGTCTGTATGTCTGTTTATCTGTTTGCTGGAGGTGTTAAGTTGAAATTAATATCAAGTACTGAGGTCAATAGCCCCACAAGGTCATAATAAAATTCAAGCTTCTAACTTTATAAAATAAAAATTTCATCTCAAATGGCGAACATTTTTTTTTACTGTTTTCAATCGATTGCTTTTTAGTGAGTCAATCAACCAAAGCTTTCTAAGAAACATGTTCTATCGTAATTTTTTCTGCTCTTTCCGAATTCGGGGACAGATTGTTCTATCTGCCGCCATTTTTGAAATATGGCAGCTGAAGGCAGAAAAAAAGTGAAACTTTTTTGTTTTCTCAAACAATCGTAAATTTGAACGTAAGCCACCTACGTGAGGAGGCTACTACTTCGTATCTGGTGGCATAATAGATTTTTCTAAAAGATAGGACCGATAAAGTAAGTAAGTAGTAAAGTAAGTAACGGCCATAACCACGCCATAAATGACGATTCTTAAAAAGTCAACCGATTTATACCAAATTTGGTACAAAGGGGTTTTGGGGGTCGCTGACCACGAATCTGAAGTCAGATTTGCCAAATCCAATATGGCGGATCCGATATTGTATATATAGAAAGACGGAATGTAGAAAGACTAAATGAATAGTTTCCCTCTTCGGTAAGAAATCTGCGGTTAGCAGCAAAGACCTCGGACTAATATTTTTGCAGGCCACCACGCCTTTTCCAAGTATCATCATGAGCTTTTCTTGAGTATGTGACTCTTGTGGAAGCGATCATACTACTACGGAGAATTTCCTTTTCCTTTTCCTGGGTTCGACTTTGGTTAGATGGTGGTGTGTATCTTTAAGTGTGCCGCTGCATACACTGGTTATAGGCATGAGCTGTCCATAGTGTCTAGCTATTTTTTATGCGTCAATTGAAACCTTTCATCACTCCTTGTTGCATAGAGGAGTGGCTTACTACAATTCAATGTCTGTGTTTTTTTTTCTTGTGTGCAGCAACTTTTCCCAACACCCGACGATTCCAAACACATACTGCTCTAGTGCTACTCCATTTTCTCCTTTTCAATATTAATTTTACCAGCATCTACTCTGAATTCTGAAAGTGTGTGCTACCAACTTTTCCCGCTGCGGCGCTACTGCAACTAATTCAACTCAATTATTCAACTGCGCCGCATAAAACAAAGCTTGAAACAGAAGTGGTGTTCCACTTGAGAATAAATTAAAAAGAAAAACAGGAAACACAGGTTCGGTTTATAAAAGAGAAACCGATGTTTTTTTTCGCCTCTAAGGATTTCAGTTCCATATACAGATATTCTTTGAAACAATACACCAACCGTCGCTCATCCACTTGTCGTCCCGACCCCAAACCCGCATCCTTGTTCATGATTTTTGTCATCAGCATCAACATCATCATCATCACGATTGTGTCATTCTGTCAAGCAACAGTGGCAGTAGAATATTCGCTCGAGGATAATTGTCTGTCGTCAAGTTGTAACCAGGTGGGGCATGGGAAGTATCCAAGATAAAAGGCCTACAACTACGAACATCGAGTCTAGGATCCTTGTATAAATAAAACAAATCATGTTCTCTTTGTCTACTCGTTGCCATCTCGAAACTGGGACTTAAAAAAAGGAACGTTGATCACTCGTATCTCCTTGAACTTCACCACCAGTTACGGGCGCAGGGAACCTTCCATTCAATGAAGGCATCGGCCGGCGGTCGTCGTTCGTCGTGACTTAAGTGAAAACACATTGCATACTCGTGCTTCTATTGCACTGAATTTTCATGTCAACTCGTAAACAAATTTGCAATAACGCTGTTGTCGAAGAAAGAGAGTGCCGCGGCGCGGGGACACTGCACCTGAGACACAAGATATCCTGGTGCTGTCTCCTGCACGTATGCATAAATACATACGAGCACTAGGAATGTACATATGAATTTTTAAAGTTAAGTGAAAATTCCATGGATGGAGGAGTATGTGCGCTCCTGGGAGTATCGGTAATAGGGTTTTGCTGGTGTGGAAATAATGGGGACATGCTTTACACTCTGAGCTAAATAATATGTCAGGATAAATGGGTGGCGTTGGCGCCAGTCTGCTTGTTGCCCCGCACTATTAGTTGTTGTTTCTGGTTGGCTTATTATCCAGGCAACTAGGCGACAAATTGGTGATTTGCTCCATAATTTTGTGATCATCGTTACTACAAGTATATATGTATATATGAATGAAGAGAGAGTGTGGTAGATGTTTTCAATTTTGTAAAGCTATTGATTTCTGTGGGTTTAAATGGACCGTGGTTTAGGATAGACATTTAACAATGATACGCATCAGATTTCAGAGTGTTTCGGAGTTGGCCATGGTTTTGGGAATCTCCCTCAAAAGATCAATTTGATAGGAAACCACATATCTTGGCTCTGATGTAAAGTAGATGTTTGGGGAGATACTTAGGGAGGTTTAAGGATTGAATTGCCTTTTATGGTAAATCGTTAACATCAGCATATGCATTATTAATTTTTCAATTAAATTTTAGCACAATATTTAACATTGGAAGTAGACGTCAAATTGTGATTTGTGGTTTCGTGATTGAAAATAAAACTAAGTAATTCAGCTGAAGCCAGTAACATTTGCGTTCGAATCTAGAGCAAAGTCAATTCGATTTCTATTTATTTATTTAAATTTGAATTTGATATTTTAACAAGGTTCTGCAAAACGCGGTTTAATCAATCGTTTGTCGAACATCGAAACCACCATCGGAGAATTCTCTACAAAATGTAAAATAAAATAGTAATAGTGTTTCTCCACGGATGGGTAGGGATTAAGGGTTAATGACGGCCTAACTAACAACTAGTATCAACTAGTACATCCTTCATGGTTAAGGGGCTGAGTCTAAGTTGCTTCGATTTCTAGTTATTTCCGCCTGAAAGACACTAACGCAGTCTGGATCTTAAGATTCTAAGCTCATCTGATAAGATACCCGATCGGACAAAGCAGTCCATCTTGGATGCGTCGGTGAAAATCGTTATTGATGTGATTGAGCCGTTTTTCCATTTCATTCTGATCGGAAAAAAGACTTCGAAAGATTTGTTGAAATCAAGTTTAGAGGTAGTATAGTCTTTGCTGGTCAGGGCAGGATCTCTTGGTTCTCAGGGCCTCACAGCACTGCTTGATAAAATGTATTTGATCTGTAGGAGCACATTAAATGCTTCGGTCGGACTTGATCGCATGGCACCTATGTATGTATGTATACCTGCCGCCCTTTGGATTCTAGGTGTTAATCTAATGGAAGAATTGTACTCGCTCTCAATGCATTTCCAGCCTCTAGGCCTCAAGGGCTAGAAGATGATTATGCTTAGCGTGGATAATATTCATTCAACTTTATATTTTAAGAATAAAAGATAAAAACGTACGTAAGGCTTTTCTTTATGTTTCTCTCAATCTCTTTTTGAAAAACTAGTCACTGATCAATTAAGTGTTTTGCTGAAGTCGGTCATAAGTGAGCATCAGCATGGTTTCTTCAATGGTAGATCTACAACTACTAATCTTGCAGATTATACTTCTTATATTCAACTGGAGATGGAAAAAGGTAACCAGATTGATGCTATTTTTACTGACTTCAGTAAGGCCTTTGACAAAGTTGACCATGATCTGCTTGTATTTAAATTAAAAAAGTATGGTGAACATGACAGTTTGCTTAATTGGATCAAGTCGTATTTGTCGAATAGAACACAAGTTGTCAGTGTTTGTGATGTTATTTCGCGTTATATTCGTGTGTCCTCTGGAGTGCCTCAAGGTAGTCACCTTGGGCCGCTCTTATTTTTGTTTTTTTATTAATGACTTGCCCTTATTGTTCAATGGGTGCAGATATCTTCTTTATGCCGACGATCTTAAATTGTTTTGTAATGTAAACAATACACTTGACGGTCTCTTAATGCAGCAAAACTTGAATACCCTTATAAGCTGGTGGAAAATGAACGGAATGATGCTAAATGTGGAAAGTGCAATATTATTTCCTTTTTAAGGAAAACAAGTGCAATAAATTTTGACTATTTCATTGACGGACAAAAGTTAGTCCGAAAAGATGTAATTAAGGACTTAGGAATTATACTTTTTTCTTTCTGATCCGAGCAAAGGCCGGACATTCGCTAATAAAGTGCTCAGCTGTCTCTTCTTCTTTCAGGCACATCTCGCAAAGGCCCGAGCTTCTGATTCCAATTTTGTTTGTGTTTAGGGAGTGCACCCAGTGGCCAGTCCTGTGAGGATTTTGAGGTCATTTCTGCTAAGGTGTAACAGAAACTTAGTTCTGTTTGCCCTAAGTGCGTCTACTAACATCTACTAACTAAGCTCGTGCCAATAGTTGTAGTGTTGTAGTCGCAGGTTAATGACTTCCTTACTGTGTATTTATTTCACTTGTCGTTGAACTCATATTTCATCTAAATCCCTTTGGACACCCCATTCACTTCATTTAGCAGCTCGTCAGGACTGTGTTCACATAAATGCCATTAGTTCCAAACCGAAATAAAAGAAACAACGAACTAATTTAATGAGCCATAATAATTCATTTTTGCGAGGACGACGATCATAAATAAATCAGAAACAACAGAAACGGAAAATACCAACGCTACGAAAGAAAAGCGTATTTTCAGTCATTTTGTCGGTTGATTGTCCCAATGACGACGTCAGTAGTCCCGGCCCCTACACGCTATCATCGCAATCGACCTCCTTAAACTTTATTTCATTATAAATTCTTGTAAATATGAGAAATTTATTTTATTTCGTCTCGTCGCGTCGACAACGCTGACGTTGGCAGCTTCCCATTTTTATTTTCGACATTTTTGTAATTTTTTTTTTTTTTCAAATTGTCCGTGTGGTTCTAAAATTAGGAAACGTGGTATCTGTTACTTAATTCTATTTATTTTCTATTAAATATTTGTGTTATTCTGTTAAACACAAATATTTTTAAATTCTTTTTTGGTTTTTGGATACATTATCGATTGAATTTTGGTTTTCTATTTAACTGAAGACACCAACCACCTGCATTATATTTGTATTGTATTTAAGAATAAATTTAGCGAAACATTAATGGATGGGTGGGTGACAGTGAAATCGATATTTCTATTTCTTTATTAAAATTAACAAAAATAAAATAAAAATGCACGCGAACTCTTTAACAGATATTCGCGTTCGCTGTTATTTGACTGAACATTCATGGAGTTCTTCACAAATGAATGAACCTGATTTTTAAATTAAACTGAGCACGCATTGTGTATAGAGTTCTGGTGGTGAATATTTAATTATTGAAATCATCATCAACAATTCTTTATTAAATATTTAAAAGCACTTGTGGTTGGATTACGTACGAGTAAGTGCGACCTAATTTTCCACGAATGGGTTTTCATTTAGGTTCTGTTTCAAGTTGAATGCGATTGGTGTTGGTTGAGTTAAATAATTGCTTTGAGGCAGAGTTGAGTGAAACGATAAATCAATAGAAACTATCGCTCTTAGAAATCTGTCTGGAAAGGATGGAACCCCTATGCAATAACATCCTTCCGAAAAAAGCGGCGCTGCAAGCAACTCATAACAGAACTGGATGGTTCAAATAGTAATTGGAATTAGCTCGTGACTGTTGGATCGAAATTATTCACAACTAGCTCGGGTTACTCCCATGGCAGATAATTGATCTGCAAATCTGGTTTAAGATCGAAATGATAGCCGCCAAAATCGACAGACTTTATAAAATTGCAACAAATGTTCATAGCATAAATAAAATGCACCGTGATTACAATCATCAGCATCACGTGGAAATATCTAGAATTTTGCGATTTAGAAGACGATGTATTTTATAAGAAGGCCATTTATTATTTTATTATTAAAACATTAAATTGTTACCAATACTTTAATACAACAAAATTTGCGTAAGTATATTGACTTCCTTTCCACAAATTTTTTATTTGCAATTCGTATAACTGCTTTAATGTTAGGAGTGAATGTATGGGTCAATAAAATAGGCGGATAGTGTAGCTTTCTATTAGTGAAAGAATTTTTGAAATCGGTTCAGTAGTTTCAGAGTTTGCGTGTAACATACAAACTTTTCCTATTTTTAATAATAGTAAAGATGATGCAAGGTGTTTAAAGGAACAGCTGAATCAGCTCATCGAAGTAATAGAAGCCCAAGCTATGGCAAGTTATTTGGAGGAAGCTTCAGAACAATAAACAGCCATTAAAACCACAATTTGTTTCAGAACAGTTACTTTCGGGTTGAATACAGAATCGATAAAATAGCGATGATCTTGAGACTTCGGGCGAACTTCTTAAACCTATAACACAGGGACGATTTACCCCTACAAGGTTAGGTAATCATTACTATGTAGTTTGCGTAACTCGGCAGAGAGGGAAGATACCCTGCATTTCATCGGAAAATGTCCATTTTTGAGAGAAACCAAACGACATATCTTGGAAAGTGATGTCCTATCGGAGACTCAAGTCTTAACACTCCTTGATTAAAATAATGTTCCAGTATTGCCAAATAGAATTAGCTACTAAGTACCTATATTGTCCACCAGGCAGATGGCAATGTCATGCAAATTTAATTTTTGTAAACTGTTTTGTAATAAATTCTGAAGTATGTACACAAATAAAATCCAATCGGATCCTTTAAGAAGCGACGCGATGTAGAGATTTGGTGTCAAAATTATTTTCTGGACTTATTGCCAATTCATAGTGAATGGAGTAGCCTTTCTCCAAAGTATAAGAACATTGTTAAAGTACCTGTTATTAATTAGAATACTTACGGCAAACTCTGGATTGCTCTGTGGCATAGTTATACTTCTATTGGAGATTGGATTATAATAATTTTCCACTTGATATCAATAATGCTACTAAGTTTGAATATCGAACTGCTTTGTAATCCTGCATGAAATATTAACGTATTTGGAACCCAAGTCATTTTAAAATTGTGTCAGAATTTCGATAAAACTAAAAGGGACGAAGCATATGAATCATTTGGCCGCAAACGGAAGGGCATGCACGCTCAGAGCGATTTCACCGCATACGTAGAGTTAATCGACCCAAAATCTGTCCGGCTCTAGATGTTTTGGTAATCGGCAATATAAGAGTAAATGCCTTACCTTAGAGTTCTGGGCGATAAGTATGTAGCCGAGCAGGGCTGAATAATATCAAACGTTTTTTAAAGAGACATTTTTTCTCGAACTTAAGTCTGCTAATGGCCAATAGAGGCGCTGATACTATTGGGAAAACTAAAGAATATCGTGGTAACATGCAAATGGGACAAACATGTCCGAAATTGCTAATAACGGAATGCCTTTCGAAGCAGATGCCCTCCACGGGTCAGAAAAAGGAACAAAGTCTTCGAAAAAAATCAAGAAAGTGCACGCAAAATACTTTATCAACGTACTTCTTCTAAAAAGTAATTGAATGTTAAAAATTTCGAAGGAAAATGTTGTAAAGTTTCTATGCTATGACTTGCCTTCTAGCCTAGAAATCTGTCATAAGCTAGACAGACATACCATTGTACGGTAACATCGATTACTAAATTTACGACGAGAATCCGTGCCAACTTCAATGCGATGTAGCGGCAAATACGAATACATAAATGCACCCGTGGGGGCAATACGAAGTGTCATCTGTCAATGTCAGTTAAATCGAAAATATATCAACAATTTCGACAGTCGCGCAAAAAAGATACCGCTTTAATTTTCCTTGATAAATTTTATCTACGAAATCTTTTCTCAGAATCCGTTTGAGAATTTTCAAAATTTCTACAAGCTAAGGAACAAAATACGCTAAGCCAAAATGAAAGAGATTACGCCACGATTGATTAAAAATATCGCATCATCTACTACCTATTATTATTATTATTATTATTATTATTGAAGGGTGAGATGCACCGCGACCTTAAGATCTATTGTGCCCCATCATCTATTACTTGCTTGGTTTTGAAGTGTGTATTCATAGCATCAATACAGTACTAGATCCCGATTTTTCAATCACCACTCTTTCAGTGGATTTGCTTCTGAAATGACAAATCGAATGTCTACACAACTGACATAAAAATCATTGTGTCCACATAAAACAAAGGAGCAAATCCACTCCTGCACATTGACAGATCTTGACAGGGTATTCTATCTCATTTGCTGTCCATTGAAAGGGGATTTACTTGTATGTATGATTTTTCTTTAAATCAGGATTTTTTTAAATTTATATGCTGTCAAGATTTTCTGACAATTTTATTGACACTTTCCAAAAGTGAGATGTTCAATATCGGCTTTTCGCCTCTTGTCACTTTATGCGAGCACATTTTTTTACGCCAGTAACCATCATGATGAGTCTCCAATGTCACATTTGCGGTGATTTTCAAGTGACTTCATCGCAATTTTGCGACACACACATCGCCTTATAACGGTTTTTTTCTCTCTAACTGTATCGTATCTCCAGTTACGCACATTTCTATCAAATAAAGCAAAACAATAAATGTCAATCTGTGGCGACGCGACAGCGGTGGAATGTAGACGAACGACATTGACAACAAAATCCACTCAATCTTGTACATTTGCTAAACAAATCTGCCACTTATCTGAAAGCTAAACGCTGGCAAATCCATTTCCCATTACAGGAAAAAAAAACCCTCGCTGTATCCTCTTAATTTCGTCAGTCATCGTCTTAGGCATACCATCCATCATCGCTGTGTCAAAACAATCATTGGAAATTCAATTCCACGTCAACACCAATAAATCTCCACCAATATTACGGTAAAAATTGACAAAATGATGAATTTCTCTTCTTGAATTTTTTTCTACATTACATCCAGACAGATGGCCACGTGTCGGTTTTCATTTTTCCAATTTTTCAGTTTCCACTTTTAATTTTTTTTCCATTCTTCTTCTTCTTCTTTTCCTGGAGAAAATCACATTACTAACGGTGAGGAAACTTTTCCCATTAAGCCAGTTACTGGACATAAAATAAAGTTGCCGATCTGCGAACACACCCCCCCATCGCGCAATTGACAGATATTGTCATTCGGTCCCGTTAAAAATGGCCATTTTATCGTGTACACTTCAAGAGGGTCACATTGTGTGGTTAATTAAGAATTGGCCGGCCAAACTGGGACAAGACGAGCTATGGCGTATTGGCCAAACAAACGGTCACATATTGTTTTCCAGCCGAAGGGGTTCGTGTGTCCTTAATTGAAGATATCCAGTTGTGTCTAAAATAATTGGCCATGTGCCAGAAGTTCAGGGTGTTAGGTCAGTGACAAAACAGTGCGTAGTGCTGAGGTTGTGTGTATCTGTGTCCCCCGACCGTTAATTAACTTTATCATCGAGTTTTGCCTATAATGGTAGACAGGGCGACACAAACTCGATTCGCTGCGGTATTAATTAATTACAGGATATATGTTCGCACAAATATCGATTGTGGATCATCCCCTTACGTATGCCAGGTCGGCTTGAGTTGCAGATTCCAATTAATGTTGCCGGCGAGTTTTGTGCACAGCTCACCTGTTCTATAATTACTCGTTGGATGTCGTACAGCGTATCCTCGTGGGCAGGTTATTAGTTGCGGATATGACGAAAACGGTATTTTGGATGCAAACGATGTTTTGAAAGATGATTAGTTGCAAAGTTTTGAATGGAAATGAAAACTTAGTTGCGAAAGTTTCACCGGATATGGGGGAGAGCGACGACGCCACGTATTCGTAATTGATTCGAACGGGGTGGTGCAAACAAATCATCACAAGTTGGGTAAATATCATTTGAGTGGCAGGCGTATTGTTTTTGTGTGTGGGGCTGGAGAGTTGCACAGAAAGTAACACAAATGTGTTAATGGGGTTCCAAGTGAGGTCGACACATGGAACGCTTTTAATTAACGAGAAATAAGTTCGATGGACCCCTTTATCCAACAGAAAGCTTTTTATTCGTGTGTAGGTACGGCTCTCATACATTCGTAATTGAAATGCACTAGATGGCTTGAATGGCCAATTGTCATTATCTTATACTTCGTAATTTTGAAGCTTCTTCATCTTCCATAGGTTCTTCAATACTCAAACGTACCACAAGTGCTTATTGCAAATTCGAGCGGAATTCCACTACTTAAACGGTTCTTATCTATCAGCTGTCTCAGCCCCTAAATTCACATATAAAGTGTTAATTTAAATTGCTTAAATGTACAAAGTCATGTGGGAGAATAAATAAAAATAAATAAATCTTCTCTGTCCATTGCCACTGTCTCATGAACAATTCAACTTGCAACTGCAACGTGTTGTACACGAGTCTTATAGTCCAGTTCAATTAGTCTTTATAAACGAAACAAGGCGGAGCCCAGTTATAGTGAATGGATTTGAACAAATTTTTTGTTGGATTTCTCATACCATAAACTAAAAAGTTTACACATTAAAAACTACCGCAATTTTTAAAATCCGTAAATTTAAGCAAAAAATCAAAAAAATTTTCTTACTAAACAGGGTGGTCCGGTTTGGGATACAGATATTTTGGGATCAAAGTTATTGGTTCATGCTATGAAAAAAATTGTATGGGACGGGGGGTATATCTTGAACACCCACTGAGCTACAGGGTGTTTAAAAAAGTTCATTGAAGTAGGTACCAACAGTCATTTTATTACAACTTCTAGTGTGTGAAACTTAGAGCAACCAAGGTGGGATTGTTTCATAGACAATTGATTAGGGCTTATCACAGTTAAAAACAATTGCCATCTGTAATTTTGTTTTCGAGATATTGGTCTTCAAACACTGATTTTTATAATTTTTAGTGTTCCGTCCGTACCAAAACGGAACACTAATGGAATCAGTTCGGTGTCTGTCTGTCTGTCTGTCTGTCTGTCACAGGCCTTTTTCTCAGAGACTACTTAACCTAGACTATTGAAATTTGGAACAGTTGTAGCAATTAGTGGCCTAAACACAGACCAGAACTTAAAAAGCTGAATTTCGACTTTGGGGGGGTAGTTTCTTAACAAATTTTCATAAAACGTTACAACTTGCTGTCCCGAGCTTTTTCTCCGAAAATATCGCTCAGAAAAATCTGAATAAAATCACAAACATTGAGAATAAAGTGTAGATGGAAACATAATTCTCACGACTGCCCTACTTCAACCGTTTTTTTTTAATTAATTTTTTAATTTCAACTACCCTACTGTTTACATACCCAGAAAAATATCACAACGCCTAAAAGTAGATACGAGAGTAAAAATTGAATAATTGATGGCAAAAGTGTTATACCCGCAGCGAATTGTCGTGGCATATTCCTACCGGATAACTATTGACCTAAGACTTAAACCAATGATACATAATATAACACATAAAGGAAGCTTGATGGTTTCCTATTATAATGTAGGTGTCTCTACTTTTACTAAAGGGTGATTTTTTAGCTGGTTTGGTTTTGGCAACACTGGTTTTGACAGCTGACGTGTTTTTAGTACCTTGTGTCACTGTCAAACAGCTTCAGTTTGGTTTGCAATTTAACCATGGATCGTCTTACAAATGAACAACGCTTGCAAATTATTGAATTTTACTATCAAAATTCGTGCTCGGTTCGAAATGTTCATCGCGCGCTGCTTCCATTTTATGATCGGCATTCTCGACCTTCTGAGCAGTCTATTCGGAAGATTGTGACCAAATTTCGCACCAAATTTACTTTGTTGGACATTAAACCACCAACACGTTTACGTACTGTGCGTAGTGAAGAAAATATTGCGGCCGTATCAGCTAGTGTGACAGAAGACCGCGAAATGTCGATTCGGCGCCGTTCCCAGCAGTTAGGCCTTTGTTACAGCACTACGTGGAAAATTTTGCGGAAGGATTTGGGCGTAAATCCTTTTAAGATACAGCTGGTGCAAGAACTAAAGCCAGCCGACCTACCACAACGCCGAATTTTTGGTGAATGGGCTCTTGGAAAGCTGGCCGAGGATCCGCTTTTTTATCGAAAAATTGTGTTCAGCGATGAGGCTCATTTTTGGTTGAATGGGTACGTAAATAAGCAAAATTGCCGCATTTGGAGTGAAGATCAGCCAGAAGCATTGCAACAGCTACCAATGCATCCCGAAAAAGCCACTGTTTGGTGCGGTTTATGGGCCGGCGGCATTATTGGGCCATATTTCTTCAAAGATGATGCGAATCGCAGCGTTACTGTCAATGGTGAACGCTACCGAGCGATGATAACAAACTTTTTTTTGCCCGAAATGGAAGTTCTTGACTTGCATGATATGTGGTTTCAACAAGACGGTGCCACATGCCACACAGCACGCGAAACAATGGCGCAATTGCGAGGCGAGTTTGGTGAACAGTTAATTTCACGTTTCGGGCCGGTCAATTGGCCGCCTAGATCGTGCGATTTGACACCATTAGATTATTTTTTGTGGGGGTATGTCAAGGCTAATGTCTATAGGGACAAGCCCGCTTCGATTGACGCACTGGAAGCCAACATCCATGCATTCATTCGTGAGATACCGGCCGATATGTGTGAAAGAGTATGCCAAAATTGGACTCAGCGGATGGGCTACCTGAGACGCAGCCGCGGTCAACATTTGCATGAAATTATCTTTAAACATTAAATTGCAAGGTTCAAACTATCGATTCAAATAAATATTTCATTCATTTTTTCGAATTTTTTGTGTTTTTTTTTTAAAAAAAGTTCTCAACCTCTTAAAAAATCACCCTTTATATTGGGAGATTGAATTTGTGTATATACAGACACAGAGAGGGAGACAAATCGCAAAATTCTACGCAGTTAATGAAATTGAACGAATAACGAGACGAAAAATTAAATCTGATGCACAAGCGTACATTTCTTGTAAATACATATACATATGAACATATTATGTAGGTATATATGTATGTATGTATATACATGCTTTATTTGTTGTTTTTTTTTTCTTTTACTTTGTGTGTGTGTATAACTATTCTTCTGAGCAGATGAGAAAGGACATCAGAGACATATGTACATACATACATGCATATGTAGGTAATTTGTTCAACTTACTTGTTGGTATACATTTATGTAGGTACAAATTTGAATTTATTTTTCGCAAATTGTGCTCAATTTATTTGTATTGAAATGTGCTGTGCACCATAAAACTATGTATGTAGGTACACATGTACTTTCTTGTGTCTGCAGATATACAAGTGCATATGTACATATATGTACCTATATATGTTTTTATGTTTGTACATATATGTGAGTATCGATCAAAGTATCATTGTATCTTTAGTAGAAATCGTATCGTAAAGAAAGGGTTCATATAGATCTATCAACATAAATCTATGACATACATATGTATGTAGTTAAAATAACTGATACAGTACGGAACACTTATTGCGCAAGTATAACTTGCACTTGACCGGATTTTTTTAACCAATTTTAGTGAAAATCGTATTTCTCTCGGAAAAGTGTGCTCATAATTTTTTTTATATTAATATCATTTTCATGTGCCATAACGTCACCTAAAAAATTCAGCATACAAAGTTTTTACCTGGGGCAAACTGTTTTCCTGGTATTAAGTTCATTTAGTCACAAGAACCTGTAAAATTAATGTACTATACTAGAAGTAGCATCATTTTCATGGGACAGGTCTTAAAAAAAACATTAGCGGAAGGTTTGAAAAAGTAAACCTTTTACTTTATAGTATAAGATATTCAAAAAATCCCGAAACATCTAAATCCATTCACTATTGCTGGGTTCCGAGGTATAAACCTAATTGCATTGGACTATTAACTCATTTACGACCGCTGTCCCCAATTGGGGACACCCACTTTTTTTTGGTTTTTTTGTAATTCTTAGTTAAACTATTTATCATTTGAAAGTTTTAACTTTATAAATGTAAAATTATTTAGTTCTGTTGTCATTTATGTGCAGTTTCTTTTACGTGTACTCATTTGAGTACAGGGGCACATGAGTTTACAAAAAAAAAAAAAATGCCTTACAGTTTGTAAATGAACTAGAAAATAAAGTTTTTTAAATAAAAATCACTGCATTTTATATTTGGGTCTAAGGCCCCGTTCAGACAGGGCGGAAATCGTGCGGTTTGTTGTATTTCTATTGTGTTATATGAGACTGTTCAGTTTTGCGGTTTCCGTGCGGTTTGAATGAAATTTCAAATTTTTATGATATTATGATTCGTTCGTACATAATGTTTGAATAGTGTTTTAATACTAATGAATGGAACAGAAGGCGTTTATCTATAGGTATACATATATGATAACTAATATATCAAATGAAGATATCGACATTCTCAAATAATTAAAGAATTTGGGCTCAAATTCACTCAATTTGGGATATAATGTTACAAATAGCCCATGTGACAAACCATCACGTAGTATTGGGTGTACCCAATACTGTCTATTTCTTTTCTTTTTTAAGAGAAACCACACACATATTGCTTCTTCGATTTCCATATTTGAAGTGAAGTGAACGTTTCGTACACAACCGCACACAAACCGCTCGTAAACCGCCCGCAAACCGCAGCTGTCTGAACACATTATAATATTCAGCGGTTACGGTCGTGTCTGAACGGGGCCTAAATGGGTTAAAGTAGAAACTTGATTTTAATTGAAAACTACTCTTTCAAAACATCTGATATTAAAAATGATCGTTATAGAAAAAAAATGTAGCAGATACCTATTTTGATTATTTGTTTAATTTTTGTATTTTATTTTCATATGTATTTTCAGGAATCAAGAACATATTATAGGGGCTGTTGCAGTAAATCACAATCATCACCATCGCCACCTGCACCGGCGGAGGAGGAGGAGGAAGTAGTTTCATCAGGTAAGCAGGAGGAGTTTTGAAAAGCAAGCTAAATATGTTGGTTATGGATGAAGTCAGAATTTTATTATGAGTATTTACATATACAGTGAAACCTTGCTAAGTTGGCCAAATGCGGTGCAAGAATGTTTGGCCAACTTATACAGGTGGACAACATATCAACTGCCGCTATTTTCGTAAAGGCCCTAACTACATTTTTCGAGATGTAGAGGAAAATATTGAATTTACTTCCGCAACCTGCAGATAAAATAAAAATAAAAATGATTTCGTTGAAATATGTAGTTACAAAAGAACAATCGGAGGCAATGCCTTAACTCTAAATATGCATTAAACTCGAAATCGAAAATATTGTAGATAGGGCCTTAACGAAAATAGCGGCAGTAAAGCTGTCCGACTTTCGTAGGTTTTATAATAAGAGAGATGAGAAAAAGTATGAACATTTGTGGCCAAGTTCCAAGATAGGCAGGTGGACATTATATAAAGGAATTTTAAGAATCATTTGTATAGAATTTTCTTGGTGCAGTAAAATATTGGCCAACTTAGACAGGTTTAACTGTATATACAGCTGCGGTCAAAATAATAGTAGTGCAACTAATGGCATAATAAAATAGAATAAAAAATAGATTCATCTACTTTTTATGAACAAACATTAATGTTTTCTGAATGTGATGTTTTATCAACTATAAATTTAGACAAAAAGATAAACGTTAAATAAAAATTTAGAAATAATATTCAAATGCATACGAAAACAGCCGGCCAAAAATATAGCAGTGCATTTATTATTTATCTCTAAAAAAGACAAAAAGTCAAATTTAGTTTAAAAATTCAACTACAAATAAAGTTTGTGT
Source organism: Brachyopa scutellaris (assembly GCA_949775065.1). Taxonomy (NCBI): domain Eukaryota; kingdom Metazoa; phylum Arthropoda; class Insecta; order Diptera; family Syrphidae; genus Brachyopa; species Brachyopa scutellaris. The sequence continues at coordinate 119,021,108 of OX459113.1, forward strand.
TATTTACCTTAAATTTTATACTTAGTTGCAAGACCTTTATTTGAGATAAGTGCTGCAAAACGTCGTTGAATGGAGTTGGCGAGGTTTCAACACCTTTCTGTCGTTATCGACCTCCATGATTGCTGCACAACTGCCCGAAGGTAATTTCTGTTAGTTGATTTACAATAAGCGTCATTCTTCTTAACTTCACACCAAAGGTTCTCAATCGGGATCAGATCTGAAGACTGTGCATTGACTCCAATTCCAATACATTGACCCTGTTACCAAAAAACCACTACCTAGCAAGTTTGCTAGTATGCATTAGAGGCATTTCCTCCTTAGCATAAGGCAGCATGATTTCCTCCGATCTTTAGATATCGATCCAATATTTTTTCGAGTCAGTAGATGGAACCAACACCATAAAACGAAAAGCATGGCGAAACCATTATGATGCTAGATCCTCTATGTTATATTGTCTTTATTGTAAATTGTGGATTATATTCGGTATTTGGAGGCCTGCTCATATACAGGCGAAATCCCTTTCCGACATCGAACACGATTTTGGATTCGTCTGACCAGAAAATATTCCTCCATTTCTCTACCGGCCACTTTAAGTTTCTTTCTTTCGGTTTGATTTACACTACTATTTCTTTTTGACCGCAACTGTATGTACAGGCAAAGCTCGATTTGCGCACAAGGTAAAATTTAGGCCATTTGCGCAAATCGAGAATGTGTGCAATTCGAATGCTTACAAAACAAGTACAAAACATAAGAGGGACCATGTTTACACACTAAATGATACTTTAAAACGCTTTTATTTACTGTCAATTACATTTATTACACCCAATATTAAAATAATCGTTAAATTTGTGCAGCTTGAACTCTGACATAATGTTCTTTTAAACGGTTATTTCGCGTAAGTGACCCGTGAATACGAAGAAATCCAAAAAAAGAGGTTAGGTTTGTATCAGCGTTCCGTTACCTGAAATAACGGAATATTAAAGGAAAATATTTGAATGGTATGAATGCTCAAAGAAATGTCGCATTTGTACTAAGGGCTCTATTCAGCACAATTTTGTGCAAATGTTTTAACTTGTGCGGAATTCGAGCATTTGCTCAAAACGAGCATTGCGTAAATCGAGCTTTGCCTTTATATGGTATATGTATAATGTATATGATTGGTGTACTATTAGACACATGCAAAATGGAATGGATTTTTAATTTTATATTTTTTTATGATTTGATAGGTTTATCCTTCCCATGCATTTGTCAGAAAAAGATATTTTTTTTTGTTGGTTTCTGATAGCTAGAAAAAGACTGATGAATGCAGCACTTCTGAACCTCGCGCCAAAGACACCTGAAGAGAAATTAAACTGATCCGTCATTTTGTTTAAAAAAAAAAAGAAATAGTTTTTATATATTTCATAGTTCTAATAAATGATGTTAAAACTTCAAAATGATTCAATAATTATTTTATCATCTTTAACAATACTGTTAAAAAATGACTAATTTTGAAGCGTCTAAAGGGATTGTCCTACTTAAGCGAAAGCAAGTCCGACTGAAAATGTAACTTAGACATGGCCGGTGTGTATATACATACATACATATTATAATGGAAAGGATTATTAAGGACGAGTTAACTTGAATAATAATGTTCGATGTCAAAATTTCCCCCTTGATGTACATGGAACGAAAAACCTATGTACATAAAATATAAGAATCAGTTGGGATTTTATTTAGTTTACCATTATGTAAGAATTACTTCTTGGCAAATTTATATTCGGAGACCATTTACTGCGTCGGAGGCAACCCCTTTTGATACCAAAATTAATCGGATTAGAAACCTTAAGAATACCAAAGCAATAGCCAACTAAAATTGAATACAGGAAGTTCAGTGAAACCCATAAACCTCGATCGTCAATTTGTCATAATCACTGTTAGTGTTGAGTCGGCAATTAAAGTCACCAAACAATGACATTTTCTGTTGTGGTCCCCAAATATGATGAACAACCAGTCTATAAAACCAAATATCCTTTTGCCTTATGCGCTTTCAAATCAAAATTCGATTATTACAGAAGAGTTGGATTGCGTTCCCAAACCTACGAATCTACCTAGGGGTACGTTTGGAGGAAAATAATTGAATTTTCGAAATACGAGTACGAACTTTTACCCCCTCTTTGCGGTTCAGTGCCATATCCTTTGTTCCTGGCGTACATGCCATGCACGCATCATACAAATTTACTAATCAACTTTGAAGCACTTTTGATCGATGAAGTCATTGTGGACTGGAACTTTTGTCAAGCATTTCAAAGGTTTCCGTTTCCTTGTCAATGTGGTGAACAGAGTTTGTCTCTTTAAAGTTTAATAGGATTTCTTTCTTTGTATTCTTAAAGCGAAATACAATTAGTGACACTCCACATCCCTTCGACCAGCAAAACTAATTTGGGTTTTTTCAAAACTTAATCCTGCTCCAAGTAGCTAAAACCCGCATAATGACTTTCGAATCCTATTTAACGGTGAGCAGTAGAATTTCATTTTTTTTTATCTCGTGGATGAAAGTCACAAAAAACAAGGAATGTGGAGTTGAAAAAAAGGGAAAACCTCCTTCGTTTGTGGAATGCATCTGCGAGGTAATTTATTCAACTTTTAGCATATGTAGGGAGGGTCTTTTTTTTTAACAGGCGAACAATGCAAGCATCTGTTAGGTATTATATATGTTAGGATACAAAAGGCTGAAGATTCTAATCCACTGCTATAACCAAATTTATTGATTTAGCTCCAACAAAGTAATTGAGAGTAGGTTCCTACGCCACTATAACCACTTTTGTGTCCGTAGCCGTCATTTGTTAGGTTTCCTTCAACGAGCTGTGAATACGAATTTTTCTTTCTTACAATCTACTTCGTTTATAAACTTATTTCAGCAATGAATTACATTTCCTGCTACGCAAGGAAGGAAATGCAGGTCCTTTGTGTGATAACCCTCAGCCAGGAGAAAGCGAATATTCCTTTTTCACAGCTCACAGTCACAACTTACAAGGATACATAGAGGACGATAAGAATGGCAACATACTCGTATTCGTTCTCTTATATTGAATTGGTTATGGCAAATTTAGTTTATGCTTAATACGCGCCGGAATCCCGACCCGTGAAGAGTCTCTGCCTGAGACTATATACGCGCCGAAATATGACTCGAAAATTCATAACCATTTTGTAGTTTGGACTTTAGGAATTTAGGAAGTAGAAAAAACTGTGTCAACTGATGGAATCCCATCAGTTCATTTTGTTTAGAATATTTGTTTTGATCAGTTTTTTGTAATTTATAACGTGAAAATGCAATTCGTCACTGCTCCAGGAAATTCTCTTTCTTTTGACAACTCATTTGTTAACATTGGTTGAGTATGAGAGCCGCAAATGGTACCTATACATACCACAGAAATAATATATATGATGATTTGCAACAATTATATGTCGTACTCGTAAATCTAAAAAATTCGCCTATAGATGCCAATTTGGAGCTTTGAATAAAGCGTGAAGAAGTATTCTCCTAAGTGTAGTTTTCTACTGCGGGGGAGAGCCGGGCATGTTCAGACGAGATGTGTAGGACTTTCTTCCTCTTTCTCATCTCTACAACTTCTGCAGAAGTTACTAGAAAGAACACCAAGCCTAGTTGCATGCTTGCCTATAAGCCGATGTCCTGTGATCACACCAATGATTGTGCTTATGTGTAGTATTTTTAGGGATAGAAGGTAGTTAGAGCGGTTAAGATCCAGCCAGGTTTTTTTTTCCAAACGATTATTTGATTTTACTTAAACTCTAACAGATTTTTTTTTTGTTTAAAATAACTTAAAATAACTACAATAATACAACGCTTTTTTGTGACCTTGTTTTATTTATTTTAAACTAACTTACGTCTTCAGTGTATTTCTTTTATGGGTATGTATTCTTTATGGTTTTAACAGTTTCCTAGGTTTTTTGTGTTAAGGGAAAATGTGGCAAAACCTTGTACAAGGGGTGTCTCTTTTTTTCTGTTTCTTAAAATTACTACAATAAAAATTAAAAATAATTTAACATAAACTATAAACAAAATTGAAAATTACTACTGTAAAAATAAACCTAAAATTACTACAATAAAAATAAAAACTAAAACTAACTTATTATAAACTAAACCTAAGAGAAGTGTAGGCCCTGACATGTGTTCTCTATTCCTCCAACTCCCAGGCTAAGTGTTTGAGAGAGAGAGACCAAATTATTGGCAGATAAAAAACCACATGTCGGGACCCACTCTAATCTAAGCTAGAGGCTTGCAGCAGCCCAGTCGAGCCACCAATATTTATCTCCATTTAGTCTACTTTTATTTTCTATGTTTTTTTCTGGTATGCTAATGCAGTATCTCAGATTAGCATTTCCATCCGCTGATTGTACAGGCATATGCAGAATTTTCTTGTCTGTTACCCTTCTATCAACATGATATATAATAGGTACGTTCGTCGAATCTGATAAATAGCCATGTGCAGCCAGATACAAAAATGCTTCAGGTGGTATATGTCCACTTTCTAATGAGTTTCCGAAATACCTAGGGCTAGGATAAAATATTCCCGAAATAAGTTCGTTTTCTATAACATTTGCCGATCGCGCAAAATGATTCCTCACAAGATCTAGAGTAAAGTTATCAATTCTAGGTACTCCGGAAGCATCCAACAGTCTCTTGTTAGAAGATCCAGCCAGGTCTGTCTGGGCATATCTATGAATATTCTTCCTTTCCAGTAGAATAGGTATTGTAGTTCCTAGTTTGGCGAGTTCATCCGTTTTACAATTCCTTGGAATGTCTCTGTGCCCCGGCGTAGACATCTCTATAAGGGACGACAGTTGGAGGTGGTCTTTGAAGTAGATGATACTGATTCCAGGGACTTCAAAGCCGCCTGACTATCCGAAAATGCTAATGTCGTAAGGAAATATTGAATTCATTTTGATCGTGGGCACCGTAGCGCAAGTAGTTAGTGCGTCGGACTACTGTGCCAGCGGTCTTGGGTTCGAATCCCGCCGTAAACACCTAAAAAGTTTTTCACAGTGCCCACCTCTTTCGAATGCCTGACAAGCATTCAAGAGTATAATTTGTCATGTAAAGCTTCCCAACTCGCCGTTCGGAGACGGCAGAAAACTCTAGGTCCCTTCCATTCGTGCAAAAATATAACGCGCATACACAAATGGTTGCGGGAAGCTAGACTTGGTTCTACCTAGGACTGCTGAAGCCAAATATTATTATTATTATTGATCCAGAACAGTGCTTCCGCTTGAAATACGCAACAGTGATCGAGGAGTTGGAAGAAGAGATTGAAATTTAATATGTTTCAGAAAACAGCTCCTTCTATAATCTACACACTACACCATTTTTTTGTTTTGTATTCTGATCCATTGTGCTACCGAACAGGATCCCCTAAGGCCTAAGTAGTACGAATGGACCCCATAGCCTCTGCGCGATAAGTCAGCTAGTGATATATGCACTAGAGACTAGACCTTCGAGGTGGGTTGTTAAAACGATACAAAGATACTTAATTCGTAGATTTTGTTTTGATAGTCTTAAACCACATGTTCTTCAGGCCCTGATCTTATAATTTGCCTTCAAAGAAGTCATCATTTAATATCTCTTAACAGCACAAGTTAGTGACGGTTAAGAAGTACTCGTTTCTTAGGTCCAACCACATTTCCTGCACAAAACTGGAGCCCAAAAATCATTCTTTAGAGTTGTTAAAGCCTCTCGAGTGTTTTCAGTTTTCCAAATGCGGGTATTTTATTTCAACAGACAGAGTTTTCAAGGTAAGCAAGTACTTCATTGCTCATTATGAGTGTTTTCGGCGAAACCAGAAATTTCTGGGTATACTTCTGGTCCGGGCCTTTACTGAGGCATCACCATTATTTTATAAAGGAATATGTACGAAGGACCTGTGTGCGAAGCTTGTCAGAGAGACTAACGGAAAAGTATTACGCACTCAGCTGCTTGTTTACGGATACGGCATACCACACTGCCTCACGCCAAATTATCCTAGCATAGGGAGCCGAACGACAGTGGATCTTTGTTTCTGAATTTGCGATGCGGGAGACATACCTACGATGATTCAATTGACACAAGTAGACATTTTCAAATGCCACAGTCCACAACTGTAAAAAAAAACCTTCTGACTGATGACATGATTTAAAAATACGATATATTTTATATTAGACCACCCTATAGTTGCATACAGAGATTATTGTGTGTATCGCTCAAAGATGCGTTTTCGATTATCCACTTAACAGTTTTCATCCTCTTCTGATTCCTAGAAATTTTCATAAAATCGAATGACCAACCACCCAGACAGACAAAATGTTCTCTCGCACTTCCTGCATAATATTCCTTCAAAAACTTTGAATGGAAACGTGTGCCGACATTTCATGGAACTTTTCGTGACAGATCTGCCGCAAATGATGTGACTATGACGTCCATGTCATTGTCAATTTGATAATGGGGTTTCCATTTGTCAAAACCAACAGTTTTCGAAATAAATTTGAAGAACTTTATGTCTGTTGATTCACTGTTTGGAAAATGTCAACAAGGAAACTTTCGGTGTTGGAATCATCCGGAACATCTGGAAATTATGTGCAGAAATGTGTGGCTACGCTCGGCTCAACGTGGTAAATTTATAAACAAACTTGCAAATGAAACAGAAATTTATATAAATTGCTTTTATAAGCAAGTACGGGTAGATTTTGTTCTCAGTATTGGTCTGTGCTTGTGCAGGGCAACTTTTGGTTTTGCGTTATCTATTTAACGTGTTTCCGCTTCGCGGAAATGTTTTGGCTTCGGAAACCCTCTTCGCTTTAGCGTTGTTATAAATATGCTTAATATAGTCTTCGGGTTAAAGTTTTACACAGGACTAAATATCCGACGAAAGATTTAGCTTTTGAAGGGGTTCAAGAACTTTGCATTTATCAGTGCTATGAAACTATGTATGTGAGGTACATAAAGACCCCTTGAATAATATAGAAATGGAATTGAGGCATTGCGGCAGAATGTTTTACACCAATGGTAACCAACATTTTCGTACATCTGATCAGATCGAGGTTAAAATATAATCCAGCTTGGCTTTCACAGAGGCGTTGGATCATGTAAATCAGAATACAACGGATGAATGAAATCTCAGTATCTTCCCTTGAATATGAGAAAATTTAATTTGCGCTTACTACAAGGCATTGGTCTCTTGCACATTATGTAAATGTGATATATTGTCTGAACGCTTAAAAGTTTTTTCCAGGTTTGTTTTATCCCAGAAGAGCTCATCTTTAACAAAAAATTCAAGATGATGAATTCTTAATTTCCATAAGATGAAAGAAGATGAAGTATCCTGTCAGGAACCAAATTCGTCCCCAAATGTCATTATTAATCTCTGAACACATTAGCTTTGTTCAGCGACCACTGCTCTACTCTGAAAATCATTGTTTCGTTTCATCTTGTTTCGTACTATTTAGTTGGTTTTTCCCGTAGTCGGGTTTTAGTTTTTCAAGCTTAATTTTTTATTTATAATTCGAATGGCTATTTTTTCTTTTGTGTTACGAGTATATTAGCAGGTACAAGAAATACGCAACAGCTTTTCAAATACTACTTTCCATTTACTATTACATATTTAATTTCTCACTTAACTCTAGATGGCGCTACATCGTTCGGTGACAGACGGGTAGATTAAAAAACTTTTTACTCACAGTAAGGCGTTGAATACACATTTTACAATGTCGGCGATATGAATCTCCGTCTCGACTGCAGACAAATCCAGGGAATTTTTAACTCTCCAAGATTACAGGTGCATTTCCATCTTATTTGAACAGAGTCGGTTTTTCTGGCAAATTGAGCAGAACGGTCTTGATAGAACTTTACTACACAGTTGCTTTTTAAGGTTGAATATAACAGCGCTTCGCGATTCTGCGTCGATGTCGTTGCCAGAATGAATATCAAAATCAAGGCAGACCACTTCCCAGCGTTATGCTACTCTTTATTCTCCCCTCGTTCGCCACAATGTTCTGCATTTATGCTGAACATACAGTGACTTGCATAAGTCTGAATACACCTATTCAAATTTAAGTAAATCTCTTTACTAAATTCAGAAAAACTTTAGTAAGCTATTTTTATATTTAATTAAAGTTTATTTAATTACATAGTTATAAAAAAAAATAACAAAACAAATTATTTCAATTCGATTAATAACAAAAAATAAATAAAAATCTTAATTCACTATTAAATCTTACATTGCAAAAGTCTGAATACAAAGAACTTAGATTAATTATAATATTTTGTTGGCCAGCCTTTGGCATCAATTATTACTGCTTGCAGTCTTCGGGGCTCTCCAGTCACATCGGAAGATATTTTGGTCCATTCTTCTTTTAAGATTTCTTCTAATTGACGTTTGTTGCGAATTGCATGCTTTCGAACACATCTATCCAATATTGCCCAAAGAAGTTCTATGGGGTTTATATCCGAACTTTGCGGATGAGTGTGTAGGAAATGTGGGAAATTGTATAAGATAAAACTGACGGACAACTAGCTGCCAAACATACGCATAATTATCGTGTTGAAAGTGATAATCTCCAGGTAGTCCCATCTTTTCCGCACTTTCTGCCAAGTTTTCTTTCAAAATATTTAGGTAAACGAGCTTATTCATTATCTCCTTTATTAGCACTAAGTTGCCACATCCTCCGAAAGACATACAACCCCATACCATTACTCCCCCGCCACCATGTTTCACTGTGCCTTGGAGATTTTTCGGAAGATTCTTGCCTGGGCTTTCTCCATACCAATTTCCTGCCATTCGAGCCACAAACATTGAATTTGTTTACATTGGAAAATGTTACATTTCTCCAAAAGCTTACATCTTTATTGACATAAGTCTTCGCGAACCTTAATCGCTTTTTTCGGTTGATCTCTGAAATATACGGTTTCTTCGTTGCAACGCAAGATCTGTATTGAGCCCGATGCAATGCTCTTGAAACTGTGGACTGGCTTACGACCGTATTCAGCGAAGTCTGTAGTTGTGTCGAAATCGATCTAAGGCTAGTTAAAGGTTCTTTCACCGCAATTCGTTTATACATTTTTCTTCACTCGCTCCAATTTTGCGTAGTCGACCAGTTACACTGTGTAACAAAAATTTGTTTATGTTATTTTTTTGTTAGTTTCTGCTTCCTTATGATATGTCAAGCACGTTTTGAGTATTCATTCGTTCTTACTGTTAGCTTTACGGTAACGGCATCGCGAAGTGTGTGAACGGAAATGCAAGAAGAGCAAGCCTATCATTCGATTTCTGCAATTGAATGTGAATAGTCGTTAGTTGAGAAGATAAATAAAAATGTTTCATTTAATTATGGAACAGTCGTACTGACACTGAAAACTATCGTATGAAAAGATGGCCGCTAAGAGAAGCCTTTATACTATACCTGATGCAAAAAAAACGTGAAGTTCCACGCATTGGTAGATTCAAGAAAAGTACTTATGCCCCCGCTTCAAATCAAAGGAACGTAATATTTGGACAGCATTCAGCGAAATAAAAGGAGAAAATATTAAAATAGAAAATTATGTAGAACTAGTAGAAAACTTTGTGGATAGGTTTAATATATTAGGATGCAGGATGTCGCTAAAACTACATGTTCTTCACTCTCATTTAGATTTTTTTTTTAGTGAAAACATGGAGAGCATTAGTGAAGAACATGCTGAGACGTTTCCCTAAGGCATCGCTTCAATGGAGGGCCGGTACCAGCGGAAATTGGATGCCAATATGCTGGGCGACTACGTCTGGCACCTAAAAATGGGCAATTCCAAAGTTCACAATAGGAAAACAAGAAAATCTCTGCACTGCTAAATGCATATGGAAGTCCCAATATTTTTTTTGTTCGGATATATGATAGGTTATTAAAATTTGAAGTAACATTTTGAATTAAGTTTTCTTTTATACATTTTTTTTTAATTACAAAAGTGCATAAATGCTCAAAAATGCCAACTTTTCGTTAAAATTCTGAAGCAAAAGCTAACACTTAAGAAGAACTTTGGGCATTTTTGAAATGAGCTGACATATACCAAGCATAAATAATCCAAAAATGTATATAAACAAAATTTTGTTACACAGTGTTATAAGTTAGTTATATAGTTTGTATAGTTTTTATTTGTAATTGAATAAACTTTAATTCAATGTAAAAATAACTCAAGAAAGTTGTTCTGAATTCTGTAAAATACAGAGTTACTTAAATTTGCATAGGTGTATTCATGCCCGGTTTCACCAACCACTTTTAAATATATAACAGGCTGTTTAGTTTTAAAATGACATTTTTCCGTTTCACCAACCACTTTTAATTTTAAAATCGCGTTAAACAGTCCCTTAAACTAACAGGCCTAAAAAAATAAATTGTTTCACATTTGTGACATCTTCATAAAGGAAGTGAATTTGCTACCAGTAAAATGTCACCCTTTTTTCATTTTAACATTTCATCATCTTTTATTATCCATTTTTAAGCATTTCATATTCTTTATTATTATGTAATTTTTTTCATTATTTTTTCTTTAGCACAGAACGCAACCCTTAGCCCATGACACAAACATTAGCATTTTCACAACTTACTTCATTGATTTGCTGACTTTTTCTATTTAATTTGTTATATATAGTTGATATTATATCTATTTCACTCTTTCCATGATAATTTGAAGTACACTTAAAACAAATTTTTTACCAAATACGCTAACAGTCTGTTAGTTAAAAATTCAATAAATGGGGCTGGTGAAACAGAATTTAATTTAATGGGTAGATATATTTTAACGGCCTGTTAGCTAAAATCACTTTTTGTAAATGTTGGTGAAACCGGGCATCAGACTTTTGCAAATCACTGTATATGTACAGATACTCGCAAAAAGCTTTTTAATGAGCGAATATAAAATGCAGAAATCTCCATCACTCTTTCTGCAATTAAATCGGAATGATATGACGGATCTAATCCGAATGAATAATAAATAAAACCCATCCACGGTCCTTTTTTATTATTCCCATCCACAAAATCGTTTAGTGTCAGACATGAACTAAATAGAAAGGCGATAAATTATTCGATCCACCTTTTCCTCCACCACCTCCAGCGGATGTGACAGACACGCAAATACTCGTGAACAAGGAAATGGATTTTCACTCCCCCGGTGATGTTCACATCCATTTGTGAAATAATTTGCAATATTTATTATCTGCAAACTGTTAGATACTGAATAACAATAAAATAACGCATCATGTGTTTTTGTTTTCCTTCTAAATAAGATACTTTGGATAGAATTACTTTATTTTTTGGCCATTTACAGTGCACACGGTTGGGGAATCCCCCGCTATGTCTGATGTCCGTTTTAAGTACGTGTACATTCCAATAATACATATACATACAATAACAATACTGATTACATACACAAGATAATAATAATAATAATAACATAAAGCAATGCAGATACAAATAAACAAATAAAAATTAAATAAAATTGACTATGACTACGAAGTTCATCGTTCGCTGCTTAACGGTTTCTTTCCTTTTTTTTGTTGGTTCAAAGTTTATCGTCTAGACTGTCATAACACTCGTCCAGACTTGATTTTAGCTCCAACGAAGAGGATGCCGCACCCCGCGCTAAATCTTCCGCAATATCATCGATCAGATGCTCTGCCTTGGCAGTCGCTTCCTTCAAGGGGTCGTACACCTCGAACTCCTCGAACTCGATTTCATCGTACTTGCGCTTCGTAAACAACCGTTTGTCATTTGTCACATAGTGTCGCACCAGAGAGCTGTCCACCATCAAGTCGGTGGCGGCGCCGGGGAGTTTGCTTATAATGACACCACCCGCCTCCTCCCTTGGCAGGTGACCATCGAAGTGCTCGACTATGGTGACGTTGTTTGCGGCGCTTCTGTATGTTTTTTCCGCTGCCACATCCACTTTTGTGGGTGGCGAATCTATTGATTTGGCATCATTGGACTTTTTCATCGTTCCATTTGGCCCAATCATGGTGAATGCCAGGTCGACGTTTTTATTGCGACGAACTTTTCCATTTGTCAACTTGATGGTGTCGGATCCACCAGCACTTCCCGGCTTCTCCACCAGGCGTATGTCCATGGCGGAAGATGTGAAGCAGGGAGTCCCCGTCACCGATTTATTCTCAACGGGAACATTGATATGATTGTTGACGGTAACTTGTTTAAGTAGCTGCACATAGGCGAGTGGATCGGGCATTGCCTCGCCACCCTTGCCAACCATTTGATTGTTAATAGTAAATCCTTCGGAGAGTCGTTTGTGGGGACCGCCGCCGGGTGTCTCGAATTTCTGACGCTCGACGACTAGACTCGTGGGACGTCCCGTTTTCTCGATGCATTGCGACTCTATGATTCGTGGTCCTGTGTAGCTGTTTATCTTGCCAGTTGTCTCCAATCGATGGACAAGACGGCGTACTAATGGCTCACCATCGTCGTAGCTATCGTCGTTGTGGTCGTGCTTTTGAGTGTTATTTTCTATGCTATCCGTGGATTCATCTTCTCCAATGGTGGTCGGGTGATGGGTTTCATGGTGAAGCCTTTGTGTGCCAATCAATTCGAGGCGACTACTGCAACTGTTTGATTTGACAAGTTTGAATTTGATACCTAAAAGGAGAAATACATCAGTCGCTGCGAGGACATGTTGCGCAACACTTGTACTTACCCGTGTAGTTCCGCTGGTCGGCTTTGTTGTTGTCGTGTAATTGATCCTTATGCGGGCATGTTAGAAATTCTATTTTCGAACGAGGGATCCGCAATGTCGCACCGGTAGCTGGGGGACTGTGCATCACGACACGACCACCATAGTAGGTTACAGTTGAGCCACATTCTCGGATCTTTTCCAGAACATCCTGCATGGGAATAGATAGACAGAAAGTGGAGGATTAAATGGTGAAACAAATACAGTGGATGGGAATTTCATTTCTCTACAAGGATATAGGAATGAGTTAAGTGATTGTATGTATATGCACTCTAAATCTGTACAGACAGCTGATATTCTCCAGATTGCATATCACATTGGCAAATAAGATGATCCTTAAAACGTAAGTTTGTTAAGGAATTTTAACCAGAAAAAAATTGTTCCTTATGTTCATAGCAAAAAATATTTTAAATTCAAGCGCCTTAGGAAAAGTAGGCGTGTCAATGGGCGAGCTAAAATGAAAGCCGCTTAACTTTTTCAACCGTTTTAAATGTAGTTTTAAAGAAGAGAATAAACATAAACTTAAAGACATGAAACATTTAATAAAGGCTAAGTGAATTTGCGGTTAAACTAAGTTCTAGTTGCCACAGAAAACAACATTAAATCAAAGGAAACAAAGTCCTTCTTTAATGTCCGCAAAGCACAAGTAAAATAGTAGATAGAAAAGTTCACAACTCCACTTACCTCACTGACGTAATACGATTCACATAATTCATCGTCCAACAGATCATCGTCATCCTCGTCGGCATCCTCTTCGGTTGGCTCTCCCTCTGCAGCATCCAGGTAATCACCACATAATCCATTTGAATCCTGTGAACCACAGGCATTATGCCTTCTTATAAAATCCCTAACATGCATGCCTCCACGTATCTCTACCTCCTGCTGGTGTTCTGGCCTTCTTTCGTGTCCATCTGCTTCATCATTGTCGTTCATCTGTTGTTGTGGTGGTGATCTGCCTGCATCACCATTACTGCACTCGCATGGTGATGATAAATCACCGCTAGATATACCACTCGACAGGCTAACTGAATCCCATTTCCTCAATGTTGCGGCACCACCGTTACCGTTGCCAATAACTCCTTGGCCATTACCATACGATGTGTCGATGGTTAAATATCGAAAACGACTACGTTGGCTCCTTCGTCCTTCGTTGTGATACGGGTGTGGTCCATTTGGCACCTCTGGCGATGGGGGTGGTGTGGCAGTTGTTTTTCTACCTCCTTCTCCACCACGCCTTTTTGGCAGGATATTCTCTTCGAAGAATTTGCGAACATTCCGCACTGTATCCGGCGTGGGTAGTTCCTCCTCCAGGAGTTCTCGATTTACTCGAACCGGTTGATAGAAGAAATGCCTCTTGCTGAGCTTTGTGTGACTATCTGTGTTGTTGTTGCTGTTGTTGCTGCTGATGATGGTATCGCTAGTATTTGAAATGCCATTTGTGCTGGAGGTTGTGGTGTTACCAGCTCCACCGGTGATTTTACAATTTTGTCCTCCGCCGACTGCCTTTGGATTTTGTCCCTCTGCCCTGAGGGGTCTTTCGATTTTCGTACGAACCGGTTCGACGATGACCACGTTGTTGTTTGTCAGCAGCTCTTGGAAGCTGTATTCCTGCAGATACTGAATTAAACCGTCGAATTGCGCCTCCTTTTTGCTGCGATTCAGGATGTTGCTGCGGAAGAGATTCGGTTTCATGACCTTGTAACGGATGTGATCGAATTCTGGCACAGGCTCATCGGGATTTGCTTTCACAATCGTTGCCTGTCTGTCACCATCGAGTTCGACGATTTCAATCGATGGCATCAGGCTTTGGAAGTCTTCGTCGCGGTAGACGGCTTTCGGGGTCGCTATCGATTTGGTTTCTTCTCCGAGAATGAAGTCCTTTTTGGTGGTTGTGGACTGTGGTGAAACTTCTTCTTGGTTCCGGTTCTGTTGGTTCTCCTGATCGTCTTGGCTCAATTTGGACCAGTAGCAACGAATCGCATCGACTTTCTGCAAGAACTCATCCTCCGCCGCCTTGCCAGCCAAGGGATGCTGCTGCTGCTGTTGCTGCTTCTCCATTGACGCCCTCTTCGAGTCGACAACTTGAATAACTTGAGGTCGGGACATTTTACCCACACGCCTCAACGAATCATTCGGCTTGATCTTAATTGGTCGTGCCCGGTACGTGTTGTACACACGTCTGTCCTTCGCCTTGCACACCTCCGAGTGGGTCTTGACAGTGATGGTTCCGGTTAATCTCTTCGCTTTCGATGGGGTTCGGGTGAGTGTCCTTTTCGGAGTTGCGGCAACTAATTTATGTGTGTCGTTAGTGTTTTCCTCGTTCTGTTGCTTGCTTGCACTTCCATTAGCACTTTCTGGTTCCGGATTTAGGCTCGATGTGTGTCCATCTATGGAGTCTACTTCGATGACATTGTTTTGGGCATCCGTTACAATTATATGAAATGCTCCTAATTCAATCGTAGTGTTGTGCTCTTCTCGTCGTCCTTCGCCTGCTTCTTCGTCGGTGGCAATTATTTCCTTGCAGGAGGCTTCCACTTGAATTGATGGCGCTTCCTTTGGCTTCTCGACCTCCTCTTCGGCCTCGGAACGCGTTATGTCCTTGTTCACCTGTTCCCGTTGACGTACTTTTTTGTGTGCACGTCCGAAGCGGTTTATTGAATCATAGATTTCAGCTGTTTCGCTACTTCTGGTTACAATTGTTTCCTCGACTTCCTTATCGTCCTTCAGATTGTAGGATGACCTCAGCTTTGCATCGATTCGCTCGGACGCTTTAAGGCTCTTCCCGATGTTCACGTCAGGCAGGCTGTAGAACTGGTTATCGATTAACTGGTGATGGTGCGTACTCTGTGTTGAGATGTAGGTCAAGTGTTCCAGGACTTCTGCACGCTTTTGGTTGGGAACGATAGCGTAGTCTGAGAATCTCTTTAGCTTTTTTTTCTCGACTACGGCTAGGATTTTCGGCTTCGAATCGATGACAGATGGCGCATTCACCACAGGAACTGTCAGTACGTGTGCATAGATTGGGTTCTCCACTTGCTCCACGGGGATTACCAGTGGTCTCTCTGGCGGATCATAGATATCCTCAATGGAGATGTGCAACAGTGATGTGGACTCCTGCTTCTCCTCGACTAAAGTACCCTCAGAGCTCTCCTCCGAAGATAGGTACACCGAATCATAGGCTATGAGTGTTCGCTGCTTCTCGCTGTTCTCGGTCCTCTGTTGGCTTTGTTCCTCGGTCAAACTTATAACTTCGAACTTCTCGTCGTAGACCTTACTAAGGATCTCCTCAACCCTCTCGATGTCGTATTCCTGCTCCGAATTGGTCAAACTGTCCGACTGATCGTCCGAGTTGCTGGTGGCTGTAGTCTCCGGGAAAACACTGCTCTGGCTGAGCTCTGGACACGACTCCTCACCCAGTTGCGCCGAGTACTTCCGATGCACAGTCGACTTGTGATGCCTGCTCTGATACAAGCGCTGCTTCTCGCCGTTCGACTCACTCTGGTGATGCGAATTCCTAAAGTATTCCGAGTTCAAGCTCTCCAAGTCGCTCTTCTCGTTCTGCCAGATTGATTGCTGATGGGCGTCCAATCGTTTCAGGTTCTCGTAGTATTCGTCCGACTCACGCGTTATTGTCGTTGTCTCTGGTGGCTGTGCTATTGCATCCGGTGGCGGTGACTCCGCTGCTACGGCAAGCGGCCGCTCAAGTGCTGTTGGCGGCTGATGGTGGTGATGCAGGTAATGATGGTGGTGGTAGTAGGTCGGTTGTTTGGAGCCCGTAAATCTGTAAAGAGAGGCAATTAGTGGAAATCGTTTTCAATTTAAATGCATGATCGTCGGCATCAGGTGGTGACCTTCAAGTTCAAGTTGAAGAAAAATCACGCAAAGTATGCGTGTGTGTTTTTTGTGATTACAAGCGCGCGCGCCTTCGATGTGCTTGAGGGCGTCTGTGAGACATTTCGGATGTAAAATTTTCTAGGTAATCACAAATTGATGCGTACCTATGCATTCGCGGCATTGTTCAAGCTGACATGGGTGAATGTGTCCAAAGGGCATTAAGGTGGGAGGTTGGGTAATGCTCTTTGACATTGACGAGAAGTTGAAATGTGAATTGAATTGAGAGATGATTGCCGCCGTTGCCACTCAACAATTGAGTGATGCTGAGTGAAAATTAATTGGAATTTTCCAAAGGAGATAACACTAGTACACAAGCGATTGAGGTTTGATGACATTGACATGTTTGACTTTCCCATCTCTCTGGAAATTGCTGGTTGTTTATTGATTGATGAACTCTTGCGGTGGAAAAGCCGTCAGCTGAGGGTGATTTGTGCGAGTTTAAGTATTTGCATGGATGACCAATGAATTATAGGAGGGTAACTCCAGTTCTTTCGTATTAATCGATTAATTTACATATGTACATGTACAGGTACACCCACCGTAGATTTTTACTGCAAAAAGATAAAACTACGACAGAGGCCATACCGTGGGTACCGTAGCGCAAGTGGTTAGTGCGTCGGACTACTGAGCCAGCGGTCTTGGGTTCGAATCCCGCCGCAAAACACCTAAAAAGTTTTTCACAGTGCCCACCTCTTTCGAATGTCTGACAAGCATCAAAGAGTATCATTTGTCACGATTGAGCTTCTCAACTCGCCGTTCGGAGTCGGCAAAAAACTGTAGGTCCCTTCCATTCGTGCAAAAATATAACACGCACACACAAATGGTTGTGAGAAGCAGGCCCAGGTTCACCTCGAGCTGTAGCGCCAACTAAGTAAGTAAGAGGCCATACTTAAGATTCCCAATCTTAAGACGACAACCATAACATAGTATCCAAGGCACGAACCAATTGCCTGTTCAGAGAATTTTTACTTTTAATGGAAAAATCACGAGGGTCTTTATTTTGCTTAGATTGAATAACGGTATAACTGTCCAACCGGGCTGTCATTCTGGCCAAGCTTTGATATTTATGCTCAATAAAGTCTGGAAAGTCATCACCAAGACTCACGCTTAAATGACGCTACAAAATTTAATTTTTTGACCATGTGTGACAAGAACGAGAGTCAGACAGTGTTTCAAAACTCAGATGTTAGGTTTCAACTAACTCTATGGGTGGTGTCCAGGATAACTAAAGAGTTATGCGTTATTCAAAATGTTGTCCTTGCTTATGATTCACAGAAGTTTTTTCCAGATTGTTTGTGCCAGTGTAATACCTTCGCAGTAATCATCTTATCAACTTATTTTTATTTCGTAAGAAATACATTTTCCGGAGATGTCTGGATTTGAAATGTGAACCATCAGTGTGGCAAGCGACGACGGCTACCGCTACGCCACAGCCACCCATACAAAACAGTGGACAATTCTCGAAACTTATAGCGACTTTGTGCCGCAAAATTGTGTTTAGTGCGGACGTTAATTTTTAGATTAGCATGTGCGTGCGTGCGGTTAGTGGGAACCTCGAATATAAGAAATGAGTGCGAGATACGAGTTACTACACTCAATGGAGATTTTTTCCGTACCATAATCAATTAATATTTCTTTGAGATGTGACATCAAGAAGACGACACTACGTGCGGTGTATTCGTGAATACTCGGGAGAGTCACCCACAATTGTACGGAGTGAAAGGAGCCCCCATAAGTCCAAATTCATAAAAAAAAGACAAAGACCTCCGCTGCACGGAAGTGCATATGGAACATTAATATGTCATTGTAGTTTTTTTTTTTTAAATTATTTATTAAAATAATCGAAAAAAATTTTGAGAAAAATTGAGATCAGGCCTACTATTGTGTCGTACTTTTCAGTTAGTTTTGGCCATAGTCCGCAGTTTCCCTACTTTCATTGCCAACTCATCGGCAAACTCGTTGCTTTCTACAAGAGACTGACCAGGCACCCAACATAGTCCTATCTGGTTCTGCTAAATGCACTTAGCATTATTCGGCAGTTCCTGACTGTTCGTTGCATTATCAGGACCACTAAAGTCCTAAGTATGGCTAGAACTTCTACCTGAAAGAGGCTGAAGGCATCCGGGAGTCTTAAGGATACCTTAAGCCCTGTGTTCATGCAAAATATACCAGTCCCCGTTTCTTTAACAGTTTTAGATCCGTCCGCGAAGACTGCAGTGTCTGTATGCCGAGTTACTATTATTCGTCCACTCTTCCCGTACAGGGTTTTGTTGGCTTTGCCATAGCCGGGTAAAAATAGAAAAGAAACAAAAAACAACAACAAAACCAAAGGCAACAACTTTTTTTTCTGTCATCAGGATTGAGAAATAGAAAAGACATAACAATTAGAGCTGTTGCAAACTTACTTTTATATTTGTTATCAGAACAGTAAGTCCTGTCGATTAAAAAATACTAAGTAAGCAAAAACAACAACTTAACCAAAGGAATAAATAGAAAATACACAAAAAAAAAACCAAAGGGAACACCATTCTTATCTATCCTCACAATTCAAAATAGAACAAAAAAAAAAAAAAAAAAAGGAGGTCCCCCACCAGGAGACGAACCGGGAACCTATGAGATGAAAAGCCGACATACCATACACTGAGCTACCGCCCATTTTAAAACATGAGTATCCAATTTGGTATATATTTACCCGGTAACACTTTTTTGGCGTACATTTTTCAGTACAAACATTAAGCGGTTAGACACATTAATGTCAAAAACAGAAAACGGCTCAAGTTTGATGATCTTAGTAGAATCGTTTAACCTTCGCTTACCTTGAATATTTATTCCAACAAAAATAACACTCCCTTTATGTTGTTCTACTTACAGGCATTCAGATTGAGGTGTAAGTTACCTCTAATCACCCCTCTGCGAAACTGATTAATCCTGTCAGAATGTGAAATTCTTCTGAATTACAACGGGCCGCCATATACGCTGCACCCAAATAGAATTCTCCCATCAATCTACTATATATATACACGTGAGAAGACAGCGAACATTAAATGTGCCCCTAAGGACACACGATCGTAACACGATCAAAATGTCCAACTATCTGTGATCAATTTCGGTTGAATTCCCATCTGCTCCGTTTTCAATGTTTCGGTGTTGCTTGTTTTCGCATTTTTTCGAATTCATCCCTTGTAATTAAGTTCATTTCCAATCCGGTCGGAATTGACCACAAGGGTGTATGTCTCCATTTACAGCAAATCACTGTTCTAACCGAGTGACTTTTTATGGTTAGTGGACTCGATTGTTGGTCTTCCACCGCTGCTGCGCCACTGAAATGTGAAAAGAAACAGTCCGCAAAAATAATCACTGTCGACAATCGTCGCCGTCGATTTATCCAAACCAATCATCTGCATTACTTAATTGATTCATTTATTTGAACTGAACGATGACATAGATTCATCTTTGAAATAAGAGTTTAAAAAAAACAACTGTATCTTTTTTTGTGCACCAGAGTTTTATCTAAGTCATAAACCATCCTTAAGCATCCCATACACAAACCAATCGCTTTTTTTATTATTTCATTTCACCATAAACTTATCCCCGCTATAGAAGTTTCACTCAAAAACCTAATTAAACAAAACGTAATATATGTATTTTTGTTCCCCATTTGCCATTTTTCATTTGTCATTTCTAAAGAAATTCCCAGATGGCGCAGCGGCGTGAAGGTGAGAGTACTACAAATTAACAAAGCTGCAAGTTCCCTCTTCTAATTCCTAGTTCCATTGGGATGGGAAATGACACATTTATTTCTCTGTAAATAATTGTTTTCGCAATTGTATTTCATACATGATTTACATGCAGACATTTATATATGAAATAACTTTACGATTCAATAAAAAAAAAATAAATAAATAAAATAAAACAAAGCAAACTGCTTTATGTTCTTTTTACGATAAAGACTTCCACCAGAAACGGGAACCATCTGCCGGTGCACATTTCCCCCAAAAGCAAAACACATAAAACCACTCATTCATTAAATAAAAAAAATAAAAATAAAAAATAAAAAAATAAATATTCACACAAAATCAATAAATGAATTCCCAAATCAATTAACAGCCAAATACTGGCAGTTGGTTTTTTTTGTGTGTGTTTTTTTTATATTAATATTCGCATAAGCAAAAGTACAATAACTGGCAATTGGTTCCTCTTTGCGGACTTCACGAGTTGTTAATTTTATTTTAATTTAATTTTCATATAGCGAGAAACTGTTTTGAACAAAAATAACCGCCATTTCAGCAATGATTGCCGATTAAATTTAAATTTGCAACAACAACGCTTTTTAACTTGTTAATTACACAGAGTGACTTAAACGGAAACTTTCCAAGAACAACCACAAAAGGTGTTTTCCCCCGGCCATTTGATTTTCGCGGAATTGATATTGAAAATCTTGAAACAAATATCCGCAGAGCACAATTTCAATATTGTTCAAAATTAAGACATCTGTTCGTGTTTAATAAAAAACAAAGGAAAACAAATAAGGATGTTTTTTTTTCCTTTCCACGTGTTCCGTTTCTGTGTCAAAAGGGAAATGGAATTCCGCGCCATAACCCTCCCCCCACCCCATGTTTAAATATTTAAATGCAAATGTAATGAACAATTAGGATGTCGACTTGGCTTCCCTTTGCAATTCGCAAAAAGAAAAGAAAAAAAGGATTTCAGCTTTCGATTGTGATTTCATTTTTATTCCTGCCCGAATGTTCACAATTTAATCCTTGATTGAGAGTAATTTTAATTGAAAACACCCCTGAGACGACGAGTGCGAGTGGAGTGCTTGAGCGGAGGAATAAATCTCCCATTTGAACTAATTTACTTCATGTGGATTAAGGGACTTACCGCTATATACGTGCAGATGATGGCTGGAGGTATTGTGGATTTTATGGATCCAAATGCCAATGAAATATTTATTTTCTGCACTTGAGTCTGCTGGCATTTATTGGGCCCATTTGCCAGGAGAATGATTTTTGGCACATGCCAACGCCGAGTAAATAAAATTTAGTCTTATAGTAGTAATACAATTCGATTGGACTATATAAACGGGTTGTTTTGTTGGGGTTATTTTTTTTTCCTAAGACTAAGTGGCAGCGGGTTTAATTGACTGGAAGAAAAGAATGCCGCTTGCAGGTTAACACGTTTCTTTTATTTAGTTATGTAATTGGAAATGATTTGGCACGTGTGCCTTTCAGGGTTTATTTAGCTACCGGTATTTTTTTTTTTTGGTCAATTAGAAGTGAATGAAATCAGCCCGTAATCTAATGCTAGGTTTTGTTTTCGGGTTAAGATCTCAATTCGATTTGAATTGAGTGTCAAGGACAGCCAGTTATTTGTGGTTAATCGTAAGGGACGACTCCAATTGTCTACCTACCAACAGTAGGTTGTGTACCGTTTAAGTGGTTGTTGCTACTAAAAATGATCTAATTAGCTAAGAGTGCTTGGTAAATAAAGAATCGAAGTAATAGCCTTCAGCTTTATGAACTAGTAACAAAAAATGACTGTAAATGAGAACGACAACGACAGACATGAAATTGTTTTGTTTAATTATTTAGCACCGACCAGATCGTTTTAAAAATATCCCACAAAAGGCTGAAGCATAAGTTCTCTGTTAACAAATGGATACAAATAAAGGACAGGTGATCATTTTTCTGTCAAGTTTATAGCACTTTGACAACCACGTATAAGTCAGCGCCATCTAAGAATATGTATTATGCTAATTACCTGCTAATTATCAAGAAAGCTGTGGCCAGAATGCGGCAAAGCAAATGCCAGGAAACTTCTACAAAAAGTTAGGAACTCGCTGTCCATACTGATAGGAGTGCAAATTGAAAAAACTGTGCGACTGTATCCAACACTCCCGACATGTGTAAATATCGCGGATGGGCTGTGAAGCTCCACTTCATTGGAAAGAAAGTAAATTATAACCAGTCTATGTTCGATATAATTCAAGCCAATCATTTATTTACCTATACGCATCGAATAATACTCATCGCATCCCCTCCATGCGCAGCAGTCGACTGCGCAAGTGCGCACCCGTTCGGATTTTCGTCCCTCAAACAGATCTGCCCAATTGAATCCCCCCACCGGCACTCTTGTTTAATATCTGAGCGACTCCTTGCCCCGCTCTCTCAGAAGGATAACTAACAAAATCAAACTTAAAAATGAACTCAGAACGTATCTATCTTCAAACTCCTTAAATTTGGTTTTATTTTATGTTCTGCTTAGCTTTTGTATTAAATTTTAGCATGTAGGTACACATTCTTTTTTTAATTAACTTAAATTCTTCATTTTATAGCCCATGTAGCTTTCTCTTCTAATTATACGTTTTTTCTATTGTTCTTATGTTGTGTACTTATCACTAAATTATAAGATATTATGTCGTTATGAAATAAATAAATAAAATAAATTTTGTCAGGAAACGAACCTGGGACCCCTAAACTCAGTAGGACTACGCCAAAGCCGCCGCGGTTATAAACAATTTTCAATCACGTTCTTACATAAATAATATTAGCTTGTAGGTACTATATTCTGTCATCTCATCACGAATAAAAAAAATGGAAAAGTAACAAACAAAAAAAATCAACAAAACGAAAAAAAACCGCCCCATATCTACTTTAATACACTGAAAAAGATTCTGTGACTGAAATGACATGAATAAAATATAAATTTAAAAGAAAACAAAAACACAGGAAAAGAAAAAAAAATCGCCCTGGCCGAGTTTCGAACCTCAGCACCGCCCCTGCTATGAAATGTGAATTTCAAATTTCGTATATAAGATTCGTCCTTGTATGGAAAAATCCCGGAAATTTTGCTAACGCGCGCTTAGATGTTTAAACATCAAAAAGAGTTGAAAAATTGCGTTAAGTCAAATTCAGTGAAAATTCCAGGTTTGCTTATGGATTTTGGAATGCCTGTCATCAACAGGAAGAGTTTGGTCCTTTTCATGTTTCTTAAACTGTCCCTTGTTATCTTAAACTTGAAGTGTAAGCGCTGCATTGGAATTCGCTGTTTTTTTCTTTTACTTTTTTTGTGAGTGTTAAGTTTGTGTGGATCGTGGCGACCCTAGGATGAGTCTTAGATTGCGATGCTGTATAAAAAGGCTCATTTTGCGTGGAAAATGGTTGAAACAAGTCTAAAGGCTCTCACAAATATTGCAAACGACTGTCTTTGGGTATGTTTACCACTTTGCTTATGCGATTGCAATAATAATTTCCCTTTTGTATTCCGGGGGAAGAACTCTGAGTTATTGAGGAATCCATTTCATTGGCTTTATTCCACAAAGTTTCATCTGCATTTTATGATTAAAGTGGCAAATCATTTGGTTTTGATAATCTATACCTTTGACCTGTGAGTATTGAAAAGCAGAAGAAAACAAATTAATGTATGGCATAGGAAAGGACACGAGTAGTTTGCTGTGTGCCATTTGACCTACCGACCATTAGGAAAATGGGAGACGACCTTGATATACTGTTTTCTTATTTTTTATTGTGTTTGTATAGCTTTTAGGACTTTGATAGCTACCGGCTATAACGACCGCATTTGGTCGGTCCCTTGATAGTCGTTACAATTGACTTTCATTGTATTTGTGGCGTATACGTAACTTTTTTTCTATTTGAGAATTTCTGCTCTTTTTTCGCTATTTTCTTAAATTAAAACAAATCAGCTCCATAAAATTGGCAAAGGCAATTGCTCATTGTTTTGCACTAGCGCCTTGCATGCTAATAAGCAAAATAGCCGCAGAAAGGTAACTGGTAACTTCAATCGACTGACTGATAGTAACGTTTTGGTATTCATTGCGTTTTCGGTCATCTGACAGGTTTTCTTTCAACTGAGAAAATCGATGGGAAATCGCCAAGAAAAAAGCACCAGCTGTTTAATGGCTACTTTTAAATTTGGAAAGTGGAAATTTCCTACCTACTCGCATTGACCGGAATGGATTTCAATACTTGATTACACTTTATGTACGAAAACTTGGTTTTGTATGGGAGAGACGTCCTGCTTTCTGATCTTGATTCTACTTCAAACAAGAAGAGATGCAAATATAGAACCACATCTCAATTCAAAGCAATTGAAAAATGGCACAATATCCATAACACCGAACCGCAACGTTTCCTTACGTCAAGAGTAAAAAACAAAGTTGATTCTCAAACGAGAAATTTGTTACGTAATTTTGCACAAACAACCGGTTAAGTCACACTTTTTACGTTTTTCTTATAAAACAATCTTGAACTTGCACCAAGTACGAGCATCTGCAGTTCTCAATCAAAAACTAGAAAATGCATTACTTAATAAAACTGCACGAACGAGACAAACACAGAAAATCACGAAAAGTTAGTTCAAAACGCCGCCCGGCTAAAACTCAACTGAGCTTGTAAAAATCTGAAAATACGACTCGCACCCTCAATCCGATTCCGTTTGATTTGCTAAATATAAATACCTCGAGTAATTCTCAAGTCACACACTCTGACAGATTGGAACCGCAAAAATAAATATATGCACAAACAAAACAAAACGTCTTCTTCAGTCTAATGACTTAAGCCAACAAACACACTTAAGGGACCCGTACGAACGAAGGCCACACTGAGATACTGGAAAACATTTACCTTTCTTTGAAAAAGTCTCGATTCACTAGCCTAGCACGGGGTATTAGCTGGGAGCGTCTATGACTGTTTGTTGTTGAAATTTGTAAGTCACTAAATGTCTCCTCACGAATCACTGCCAAACTTCTCGAGCGACGTAAGCTGCATGACTCGTTTCCAATGTCAAACGGTTGATTGTATAAATTCGTTGAGTGATAACCACTTTCGTCAACTGTGGGTAATGAAAAATGAGAAATAGAAAATACACGATAAAAGAGAGAAGCAAAAAAAAAAAATAAATTGTAATTTATTACACAAAATGTCAGAAAATGATTGATTGAAATGACAGATGACAAATGGTGGTCTGGTGATTGCAAGTGAAAAAAAAAATGTGCAACAACTCACGGTAATTATGTGGCGACTTTTCGTATTCTTTGTCCGGATCGATTCGCCAGTAGAATTCAGCTATGTCGAAGGCATCCTCTTTGTGGGTGGAGTTTTTGTAGTCCAGCGATCGACTTGGACGCAACTGTGGATTATCCTCGATGTATTGAATCGATGACTTGCGATTTGATGATAAATCTAGATTTGATATGGATTTTTGGCGCCAGCCAGAGCCGCGCGGTGGGTTGTAATGTTTGGCAGTTTGTAACGAACTCTGACCCAAACGTACGCGATCCACGTAATTGTAAGTCTGCTCTTTTGTTTTGCTGAAATGGAATTGTGAGAGTTAGCTTTTGGTGAAATATGGTTAAGCAACTTAACCTAGGCTATCGTCCCCAAAGTGACGGCGGTTTCGGGACCCCTTTAAGAATTTCATATTTGGTTAGATAATCTGAATCCCAAAAGTCATTGGAGGTCTATAAAAAAGGTGCACCATCACTTGAGAAACCTGGACTGGAGCAACGAATCTAGTATCTACAGACTGAGTCCTTATACCATTAAATGGTACACGGATGGTTCAAGAACTAAGGAAGGAACAGGGGCAGGAGTGTTTGGGCTCGGAACTAAAATTTTCAAATCCATGGGCTGGCCAGTGACATCAGCATCTTTCAAGCCGAAATCTTGTGCTATTGACAGATGTGCCCAACTCAATCTTGACAAGCGCTACAACAGACGCGACATAGCAGTTATGTCAGATAGCCAAGCCCCAAGCAGCTATCAAGGCAATAGGGGCTCAGATCATCAAATCTAGAATTGTCCGGGAATTCCTAGATAAACTCAACGAAAGAAACAACGTCACCATCTACTGCGTACCAAGTGCATACCAGGACACCTGGGGATAGAAGTAAATGAAGAGACGGACAAACTTGAAACTTGGACAAACAGGAACCGTCTCGACCCTTCCATCGAAGACAAATGTCCAGACTGCAGAAACGGACCCCATGTCACCATACACCTATTCAACTGTGCAGCGAAACCGACAGACCTACTCCCTGAGGCCAAAAGAGACGCGGCCCAATTCCTTGGCCTAGAGACTGACTCGTCCAGAACAGGAGTATGACTGCTACAACAACAACTCCGATCACTGGAGAAGGCAAACAGGACTAAGTCCTAGACAGAAACTCAGCGCTTAAGAAAGGTGAAGAAACTTTTGGGTAATTACAACTTGAAGATATTCACAGCTTTCATCAGCCTTGACAAAAATAAGCTCCGCATCCTGACTGCATTGTAAACTCAGGGGACATCTCAGGAAGCTAGGTCTATCGGATGAAGATCCATTTTGTAATGAGTCCAGTGAAACTCCAGAACACATACTGGTGGATTGTGGGGCATTAACCCAGAAAAGATTCAAGTGCTTGGGTAGGTTACAGCAGAGGATCTACAACTTATAGCACACAATCACCTACTGCGATTTCTTAAGGAAATTAGTCTTGATGAGGTGCTGTGACTAATGGAATTCTCACCTGGGCTAAGTGTGAACCAATTCCAATAGGAATAATGAGAGTGTAAAATATAATGAATTGTTACTTCTATACTATGGCAACACTTACAATTATAACAGATACCTAACTTAACGAAATGTAATTAACTAACTTAACCTTACTACTATGTGTCATTTTTATATTCTTTACTTTTTAAATAAATCACTCTTACTACACAGACGTCCTCTTTTGATTGCTTCCTTTATATCCATAGACATCCAAATACATCGACATAAATTCCCAACAGAGAGCGATGTTTCTTCGTATTGCACTTGTAGGGGGCACAATAGATCTTAAGGTCGCGGTGCATCGCACCCTTCAATATTAATAATAATACTCTTGGACGATCGATGGTCTAAGTTTCAACCTTTTCCGATCATCTAATTCTAAACCAAAGAACCTTAAGTCAGAATATCCGTCATATTTTTATGGTCAAAGTGACGCTTAAAAACGTGCGCTGCAATTCCTTTTTATAATTCTAAACGTAGCCCATCATCTCACTGTCTTATTTTATAAATGACTAGTGGTTACCCGGTGCGCTTTGCTACACCCATTGAGAACAGTGTTTATGTCATAAATGTAATGAAATTTTTTCGAGTGGCTTTTTGGGAATAGTAATGACTCTGGTGGGGAATCAAATGCAGACAAATCTATTTGGATTTAAGAAAACTGTCCAAACAATAATTTCCTAAAAACTCAAAAACTTACCATCCGATTGAGCTGAAACTTAGACAATATTTGTTATGAAGCGAGAAGTGCACGTAAATCAAAAGTTAGCTGTTAGTTTTCACCGTGCATTGCTGTAGTAATAATTTTGAGATTTTGGTTTTCATGGCCATCTATCGGAAAAGTTGAAAACTTTTGATTAACAAACATTTCTCACTTCATAACGAATATATTGTGTAAATTTTAGCTCAATCGGACGGTTTTGAAATTTTGGTGTTGCAGCGCCATCTATCGGAAAACTTGAAAACTTTTGATGCAAGAACATTTGTCACTTCATTACAAATATGCATATTGTGTAAATTTTAGCCCAATCGGACGGTTTTGAAATTTTGGTGTTGCAGCGCCATCTATCGGAAAACTTGAAAACTTTTGATGCAAGAACATTTCTCACTTCATTACAAATATATTGTGTAAATTTCAGCTTAATCGTACGGTGAATTAAATTTTTTTTGAGTTCCAGCTCCATCTACCGGGAAATTCGAAATTTTTTGATGTACGAACACTTCAAGCATTAAAAAAAGTATATAGTGTAAGTTTCAGCTCAATCGAATGGTTAGTTTATGAGTTCTGAGGTATCAAACGAACAGCTCATTTTTATATATAAAGATACCATCCAATGATTTTAATGCTGATTTCCTGTTCTTTTCTCTGAAGAAATCTTTGTCAACTAAAACTGCGTACAGTGTATTAAGAAAATGACAGTTAACAGCGCACAGAGATATCTTTGTTCCATACAATAAACAATAAGGGACCTAACAGCCATCCCAGAGGTATTCCGCCAAAAGGAAGAAACCATCTAGTTAATTTAGTTTTTCTACAAAGTGCTAAAGATTTCTAAACAAATGTATGTCACGTGTGTTTAGACATAATGACAATGACTGTGCGTGTTGCGTTGAAATTATAAGCTCACGACTGCAAATGTCATATCTCTCTACGAGTAAATGTTAATTATCATGTATACTGCATTATCACACATCAACAGTGGATATTAATGTGTTGCTATAGGTATTTATAAATGCTCAGGCATTTATATTCTGATTGACATCATAAAGAAATCACTGTGCACATTTTTGATGAAGATAATCTCATTTATTCTTTGTTAATCCTACTTAACCTGCGATCATATAGATATCATATAGATAACATAATTAACAGAGCCAACTCTACGCTTGGCTTTGTTAAACGCTGGTCCAAAGAGTTTTCTAATCCTTATGTCACGAGATCGCTTTATTTTACCTTCGTAAGACCGATTCTTGAATATGCTAGTCAAGTTTGGTCACCCTACTACGATATTCACTCTCTACGAATTGAAGCGGTACAACGCAGATTCATCCGGTTCGCCTTACGCGGTCTTCCATGGCCCGACAGGTATAACTTACCACCTTATACAGATCGTCTTAAATTAATTAATGTTCAGTCTCTCGAAAAACGCCGTCAAATTGCCGATATACTCTTTGTTCAGCAGTTATTAGCTGGAAATATCGACTGTCCCGCGCTGCTCGACAAGATCAGCCTTAGCACTAACCCACGTAACCTTAGATCTATTCCCCTCTTCCGACTGAATTATCACCGTACCAATTATGGTTATAATGAACCGATTTCTCGAATGCTTCGCGTCACCAATTCCTTCCAAAACGCATTTGATTTCCATTTAAGCAGATCATCTCTCAGAAATACCCTACACTACCACTCCATCTCCAATACGCCCCATTCCTAGAATATTAAGTTTAGCCTTAACTTCTTAATTTAGGTTTAAGTTTTAGATTGTTTAAGTTTTTAGTATTAAGAATGCTTGTAATAAGCAAATAAATAAATAATAAAAAAAAAATAGATCTTCTCAAAAGAAGACATTTTCTCTTAAAACATTTTTAAGTACCTACTGTAGTGATACAGGTACTTGTATCAGTGCTGGACAAAAAAGTGAAATTTTGCGAATTAAGAAAGTAACACGCACACACAAGTGTTCTAGTTCAATCGGCAATTATTTTTCTTTTTTTTTAGCACTTTCTTCATTAGCATTCATAATTAGTTGAGATTTGCAACTTTGCTAATTCGAAAGCGAAACTCTTGGGTTGGGAATATTTGTTTACTAATTTTTAAGTTTTTTGTTAGGGGGGGGGGGGGGGGGGGGGGGAATATTTGTTGTTTTGTTCTGCTGATGACCTATTCAAAATGGCATGCATACGTCAAAACAAGTGTCATGTTTATAAGGAGAAATGTCATGGGATTAAATAAATATTACCATAATTTGTGGGAGGATTATTTGACTGATTTATTACAAAGACATAAACAAACATTCGTATGTCCTAATGACTTCGATTAGATTGAACAAGCGGGAGGTGGTTAAATGTTACAAAGTCCGCTCCATCTGCTGTCGAAACATTTGCTCGTATTCCCTCTTGAGTTGGGATAAGGTTGGTCGACTTTTGTCAAACGAATTTGTTTAAAAAGATCTCATAAATTACCATAACAGGAACTGAACGCGTCCAGCTATTGAGATTTGGAATTGAAATATGTACCGTTATGCTACTTGTTTTTTAAAATGAATTTTAGTTTGTGGTTTGTTACGCTATGGTCTATTCTATGGAATGGACCGGACCGATAAAAACAAATCGTATTGCGGTGGAAGCCTTAAGCGTGTAACACACTATCGATCAAAACTGACAACCAAAACTGATTTCATTTTTGAATGAAGAGTCTCGTGTACACACTGTTAGTTTTGTTTGACACTCAAATCATCGTTGTTGTTGTTATTTTTCGACCCGCTCTACCTGTGTTTGCTTTTTGGATGACAAAATGTGTGTACACACAATCGAATGAAAACAAAGATGGCTTCTGATCTTCAGTCAGTAGCAAATATTTTTGCACCTCATCAGTTTTGATCGACAAACTATCATTCAGTTTACACTTCAGTTGAAATTCAGTGCACTTTTTCAGTTTTGAGGGACATCAACCAAAACTGTCAGTTTTGATCGATGCCTTACATAAATTTTAAGTTATATTTTTAAAATGGTCCAGCCGCTGCTCACAGTAGTTCTAAGACAGAATAGAGCCGAAAAATCATATCGACTACTGTTCAAATACGCAAACGACTTTAAGATGCTGTTGCCGGGGAGCGAAAAAAATGTTTACCATACAGGCGAAATCCAAGAAACAAAATGAACGGAGCTATGCCCTTTCGCCTGCTGAAGATTCACAACAGATTCATTTTGTAATAGCACTTTGTTTCAGAACTTAATAGCATCCATCAGCTAAAAACATACCAAATAATCTTAACCAGATTGACGTGTAATGAAACCCGGGCGTAGACGTTAATGAATTAACAATTAAAGCTTTTTCTACCAAAGGTGTAAGCATTGAGCAGCGGAATGGAATTCTTAATACACTCTTACAAAATCCTTTAACATCACATTCGTAAGGCCTCTGCTTGAATACTCGAGCCAAGTATGGTCCTCTTTCTACGAATTTCATATCAGGCGAATCGTAACCTTCCAGCGCAGGTTCATCCGTTTCGCCCTACACAGTCTACACCATGCCCTCTTTGAAATGATCTCCCTTAACACCAATCCACGAAGCCACCCTAATTTCCTTTACCTCCATATAATCTTACTACTGTCAAACTAAGTCTTAAGCTCTTAAGTTGCCCTGTATCGAGTTTTGAGTGCTTCGTTGTTTTGTATAGTTTAGTTATGTTTTTAAGATTAAGTTCATTTAAGATTTACTATGTGCTTGTATTAAACTAATTAAATTAAATTAATTCTACAAAAGTGCAAGTAACTAGTGTCCAGTCTTTTTGTTAAAAGATGGCGTTCGAACTCCATCTGAGAAAAATCTCTAATTTTATTGACTTTCATCGCAAACATACAAAACCGCAACATTCCCAGCTTACAGCATACAGACAAACAACACATCATTGCAGTTCTTTCATTCCAAAACGATTTATGTATCTGCAATGCTGTGTACCTAAATCTGTTGCAGACACGTCCGACGCATTGAACGTAACCACGCAAAAAAATAAATAAAATTGACTTAATTAATAAGAAAAAAATGTCATCACATTAGTCTATGCGATAGTGAATAGAACTTCATTAAGTTTAAAAGCAATAGGGATAGTCTGCCACCTTGTGGCATACCTTGTTTGCTAATTCTTTTATCAGAACTGACTAAGGAAAACCGAATTCTATAGAAAATATTTTTGAATGGGAAATATACTCCACTCCACAGTTAGAAAAGAGTTTCAACAGTTTTACCATCCTGCATGTATTTCATTCCTAACCTACAAAATCTACAAATTCACGGGATTTGCCTCACTTTGTCTTCATTTAAAAACTCGAGCTAAAAATTTAATGCCAACTAACCAATTTCCTTAAGGTTTTCCTATAATCGTTTTGCAAAGCATTTACTTTAAAAAAAACGGTTATGTTAATACCCGCTAATATCATGAAGATTTCATCTAATGCTAGTAATTTACTCTATTACCTGTTATAAATTCCATTTAAGAGGAAAGCACACCACCACAACGAATTAATGTACTCCTCCCTCACTTGAGCATGTCGAAGTGGAACCGCAATAACCGAATATGCTAATACACAACTTTTAATCTGAATATAAAATGCAAATTCATGTTTTCTTTTTTAGCATAAACAATTTGAATAGAAAAACATGCACCGCAATGAGAGCACATATGAGTATGAGTGGATCAGCCTTAGAAAAAGGACTATGTCCACACAAGTAACTTTTTTTTATTTTAATTTATTCCTTGAACTCATTGAAATGATATATGAGCAGGTTTTAGCTTTTATGAATTTTAAAGGAACAAAGTTTGCTGAATAATAAGAAAGGTTCGACAAAGTCTCACAAATTAAGGACGACGAGTTTATGCGGAATGAGGTTCGTGTTCTAGAGTTTACACTTCATTCTTATTAAGTGAAAAGTGAGTGTAAACCTCCAGAGATGAACGTAAGAATGAGTTATAGGTTATTTAACGCTTAATACGAGTTTTTGAGTACGAATGTAAAAGACATTTTAATCCACAAAAAAGGATACCGATACTCACGTACGAGGCACTTGTCTGGTGGAAAGCAGCTCTCAAAAGAAACAGCGGCACTGGATACTTTTCTGCATCCCCTTCTTACTCGATTTGCATATAATGCACTTGGCAAGTAGGAGTGCGAGTAGACTCACTCACTTACTTCAGAGATAAGTAGAAGCTATGGTCATAGCGCTGTTCTGAGAGAACTTCAAATCTCGACAAAACGGATGACATCCTCCCAGTTCTGGATTTCGCTACACCGTATGAAACGCTGTACCCGGAGAGAGAAGTTTGGGGGAACATATCGCCTACACGGCAAGCACACATTACGGTTTATACGTATGTGTCGAAAACCGACAACGGCACAGGCTCTGGTATCTTCTCAAGAGAACCGGAGCTAAATGTGTGTCTTAGACTTCCGGATGACTGTAGTGTATTTCAGGCTGAGGTCCTAGCTGAGAGAGCGGCGGAGCTGTTGATGACGAAGCTAATAATGGATATGATTATCATCATCTACATCGACAGTCGGGCCGCTCTCAGAGCACTAAAATCGTTTGCCGTCAAATCGGCAATCGTAGAGGGATGTCGCTCAATGCTCAGATCACTACGGATACTCCGGCGTAAAGGGAAATGAACTTGCGGATGAGCTAGCAAGGAAAGCAGGGGCTCTGCCTTAACTGCCTTTTACCGCCATCATGCGGCATTAGGGCAGAACTGAACAACACGATCATAAGTTTGGCGGACCAAAGATGGTCAAAAATAGAGGGGCATAGGGTATCCAACGCTCTCTGGCCGGCCATAGACCGTAAAAGAACCAAGGTAATCGTTGGACTGAATAGGGCAAAGCTGAGAACTCTAATAGGAATACTCTCCGGGCACTGTCTCTTAAAGAAACATGCCAAAGGAATGGGACTTTCAAACACGGACAAATGCAGATACTGCAACGACATAGGAACATCGGAGGATATCGCACATATCCTTTGTGATTGTCAGGCTATAGCCTGCTTATGGGAGTTACTTCTTTAATACACTGGAGGAGGCTGGCCAAACTGGCCACAATAGAATTCTAAAATTCTGTAGGGAAATACAATGTTTTGATGGAAGTGTTTCGGTTTAGGTAACATCATACGATAGTCCCAGGGGATCGCGATGGGCCCATTATGGTGCCTAGTGTTTTTGTGATGGCTCAGCCTCACAACCCCTTTTTAACCTAACCTAACCTAATCTATTGTTCTTCATTTGTTGAATAAAATTGATAAAATTGACGCTTTTAAGTCAATCGTGTAAATCGGGGGAATAATTCTATTTACGGTTCTGTCAAAACTACATCAATCGGGCGTAAGACTATTGAAGCTAGCTTTACGCTTTTTTGTCAATCGTGTAATCCTGTATCCTTTATTCACTCAATACTGGTGACACAAAATGTAAAATGAGAAATATCTGTTTTCCATTCGGTGTCCCTCAAGGGAGGCATATTGGACCGCTTTTGTTTTTCCTTTTTTTTTTAAGAAATGCTGACTGCTTATTGTTTTATGCGAAGGGAAAAAGTACTGTTTACATTTTCATTTTCTTATATCATTTCAGGTATGCTTGCGCACACACACTAAATCTCTATTTCGTCAGCCGAATGCTTATGGGTTTTTTGTAAGTATTTATACGTTTTTAATCTGTCTTTCGTCCGCACTGTATATTAAGGAATATGCCATTGAACCAAATTTAAGAACGTTCAGCAGCTGGTTTACTTTGATGTGACAGGTCGACCTGGAAAAGCAGTTCCGGATGTCGTAGTTCAAAGCTACTTTCCTCCAAAATATAGCAATCGAATTATTAGTGTTCCACTTCGTACACCTCGAGACTGGAGAAACATGTTTTAATGGATTAAAATGCCCAACAACTATGCTTAAAATCCATACAGATACTTAGAAGAGTGTATGTGCACTTCATCTACAGTCTAAACAATGTTTTCTAATTCGTAACGTAACAGACAGGTTTGCAGTCTTGAATCTTTAACCCAAAAGGCTGTACTGAGCTTTGTAAATTCTGTGACTATAGTCAAGTGATGGTTGAAATTATCAGAGAGTTACTTCTTATAAAAGGATACACAGAGGTTTAAGGACAACAATAGTTTCCAGTGAAATAACAACGCATACTTTCCATATCACTATCAAACTATTTTAATCTTAAAATGGATTTATCTTAAGAAATACATTTCTTATTCTTTAACCACAGACACAGACAGTGTCAAAGGACCTACATTAAATAATGAAATGGAACTATGTAAGTGTCACCTGTAAAAACTTACCACAGGGGATAAGCTACCCCATCCTCTATCACCTAATCTGATTTGGAAAATAATACTGGATCCTTAACTGGATTCACAAGTACTTGGTTGCACACAATTTAACAGTAGCTAAGTAGCAGAACACGATTACATACTACATATATGGGTAAGAAGTACTGAGTTAAATCCTTCACAAGGATTATGGCTGCGAATGAATTTCTGTGGGAAACAGCTTAAGAATGTTTCCATTTTGGCGAGTACTTAAGTATGAATTTCACTACTTATGACTTTGATATAGTTGTTTGGCAACAAAGTTTTTATTGATAGTTGTGGAGTTGGAGAATTAAAGGACGCCCTGTTTTGCGGACAACTCGCATTAACGGACACCTTTTTGGGGAACCAATTTATATTTTTCCATACAAATAAACGGACAGGTAGAGTAAGTGCGGCAAATATGGCCCACCCTTAACTTTTTTGGACATAATACAGACAATTTAACTTCAATTCCTTTATTTTATTTTCTTAAATTTTTAGAAATTATTTCTCTTTTAGTCTGTCTTAACATAAAATATAAAAAAACATCTTAACAAAAAGATATAAATAAAAAATTAGAGGAACTTCAAAAATAACTTTTTAAAAAAGTGCGGCTAATATGGCCCACTCATATAAAATCATGTTTTGTCATTATACGAACTGCAGAATTCGAAAATAAAATATCTGTTCTCGTTGCCAGAACAATATTTATGGGCCCACATTGTACACACAACACATTGCACCCATGCTTCTCCCCCCTTATCTTTAGAAAATATACTCAAGCAATAAATGTATTTATCAGGACTTGCATCAGATAAGTCACCTGGAATGAAAATGTCCTCACTTTCTGATGAAGTAAGTTCTTCAGCACGTTGATTTTTCTTTCTGCGCGGTATTGTTGCCAATTTGATCCAGGCCATACTACAGAAATCTATGGTGGGCCATATTACCCACATAAGGCTTTTTCACTTTTCTTTTAATCTAAACACATTTTTTCAACTATTTTTGAGGTTTTGATTTCATACGAAGAATTAAAAATGTCAACATCACACAATCATAAAATGAAATATTAATATTTACGCAAAATTTGATGTAAAAACACTTAAGAAAACTTACCAAAAAACTACAACGCAAAGTGCAAAAACATAGCCACGTGTTTTACCGCTCACATATATAAGCCAGACTAATCAAATTACAGTGAGTCCAAGCCAGTTGGAATATGTTTGAAATGGGTGCACAGTGGGGTTTCTATCCTTTTTCAGTAGCGAGATATTACGGTGGGCCGTATTACCCACATGGGCCATATTAGCCGCACTTACTCTATCATTAACGGACAAAAAACTTCGGTCCTGTTTCTGTCCACTTAAGAGAGTGTAACATTTTTATTAATTTTCAAAGTTCCATTTCTTACTTAACCTAAACTGGACCTAAACTGGTAAAGGAAATAAAAAATAGTGGTCTGAAAATGGAACCTTGTGGCATGCCAAAAACATCGGGAACTTGACTAGAGGTCTATTATTTTATCTGTTCTTTAAAAAAGTGAACTTGTTTGCCATAGACGCAGAACGTCAGATCGATGCAACTAAGAGGACTACAATACTTTTATGTTTAATCTTTAAACGTCGTGCTAATGATGAAAAATTGCAAAGTGAACATTTAACAAGGGTTAAGCTTTGTTCATTGAGGTTATTCCGAAAAATTCAGAGCAGAAAAAATATCAGGTTTTCGTATTCAATGAGAAAAAAATCTGTCCGAGACTGTTATGCTTTATATTCAATGACTCTGCTCTGAGGTCTGAGCCTATTTTCTGCACCTATACCAACGTACTCTTGAGGTAGAACAGATTTTTGAGAAATCAGCAAAATCAGCTTTGCTTGCATTTTGATTTTTTACTTGAAGTGAAAAGTAGATCGACGAGATTTAAGTTTATCAAATGGAAGAAATCGGAAAGAGGCCAATCAGTTATGGAAAATGCTATAAAGAATTTGGAAAACCTAAGTACAATAATCGACAATGTAGTTGTCAGTTTTGACAACTAACATCTGGCTGTAATTTTCTGTTCTAACTTGATTTGAGATTTTTCACAAATCTGAACATTGAACAAAGCAGAGAATTAATTTTTCCTTGACACTGACAGCAATTGTCAAGTGCTATCAAATCATAGATTGACAGCGACCTCTGTTTTTGTTTTATGACACAACGTGACATTGACCAAATGCTATAAAAAAAAAAACGTTTATTGGTATTAAATTAGTTACAATGTAATGTGCGACATGGTTTGAAGTACTTTATTACATTTAAACTTCATTATAATGATTGACAGCAAATCAAATGTATGATTTGTCATTGTATTTCTATAACCATTTACGACTTAGTATGGGATGCTCAATGAAGTTTAATTTTACTGTCGATACTGACAGCGATCCAACAGTTACTTTAATAATTTTATAGCAAATATGATTGGAGATTTTTTCTCTCAAACGTCATGATGACATATTGGAAAATTTTAATTTCTCCCTTTACACTGACAGCTACAAAAATTTACTTTGTTCTCAGTTCGTTTATAGCGCACCGGACACGTGTTAAAGGTTTTATGCAGCCCATTTAGTTAGTTCAAAGAAACATTGCAACAATTTCGATGAGACGGAACTTAAGTCAAAATTTTATATTGTCGTTGATCCTTCATACAAACACGCCATTTATCTCATCATCTGATGAATTTGTAGGTGGAATTTCAATTACTTTTACAGTACAAAAAATAGGCATATTCAGTGTTCTTTTTTGTAATTAAATTCAAGATCTATTGAAACATTTTATACGAGGAATCATTATTTTTTCTCGACGATGCTCATTATTTAATTTTATTTTATTTTTTTTTTACTGGGAAGCAACAAGTATTAATCAAGTTAATGCCTCTTACTACCTTACCTGCTGACTTGACTAACAAACACTCGATGTGTGGTTAAGTTAAATGGAAACTATTTTTTTTTTCTTAAACAACTTTTTTTTAACACTATCGCGAAACGCGAACTTTAACGAGTTCTCTTGTTTTTTTTTTATAGTAATTATCACGATTTCAACAAGTTGTTTTTCTACATCACTTTTATTTTCAATATTCAGTACACAAAGTGTTTTATACGAAATGTTGAGGTCTGTTGTTCTATCAAAGTTTATAGCGCTAGTTAAGGAGTTGTGCAATTTAGCAAGATTTAAATTTTTAAATAATTCAAATAAATTAAAAAAAATTACTTCAATTCGCTTTACGTTATCTGAGAGGAGAAGATTGCGTAGGGGTTTTTTTTAATTCGATTCTACTAGTATCTCCACTTGGAAGCTAAGGAAAGGAAATGATTTAATTTATGAGAATCTATTCGAGCGTCGTGCGGTAAGTCGCAATAATTATATTTTTATCGCATAGGAAATCGCGTCTGTAAACAAAGTAATTATTAACACAAATGTATATGTAAAAAGATTTAGTTAAGAATACGTTAATTGAGACTTGTAACGTGTGTTGGTAAGTGGGAGGCCTAATTTATTGCCGGAAATGAAGACTCCACTTAACCTTTTCGTTGCTCTATCCTGACAGAATGACAATAGTTATAGTTAGTGTTACTGTGGATTAGGAAATGCACTTAAAATACGTAGAAGACAGTTTTGATTATGCAACACAAACAAACGAACAACGTTTAGGATAAATTTAAACCTAACGTTAACTTAAAGTTTTTCTTTTCAATCCAATCATCAACACTTTACTTAGCACTTTCCTTCGCTTTATCACTGGAGCCTAACAAATGCCTTTAAAGGATAACATCTAGTCCCAAGTGGGGGCGACAGTAAACACAAAAAAAGGCATTCATTGTCCGAACCCATGTTTTGAATTTGCCCTCCATTTGAAAACACTTGTAATGGCTTTCGAAACAGTAATGTTCCCCAAAACTAAACCATCCCAAGGGAGGCACAAAGCAATCATGAATGCCTATAACCTATAACGAAGCCTATAGTGAATTTATTTTGGAAATTGACAAACCCCCATTGCCCCAATCCTTTCAATGTTTGCTGCGCCTAAGTACGGGGAGAGGACACAAATGTGTAATGAAAAGAAAAAGGATTGGTAAATTGACAAATTAAGTGGGCTGCCAATACGGGTCGATATCCCACGAAATCTCTTCCTAATCCTAATAAACACACGGAAGTTAAAGACCTGGAACAATTTTCCTGGCCACTGTCCATATCGTATTTGTAGCAGAAATGCCTGAACTACAGAGTCACTAATGCTGTCGGGGCTCAGTGGTTCGTTCAAAACTCAGTGTTATCGATTTATTAGTTTTTCTGAATTATTTTTATTGTGTTCCTAAAAAAATAATAAAATTATTTGATGAAAACATCGCCAAGATCTTTGGTATCTCAATGGGCCTCTATAGCTGGAAATTATCTCCCATTTAAAATAAAAGCGATGTTAGTTAGGTCACTGCTGCTACCAATGTTATTATATGCCAACCAGTGTTTTGTGACCTAGATAGTAACAGCTCGCGGAAGTTTAAAGTCGCAATTAATAGTACTGTAAGGTTTGCGTACAATCTGAGTCGAAGAAATCATATTTCTGGCCGCGTTAGGGAATTTTTCGGAATGGACCTACAAAAATATCTGGATTTCAAAACATTGACTTTCCTGTTCAATCTTAAAGTAAATAAGACCCCAGATTATCTTTTTCAGAGATTACAGTTTGCATCCTCAGTCAGATTTGGTGCATTTATTGCACCCACGTTCAATTTTAACGTAACAAGAAAACGATTTTTTGTATACGCCATAAGACTGTGGAACTCGCTGCCAGTTAATATAAGAAAATCAATAGACATTAGAGACTTCCAAAGAAAACTAAAACAACATTTATGCACATAAAAACTAAAATTATGACTTTAAAATTAAAATTTCTAATTATTTAGAATTAAATTTATTTTGTTTATCTGTTGAAGAGTTTTAGAGCCCCCGCAAACTACAGACTTTCTATCGGCCGATAGTTTGATCGGGTTGAGCCGGTTAGTGCGCACACTGGGCCGATGAAATAGTCGGGTTGGTAGTGAATGCGCACACTAGACAAACAATCGGCCGACTGTTCTCGAACGATTTGGTTTTGCTAGTCGTTAAACACATTTTGCAGAGAATAGTCGCTTAATGGTAGTTAGTAAAAAATGTTCCAGAGAGGTAATCATTGCTCTACGCCCAAATATGTCCATAATTCCATATTTAAATACAACGAAAAATCCAGATCTTAAAGAAAATTAATTTAAAATTCATAGCAAACTGAGCTATCGAAAAAAATCGGCCGACTTTATAGTCTGTAGTGTGCGCACGTAGAAGAGCGCCGTACTGATTAAGTAGTCGGCCGATAGTTTGCCGATACTTTAGTTTGAAGGCAATCGTGTAGCCTATCAAACTTATTTATCGGCCGATATCAAATCGTTGTAGTTAGCGCACTCTCATATATTTTCATACTGATTAAGAGCCCGACTAAACTGTCGGCCGACAAAAAGTCAGTAGTGTGCGGGGGCTCTTAGGGTTTGTTTTATTCTGTTACTTTGGTTTTTTTTTTTTTTAATTATTTGTTTCAATACATTTATACATAATATCTAAGCAATACATCTTAAAAAGATTATTTAAATTTAAAACCTTTAATTTTCATTATTTTTGTCTATTAAAATCAAAATGTAATTTTATATGTTTATTGTTAATATCTTCTGTTAATAATTTGAATAACCTTAACCGTAAACATGTTCATAAAGTAAATAAATTACAAAATTACAAATAGGCTAAAGTGTGCTGGTAATCGTTACTGCCGGCCACTGCTACCTAACCTAACCTAACCTTTGATAAAATGACAACGGGAACGCACAAAAAATATGCATTTGAACTTCCTTGACAGCTGCAGTGAGTTTCATTATATTTTCATGTCTTGTCATGATAATTTTGCTTACCGAATTCGAATAAACAAAGCTCTCAATAAAACACAAAAAAAAAAGACATAGAATTCGGTATATTAAGAGATAAAAAATGTTTAAATTAAAAATGTGCCATTGTGAATGTGTCAGAAATATTCGGGTTTTTGTTTACGTTCTTAATTTGGCATTTGATTGGAATAAAAGTTAAATCAGTTCAAGCATCTGCTTCAATAGAAAAGTGGAATATTGTTTTTAAAGCAATTGCGATTTGAATCTTTAATTTCATTTAAAAAAAAGGCCATGGAAAGGGAAGAAATACATACAACGAAATCACGCGTAACACTATCAAAAAGGTAAAACATATAAAAACAATTGCTGAGATTACTAAACGTGAAACCAAATAGGTACTGTCGGTAATATTGTTCGGAGGTACCAAGATGGCAAATTAACAAAGTTGATAGAAAAAGAAGAACGCTTTGCTGTGAGAACAATTAAAGTTAATCCTCGTTTCAGTGAATACCTCCACAATTGTGAAAGAAGAAGAAGAAAGAAGTCTTAACTGAAGGTGGAAAACAAATATCGGTATTATTATGTCTAATGGAAATGGACGTGTAGCCAGAACAAAAACACTTTTTAAGTTTGCGCAATAGACGAATTCGGTTAAGATTTGATGCGGAACACCGAAATAATAATGCAAGTTTGTGGAAGGACGAGTAAGGATACAATCTATTTGGATCAGATAGAAGGACAATGGTTTGGCGAAAGGCAAATGAAGAGCTGAGAAGTCAGTATACAAAAATCTTCCTTAAACATGGATGAGGTCATTTAATGGTATGAATAACTATAAGCAAGGTGTCATGAATTTGGGTTTTAAAGACGTAGAACATTTTGAGGGAGAATTTGAGACGGATAAAATGGGAATTTTATCAACATTCAAATTCTATCAAGGAACGACCGTAGTCTGTGAGTGGGCTACTCAAAAGAATCTATTGGTTCGCAGACTGAATGATGGAATGTCCACGTTGGGAAGGTTTAGAATATTCGTTGAGTCAATTTCATCTAACTTCTATTGATTCTAAGCTCATCAATTTTAACCTTAAGGAGATAGGTTATTTGAACTAACCCAAGTTAGTCTTTTTTGGATTGACTCAATTCTGGATTTTTGAACTTTTGTAGTATGGATACCACACAATAGAGGTATTCCAATACAGGTCACACAAATGCAACATATGCATGTATAATAACCAAACTGTCAGAAAACTCACAAGTATAGCGCCTTAATATTCCTCATGTTCTATTTGATTGTGGAAAGAAAGCTTAGTTTCTAATAACACACCTAAATCTTTTATAACACCAGCACGAGGAATGACAACACCATCGAAAGAACGTGTATACTTGAAAGGTGATTTATGTACGTCGAGAAAAGGTTATGAGGTGACAGATTGCCCAATCTTAAAGTCATACGTATAAATTAATATAAAGCATTTAGAAAACATTAGTAGAAATTTAGCAATATCATTTACGAACAGGATAAAAAAGAGAGGTCCAACATGAACCCCAGAAGTCTCAGATATATATGATCAGAAATAATGTAACAAAATTTTACACCGTGTCTCCACGAGACATTTCATATGGCAGGATTTAATTGGAAGAGAAAAATGAGTAAGTATAAGAGGCAAGCCATCAAAATGGCTGATGGAGATCGCCATATACCGATAGCGTGCCATCAATAGCTGGATTCTTCGCAAGCTATTGATGTCTTGCTATTTTTTCTTTTTTCTTTTCCATTGAAAG
This sequence comes from Brachyopa scutellaris, assembly GCA_949775065.1. Taxonomy (NCBI): domain Eukaryota; kingdom Metazoa; phylum Arthropoda; class Insecta; order Diptera; family Syrphidae; genus Brachyopa; species Brachyopa scutellaris. The sequence goes on from OX459113.1 coordinate 119,064,086, forward strand.
CCTGCCATATGAATTGAGGAAAAAAGAAAGCCATTTTTTTTTTTGTGTAAATATATGTAGGACATTGTATGTTTGAAAAGCGAAATTTTATGGTCAAAAGCTTTGCCAAAATCCGATAAATAACATCAAACTGATTACGTTTACCGATTACCGAAACCACGAAAGCTGTGAACACTAAAATATGGGTAAGAGGGTGCAGGGAAATAACTTCACGGGCAATAACTTCACATGGGAAATAACTTCATCTCGAGTGGGGAAATAAATACACATTTTTGATGTGAAGTTATTTCTCACTGAAGGTGGGCAATAATTTAACCAGGAATTTTGTGAAATTATTTCTCACTTATGGTTTTTTCGAAAAACACAGGGGTACCGTGGAATAAAGCCGAGGCTGAATTTGGCATTATCTCTATTTTAAAATGGAAATAAGGCCAAATGAAGGAAAATTTGACATTTGGCTTTATCTACTTAGAAAATTCGCGCGAATTTTTCACTATTACTCTATCTTATGCTCAAAAACTAAAGATTCCATTTCAAAATTAGATATTTTATTTTTTAGCTTGCATGGCCAAGACAAATTTTAAATTTAAATGGAATCTTTAGTTTTCGAGCATAAGATAGAGTAATAGTAAACATTTTGCGCAAATTTTTAAATATTCATTAAAAGTGAAATTATTGCCCACCTTCAGTGAGAAATTACTTCACATATTAAGAGAAATTATTTCCCACAAAAAAGTGAAGCTATTGCCCACCTTTATTGAGGAATAATATCACATCAAAAATATGCATTTATTTCCCACTAGAGGTGTGAAGTAATTGCCCGTGAAGTTATTTCCCTGCACCGGGTAGGAATAGACCCTATTGCTTAACACTATGCTGATTGGATTTTCAAATGAAATACAGTGGAATCTCGGTAACTTGAACAATCCAATAACTTGAACATGCCATTTTTCCCCTACAGGTATTCTATAACTTGAACGGACAGTTTTTAAGACTCGATACCTTGAACTTTTCCATGAAGTACTCTATAAGTTGAACAAATGAAATACTCTTTAACTTGAACAAATTTTATGTGACAACGAATTTTTTTTGTTTTGATCCAGTAACTTGAACAATTCAATAACATGAACGGCCCTGGTTTTGTATGTGTTCAAGTTAATGAGAGTCCACTGTATAATCATAATTTCATGTTTGAAGCAAAATTCGAAAAGATCATGGTTAGACTGTTAAGCATGCTAAGACGTAAACATGTTTTAATTCCAGCAAATGGTGAAACTCTTTCAAATGTCTGCCAATCATTCTGAATTTCATTGGTCCTGAAATTGTTTTAGGTCTCTTCCCTGTGCCCAGAGTAATTGTGACAAGCTGGGCTTCAATTACTTCTTCTTGAAGACTTTTATTTACATATTTCTTTATTTATCTAAAAGAGTCACTGAAACTATGGACCTCGTCGCATGAATACAATCACTGTTCTTCGTATCGATTTGAGTTATATAAGAGACATAATAAATCCTAAAAGGACTTTAGGGTGGTGTGTGTTGAATTTCAACTACTAACCCTTTCTTTCATCGCTAAGTAAATCCAACTATTATGCTACGCCTTCCAACTAATGAAATACACAAATACACATATGTAATAGCTAAAGGTTCCGGTGGTGGATTCATATGCTAACGCATGCGAAGTTATTGAGTCGTGATGGTGGAACGCTAAGCAATCAATCAGCCTTGGTTCTAAACAATGAATCGGCAAAAATCCCACAATATTCGTGACTCTTATCTGAAGCTTTGTCCAAGTAACCAATATCAAAACATGTAATCTTGTTTATTCCCCGAAGCAAGCATGTATTTACCTCCAAGTTTGTGTATTATCCAAATTGCACTTTGAATCCGTATGCCTCCGATAGTAAACAAATATTTAAACAACAATAGATTTATGTTTTAAAAACAGAAATCACGAATTTTAAAACAACTATCCACTACACCCCATCGTTAGGCACTTAAAAACTCACTAAAATATCGTTAAAATATTTATTTTGAACTTTATTCTTTTTTTTTTTTTTTTGTGTACTTTTCACACTCTTCGCGGATGATGGTTGAAAAAAAATTAAATTATTTCCGGAACCGTAAATAATGGAAAAATATTGAAATTCACTTCTCTTTCAGAGATTCACCTGTAATCAGATACAATTCTTAGTTGAGAACTACCTGGTGCCCAATTAACAGCCAACTTCAAACTCTCAAGTACTCGTATCTAACATATTTATACAAGAGGTCACCGCAACAAACATCAGTTAACCATCTGGCGCTTGGTATCCCGTATTTAGAAGTGTGTTTTCGCGGTCGAGTTCGGATGTAAACTGAAAACCATGCGCGTGCAGCTGATGCCGCCTTCCTAGTTCACTCTTGTGACTCAACTCAACTCCAGCGTTGTTATGACGTAGCGTCGTAGCTGGTCTGTTGAATAATCATTTTTTTTTTCATTATTCAAAGCTGGGGGCATTTTGTTAAAAAAAAACCTCAATTGTTGTGTGGTTTTTGAATATTGTATTTTTTCCTCCCTACACTTGATAGATACACAAATACACAGTACATCCACTCACATGTGTGTTCTGTACCCGCGTATATCGGATGACAGAGGGGGATCTTGTCATAGCCCGAGATAATTGTGTCACTTTTGAGTGAACTTTTGACGGGTAGCATGCCTCTGTGTGGTTGCCTAATTTGTATTGTTCGCTTTGTGTCTGTCAAAATGGCATTACCATTGTTTGTGTTTATTTATTTATTTATTTACTTGTTTTGTATTGTTTAACATGGAGGGCTTATGGATTTCCAGATTCATGACCTTTACCTGTTAGTTTTCCTCTTTTTTTTAGCAGATTTTGAAATATCATGAACTGATTTGCTCGATAGATTTCAATGCGGAGTCTAGAAACTCCACTACCCCGTTTTGTTTTTTATCAATTTGACATTGGTGTGATATTCCGTTTGGGTTTTTGAATACAACCATAAATGAAAAAAAAACTTTCTATTAATTGTCACTTAATGGATTCGTTCATAAATGATTCTTTTAATTTTTGGGCGGCGCCGGCGTAGTTTTATGCTTTTATTGGTTGTGCAATAAATTTTACTGTGACGTGATTCCGTTTAGCTAATCGCCAATCAATCATCTTATAAAAGTTAAGCGTGGAATTAGAGGAAAGGAGGACGATTGATTGGTTGCAGTCATGAGCGTGATCTAATGTTGATTGACCTTTGGTCAATGAGGGTTGAGTAAGTAAGCACCAGTAATGCATTGGATTCGCTTTGGTGTGTACTTTGTTTACTTTTTAAGTTATTTGACAGATTTTTATGTAAGGAACTTGACAAATGATGTCATTGTTATAGGTCTTGGCATTTATCAGCGCAATACATATTTCACCGCTCAGTGGTCTTAAGATATACACAGATTAGGCTAGGTTAGATACAGCGGCTGCCGGTATTGCAGCAAACTTAGACCTATATATATACCTATATGTATTTGCTCACTTTTCACTTCTATTTCATTTTTTCCATTCATTTTAATTTTTAAATAATGAATTGCAATAGCAGATTCATCTCACATTTATAGAGTAAAGATATAGTGCTTAGTATCTATTATAAATGTTGTTAAATTGAATTAATAAATATACAAATAAATATACAAATACAAAATATAGAGTTCCATTGTGATACTAAGGCTTGTGCTCATGAGACCATTTGGGAGCTTTATCTAGGGTGACCAGATAGCAATGATACTTTCTCGAATTGTTGCCGTCAAATTTACCAATGACATCCAGCTGTCAAAATACTCAGTCGAACGCAACGTGTGGAAATTATTAAAAAATAGTCCCAATTCAGGCTCAGTTGTAAATACGCAACTTGAATTTCATCGTGAGGTCGGTTGTTATTATGGCTTCAGTTGCAGGCAATTCGTCGTACCGTGGAAAAGTTTGAGCGTGAGTACACTCTTTTGCACCTTAAGCCACCAACCAGACAGAGATTGGTGCGAAATGAAGAAAACATAGCCGCCGTAGCAGCCAGACGCAGAAATGTCGATTCGGCATATAGAGAAGATACGAGTATATTTAGAGCGATGCTAACCGACAATCTGTGGCCAGAGCTCGACAACATCGATATAACCGAGCTATGGTTCTAACAAGACGGCACTACATGCCATACAAGCAATGCTCGAAGTTGTGAAGGAGAAATCTGGCGACTGGGTCATCTCACGGCGAGCGTTCATTAGATAGAGATTTAGATTATTTTCTCTGCGTCTACGCCAAGTCCTTAGCCTACGCTAACAAGCCAACCACTTTGGACGAGCTCGAGGCCAACATTCGAGACGCTATTTGCGGGAGTAACGCCGTACCCTATTGGTCCGAGTCATCAAAAATTTGACCGAGCGACCGCTTGAAGCACTACCAACAAAGCCGTGGCGGCCATTTAAATGGTGCTCAATTTTATATCTCACACCGTTGTTTTTAATTTCAATTTTGTTTCCTATCGTTCTTATCTGGTCACCCTATATAAAGTGAGATAGGCTTCTAACACCCCTTTGTGCTGGGTCCCTAAGATCGTAGTTTTCTTCTGCACGAAAGACCTGGGCATGAACAGCGGAGATGAGTAGTACATTCGTGTTCTTTTGAAAAAACGCTTAACCTGGTTACTTGCCTGCCTTTAAGGCAGTGTCCTGTGATGACACCAATAGTCTTGCTTATTTGGATGGATCATTTTAGATCCAGCCTATGCCAGATCGTCTGGTCACCATTCCATCTTATATTGGTTTTATTGATTGCGTCAAGTTTAAGTGATAGCTTAGGGATAGATAGGGCATACCCATATTCTTCTTGTCCGATACGATAGGTATTGTTGATCCTTGTTTAGCGAGTTCAGCAGCTTTTCTCTGGAAGGTCTGTGCCCCGGTCCCCAATGAAGTTGAATATTGAACTGCTTATCCATTTCTGTAAGAGATGACGACAGTTGGAGGTGGTCTTTGAAGTAGATGCTACTGATTCCAGGGATTTCAAAGCCGCCTGCCTATCCGAGAAAATGCTTATATCGTTGGAAATTGTCACATTCCTCTAAATCCACGACAACGTTTCTGAGATTTCCGCTTGACTCACAGGGCAGTGATCAGTGAGGTGGAAAGGGAGATCGAGGTTTAATTTGCTGGATAATCACCTCCTACACCGTCGTCGTTGGTCTTAGAACCATCATGTAGAAGTGTATAGACTTTTCTGCCTTAGCTTCTATGGCATCGCAAAAGGATCTATATGGAATGTGGACCAGGAAATTGGGCGTCGGTACTGTATAGTCTGTATGGAGTATAGAATTGCGGTCAAAATGGAGTGCTTAAGGATTCTCATGCCTTTCTGTTTCGTATTTTAAATATTTTTTTTTTGTTTTTGAGAAAAACTCGAAAAGTCAGAATCTTCAGAATTTTCACAGAAAAATTTACAGGTAGAATTTCGATTGGTGTTACTCCAGTACGAATTTTTGAAAGAAATTATTTTAAAATCTTTGAATTCGAGATTATTTCGCGATTCAAGATTTCATGGCGATTCAGCTAACGAACAAAAGAGGAGTCCTCTAAACGATCATTTAATTACTTCATGCAACTTTTTTGTTGTTTTATTCTCGTCAACCCTTTGAAAGAATACATAAATGGTCATGCAACCCGCACTTTATTACGTGTTTTCGATTCATTACATGCGTTCGTGTCGCTAATACCCGTGTGTATTTAAATATATTGCATTGTTTTTGTTCGTGAACCTTTACCGCATCCATTGTATTTAGTAAATATGCAATCTTAAAACACTATTTAGAGTGCATAATCGCTTCGTTGAACACTTCAATTGAACTGCGGAAGTAAATTTATTCGATGACAATCATTTCAAAAGCCCGGGGTAGGGGCGGGCAAAATTTATAGACCATCCTAAAGATACAAGTTATTGACAATCAAAGCTTAATGTTAATATGCAATAGGTCAGTGACTTTTTTATGTCTTCCGCATCGCTTTGAGATTGTATCTACGAGTATGTATCTATAAAGTTCTTAAAGTTAAATAAAATAATCTGTGTACATATATTTGCTAAGTTGATCATTTAATTTTTAAGATAGGGTGACCCGGATCAATATTGAAAAGAAATTACAGCAGGTTGAAAGGGTACTAACAGAGAGGCTACTAACTGTTGTAGAGATTGTCTTTCTACCATGTTTTCAATACTCAATGCTGGTGTACCGCAGGGTTCAACTCTTTCTACGACATTTTTTCTAACATTCTCTTTCTTTCTTATAATTCAGCGGCCTTGCTCTCTATTTCATTTCGAAAGTCAATCCTATTCTTTTATCTCTAAGCGATTTTGTTATCACCAATCAGTATACCTAGTCTAGTCATAAATACTGATACAAAGAAAAACTTATGCAAAATGAACACGCGCTGATATTTTTAAAAACAAATTTATACTTTTTATTTGTCAAATCACTAGCTACGAGTTATGGAAGACTTCATTCGAAATGGCCGCCATTTACCTTGAAGCATGACATGAGACGAACTGGCCAATCATCAATCGAATTACGCAGCTCATTCATTGGAAAGTTGTCGACAGCGCGACAAGGGCTCGCTTCAAAGACTCAATATTTCGGTGATGAGTTGATCAGGCTATTCCTTCTAAAACGGACCACAACTTCTAATTCAAAGGGTTGAGGTCCAGACTACCAGCTAGCCAATCATCCAATGTTGCTGTTGTTGGGTTAATTTTTTTTAGCCACTCTTGAGTGGTTTTCGCCTTGTGGGCTGGAGCAGAATATTGTTGGAATGTCCAGGTGCTTGTACGCGAACATTGTTTGCCTAAGAGGCTTAACGACATCTTCCAAAACAGTATTTTGGTAAGAGATCACTTCTTCACATTCCATGATTGTAAGCGACTAAAAACAAAAATCTTTTCCGCGAGGGGTTAAATAACGGTTAACATAAAAAGAGCGAACTTTATTTAAATCGGGTGCAATAAAAATTGTATCAGTATTTATGACTTGACTAGGTATTTGTATTCCCTTTGTTAAGTGCACTGCGATGTGGACTCGCTCTCGCATCTGTCAAAATTGAAATAAAATGGCGGACAATTGTGACCCTTGGCATTGTCACGTGATTCAGCGCCATGTTGCCATTTCCTATCCTTTGAAACAAAACACACTTAACCTGTTTAAGCAAAATGTTATTAAATTTTCTACTCCTCACTTGAAAATTCAACATCATCTCAAGAGGACCCCGTCTCTACCACAGTTCAAGTTTCGAAAAGTTCTGTTTTTTTTTACAAATTTGCCAACAATTACAAAATTTATTTGCCTGCACAATGGCTCTGACGGTTGAACTCGAAAGTTTTGTGTTTTTTTTTTTTTTTGTAGAAATTATCTTGCAATCAACATTAAAAATTTTATTTATCTACGTCCTCTGTTCATTTGGAATGTTTTCGAAAGAAAAGTTTTCCAGTTTAAAGCTTGTTATTTCTGAATAAGGGTGGATTGTTGTTTTCCTCGTTTTCCCTTTCTAGTTACAGCAATTGTCTTTGTGTCCCTGTCCCCCCCTCAGTGTGGAATTAAACCATGAATCCTGTATACACGACAATAATAGTTTATTGAAAAAGGGACAACTACCTTAAACTTTCGTAACTTTCCCCTTCACAAGAGCGTTCCCGTCCAAACATGGAAATACCTACATAACACGTAGTCAAGGCGGTTGTTCAACTTCAAGGCGACTTTGCAACGTGTGACTTATTCTTATTCAGCTCAGGCAGTTCCAAGACAAAATAAATCGAAATCTTACACAAGTACTTGAAATGGTGTCATTTTTTTTTTTTTTTGATTCCTTATCTGTCACAAAGTGGGGCTGTTTTATGGTTACGAATGACACCCCCAGCTTTGGCATTGTCGTTGGAAGGAGCATCATATCCTTAGTTGGGGATTTTTCTTTGTAAAAAAAATAACCAAGATGGTGTTGATAACTTAAGTGTTTCTTTAATAAATGTACATTAATCCCATTAATCCCGTTACACTCGGGTTTGTTCACTTATCCTCGGGGCATGCGAAAGTCCTTTAAAGTGCCATTAAACATATCCAAATGATGCTGAGACATATTTATATATTCGTAATGGAAGGATAGACATGAAAAGAGCACATGATTTATGACGGCGGCAGCTTTGACCGAGTCCTTTGATGACGTAATTTACAGTTGGAAAAATAATGGAAATTACTATGGCTGTCTGGCTGTGGTTTTATATTTGAATGTCACAGACACTGGGTGGGGGTGGACCGATTAAAGTCGATATTTATTTAGGCTTTATGAAAGTGTGACGTTTCGTCAATTTAAAGAGTACCAAGGAAAGTGAGAGAGATCTGTGGTGTTCTGTGGTTTTCTAGTTTGTACTTGAGCTCTACTTTAGGCACTGTAGGTGCCAGAGCTCTAGAAGTAAGATCAAATGCCGTAAGGAGTGCCTTGAGTTGAGCTTACCATTTGCATCATTTTTCGCACTTTTTAAACAACACGCTTTCTAAATTCACATCTGCAACGTTTTCGATGCACAAGGACGTTGAAAAACTTTTCAAAGGGCAACGTAATTTAAAACCTCTACTCAGTAATCAACACAAGTCGTCCAATACTTGATTATTCGAAGAAAATAACAATATCCAGTGCGCCAATCCAAGAATTTCAACTCAATATCAAAGGCTATCTATCTATCAGACTACGTTTGTGGTAAAAGATCTCAAGAGCCGCTGAACAGATTTTAATGATTCTTTGGTATAAGATTGCTTATTTCTCAGAAAAGGTTTATCCATTAGCTTTGAATGAGATTAATTTTTAGTTTTAGAGTTTAAAGGGCTTCAACTGAGAAAACGAAAATCCAATTTAAAACAAACGGCCATTACCTCGCAGCAGCTTCTCCCATGTTATTGATATTCAGTCTCAGATAAATTACATTCAATACGCAGATTTTAAGACCAAAATCATATCTGTCCAGCTGAATACAAAATGCATTCCAAAATGTTTTTTTTTTATTTTTTTTTTTTCCAAGCAAAAGCTGAATCACAAAATTTTACGACATTTTTTGAGTAGCGAAGCGCACCGGGTAACCACTAGTCAACATATAAAAGCCAATTGCTTCGCTTATTTAACGGTAATAGAATCAAGTTAGATGGCAAAGACTTTCTCTGGGTGAATAACAGCAAATGTTTAACTTTTTGTAACGGTATATCATTTTTCTTGAAAAGGAAAACTTAATGTCTATGGAACTATTGAGACAGCACAGTGAAGATAGTGTTGAGATTAAACAAATGCAGTAAAATGGCTGACACCTCTTAAGTGAGTTTTCACTACAAAAAGCCATGACCAAGTATTAGCCAATTCCAAAAACAAAAATTCAAATTTGTAAAACCGCGGAGTAAAAAACTGTCAAAAGCTGCGTTGACTTAAAATTAAAAGTCCGTGTTGGTCAAACGATTATCAGGAAAAGGAAAAAGCTTCGTAAACAAAATTCAAATTTAAATGAAATCCTTGTACGGGCATTTATATTTCTTTAACGTTTCAATTTGAAATTGCCTACGTTTTATCTAAAAATCTACACTTCTCCGCTGTGCTTTTATTGCTTTCTATTTCTACGTGTTTAGGTACACCATGCCTACATGAAATGAAACCCAAAAAGTCCTCAATATTTCGCAGCTTATGCAAATTATTCAAATTACACAGGGAAATAGTGTAGGTTTGTGTTTATTTTGAATGAATTTATTGTACTTCAACTGTTTGCTTTTTATTACCTTTTTGCTTTATTCATTGTCCGCACGTTTTTGAATTGGTATGAAAGTTTTCCTAAAGTGGAAACCCTTTTTTTTTACCTTTTAGGGATGGGATGTGCGTACGAGTATGATTTTAATTTGGAAAATGTATTCAGGGTTTCTACGTTACGATATTTTTATGATGGAACTGTAGATATGTATTTTCAATGCATTGACAATTGTTGCCAATCAAATAGAACTTGATCCATGGAAGTACTTCAAGAGGCGCATACTTTTTGATTCAAAGCTTGTTGTTACCATCATATTTATGTGTAGGGTACTTTTTTTTAGAGGTATAGAACTTATTTTTAAAATAAAACAACAAATTAAATGGAATGACCAACATTTTGGCTTTATTAGCTCAAAAATTTCATGGCATTTACTGTTTAAAAATAATTTCTGGCATATGACCTCTGCGACTGCGCCTTATGAACGCCATCCTGTCGGTCCAGTTCTGCACCACTTTTTCGAGCATACCTGGTCTTATCTCGTCAATATCGCGTTGAATGTTGGCTTCTAAATTATCAATCGTTACTGGTTTATTAGCATAGACCAGAGATTTGACGTACCCCCACAAAAGTAGTCCAACGATGTCAAATCACACGAACGAGGTGGCCAATTCACTGGTCCATTTCTTGAGATGATTCGGTAACGAAACGTTTGGCTCAAGAAAGTTTTTGTTGCACGCGCTGTGTGGCATGTTGTGCCGTTTTGTTAGAACCGTTTCTCCTCCAAATGATTTCCAATGACATGGGGAATATAAAAATCACGAATCATTTGCTTGTAGCGTTCGCCATTCACGGTAATGTTGGCACTGGTTTCGGATTTAAAGACAAATGGGCCGATGACGCCTTCGGCATGTAAACCGCACCAAACAGTGATTTATTCGGGATGTAATGGAGTCGCAAGAGTTTCATGAGGATTGTGCTCACTCCAAAAACGATAATTCTGCTTGTTTACATACCCGTTAAGCCAGAAATTAGCCTCATCGCTGAAAATGACTTGACGGTAAAAATCTGGTTCAAGTTTGACGAACAGAGCGCGAATTTTGGAAATAAATTTCCACGATTTGTAAACGTTGTTCTGGTGTAAGTCTTTGCATGTTGATTTGCCAAAGTACACTGAAAAAAAAGTCAAACACACTTCGGTAGTATGACAGCTAGTTTAACAGTTATCCCTATCGGAAGTTCTATACCTCTAAAAAAAAACACCCTTTATATCTAGACATACTTAAGTCCGACATGAGTTATAAAAAATGCAAATGTCAAAGTTTACTTAGGCTTATGTGGAAATATTGCAAAGCTGAGCTGCAAAATTTAACTGGATTCTCTCATACACAGCCTTAAAAAAACAACGAACTTGTAAAATACGTCAAATAAAGTGACAGCTGATGCCCAGATATACTTATAGAAATCTCTAAACAAAAGTATACTTATATGTATGTCAGGCCATGAATTATGGATTGCTTGTCATTGTGTGGAGACGTTTTCCAGGCATGTTATAAATATGGTACTTCTGACACTGGCAAAGTTTTCAAGCTTATACATCCTTCGAAGAATCGACTAAGAGTTGACTCCACCCCACTATTTACCTATCAACAAGAATACATAATTAAACAATATACGATTATCCTCGAAATACAGAGAACGAGTGCAGTCACGTATTTGGATTTTCATTTTTCAAAGTGCGCCACTTGAAAGATTAGCTGAAGGGAGCGCTGTCATTTTACTCTTCAGAAAGTAGTTAGGATTCTGCCATGAAATGTTCAATTGCATTTTCAATCACGTAGAAGAGCTGTACACAGTTTGAAGGACTTCTTTCAATTTATTAAAAAATAAAAAAAACATCTCAGTGAGTAGATCCAGTAAAGGGAATGAAAACATCATTTTGAAATCTCTCCAAAGGGTAAGAATTTCTTTTTTATAATTGAAAACTTTTGCAATAAGGAAATATTTTCCATTTTTTTCTTCTTCTTTCGAATTCATACTGAAACGGATTTCCTCCTTCACTTTATGAGAACAGCGGATTGCATTTTCATTTTAACATTTTATTTGCCCTAACTTATGTGGAAAGCATTTACAAAAATGAAATAAAAACATTTGTCTGTCCAGAATCGTTTGTAATTTTATTTTGACAATGAAATTATTTGTCACTAGCAATGGTGTATTAGATATTAGCTAATAGCTACTAAGTTAATGTCAAAAACTAAATTAGATCAATAAATCTAGTGCTTATAAACTCTTGTACATACGATACGAGTAGTCTTAATTAAGTGGAGTCCCACAAGGCTGTGTACAGGATTGTTTGCTTCTTATTCAAATTTAAAATCACTAGTGTGCCCGTGTGAGAACTCTCGTAATAGAAAATCCATCTCCCAAAATCCAAACTTCCCATCCTACATCCAAACTTCGCAAATGATTTCCATTTGTCAACTGTTGGAAATCCCATGGGAAATCATACGGGAAGTGTTTATTCTTTTGGTGTGTTTTTTTTTTGGGTAGAATATTTGTTTTGATAGATTTTTCAATTTGTTAAAATTTATAAAGTGAAAGTGCAATTCGTCACTGCTCCAGGAAATTCTCTTTCTTTTGACACCTCATTTGTTAAGATTGGTTAAGTGTGAGAGTCACAAATGGTACCTATATATATATTGCTGTGTCGCACATAAACCATAGCCTTTGTGTTTATTTTGGTTCGAACTGTCGCCATTGGCTACTGCGGCGGCAGCCATTGTTTCACTATTTGATTCGGTTAAGGGCTATGTTTGCGATTCAGGCGTTCGGCTAAGGACTCGAGAGATGAGATCATCATTTTAAGAAAAAGGAAATGGGCGTGGTCAGAGTTAGATGTGTAAAGATTTTCTGCTCACTTAAATAATAAATAAAAAGTGTATTTAGGTCTTCCAAGCGACAAATTATTATACTAATAAATAGTTTAGAATACTTTTCAATTATATTTGTTTTTTTAAAAATACAATAGAACAAAAATATTGAACGTTTCAATATATGTATGATTGTTATGTTCATGCTTTAAATATGTGATATTGGTGAGATATTTTTCTTTTAGGATAGTGTTAATAATATTTAATGGCATTTGCAAGTGCTAGAGCTACCCCTCTTATACGCATTCTAATAGTTTTCAAATAATCTACCAGCTCTTTTAATAACTCCTTTAAAACTTACTACAATTTCAAGTTATTATTTTTAAGGTATGTACAAGACGTTCTGCAATTTATATACATATAACCACCATTTAACCTCAAATGGTGTCTGAACGTAGGGTTACCAGATTGAAAATGACGAAATGGGGGACATCGCAAGACAAACTGTTTTTGAAAAATATAACACCAGCGTAAAAAAAGTGAAGCAAAAAAGTTAAAGCAAATGAAACATGTCGCATATTCAGGACGTTCTTTGCTTTTTGTTAACCACTCAAAATACTTTTCCCAACACTGATTATATGCACACTTTCTTTTTTTATTCGCTTTTTCTGACGTTTTAGGTACTATTAAACGCAAACGAATATAATTTGTATAATTTGTAAACAAAAACTGACAAAGGACAGATAGCAGCACAAATCATAAACTGACACATGAAGGAACACTTTTACGCGTGAAGTAATATGTAGTTCATTGAGTGGATGCGTTCAGCTTTAAAAGGATTTTGAACTTCAAATGGATATCTTAACAGAGAATCTTTTTAAAAATATTTAATGAAAATATTTTAACAGTTTTAAATTGATTGTTTTCTCTTTTTGAATTTTACTTAATAAGCGACATAGGTTTGTATAGGAGGGACAAACAGCATTTTGTGTATGAAAAAGGGGGACCTCTGGTAACCCTATCTAAACTGACGGAGCCCCAAGTTCACCATATTATAAAGTCTCCAAACAGGGAACATAATGCTATAATTCCTGATCCATTTTATAAGGACTTTCCGAATAGCCATTAAAAGATTTATTTGGTGTTGCTGCGTTACATGGCGTCTCCACGAGACATTACTCATGTCTGAGCTCCTGTTATGCTTGGAAAATTTCAACCGGTAAGACATATCATATCTTCTGCCATCTACATGTGTCTGGATTTTCGGTTTGCCATCGATGGCTTGCCATGAGCTGTCACTTTGGTGAACATTTTTGAATTTTGTTGAAGTTTTCAAGAGAAGTTGTATGAAATGGCATATTCAAATTTGATCCGCCATTTTTTTTTTCTGCTTGCAATGAATGTTAAGTTGTGAAGACGTGGTGTTATGGACTCATAGTAGGTATGCGCTCACAGTTAACAAGTGTCAAATAACGATTGCGTTCAGTAAAGTTACTGCGTGATGAAATTATAAGGCCTATACAAAAATGTTACCTCAGGGCCTACCAAATCGTTAAAGCGGCACTGAGAGGTAGGTAGGTAGAAGTGGTGGTTTCGATGAAAGAAAACCCAAATAGCTGAGCAAGGGTGCCGTTTTGATACCACAAACTCACATGACCCGTTTATTCGAAAGTAGTTTTGAGATAATTATATCAACCCTGTGTAGTTTAGGAAGAGGATCAGTTCTCCAATCCTTTTCTCGGATATCTCTTAAAGGTCGTCGAAGAAAAGTTTGCCCAGTATGCGTTGCCTGGCTCTAGGTAAGCCTGATATTTGTCCAGAAAATTAATGAACGACTCTTTTTCATTTCCATCGTTGCAGCTTCGGCAGAAGTTGTTGTGAGGGACCGCTAAACTAGCTGCATGGTCCCCTATTGGCCAGTGCCCTGTACTAAATCTTGCGATCTCTACTGAGACCAGCTAGTTTTAAAATGTGTAAGAGTGTATTGCCCTTAACAGCACCAATAGGAATATGAACATTTTCCGCAAGTGAGCTATTAAGGGCTGGACCTCTCCTGGCTAGCTTGTCTGCTCTCTCTCTCTCAATGCAAAAAGGTGGCGCATTTAAAACTGCTTACCTAGTTTAAAATGCATTTTTCGCAAGTTGCTAAAAATTTCAAACTCCTTCCTACCTGCTAAATGAAATCACATTCAGCAAATATCGAAGCTCTAATGATTATTTATTTGGTAACACGGAACGGTACAAAAGAGAATAAAAGAGAGAGAGTCATTTATCACAAACCAAAGTACATATCGGAAATAGACAAGAACATCTATTACCAATTGCACATCGTATATCGTCACGACTCCGTCACTTAGCACTTACATAGCCGGTAGTACCAAAGAGAGACAACCAGAACTGTCGTCATTCGCAATATTTTGTTTATTCTTTTTATTTTTTGTGGAAAATAATGAAAAAGCAAAAAATCCATCCGTTCCGCCTTTACGGTCACGCGAAATGTGTGAAAAGGGTTGAATTTGTTATTTACTCCCACTGTGCGATTCTGATGGTCTCTGTCTACAGTAGATGACCGAAACGATACATGACAGTAGGGGTTCTCCTGCTTATGTTGCTGTTGAACCAAATATGCCGCAAGTGACTCGTATGTTGCATGCCATCACGACGATCATTAAATTAAAAGAACGAGTCGTGTCGGTGTGTATGTGGGAAAGAGATATTAGTCCATTGTGTTCTCGTCTCCTGTTCCACTGAGCGAAATGATGAAATGCACGTATGAATGAGCAGACTTCCTCTTGGCAAGAAAGGCTTCAAGGGTACATCCGGTATCACGCGACACGAAACTCTTCGGTGGTCTGTGATTATTATTTTCGTATGAATATTTGAAAATGACAAAAGGGTCATTTGTTGGAAATTTAAAACCTAAAACATGTGAACTTTGGTCCATAAACTTTGATCAAAAGGAGTTGTAAATTGTTGTGAAATGTAGAACTTGATTTGGAGGCAAAAAAAGGAAAAAAAAAACCGAAAGTGGTAATTAAATTTGAGATTAAACGAAGCGATTACGAGAAGAGTAGAGAAATCATTTTGTGTGCGGATTTATCGCCGGTGAATCTCTCATGCGTTTGTGTACGGTAGCATCTTTTATGAACATTTTATTTGCGTTGATTACATTTAGTAGCATCATAAAACAGACGCGATTTTATCTCTGCAAGTTTGGACTCTTGAAAATGGAGCTATTTTAAATCTTGCCAGGTGGCTAGGTTCTTGCGAAATTTATTAATTGAGGCCTTGGAACGTAATCGTACCTTCACAGATGAATAATTTTTTGTATGCGTGATATAAATTTAGAATTAGTAGATTTACGAAGGTGTTAAAAAACCGCGACCTTCAATCGGATTCCAGTCATATTCTTGTTTTTTAATTATTCTTCGATTACGGTTGCAAAAAAAATACATATATTCACTCTAAACTACGTAGAAAAATAATGCCTAAATTTGGCATCACTGATTGTCATTTTGTTGAGATTATTATTATTATTACTAGGCGTGTTTTTTTCAAAACTATATAGGCTTAGAAAATTTTTTCCATGTTAATTACACTAACAACTAAGCCTAGATAGGCTTACGAAAACTAGATAGTTATTCAGTCTTAGGTGCTTAGCCTGGATAGAAAAATGTGCTACCAAACTGTTTTTCGTGAAAGTGAGTGGGAAATATGAAGGCCGGTAGCTATCAACCGAACTCTGCTGTCATTTCAAATTTAAATTATTTCTGTTCATTTTAAAATGGATAGAAAAGAAATAAATACGAATTCATCCGACAAGAAAAAGAATATGTTCCTTATTTTACTATTTAATTGAATTAAATTTGACGAAAAAAATTCTATCCACCAACTTGTTAATGAGCACTTGTTAACTACCGGCCTTACTTTCAATGAAAACAATGCCGATGTGAAACTGTCAAACGTCAATTAGCATAGTCCTGCCAAGTCACTGTTCAGCGTTTTTTTCTCATTTTCCGCTCTACCTATATAGATTTGAAAAAAAAACACGCCTATTATTTTCGAGTTGAAAACATTAATTATAGCTTCGATCGACTGTTGTGAAACTTTGAAGGCGTCCTTCAATGGAATTTCTGCTGCATTTCAAACTGTCAAATATGAAATGTCTGTGTCAGCTTAAGCCAAACTTATTTAGTGACGCAACGCTACGGGTGTCAAATTTAGTTATAAGAAGTCAAATTGGGAATAAAAAATCAATTGAAACTAGTATCAAGTTATATACATACACTGCTGGACAAAATTATAGGGACGATGATTAATTTCTGTTTGACGGTTAACTGCAAGCTACATATCTAAACTTTTTGAAGTGAAACTTCTTTAGCCGTGGTAGGGCAAATTTGCCTGAATCAGACGAAAAGTGAAACGCTTCCCCTTCGCCAACTTCAACAGGCAGTAAAATCTATACATAGTATAAAAAAATGTGGTTAATCTCGAGAATGACTAAACGGATTTAGATGCGGTTTTCACTTTTATGATCTGCATTTCCTGGCGGAATGTATGGGTGTACTCAGACTACTCCATTACTTATAGGACCTGAGAATTTGAGATCGAAGAGGCAAAAAATCAAATTTTCTGTCATTACATACTACACAGCCTTAACTCAACAATGGCTTATTGGATTTAAAACAAGTTTCACTTCTAACGCGCGAGAGTTTCACGTACTTTATTTTATATGCTTTATGTTTCAAGGTTGTCTTTTGGTATGTAAGTGACTGATTTAAACTCATTTGGCTAACGGAAATGCACTTAATTGCATTTGATTGCAGCCAGTAGACATTTAGCCACTAAACTCGTAAGCTTGAGTGTTTCTCCATTTTTTTCGGTTATTCTTTCGATTATCTTATAAAATGGGTATAAGAATATGAAAGATGAAAGTGAATAATTTATGTGAAAATGCTAGACTTAACTGAAGTTCAGGTAGCCTGTGCCATATGTTGGATCGAAAATGGATATTCGTATCAAGAAGTGGCCTCAATGCTAAATGTGGCCAAATTTCGTTATTTTTCGCAACGTAGAACTAGATAGAGAAACCGGTTCTTTGACCAGAAATCGGAGGCAAGTTGGGGAAAGGGCCACGACGCAAAGAGACGACCGATTTCTGGTAAGTTATGCTCTCAGGACCGCAACTTCTGGAAGAGTAAAAAGTTCGGGTATCTTCCAAAACTGTTAGAAGAAGACTCAAAGATTCTGGATTAAGACCATACAGACCTGCTTCTCATCAGAGTAGCGCGTGTTGGCTTTGGCCGAAATTACAAAAATTGGTCTGAGGACGACTGCAATCGAGTGTTTTTCACTGATCAGTCCAGATTTTGCCTGAAGCCATACGACAGACCCGGAAGAGTGTATAGATGACCACGGTGAGCGATATGCGAAATGCAACATCGTTCCGAGAGTGCCTTATGGTGGAGGTGCCATAATGGTCCGTGGTGGTACATATGTATGTATATGTTTGGGAGTACGCACAGAGTTACACGTGCTAGATAATAGGCCTTTAAAAGCAAAGCCGTATGTAAGAGACATTTTAGAAAAAATTGTTGTGCCGTTTTTTCTTTTAATGCTAGATAACGCTCGTCCCCACACTGCAAATAATGTTTCGGGGTATCTTCAAGAGGTACAACTAAGCAAGCACCCTAGTCTCGCTAGCTTGCTCCCCTGACCTAAATCCCATTGAGCATATCTGGGACATGCTGGCAGACAGTTGAAGCAGAGAAATTCGGACCCATCAACTTTGGAGGAGGTTTAAAGTGATTTGCTTGATGAATGGGGCCAAATACCCCACGATGGCATCGATAACTTCATCAGAAGTATGTCAGTGAGACTTCGTGCGGTAATAAGAGCAAGGTATCGTCCTCAATTTTGCTGAGCTTTGAAGGTACACATACTGAAAATTTTATAAATCAAAGAAATCCATTAATTTTGGCAAAATATACCTATTTCAGGTTTTGTGTTGTTTTTTTTTTTGTTCTTACGAAAACAAGTAACGAATTATAGACCCTCATCAAAAAAAATTAAGATAAGTCAAAAATATATTGGAATATTTTACTTTTTGCTTGAGTTCCTCTAATTGTGTCCACCAGTGTAGTTCATACCGTCATTGCAAGTAGTTTTGACAGATGTTTTTTTTTTTTTTTTTTGCCAGCATAAAAAGATACTTAATATGTGGAAAGTATAGTGATGCCTGTGTTTATCAATCAAAAAATAAAAAATAAAAATCAGCACATATTAATTTTGATATTGTTTACAAATAAGCGACAGTTTTGAATTTACTTTTCTTAACTCGAGCTTAACTCGACTCTCACCTGTTTTCTTTTTTTAAAAGCTGAATGCATCCATTTTGCAAATAGCAACTAACTGCTGTCATACTCACATCCAACTGTCAATGTTACATTAGGTGTGTTTGTTAACTTTTATTAACACAAATGGAACATCTGTCAAAAAGTAAAAGTGGGGGAAAATCCTCTCTTCTTCTTTTTTAACTATTGAATATTTTCACGAAAAACTAATTTTCTTTTATTTTGTTAACAAGAAGTGATTGACATTTCACAAATTGTCAGATTGCTGTTTGATAGATGTAGCACGATTTCGCAAGAGGGGACAATTTTTGACACTCTCATTTGGCTCTCTCTTCTCTTGATTTTTGACAGTTGGATGTAAATTGACGTAAATTAACAGGTTACCAAACGGACCTAATATGAACTTACTTAGTTTAGTAACACACTTCAGATTTTATTCTTCGTTCCGTTAAAAGAAGTCATTCATTATTATGTCACTTTCATATATAAAACGTCAATTATTATTAGTAAACGACTAATAAACAGCTAAAGGCAGACTTGCATAAGTTTACGACGATAAAAGCCATTAGGCTAAGCAGTTTTTATTCACCCACATTCATAGTGTCTGCCAATCACTGTATTCAAGATCACAGAGTTAAGCACTCTGCAATGACGTTAGTTTACGATGCTAACGTTGATTGAGCGTAACGTTCTATTCATGCTGGTACGAAGAAGGATTGCCAAAGTGGGTGTGTGTTTGTGAAAGGATTTTATTTTTATTTATTTTAAAAAAAAGGGCAAAATCTTTTCACCATGAAAGTCTACCTACTCCATAGAATGGCAAGATTTTATATTCATTCATATTTTTATGCATATGTATAAATAAAATCCTAATGAAGGGC
This sequence comes from Brachyopa scutellaris, assembly GCA_949775065.1. Classification (NCBI taxonomy): domain Eukaryota; kingdom Metazoa; phylum Arthropoda; class Insecta; order Diptera; family Syrphidae; genus Brachyopa; species Brachyopa scutellaris. The sequence goes on from OX459113.1 coordinate 119,083,983, forward strand.
TGGCTATTTGGGAGATTTTATTTTGTATAGGATTTTCATGACCCATATGGAGGCAAAGTAATGTGGTCACGTATGTGCGTTTTGGTGGGCAAAGTTGATGTTCCACTTTGACGTAATGTATGTGTGAATTATGAGTGTTAAGACATCCACTGACAGAGGAGGACTTAATTCTATAATTACGAGTAATTGGGTTTAACGTCATTCTTATCTCTTGCCTGACAGATGTGATAAAATGTTAAATAAGTGAAAATCCGCGCTGTCAAATTGACATGGAATTACGTAAAAGAAGGGATGACGTTTTCAAGTACTTAATTGGACATACGCATCTTATTCATCACCCGAATATGCAGTTAAACAGAAATAAATAACAGTTTCTGTTTATTTTTTCCTGTCTAGAAATGAACCACAGTTCCTTCATTGACAGATAAGGTAAAACATTAAGATTCTTGTCTAAGTAATTATACATGTGTCACCTCTCGAGATAATTAAATTTCAAGGTATTAAATGCATGTGATTAGATAGCGCATAAATCAATTGACAATAACTTAAATGTAAAAGTGAATTGATTATTATTTGATAACTTATTGGGTATCGGAATGATTCTGAACTGAAAGCTATTACTTGTATGTAAAGCCAAAGATAACATTACATTATAACGGAGAAAATAATGTAAGATATTTAGATGCATACGTTAAATGGGCAAAATAAAATTGTGAGGTACAGTGTGTTCAACAGAAACGTTAATTTAAAAAAAACTAGGAAAAATTACAAAATTTTATGAACTCATATTTTTTTTTACTAAAGTTTGAAGCAAAACGAGTTGCGCAGTTATGTTAGTAAAGAGTCCTTACTCACTTACTTTCGCTACAGTCCGGGCTAGACCAAGACCTTAACCACCAGCCCCTTCCAGTTAGCCCAGTCCTTAGCTAACTGCCTCCAGATGCACATACCAAGTTGGTTGCTGTCCTTTTCCACTTGTGCGCCACCTTAAGCGAGGTCGTCCTCTGCTGCGCTGACCATCCGGGTTGGAGTCGAATACTATGCATGCCGGAGCGTTGATGTCCATGTCCTAGCCATTTTAAACACCCATTGCGCAGTTTTTTGACCAGGTCGATGTTGCTGTATAGCTCGTATAGTTCGTGGTTGAATCTTCTCCTCCAAAACCCGTCAACGCAAACGGGATTGAATATCTTTCGATGGATTTTTTTCTCGAAACGACCAAGGATATCTTCATGCGCTTTCGATAAAGTCCATGCTTCAGCTCCATACAGCAAGACTGGGATAATAAGGGTCTTATATAGAGTCTCCTTAGTCGATGGGAAATGGGCTTTACTACTCAATTGCCTTCTTGTTCTTAGTCAAAAGAAATAACAATTGGCAAGAGTCATCCTTCGTTTGATTTCCGACGCGATGTCATTTTTTATTGTTATAGCAGAGCCGAGGTAGACAAAGTCCTTTCATACCTGAAAGTTGCAGCTGTCTATTGTGACGTTCTGTCCAATTCGTCAATGTTGAGTGTCACTTTTCGTTGACAGCATATATTTACTTTATTTTGCCCTCGTTTACCGCTAAACCCATTTTAGCCTCTTCCATTTCTATACTCGCAAATGCACCGGAGACACCTCGCTGTGTTCTACCAATGATGCCAAATGTCATCGGCGTATGCAAGTAGTGGACTCTCTACCATCGTCTATTATTATTTATAATTGCTTGGCATCATCGAGTGTAACTTTCACTTAATTTTTGTATATATTCTAAATTAACTAACCCTCTAAGTTTGTTACAAGACCCGCGCAAGTTGCTTTGTTGTGGCTATTTTTTTCCCTAATCTTCTGCTTCAATAAAGAACAAATATTTTCTATTGGTTTCGCACCGGGACTTTTCGGTCGCCAATCTAACGTCTCTATACCGTTTTCCTTTTTTGTAACGCGTACAGAGGCGACTTCGATGTCTTGGATCGTTATCATCTGGCAAGATCCAATCATCATTGTTACGTCCATACAGAGATTTGGCAGACTTCAACAAACCCTTCCGGTGTAATTTTGCCATGAATTCAACTTTTCGAATCCTTTGGCCGAGAAGCATCCATAAATATTAACCTTTGCTGTGTATTTTACGGTGCCGTTGGTGCCGCTTTTCATCTGTTTTTGTCTAGGCTTTCTTTGAATAAATATAAACTAAAAAAAAAAGATTCATCTGCAAATATGATGTTGCTCCAAACTCGATTTAAATTCAGTAGCGGTTTAGAGTTGGTTCTTCTATTCATGATGCCAATTTCTGCTAAACGTCGTCGTATTGTGCAATCTTTTGTCACCACCAAGTTAGATTTTTTTTATATGCGGATCCTCCCCCAAGGCTGATACTGCGATCTAAAAGTTCTATTGTATCAAAGGATATTAAGTCCAAGAGGAAAAACCCCCTTTCCGATAAGAGCAAGTATGATATTGGTATTCATATGGTCTAAGAAGTGCTCGACTCCACTAAACAGAGTCGACAATCGGTCTTGTTAAGGTGGTATCGTAACTGGCAATGACCGGAGGGAAAATATGTTAGATGCCTAATATCCTTTTTATTGTGGTTTAGAAGTTCCCCGTGGTGGGTACAAGGCTTAATTAACAGTTTGACTTGTGTAAGCCCTTGGACATTCCTCCAATGAGAGAGCTGGAGATTATGTTCCAATTTGTTAATTAGGCTGAAATTTTTGCCCAGAATTTGGCAGGAGAGCCTAAACAAGACAGCTCATCCGCAATCTCATTTCCTTCAATGCCTTTGTGGCTAAGTACCCACCAAGGTTGGACCTTATTGTTATTGTGAGTAGCTAGAGATTGTAGAGCATTGAAGCAGCACTTCACCAGTCTTGAGTCCAAAGAGTAGGAGCTCAAAGCTTTGAGTGCGCCTTGGCTGTCTGAAAAGACATTTATATTAGCTTCCCTGATGCCTCTCTGAAGGTTAATCACGAGGCAGATCTCAATGGCGTGGACCTCAGCTTGAAACACGCTGGTAAATGATCCAATTAGATTCTGGTATTGGGCCCACAGATCCCAGCACCAACACCAGATGCAATTTTCGATCCATCAGTGTACCATATTAAACATTTTGGGTCAACGGTGGCTCCGCCGTTCAAGTTAGATGCTGCAGTACTGGTGTTTTTATCTACTCTTTTCGTTACCAAACATTTTGTTACATTAGTTAACAAAATATTGCAAATTCCGTATTTATTGCTCAAAAAGGGATGTTATCAAAAAAAGATGTTTCTTTGAGTTCCATGTTTAGATCGAGTTTCGTCGATCAACAACAGTTACGGTGAGCGGTGATCGATAGAACAGCATGACACATGACATTATGAACTGAATTTTAATGCATTTTAACCTTATGAGCTTGTGATCTGAACATGCCTGACAACGATAACAAAATTCATTCTATTCTGCCAACAATTTTCTGAACACGTCCTTTTTAAAAATGGCGATACAAATTGGTCGTACAATTCAATGCCATTGGACTTGTTTCTAAGAAAATACACGTGCAAGGAATTCGAGCAGCTACAGCCGAAATGGAGTCCTTAATTGTGGCAACAGAACATAACCCGAAAGCAGGCATTTGGGGCCCATTTTATCGATAAAGTGTTCAGTACCTGGAACATGTAACTTGACTGTGTCGCTATCTAGGGATCATCTTCAAGTCTGCATTTTAAATAGTGACTTTATAACCGATTAAGATATCCATTACAAAATCCCAACAAATGAGTCACAAATCGTCACAACTGATTCCCAATCTTTCGGTGTAAACATTTACGCAAAAGCACAAGTTGTAATAAACTTTAATTGTTAGTCGACCGAGGAATGTGAAACTTTTTTGTTTTAATTGAGCCAAATTCCCTCTCGTCCATTTATCCATTGCAACCAACTGCACCTCTCGCCTAGCACAAGCAGAGCAGACACTTCAAAGTTTCATCATGCCACAAATGAAGTAGTTCCATCAGCTGACTTCCATCTGTGGCAATAATACCCGGACTTGCACAAAATGTAATTCCATAAGTTATAAGATTTGTCAAGCCGCCATCACACTCAGTTGGCGTGCGATTACATAAATTAATTAACTAAAACAAGTGTCCAACTCTAGTTGTGCGTTAGCTTTGGCTTAACTCTGGTTGACTCAATTAAACAACAACGATTGCATAACATAAAGTGTAATTTTAATTGTGCATTTTTTTCTTTCTAATATTTTTTTTTTTAATTTTTTTCAGGTCAGTGTTTGATAATTTTTTATATTTTTTTAATTTCTGATGTCATGAAGTAACCACGGTTAGTACCTTTGTGTACGTGTGTGGTAAGCTTAAGAGTTTAAATTGACTAGGATAGGTAATTGTACACCAATTATAGTGTAATCAGCATTTGTTTATAATGAAAAAAAAAAAGAAGAAAGATATTTATTAGGTGCTTGACCTTTTTTTTTGTCTCTGTAATTCAATTTAAACTTTCAGTGTCAACTCTGAAGATTAACGATTTCCGAGGAGATTACCTTCTCTTGTGGTGCGCGGAGAGTCGCAACACTTTGAAACCCTAATAGAGTAGGTGAAAGGGTCAAACGCAATAGTTATATGGAAAGGAACAACAACAAATGTTGCAAACTATTTTATTGCTGAAAGTATAATTTAATTATTCAGGTCACATGCCGCGAAAAAGTATCCAAAATCATCACGTACATCTGTGTCCAGCAGAAAAAATTATTTAAATCTTGGAAGAAGAGAAAGAAATAATTTTATGGTAGAATTTTTTATTAATTTTTTTTTTAAATGTATTTTAGATGAAGGAAAATGTGCTAGAAAGTGTCAATTTTTGGGGACAGTCTCTTCCATCGTCTGTTTGGAAGCTTATATAGAGAGAAATTCAAATCTGTCCAAGTGACTTTTTTTGTCGGGCGGGCGGGCATACCTTAACTGGAGCACACAGACAAACTCAACAGTTTGTTTACTTTAGTTTCTATTAGAAAGAAAGACTTCTTCTTCTTCTTCTTCTGCCGGCATTAGACGGTAAAAGGACAAATGAAATCCTTAGATTTGGCAGGGCACAAATGAGAATAGCTATTAAAGTAGTAGCGGGCACTGCCTTCTTGGCAAACACACTAAGAGGCTCGGACTCACAGACACGGATATTTGCAGATACTGTAATGATATATATCGCACATATTCTGTGTGAATGCCAGGGCACAGCACGCAGTCACAGGAACATTTTAGGCTCCTACTTCTTTAGTAACCTGGAAGAGATAGGCCGAATCAATCATAGACTCGTCCTAAAATTTTGCAGGATATCAAAATGCTTTGAGGAATTTGTAGCGGTTTAGGTGCCATCGTGGGATAGATTCTAGGGGATCGCGATGGGCCCACCTTAGTGCCTGGTTTTTGGTGATGGCTCAGCCTCTCAACCCCTCTCAACCTAAACTAACTTAGACCATCGGATTACGTTCATTTTTCTCAATCAATATTTATAGCAATATTTAAGCCCTTGACTTGAATGCAGAGATCATTTTACTCGCAATGCACTCAATTAATTAAATCTATTAAAATAAAGATGTGAATACTGGTGCATTTCCTCCCACCGTTAAACGGGATAACAATAATGCTGATCAAAACCCAACTATTTGGCATATTTGACCACGATCGACATTTTCAGCTCTTCCACCGAAATCCAATATCCAAGCATTAGACCAATAAAGCTGCTAAAGCTGACTGCCTGACTGTCTAACTGTATAAAGCGCTGGATATGATTTTATGCGGAGCATTCTTACTTACTTTAGTTGCCGCTACAGCTCGAGGTGAACCGGGGCCTGCTTCTCGCAACCATTTGTGTGTGCGTGTTATATTTTTGCACGAATGGAATGGAAGGTATACGGAGCATTCCCCAACGCATTTAACCTTCCGTGATAAGATATTCACATTACACTAGATTTCAAATGGAAACCCACGATTTTACGGACGCCTATGACAGCGTTTGTAAAAGGGTTGGGTACGATATCCCGCTTTTTATAATCCCGTTTTTTAAAATCCCGACCTTAAAATCCCGCTTTTTATAATCCCGCTTTTTTATAACCCTGCTTCTTATAATCCCGCTTCTTTTAATCCCGTTTTAATAATCTCCTTTTTGCAATCAGAACTATTTGTTTTATTTTAAAAAAATGCCTTGCAATCAATTGCATGTTACACAAATTTCGCACGAAATTTGGTTTAGCTAGTTCGTTCCCTTCGATATTGCTATGTCCGGGTACCCAGTACAGTCTAATCCTGTGCTCCCTTATGGCATTTAGTGCATTACGACATTTTTGGACTGTCTTTGATTTTATTGTCTTTGACCCTATGGCTGTAAGAGCTAGCTGACTATCCAAGTATCCACTAGGGAGGTCCCTTCCTTTTATAAATATTGCAGCCTTTTCAATCGCCAGTAATTCCGTCTGGAAAACACTGCATGAATTCGGTAGTCTGAAAGATTCCCGTTTATTTAGTGTATCTGTCTAGAACCCTGCTCCAGTACCTAATTCCATCTTTGAGCCGTCGGTGAAGAGCGCTGTTTTCCGGTCTCTGATCACCTTGTCTTCCCTACTGGGAAATAGGATTAGTACATTCAACTCGAAGTCATAGTCAGGAGTCTGAAATCTTGGTTAGAATTTCAGGATTGCATCTCCTCAGTTACTGTATTACTACCAATATCACCCCATGTCCATTCGTGATTTGTTATAGCGAATCGGATTTTCTTAGTCTGAGGGCTCGCTTTGCCGCTGCGCCTTTAATGAACATGTCAAGGGGAAGGTAATGAGGAATCATATCCAATCCCGCTTGTGGTGTACTTCTTATTGCTCCTGTCCTGCTTTTATAACCCTGATCAACTTTTACCACCACATTTTCTATTTATTCTGGTATACCACAGGGTTCTATTCACTCCGCGTTGCCTTTTTAATTTTTTTTTTTGTGCAATGCGCTTTTCACTTGCGATTTATTTCATTTCCTCTTTGACGTTACTCATTATTTTGTACTTTAAAAAAATCGGCTTCAATTGTTAATTATAGTACAATAGCACCGTAGCGCAAGTGGTTAGTGCGTCGGACTACTGAGCCAGCGGTCTTGGGTTCGAATCCCGCCGCAAACACCTATAAAGTTTTTCACAGTGCCCACCTCTTTCGAATGCCTAACAAGCGTTCAAGTGTATCATTTGTCATGTAAAGCTTCCCAAACTCGCCGTTCGGAGTCGGCAGAAAACTATAGGTCCCTCCCATTCGTGCAAAAATATAACGCGCACACACAAATGGTTGCGGGAAGCTAGGCTTGGTTCTACCTAGGACTGCTGAAGCCAAATATTTATTTTATTTATTTTCAGCTAAGCTCAAGCTTTAAATTTCTACAAAAAAAAAAACAAAACAACGATTATGTTGAATACGTTAAAAATGGTCTCCTGTCTGTCAAGGTTGCAATATAAAATAAAATGTCTAACCTCAAATAAATGTCAATAGCATTCACAGGATATAAATGTACAGGTTCATATCTTGACGTTCAAAAAAGACAAAAATAAAATAATCGTTTTCCACCACCATACTCATACACGAGTACTCCGAGTAAAAATTTTGTCCTATTTACAGCAATTCACGTTTTCCAGTTTGTTCTGCATGACTGCATGGCTGAAAGTCCCTCAAAATACACGTACAAACGAAATTTGCGCTCCATTGAGTCCAATTCTCTGCTAACATCTTCATCGTGTCACCTTGTAAAATATCGTGAAAAGCCTACTAATGCACAGTTTGTGATTGTTCCGCCAGAAGGCAGGCATATCGATTGTTAAACGTTCAAATGCGGTAGCGCAGGTATTCTGCTAACAACTTCCTGATACATTCACAGATAACATCCAAGGTTTCTACAAATTGTTGTTGGCATTCGAATGTCGTTTTGATGTTACGCTAATTATTTATGTTTTACCGTAAAGCACAGTGGGAGGACTGAATAGTGAACAGTTAACGACAAATCCTACCCAATACGGTTGATAGAAAAACGAACTGACCCCTGCCTCTATGTTGCCTGATGGATATTTAATTATGTACGAGTATATCCCGTTTTCTTGTTTGCCTTTGATGCCGTTAAGTGGGGTGGGAGGGGCGGTGAGTTTATTTTCATATTGTCACCCAAGAAACGTGCGATGAATGTTAAACTTCATTGCTTAGTCTTTATCAAAAAAAAAAAAAAAAAAAGCTTCATTGGAATCCTTTGTGAACCAAGAAGGACACTCGAAAAGAAAAAAACGCTTAATCAGGATATTTTTTCGATAATATCCCAATTAAAGTGAAAATATCTTTTATCTGTATGCTCATCGGTTGGTGATTTCGATTCTCCTGCGAGTCCTTTCAACGATCTTTTTTTATGAATTCATTTCTTTTTTTCAGAATAATGGAAGCAATCAATCAGATTAAGCAATTTTTGTGTGAAATAAATTTGAATATACGACGATGAGGACTCATTATATTTTCAGTGCTCATAATGAAAAGGTATTCGAGTACATTTTACTGCTTTAAAGTGGCATTCTTTTTTTTGTGCTCATTTATCAAGTTTTTAAAGAGTACTTTCAAAGCTTTAAACTTACGCGTTATTTCATTTGAAAGATCTAGTTATCACGGATGCGAAGGATATGCTGCGGAATTAATGGTGGTTGGTGGGAAGCAACAAAAGTGATTGCGAATATTTATATTCGTGGTATCTTCTCACCGAAATTATCTCCAGGGTGGCAGATGAAACGTGGTACTGAAAAAAAACATAATAACTTCCATTTTGTTAAGTTTGAAATTGGCATTTCGGTTTAACAAAAAAATGGACGTCACTATCATGCCTTGGAGTGATTTTAGTCTAAATACAGTTAGGATGGACATTTGGCGGCATTCCTCCGGGCAGATTGACTCTGATGATGCTGGTTAACACTTTTGCCTAACGTGCGTCAGTCACAAGATAGCCTTATTCCCGATATCATTTAGTTAGGACACAGGATGTCCCTAAAAAGACTTCACATAAGTACGATTATTGGTGTCACTACAGGCCACTGCCTTAAAGGCAAGCATGCAACCAGATTTGGCGTTCTTTCGAAATACTCCTCTATATCTTTCAATCAGGGAGATTTAACTTCACCTCCTGGATTTGTATTGGTTGCGCCACTACATCTGCCCTTTTTGGGAATGGAAAGATGAAAATTTTATGTGTCACCCAAAAACATCCGCTACTGGTTGAGGTGGCAACCATTTTTCTAGACCCTGGTGTCACTTACGAAGAAATAGCTGCTGCTGGAAATAAACTTCTTGTGACTCTGTATGGCGGAGGAGTCCACTAGCACTCTTTACACTCACCGTTACGAAATCTTCGTGCGATCAGCTGCCAACGCCAAGGTTCACTTGGCTCACCTGCCCCCAACTAAAGAGGCTGCAGCTCAACATGCATATCAAACATACCACCAGGTTTAAGAGTGGTTGGGGGTAGACAAAGAACCAACCAAATAGGGCTGGAACAGTAACCAGAAGGGACTGCTACCCGACTGAATAGACTTAGAAACTTTTTATGTTTTTTTCCACAATTTCATGTTAGGTTAGGCTCATATTTTAAAACTTGTAATATTTGAATTTTTTTTTTACGATTACAAGAGAACTATAAGGACTACTGACCCCGGTCTGCGATTAAATGCAAGGTAATTATATGTGCTAAAACTTTATATCTCACAATTTTTCTCTAAGCATGAGCGGTTATGCCGATATTCGGCTGAAAGCATAAGCAAGACTCAATATTATAATATTTTTGAAAAAGAAAACACTTTTTCAACCTTATATCTCAAAAACTATTAAACATACGTACCTGTGGGTGGGCTTAAATTATCTCAAATGTAACCATCTCAAAATAATGGTGTCAACTATTGTCAAAAAACCCATAGTTTTTGAATTAAACTGCAAAAACTGAAAAAAGTCCGAAAATATTGCAGTTTTTTCACCTGTTGCGCATGTAGCACAACTTTTTTTTGCTTGCAAAACGTAGTTTTAGACCTCCCTAAGGGGTCCAAATAACATACCAAAAATGCAGCTTTACATCACGTTTCTATGTCTGACGAGGACCATGGAATATGGAGTCACTCTAACCTGGAGATACCCCATGAGACGGAACTGCATCCAGCTCGAGTCACAGTGTGGTTTGCAGTTTCATCAAGCTGCATTGATTTTGAAGAAAACGGTCGGACTGTAACGGTCAATGGAGACCGTTTTAAGGTATTGAAGGAATTGATCTTCCCTTTCAACTCTGTGTGGTTTCAGCAAGAGGGTGCAACTTCACACCCAGCCGGGCAATTATGACAGAATTGCAACGAAAATTCCCAAATATTCTGATTTCTAGGAACTCCAATTTCTGTTGCCCGCCAAGGTCTCCTGACTTGAAAGCAGTTATGAACAACTTTTTAATTAGATGTCGGACCTGCGTCACCCATTTGAAATCAGTACTTTTAAAAGCCATTAAAAAACATAATAAAAATGAATTATCTTTAAAATGAATAAAAAATAAATAAATTAAAGGTATTGCAAACAAGAAAGTAATTTGAGTTTGTAAATGTAGCAATATTTATCAGCCACTGCTCTAGAAAGGATTTAGGGCAAATGCATAAATGCATTAACATTACAGATGCTGTCCAACAAATTATACAAAACATCTGCTGAGAAATGCCAAGGCTAAAACGTTGGGAATACATAATTAATTTACGAATTTATTAGTTCAGAAATGTAACCTTTATTTTCTTTGGATTGACTTTCAAATGATTTTCAAAAACGTATATTTTGCTTGACGCAGGCGTGCAACAATTTTACAACTGATGATTCGTACAAATAAGTGCAGAATATTCCAAGAAACCCGTACCTATATCATTCGGTTGATATAATATTGTACAATTAATTGCTTCAAGCTGCCTAATGAGTTTCAAATGATTTTAAGATTATTTAAAGTTTAACGTAATCAAATTTTGGAATGTAGAAAATAACGCGACGCCAGCTAAAATTGCGTGGTTCATTTTCAAGATATCAATTTAGACAGATCGCAGACTTGATGGAAATAGCGAGAACAATATACATAAGTGGTAGCGATAAAAAAAAAAAAAGAAATATAGATCAGCAGCTGTCTGATTTTTTCTACTTTACGGTATTCTCATCATACACGTAGGAAATAATTTAAAGCATTTTAAATTAAATTTGAATGACGGGATTAACTGTTAAAGACGAGTCGCAATGCGTGGGCATTTTGCCGCGATCGCAATGTTTTTTTCAGATTTATGATGAAATACTCCAGTGGCGTAGATAGATATGCTAGCTTAAGCTTTTAGAAGAATTCATCAAATATTTTTACAATGCTCAGGAAGTATGATCCTTTTGTACTAATGTCGAGCGTTTGTCGTGGGAGAATTGGTACACCCAAGTGGTTGCGTGAAAGTTCGCAAATGAGGTGATTTGTTTTGGATCCGATTTAAGGGTTAACCTCAGTGCAAAGAAAACTGCAAAAAGTAAACAAAATTTACAAATGTGTCCCATTTCGACACACTAGCACTCTGTCGTCGCGCAGGCTTACAAATGTGAAGAAAGCCAAAAGCTCATAATTTCCCGCAATTTGCAAAATTGTCCAAATATTATATGTATGTATTTCTATGGACAACCATATAACTTTTGCTCTCACATACAAATTTCCATGTGCGTATCCGCTTTTATGTGACTGTGTCGAATAGTTTTTCACTTTATAACTGTCGACAAATTGGAACTGCCTACTTGAAGCAATCAGCGCTACGTGGGTGCAATTTTGAAACCACAACTCAAGTAATTTTGAGATAATTATATCCATCGTGTGGAGTTTAAGAAAAGAATAAGTTCTTCAATCATTTCGTGGATATCCCTTTTAGGTCATCGAACAAGGGTTTGCCTGTCTGCCGACCACTTACTCATTTTTACCCTTGCAGCTCGGCATAAATTTTTAACCCATTCGGGCAAAAGTGCATTTTCACTAGGGTCATGTTCAGATCATGAGTCCTATAGTAATTTCACGAATAATCAAACCAAACCTACAAGACTTATATATTGTTAATGATGATGCTCTAAAAATTCATGAACAAATTTTTTGAACTTGTTAAAATCATCTTTTGACAAAAAAAAAGGTTTTTTTTCTCGATTTCATTATTGAACTTTTTTAAAACCTATTAGAAGCGTCCACAGGATGTGTCAAGATAATTATACCGCTATGGGCATTTCGTATTTCTCCCTTGGTGGACCGCAATTGGACTCGGATCGAAAACGTCGGGCCAAAATTTCTGCGCATTTTTACTCGAATACGGTGCGCACTTTTGAGGAAAAGGAATATATTGACGCCCAGTTTTAAAAAAAATTTGGATCCATTTTGGCTATTTTTCTGGTTAACCAGAATCGGCCAATAAAAATGGCCAAAAACGATCCAATTTTTTTTTTAAATTATAGACTTAGCTTAAAATTAAGAGATATTTGTGCATCATTTGCGAACTTTTATCGTTTTTATCAATTTGGTCAAAATTGGCGATTTCAAAAAATCCAAAAATGTTTTTAATGCACCAATATATACAAATTACGTTGGCACTCATGCTCTGAAAATTACCCTAGTGAAAATGTCATTTTGTCCGTTAATGGGTTCAAAGGGATCCCTAGATCGGCCGCATTGTGCCCTATTGGCCCCAGTGCACTGTTCTTATGGCCAATACTCTTGCGGTATCTACCCGAGTTGTTTGCAGAAGCTTCTTGGTTTTTATTTGCCCATATCTTCCTGGTTTCCCCATTTCTTCCTGGATACATATATAACGCAGCTTGTCAAACTGGTCCACCTGAAACTGGCTAGTTTTTTAAAAGTGTGAGAGTTATATTACCCTTAATAGTACCTATAGGAATGCCTATAGGAATGTGAAAATGTTCCGCTAGTGAGCTGCGTTTAGGGCCACTCTAAGTTCCAATGAAGTTGCTCAGCAGAAGTAGGCACACTTAGCTTTAAGATTTTCTAAACTTCAAATTAGCTGCATGAATGACAAAGTCTGTAGATTGTGTGAAGTTTGTTGAAAGAGTGTCGCTGTTGTCCATATTTCAGTAGACGTTTTGTTTTTCCACTTAAAGTAAGATTTATTGTTTATTTAGTTAGTTCACATTTATTAATAATGTTTTGGTTAATACTTGAAACAAAAAAAAGTCTAAGTCAAATAAAACAGCGACAACAGCCATTCGAATCTATGCACTTTGACTATCCTGACTAGACTACTACCAATACACATACAAGCTCTCTTTTTCAAATATACGTACGTACATAACATATATGAGCATATGAACAATTTGTATTCCTGTGTACCTTCCGCATGCAATGATTGCATTAATTATTAATATCAATCAATTATCGATTACTCTCAACTCTCAACAATAATAAAATACAGAAATGTTGACCATACACGTATGCATTTCTTTAATTTAATAAATGTATGTATTCACATTCAAAATGTATGACTTACCGTTTATCCTTTCGTGTCTGAGATGAACGAGAATATCCATTAACCATTGTGCCGCCATAGCAGAGACTGTGACTTTGCCCGGAGCCTATTTTGAATCTCAAATCGATGAGAATATTCGTTTAAATGAAAACAAAAATCTGAAATTATTATTATCATTTTTTTTTTTAAATGTTAATGTATAAATGAATATATAAATAGATTTGATTTATTCGAAAACAATTGAGGGACCTGTGCAGAAATTTAATTATTTTTATCTGGTGGAATATGACGACTGATAAATCTTTATTTTTCTCTTATTTAAAACCTTAAGCTTCGGTAATAATACTAATTTACGACCAAATGTTATGTAAACAAAATTAAAATTAATTATTAAAATTTTTATATATAATAAAAAATAAAAATATTGTGGTGATGTTCAAGAGAGAATTATTGGAAATCGATGGAGTAATTCATTTTATGACCATATAAGTACATACTTGTCTTTATGGAAACTATTAAAAATTATGAGCACATTGGTTTTTAATAAAGCTGTTTCGGTAAAAATTCTCCATACATATGTATGGATGTATGTACCTATTACTATTATGTCATTCTTTTATTTACATATGTACATATATGTGAGATATGTTAGATAATCGAGTCTTATTTGTTTAAGCCGCCATTATGCGTTGTTGCATGCCTCGCTTGAATTTAGCTTTGAACTATACAAAAGATATCCACAGGAAAACATATACAGGGTGTCCAAAAATGAATTTTAATAAAAACACAAGAGACTGGCCTCCGATCTACAGAATGCTTTCATTTAAAAGATAATCCTTTATTAGGCATGTTTTTTTGGTAATCTATATATGTAGCCTTAAAAAAGTATGTGTTCAAAAAAAAGCTCTTCGGTGATTTGGTAGCATTATTCTTATTGACATTCGACATTTAAACATGTTTTTTTTTTTAAAAAAAAGGCGGGATACCATTTTTAATGATTTACCTGAGAAGAATGTAATTTTTTCTGACTTTTAATATTTCTTCCTCACTTTTCCACTTGTTTTCCAAGCTCCTTTACATAGCATCGCCACAATTGTTTTCAAATTTGTTACTTACATGTCATATTTGACATTTTCGATAACATTTCGATAACAATCGACAGAAAATAGTTTGGTAGCACATTTTTGTTGTCCATGCTAAGGACATAAGACTCGATAGCTATCTGGATTTCGTTATTCTATATGGGCTTAGTTGTTAGTGTATTTAACATGAAAAATATTTTCTTAGGCTATATAGATTACGAAAAATACACTCCTATTATTATTTAAAATTTAAAGATTTTTCGGGCAAATGAGCAGCGCCACTGACAATTACAAAGTGTAATCTGGCAGTCCAATTTTGACCACTTTTCCGACTACTGGGTTCGGGAATAATATTTCACGATTTCGTTAAGTTGTTGCGGTGTACATTAATCTTTCCATGATGAATTGTTAGAATATTAATTATTAGACCAACAAAAAATGTTGACGCTTAATAAAATCACATTTAGTTTGACAGTTATCCTTATCGGAGACTCGTCGCCTCTTAGAAAACCCCATTTTGTAACGTTTTGACAGGACAGAAATGTTAATTTTGACAGTTGTGTTTTCTTTCTGTGAAGAAGAAACTCAAGAGCATTTATTTTATGTACTTCGATGGGGTGTTCTTCAGATACATAAATACAATTTGGTCTTGGATTGTACAAAATATATTTAAAAGTTTTTTGGCATATTTTTAACAGAATTTCAAAAATGCAAATTTAGAGCAATACAGTAGAATCTGCTTAAGACGCTTTTCAAGGGACAGGCGGAAAAAAGTACCTTAGTGTGTAAACAGAGTTGAACGAAGAGTGAGCAGGAGCAAAGAGCAAATGGATGAAATCAGTCAGTCAAAGCGTAGCGCACAGAGTGCGGCGTCTTTCGAAGATAAAGCAAAGCAGCGATTTCAAACATGTTTGATTTCTCAGCTATCATCGCTTTGATTTTTCGTCTATTAAAATACTCAAATGGAAAAAATTAATTCTTGCTCCTATGCTAGCCTACATTCTTGCTCTTTGCTCTTTGACAATTTCCGCAGCTTTGTTCTGCGCTCCACTCTGTAAGCACACTTAGACGGAAAAACGTATTATGCGGGAAAAACTGAAAAGAAGGAATAAGTTCAGAAAAAAGGGTAGATATTAATATTTTGAATAACATTTTATTTAAAGAAAAATCATATATGTATTCGTATATGCATTTACTTTTAAGAATTTTGATGAATAGATTTGATTGTGTTGAGCTTCTTCGATGATTCATTTAGTTTAGGTAACATAGACTTTGTTCTCTATTTTGAAATGCTTGAAATCAACGTTTTCAGAAGTTTGGCGGACTGTAGACTGAAGGTATCGGTGCTGACTCTTCTTCATCGCTTTCGTCTTCTGATTAAGCCGTTGAAATACTGTCACTAATGAATCCTACCAAATTACGATGGCCGGTCCTAAAGAAGCATTATCAGAAAACTCCTGTATTTTTTCAATATTCGCTGTGTAAGGAGATATGAAAGCCATCTGAGCCAGGAAGATCCCATCGAAACCGGCTTTTGTATTTTTCATAAGAATTATGGTCATACAGGGACTGGAGTAAAATGGCGTAAGCCAGAAAGTGTCTTCAGCGGATTCTACTGTACATATTTTGACAAAAAAAAGAATGGAAAAGGAAATGTCATTTATTCCATGTATGCTATGCTAAATCAAAAGGCAGCTTAAATCTAATGCCGCCCAATGAATAAGCGTGGTTATCTTAATTTATCCTTGGAATGTAGCCAGAATTGAAATATTCAAATTATCATGTGAATACAATTTCTGCTCGTACTGTAGTTACAGCGAGAACTTTGTTTGCATTTATTTTTGTATTAATCAATAGAAAGCCATAATAGATATTCACTCTAACGGACTTTCCTACAACGTTCAAAGTCTAAGTTAGACAGTGATTTCTTCCACGAAGACCGTTAGTATGGTAGAACTTTAGGTCTAAGATTCGAAGAGTCTTTACTGAATCTCCATTTGCTTGATATTAGCCGTGTTTTACTATGCTGATCTGATCCGGATCAGATCACGGGGATAATAAAACAAACTAGATTATATTACACACCTTTTAAGCACAGACACCGGCATTTAGCGCGAAGTTGCCGTTTTTTTCACAGCTCTTAGCACAGACACGGACATTTAGTGCGAAATTGCCGTTTTATTACACAGCTTTTAAGCGCAGACACAGACATTTAGCGCGAAGTTGCCGTTTTTTTTTACACAGCTTTTAGCGCAGACACAGACAAGCAAAATGCACAAGCGAAAGTGCATCCTAGTGAGAAATAGCCGAACTAATTTTTTGATCACGAAAATAGATCCAAATGAAAAGCAAGATTCCGTATTGTTATTGTAACGCATACACACCAATAATCCAATCTGGATCATGTGTGATTTTCTGCCACTCGAGAGTAAGGGAGTCGACACAGAATCAAACATCAGATCAGTGCAGCATCATTTGAACACCCCGAGTCTAATGAAGGCTTCAAATGGACGTAACGATTTTTCTTTTAAACAATAAAAATGTTAAAGACCCTCCGTGCTAGGGAATATCTGGTGAATTCAAAAATTTATAATTCCTGGCATCTCTCCATCATCAAGTGCTTCATTGCTCCTCCAATTGTGTGCAAATGTCAGTTTATTCAGCGGCCCAATCTTCCAAAGGGAATCCACTTTAGTAGAACAAAAGACCACCATCTCCCAATGCCAATGGCGGCGACTTCATTTAGCTGCAATTTAACAAAAGATATAAATTCCTGTGTCTACTCAACCTAATCGTATTGTATCTTAAAGTTATGCATCGCCCCAATGAAGGCGCCTTAATGTCCTTCCAAGTTCTATGGCACAATTTCCGAAAACATTGGCTGTATAATGTACGAGTACATATCTACATAAAGTACTCGTATAATTTTGTGAGAGAAGCCAGCATGGGATTTCTGCTTTTTAAGGAAGAACGGGTATCTTCGATGTGAAATCTTTTGGAAAACCGCCAAAACATGGATATGATCCTTATGCCTTAGCTATATAGTTATTTTGTGATTATCTTATCCCTCATGCATTTATGGGGTTAAGACGACGAACGACGCGACGGTGGGTGGCGGCGGCATTGGTGGAATGAAAATACTCGTACATCTATAACGGGGCACTTTTCAAATTCTGTATCGCGTTTTCCAAGAGCGAAGAAAATTGAACGAGGTGTTGAGTGCTTTATATTTGTATACGAAGATGTATTTATTATTTAACGGTGACAGGATTCTTAAACAGACAGACATCACTTTCTTCTTTAACTTTGGATTTCAATGCAAATAAACATTTCAATGTTAAACAAATTAATATTTCCCAAAAGTATGCAAGGTGATTGACACATTTGTCGAAAGGACCTGGATATTCAATGTTGATACATTGACATTTTTAGTTGCATTTCCATTTGCATTGAATTTCAAATAAAATGTCAATGGCAACAATTCACCGCTGCTTTTAAAACAGTACAGTACAGCAAACGCCATCTAAGTGCTACTCAAGACACGACATCTTGTTCACTTTATTTCGGATGCCTTTTGATGTCAACGCTTAGACAAAGTAACTGTGTTTACACGCTCACGTTCTGCACGTCGTGCATGCTTGATTTTTGTAAGAACATCCTGCAGTACCATCAAAAGATGATTTCCACCAACAGCGCTCATCTGTTCAAATGCTGTTGTATATCCTTGAAATTGAAATTTAGTATTAACGTGACAGAGAAAATGCGAAATTGTCAAATTATAATTAAACCACTCCCATGTGTTCTGCTGGAACAAACAGGCTGCAATCCTTATTTCCTCGCATACGCACATTCGTTAAATTTATAATAATAACACGCATATCTTCAAGGACATTATTATCGTGGTGTGGACTCAAACTGCCAAGTGTGTCCTTAAACTGAAACACGTGGCTTTAAGTACGACTATTTACAAATGAGCAACAACAATTCGCTTTGTGGTGAACTTTAATAGAGTTTGCTTTAAAGGACACATGTCCTTGAATGTTACTTTTTTTTCACTTGTCGGGTTTTTTTTTACATTATTGCTTCCTAATTTGGGCAGAAACTGTCTCTCTTATCCACAAAACATCGACTTAATTTGTTGAGTTTTTTTCTGTAGTTGTTCCATCCTTAAGTCCTTAGTGGTATTTTTAAAAGTAAAAAACGACCTTAATTAGCCGTTTAGTAAATTATTAAGCACTTAATGTACAGGGCGGGTATAAAGGACATTTTTTAACAGACACATTTGTTTGAGGCTAACAGTGTAATATTTGCGCCAGACTGGATTTTTTAATGTTCAATTACGGTTTAGGTTAAACAAATGAAGTAGATGACAAATTGGGCTTAGGTGGTATTGTCAAAGCCATGAATACAGACACTAGACTGGACTGATGAGCAGATGGTAAAAAAAACATCGCTGGTAATGGAACGTGGACAGTTGCTGCCACGTAAAAAGCAAAGCAAAGCACAGCTCAGCTTCAGAGTTTTTGGGCTCTGAGTGCTATGCTGGTCTTGATCGAGGAATTTGAAGAGGAACACGAATGGAACATGATCCAGAACGGAACACAAAGTACCTTACCAAGCATGGAAAAGTGAAGATATGCCGGAAATGGCTTTTAAATTGTCGTTAGACTTTGACAAAAAAGATGTTCTTAGCGCGAAACTAGGAACAGTTAAATGCGTTATCCCCGCGATATGATTACTTCAAGCATTCTCTGAGAACGATGGGTCTTTTAGCAGATGACACCACGTACATATACCTGGAAAAAGTAGAGATGATTAAAGGTTTATACGATTTTCAATGTGAAGCACTTGGGGGACCACTTCGTGAGAATCTAACAAAAGATTCATGTAAATACTAGCGTTTTTTTGTTTAAAGGTCCTGACCCGCCAGTTGCGGAGGGCGCCGCGACCTAAAAGATCTATTGTACCGCAGAAATGCTAGCGTCTACTCATTGCCAATATCCAGAACACTTCAAGAATAAACATGCATGGCTTGCATGTGCAGATTTTTTTAAAGATTCTTCAATGAACCATTTGCATAGCTGTGGCTGAAAAGACATTTCGTGCAGTACATTTATGTTATATTTTCAAATATCCTGTTGCGTGTATAAATCTACTTAACCTCACTGATGGAATTCGATTATATCGATAAAAGGGCATTTCTGAGACATGTCAAATGGAAGCAAAGCTAGAGTCTTAGAATAAGGTACTTGCGAATCACTCATAGTCTTCTCACGGAAGTCGTTCTTTTGAACAGATTTTTGAGTACAGTTCCGAAACAGAATACTTGCATCCTTCAGTATGGTGAGCAGGATGTAATTCCTGAGAAAGGGAAGTCAAGATTGTAGATAGAAATGGAGCCACAAAATTACTTGGCTTTGGTAAAAACAAGCATGGACAGTCCGGATCCCGCCCCAAGCCTGATACTGCGACCTAAAAGATCTATTGTATCATAAAGCATGGACAATAATAAGCACCATTACCACATTGTACGTTTCACAAATGTCATGCTTTGACGTTTAAACGTCGTCAAATCGGTCAAACGAGAGCGCCACACGTTGGCTATTCCAGAAACTCTTCGGACAAGCTGGTAAACTTATCAAAAACTTCGCAGAATCGAACCCAGAAGACATCTTTGCAGATTTTGTAACGATTGGGATGAAACTTCCGATTACCAAAAGAAGGACTATCTATCTAGATTCTATGGGCTGACAGATTTACCTAAACATTGGGTTTTCGGAATTTTTGATTTTCATAGTGTTTCATTAAAACGCGACCTATTCCACTGCGGGCTTACCCCATTACTTAACACGTTCGCGGACACATGATTTTCGGTGGGGAGCGCTGACACACGCATGTCTCGGCATTTTGAATGATATGTTATATTATTTTTTTTGCAAATTTTGTATAAAGATAAAAATGATTCCGCAGGTCATAGTGAAGTGAAAATTTGTCTACGGTTGGACACAAAATGCTGGAATATTGAAGTATACTGTATTTCTCGTCGGGGTATCCCGTCTTGTTCTGACAAACTTAAAATTCTTTGACGGCATATGCCGTCATGACCCGCTACTTTCCGCCGTCTTGTCCGCGAACGTGTTAACTATTTCAGCATTTATTCAACTGAGATAGACTGTGTGATTGATTGGCAATGCTGCTTATTACATTAAAAAGATTTTATTTTTCAAATAGTGCGCGATGAAATAACATTTGTGTGATTTGCTGCAGAGCTGCAAAACTGTTATTCAAAGGGATGGGAGACTTTTAGTTGTTGTATACCAGTCTTCGGATGAATTAATCTCGACCGAACCGAAACAATATAAGCTTTGACTGCAAGCCACTTTCAAAACTATCAACGATGAAAAGAACAGGACTGCAGTGTGGGATGGAAAAGACGTTTCAGTCTGGTTTGAGTCGCGGATGGGTGTTTAGCAGGGTTGTGTCATGAGTCCCCTACTCTTTTCAATATTCCTTGGTGACCTGCCAACCTTTTGAATCGAATTCGCCGGAGTTAAAATAAAACTTTTAATGTACGCTGATTAATTTTGTCTAAAACGCCTGAGATGATGCATATCATAATCAACAAATTACAACAGTATTGCGTATTGCAGTCTATGGAACCTTCAAGTAAACACCAACAAGTTATAGAATACCTATAGGGGAAAAATAGCATGTTCAAGTTATTGGATTGTTCAAGTTATGGGGTGTTCAAGTTACTGAGAGTCCACTGTGTTTTGAATTTTGTTTTGAATGTCCATTAATGATTGTTTGAGGGCTCATTCATCGAGAACCCTTGATGGATGTTTTCTTTTATAAATATTCGTCATATTGCCTAAAAAATTATGTTGTCAACCCCTACTTTTGTCATACTCTTAATCACTAAACGTACAATAGAGAAACTTGGCACTGAAAAATTGTACCCGAAAATAGCAAAATAATCAAAAAAGAAAAAAAAAAAAAAAAAAATCACGAGCGTTGACCAACAAAGCGGAGATACAGGTGACGTTTTCATGAGTGTGAAACCTTCCTTTCGTCAAATCCTCCTCGCCTTACCCTACTACTACTACTATTAAGGTTTTAGTTTTTAAACCCTTAAACGCAATCTAAAATCTTAAGAAAAGTCATCTAAAGGTACCTATGCCAAGCAATTATTTTCGAACTCAACAAATACCGGAGATACGAGAGGCTTTCTAATTTACCTCTACCCAAATTTGAATACCGCGTGTAAGAAAAAACCCAAGTCGTTATCGCACCCCACTCAAAATGGATTGACATTTGACATTTGACAAATTCGTTCGTAATGGATGTGTCATGTTTCAATGTCTAAGGGCTTATAGATCCTTTAGTCGGGTCACCGATTTTATTGGGATATAATAACCCGGTAATACGTTAGCTTTTTCCAGAGTGGATAGCAAAAGCTTACTCACATGCCAATTCCTTCAGGAAGATTAACTATGTCGCTATGAACAAGTCACAAATGTGGGAGATTTATCACTTATTTGATACTGTTGGACATTTGATAAATGACACAATTACAGAAACCTTCTATTTCACCGCATATTGATCATTCTAAGTGCTTAGCTACATCACACTTAATTTTTAATCACTTTAATGCGAAAACCTAGTTCAAAGCAATTACATTCAAGGATTGTGAAATTCCCTCATTCCCTAACCGGACATTCATTTCTTAAGCCACATGCACATATCACCGATAGACTGTCCATGTCCAGTGTCCACTGCCACTTGCGATTGATTGCAGATAAATGCAATCACTATAAATCAATATGGATGGATGTCCTGGTAACACATGCGTTCCAGTTGTCACCCAACCACTTTTGAAATTAAATCATTTTTTTTTAACACGCCCACATTGGGAATTCCCCCCATCTCTACTTTCGTTAATTAATTTTTTTTCGCTTAACGGTTTTTATTTGAAAAAAGTGATAAAGCAAAATTGGTATATGTACCTGGTGTTAGTGAGATATCCTAGTTCCCGGTTAAATGGAGTTATAAACGTTTCACAAACAATGCACTTCAAAGGACTTTCCAATTAACTGAACACTGTTACTGTAACACACACATTATGTTAGTTTGATACCACTCTAGATGTGTTAAACAAGACCGTACCACGCACGACGTATCCACCCAGTACCACCCTTTATCCTTGCCGCGGGATACAAGCAATATGCGCTTTAGTGGATGGGAAGGATTATTTGTTTAGACAACGCGACCAAACAATGGAGAAAAAAATGCACACTTAGTGGCAGTGGCATCACACCACCACTATTCCTCTTTTTTTCACAAAAAAAAAAAAATAAATAAATAAATAAAAATAAATTAATTAAAATTACTAATGCCTACTGGAGGCCATCGCATAATTTGGTTATGACCTTGTTATCTTGATTTTTCACTTCTCCATTCGTGGTTTGTTGGTTTAGCTGTGCCAATTTTATGCCCGAAACCGGAATTTAAATTTCTTTTTTTTTTTGTTTTTGGAAACGCTCTCGAAATGTTTAAGTGGATGCGGCCAAGAAGCCAACCGGAATCATTAAAATCAAAAAGTTAACTGATATTGGAATTGGGAAGCATCAAAGAAACTACCATCGAACCATATACCCCATGCGATCAGTACAAGTGCCAAGCTTGCATTACTCTTGAGTAGTCTTTTCATCACACACCGTCGGTCGCATCGCCCCGCCGTCCTTCTGGAGCATGCAGCGCGGCGCGGCGTGCAAAGAAATTAAAATCAACTTTTCTTTCTGCTCAAGAATCTTAATTAAATGCGCTGCTGTTTGCTGCTATTCGTTGAAGGCATATGTTTGGTTATGTTGCGTGCATAATTAGCAGAATGAAAGCCTTAAAGCGGAGAAGCAGTGGATGAAGGAGATGAAAAAAATCAGAGCTAAACGAATTTGAAATTAGATAAAAAATGTTTCGTAGATTGCCCGTACTTAGCATAGTTTGACGGTTGAGGACACAGTGGGGTTGACAAGTGGTGCAATTGAGTTGAACTGCGATTTGCAAGCTACCAAGGTTCCAATGTCTTACATTTGGAACTCACCTGCGCTATTGGAATCAATAAAAACAGCTTTCATCATTCCATTAGGTTTAGCAAAGCTGTGCATAATTAAGGGCCGAATAACTGTTGGAAAGGCTTTGGCCGTTTTCATAAACGTCATCTGCATCAAATTGCTTTTCTCAGAATGTTCTTAAACGCAAGCTGCAAATAACGTAATCCTTAAGTGCTGCAAATGTTGTTCGTCATTTGACGATCAAATGACGTTTTTGAAAACGGCCTTTCTGTGAGACGAAACCTTAGATTTGAGACAAAGATATGACTTTCTCACCTTTTTAAATGACACTTTAGTTTTAGGTGCCAACACATTGTTTATGTGCGTTTTAAAGTTTTTAAGGTCTCCTATTGCACTGTTGTACACGTACTGCCTTCAAGGTGGCCTCTTAAGGATAACTCTTGGCGCCAGAACTGCAACCTCCTGGCAACCAAAGATTCTAGCATAAATTAAAGCACTCAAAAATAATAGATATCTTGAGTCCATGCTCAAAACAGTACTCAGTACATTCCTATAGTTACCGTTTCATTGAATCTGAGAAGACTTTCGACAGCAAACTATTCAGGATGACGTTAAATGCCACGTTTTGGGCGACACAGTCAGAGGATAGCTACAAATTTCTTAATATAAAACGAAGTGCCAAAAGGTTGCGTACTGTCAACAGTGCTTTTTTTGAGTACTTTATCAGTGAACTCTGATTACAGCAGTGACAAACCACAGTTTGCGGAATGGAATAGGCGATGATATCTAACATCAAACACTTGGAATTCGCAGACGATATTTCTTTCAACTCGCATAGAACAAGGAACTTACATGATGTGTCCCAGGGCTCAGACAAGCCAAACTGTCAATTAAGCCTTATACCCATTGCAGGGAACTTCTGAACTACAATAAGAAGGATATAAGATATCTTACAACCTTCCTCTCCGTTCATTGCCAGTTACGATACCACCTAAATAAGATATGCCTGTCTAGCGAGACCGATTGTCGCCTCTGTTTAGAGGCGGTCGAGACGGCCAAGCACATCCTTTGTGAATGCTCGGCATTTTTCAGAGTCAAACGGCTTAGCCTACATAAAAAATTCTTCAGACTTTATGATTTAAAAAGCCTTTATCAGAAAGTTGGACTGCCTCTTGGAATAATAGGGTCCTACGATACAATAGATCTTTCAGGTCGCAGTATCAGACTAGGGGTAGCATCATTCCTTAAAAAAAGGGACTTACATTAATCGAATAGTCCATAATCTAGAATCCTAGGATAGGTTAGGTAGATCCGTGACGTACATACGTAAAGTCATCGCTCACTTAGAACGTGTGAGTCCATTATGCCCATTGGGATTATACCCTGGAATGCGTTAAGAGACCGCTGATTAAGAACCACCCAAGTAAGGAATATAATTCTCAGGACAGTTCTCAGCTAAATTTAACTTGAGTTCTTTAGTTCAACCAAGAAGTAACTACCAAGAGTTGGCTGGGTCGGGACAGGCATACATATTCTGTGGCAAAAAGGAAAAACAACATAAGTCGACTTATGTCGAAAATTAGTTTTTTACACCAACGGATGTTGCTGGTTGCTGAGTTATAGACCAGCTAAAAACAACATTAGTCATTTTCCCGTATAATATGCATAATGGAAAAACAGCATAAGTAACGATTTTCCGTAAGCTTTTGACACATGTTCTTATGCTCCAATATTTACTGAAACTAACGCAACCAGAAGTAATTGTAGAAAAATATTTTGTTTCTCATCTATATTTCTGTATCCAAAACTTTCTTATGCGATGCATAGTTTTTTTCTAAGCTAACATAAAACCTTTCAACTGCTCTCCTGAAAAGTTGTAAAAAACGACTTATACTGTTTTGCCTTTTTGCCACAGATATATCAGGTGACGAACAAATTCAATTTGTTCTTTCGATTGCGAAAGATTCCGAGACGTTCCACATGATTATACTAATGGTGCAGTACCTAGTAATAATACTGTGTCCTTGCGGCTGATCAGAAAGCAGAATCCTCCAGGGATCCAAAATTTTATTACAAAATATAGCTAGAAGCAGGTTGAAAGCAACACGAATACAATTTAGGCTATCCCATAATCTCGACTTACTGCACATTCCTATTCAGCGGCTTGCGCCATAAGCGCCAGAATCAATTTCACTTATTTATTTACTTACTTACTTACTTAGTAAGAGTAATCCTTCGTTTGATTTATTAAATTAAATTTACTGGCGTGCTCCTCGCAGTGGCATTCTGCTTGTCTGCTTTTGAAGTTTTTTTTGTAAACAATTTAAAATAAAAACCAGAAATGCTCCATATTTTGTAACCCCTCGCCGACCGCACTGCACAATAGCATCGAATTAATGGTGGGTGCCGCTGCTGATATTAGTTCCCCATCAATATTTTAATTCATTTTGTTTTTTTTTTTGTTATTTTTAAGTACACTTTTGCTTGAGCGCCTATTGGAAAAAAAAACATCAGCATTATAAGTCGAGAGTTGTGTTATGTTACGAGCACGTGCATGTGTGCTGTATGACCGATTTATGCGTTCTCTATGCTGTCACGAAAGATCCAAATACCCAGAATCGAGCTAAACAGCGCGCGTTGAAAAAAACATCAGCAGCTCCGAACTCCTATTCCCTGCGCGCCGACCGCTTGGTAATTGTAATTATAATTGAAGCCATCCGAACTAAAGCTCATAAAACTAGATAAGTTTGCTTAATCAGTGTTACGGCGATGGGCGCGAGGATACGCCAAGATACTCACTTAATAAACATTTTGCAGTGTTGATTGTGTTGGTTGGAGAGCTGCTTAGTCTGGCCTGGCGCTGGCGCTGGCAGTCTGCTCGCCGTCATCGTCATCTGTGCCTGATTAGGAGGCGAGAGAAAAATACATTGTTGTTGGCTTTTTTTGTTTTCTGTCCAACTTCATGCTCTGGAGGATTTCTGGAACAATGTACAGTGTGATATTTGGTGATATGAAACGAAAATGCAGTTTACTTTTGTATCTGTACGTTACTCGCAAGTACTATCCGATTTACCGTGATATATGAGCATTTAATATGCGATGCGATAGATATGCGGTCAGCATAAATCAGTTGGAGAAAAGATGGGCCGCCGCCAGGCTGAATCTATGTACAGAACATACATGGAGGAGTGCATGCAGTTTGTTGTCTATCTCTATAGTTTGTAATGTTGGAGATCTTTTTTTTTAATTATTTAATATAGTTCTTTCTGGTTCTGGTTCTGGACTGGTTGTGTAGGTTAATATTGGAATTCTTACAACGAGAAGGTGTACCTATCTTTGGGCGGAGTAAAAGTGGTAACTGGTGAAGGTAGTTATCTCATTAATGAATGTAGGTTAAGTTGGGTACCTAGGGTGTGGTTACTCTGTATAATTATATTAGTTTAAGGAAGGTCTTCCAGCTATCCGTGGAGCCTACAGAAGTAACTTGAAATGGTGCATCATATTCTGACCAAGAGCTCAGTTCTCAAAATCAGCGCCTTCGGATTACCACTATTGAATAAATCAAACTGTGCTATAAGGGCTTTAAGAACCCTCTGTCAGTTCTTAGTTTATGTCCAGAGCTAGTTCATCTTTCCCTTCGAGCCTGCTGAATACACGAACATACCTATAGGGAGATAGGTAGGTAGGTAGAAGTGGTGGTTTTGATGGAAGAAAAACCCAAATAGCGCACAAAGGGCGCCGTTTTGATACCACAACCTCAGGTGACCCGTTTATTCGGATGTAATGTTGAGATGTTGCATGGTCCCCTATTAGCCAGTACCCTGTACTAACCGCCACTACTCTAGCGATGTCTACGCATGTTCTTTGTAGCAGTTTGTTTGTTTTAGACCTGTTGTAACTTGGCCATATCTTACTGCATATGACACAGTTTGTCAGACTGGTGTAAGTAAGTAAGTGTAAGACTATATTGCCCTTAACAGCACCTATATAGGAACATGAACGTTTTCCGCTAGTGAGCTGTTAAGGGCTAACCCTCGCCTGGCAAATTCGTCGGCTCTCTCGTTCCCTTCAATGGCACTAGGTCCTGGAACCCAGAGAAGCGTGACTCTAGCCTGGTTGGTTGGTTGATTTATGAGGGTGAGGATAGCTCCTTTTCACGTAGGCCACAAGTCGGGCCCGTTGTGCTCAGAAAGACGGGTTGGGGTGTGTGTTAGTGAAAGGGGGCAGTGTAGTGGAATGGAAAGGTTGGAAGGAATATTTGAATTCAAGAAATACGCTCTGTGTGTCGTGTAAACTCCAGTGTTTTCGATAATTCGATAGATCTGACCGATGTCAGCCCGGGCAGGATATGTCTTCCCAAGTATTTTTGCCTTATTGAACATCGAGCAGGACAATCGCAGAGGAAGTGTTTGATACTTTCTTCTTCTTCTTCGCAACCCGGGCAGGTGATGTGCTGTACTAGTCCCAGTCGGTTGGCATGTTCATTTAAGTTGATGTGTCCCGTATATAAGCCAATCAACAGTTTTATTTGAACTCTGCCCAAATTCAGTACCTTCCAAGCCCGCAGTGGATTTTGAATTTCCATCATTTTTTTGGCAGCCTTACATGTTGGGATCTGACTCGACATTAGTGCGTGACTCTAGCCTGGTTGCACAAGCGTTGGGTTTTTCCTGACGCATCGATCTACTAGTTTCGATGAGGTGAATGCCGAATTTATGGCTTTAATTGCGGCTTGGCTATCCGTAATAATAGCGATATTCTGTTTTGGTGTTGGGTCGCTTATTAAGTTGTGACAGGCCTTGAGGATTGCTAGTAGCTCCGCCTGAAGGACGCTAGCGAAATTCAGAAGGCGATAGCAATTCGATGTGCCGAGTTTTTCCGAGAAAATTCCCGCGCCTTCCCCGCAGTCCGTCTTTGAGCCATCGGTGAATACCGTTGTATCGAAATCTGTCACCACCCATACATACCTGAAAATGACTATTTTTATCGTTCTTTGTTCTTTCAGGAACGCATTTCAACTAAAACTAAGTTTAAGTTCAGCCTAATCGAATTTTCCATCCACTTTATTTAAAGAACATCATGAGATTATCCCAGCTTCATTCGGCTTAAGGGACTTATCTAACAACAACAGCTTAACTGTAGCTGTTGGTTAAGTGCAAGGTTGCTGCTTCAAGTCGCAACCAAACATACGCGCACCCCATCGAGAGTACTTGCAGAATCATAACCAAACACTTGTGGTGAATTTACAAAGGACCTTCAGCGTATCGCTTGTCTATACAAAATATACGTACTCGACTTGACTTTCTTTGATTGCACCTCCTTCATATTTTCCAAAGAATAAATATATGCCTCCTTCTCTTGCTGAATTTTGCGACTTTTCATTAAACTCAATTTGCAACAAATCCAACAAGAAAAACCTTTTAACATTATCATTAAGCATTAACACAGTTTTAATAACGATATAAAGGTTCCTTTAAAGTTATTCACTACGGTAAACGTCCTTAAAATACTAGAGTTGCTACTCGTACCGTAAAAGAACCCTTGAGAATGAACAAGCGAGATTTTTTACTGTGCGACACACATTTTCAAGAGCTCCGTCAACGGGCTCTCATATATTTTTCAAGGGTTTTTAAGGAATAGAATTCTTTTACAAGTGGCCCTTCTCCTAATCTACACAAGAGTGTTTTTGGTAAATAAATGTACCTATAGTTTTTTTTTTTTTTGTAAATAATAATTTAAATGATTTTAACCTTTCATTTAATTTTATTTTAAACGAACCGTTTACGAGTATCAGTGTTTTAAATACTGTGAGCGTCAAAAGTAAGTAAACACCCATATGATTTCTCGAGTTACATGTATTTTAAACAAAATAATTAACAAAAATTAGATTCCAATGATACAAAATAAAAGCTTTATTCATTAGAATCAAACAGCGAGAAAAAATAAATCAAAACAAAACTAATGAACTTTTTTTTTTAATAAAAATTAACCATACTCCATATTTTACGCGTCAAAAGTAAGTAAACATTAGCAGTTTCTTTAAGGAATTCATAAATTTAATACCTTAAAAACCAAATTCAATATTTTGTTTGACCACCTTTAGACTTTATAACTTCTTTAAGTCTACGTGGCATGGATATACCAAGTTTATTTGTAAAATCGGAGGTTAATTGGGATCATTTTTCAATTAGAGCCTGTTTTAGGTCCTTTTTGCTTTTAATAGTCATTTTACCAATGTTCCGGTCCAAATGATCCCATAATTGTTCTATTGGGCTTAGGTCCGGTGATTGCAGAGGATGATCGAGCTGTTTTGGAGTCCTATAAAGCAACCATTCCTTAACGAGCTACGAGGTATGCTCAGGGACATTGTCTTGCTTAAAGATCCAATTCCTAGTCGTGGCTAATTTGTTCACGCACGGTTCCATGTTATCCTTAAGGATGTTCAGAGAGTCTTGCTTAATCATTGCACTTTCAATGAAGACAAATTTCCCGACCCCATATGCTGCCGTACACCCCCACACCATCTCCGAACCACCCCTATGTTGTACTGTACTTCTAGCTTTTTTTGTTCACTTAATTCTTTACTCTGTTTAGCTGGAGTCCCAACTAGACCGTCCATTAATTTCAGGTAGCATTCCACAGATGTCGTGCTTCTTAGACAATGGCTCATAGCAAAGAACTAAATCTTCGTCTCTAGTAAAAATCGATTCAAACATTTGAAACAAGACTATGTTCGAAAGCTTTCGAAAAAAAATTAAAAGCGCACCAAATACTTGCCGTGGAAAAAGGATAATTTTTTTTTCCTAAATTCAGACTCAACGAATCGATATTTGGCCGTCATATCATATATAAATATTTCTTATTCAATTAGCGTCCCTTTCCCGTTTAGCAAATTTAAAAATTCAACATCTTGTTACCCATAAGTACTCGTATGTACCTACATATCTCCACGAATACAACTAAATAAATGACGACCATAACATTCAATCTATTTAAAAAAAATCTTCTCACATATCCTTCGGAGATATACATACATGTACATACATGTGTATGCTTGTATGCGCCTTTGCAAAAGGAAAGGCTGTGTGCATACCTTATGAAGTTTCCTGAATTGAAAAGCAAAACTTTTTAGACTCGACGTACCTTTTCTTTATTAAAGTTTCAATACCTGTGCTATGTGCATCCATAAGGATATAAGGATAGTTACAGTATGTACTACAAGAAATTGAAAAGACAAGCCTGCAAGACGAACGACCATTTAACCCTAGAAAGATAATCATATTTTGATGTAAAGGGTGATTTTTTAAGAGGTTTATTTATTTGAATCGATAGTTTGAACCTTGCAATTTAATGTTTAAAGATAATTTCATGCAAATGTTGACCGCGGCTGCGTCTCAGGTAGCCCATCCGCTGAGTCCAATTTTGGCATACTCTTTCACACATATCGGCCGGTATCTCACGAATGAATGCATGGATGTTGGCTTCCAGTGCGTCAATCGAAGCGGGCTTGTCCCTATAGACATTAGCCTTGACATACCCCCACAAAAAATAATCTAATGGTGTCAAATCGCACGATCTAGGCGGCCAATTGACCGGCCCGAAACGTGAAATTAACTGTTGACCAAACTCGCCTCGCAATTGCGCCATTGTTTCGCGTGCTGTGTGGCATGTGGCACCGTCTTGTTGAAACCACATATCATGCAAGTCAAGAACTTCCATTTCGGGCAAAAAAAAGTGCTGTAACAAAGGCCTAACTGCTGGGAACGGCGCCGAATCGACATTTCGCGGTCTTCTGTCACACTAGCTGATACGGCCGCAATATTTTCTTCACTACGCACAGTACGTAAACGTGTTGGTGGTTTAATGTCCAACAAAGTAAATTTGGTGCAAAATTTGGTCACAATCTTCCGAATAGACTGCTCAGAAGGTCGAGAATGCCGATCATAAAATGGAAGCAGCGCGCGATGAACATTTCGAACCGAGCACGAATTTTGATAGTAAAATTCAATAATTTGCAAGCGTTGTTCATTTGTAAGACGATCCATGGTTAAATTGCAAACCAAACTGAAGCTGTTTGACAGTGACACAAGGTACTAAACACACGTCAGCTGTCAAAACCAGTGTTGCCAAAACCAAACCAGCTAAAAAATCACCCTTTATAAAATTACACTCATATATAAAATTTACTCACAGGGTTGTGAGTATTTCCAAATTGATGAGACTTAACTCAATGAGACGTGAGTTTTCTGCTCTATATACCTACTGGCTGGAAAGTCAGGAACGCCCATCCCGTGCTGCATAATAATTAGAAAAAGAGCGGTATTTCGCTCGCGAGTGAGTCATTTTGACGCAGATTATCTTTCCAGGGTTAAAACTGTTTTAATGAATCCTATGCGCTTACTTTTCCTCTGTCTATGAAAATATTCATCTGTAAAGTCGTTACTGCTGTCAATTTGTTGCCTTAAGATCTAGAAATAAAGTCAGCTACAAGGAATCTAAAACAGTCACCCCTATTGCGAGTGTCAATTATCATTCAATTGACTATTGATTAAATGATCAATCAATCATCATTTTCGGTATTGTCAAATATTGCGAGTGTCAAAAAATAAACGATAAACGATGCTTATCAAAAACCTTGAGTAGATGGTATTGCGATTGTGAATTATAAATAAATGATTGACTATCGTCAATTTGTAACAAACTTCCATTGTGAATGGAGCCAAATTACACCATTTTTCCAAACCAATTCTACATTTTAATAAACAAAATTCATGATGAATTGTCAATGAGAAATGTCAAAAAGGGTTTTCCATTCACAATGATCAAAACCTTTGTATACATAGTATAAAAGGAAGTTCCCAAAATGTGTCTTTCTGTATGTACAGGCTAATCTTGGTAACCACTAAACGGATTTAGATGCGGTTTTCACTATTATGATCTGCATTTCTTGGCGGGATTTATGGATGTACTCAGACTACTCCATTACTTACAGGAGCTGGGAATTTGAAATCGAAGTGGCAGAAAATCAAATTTTCTGTCATTACACAGCCCTAACTCAACAATGGCTTATTGGATTTAAAACCAAAAAAAATGGTGGTAGTAAATTCCTTTATTTGAGGTATAAATCGTCCTTCTGCGTTATGCTGGCGCTGAGCTATGTTCAAAACAATTCATAAAATCATTGCCAACAATGTTCCATCAGTGGAGACCGAAACCAACAGCTATGCAGCAGTGGATGACGTCATAGTGTGTGTATGTGGCACATTTGAATTTCTGTGTATTAACTGAAATAGCATTCGGGCAATGCCGGGCGGGCAACAGCTATGCATTACATACCTATAGGCTGGCTACACTATAGAAATGTATTAGAAGAAAATAGTAATTTGTTTTCCCAAGTTGCAGGTGGGTGAAGCAGAGTGAGCACGGGTCAGCTAGTTTATTTATAATTGACAATCGCAATACCATCTGCTTGAATTTTTTGAAAAGTATCTTTTATTTTTTGACACTCGCAATAAGGGTGAGTGTGAGACTCCAACTTAAGAATATAAACTAAAATTTCGCTAAAACCTCCAATGGAGACTGTACAGGTACTTTCGCAACAAAAATATTGCTTATAAACCCCTATCAGATAAACTACCACACATACTATCCCGACAGCAATACTCGTACCTTCCAATAACATTTGTTTAATACCCGCAGGACTGTATTTCCAGGAGTTTAACTGATGAAACTCATATCGAAGAAGTTTTTTTTTATTCCCCTTAGCTAATAAAATTCATTTATTGCCATCCAATCGTTTATCCTTGTTAACATGGCGATAGTTCGCCTCAAAACCGCATTCAATCGTCCTTAGATGGTTGAAGATAAGGAATGCGCTTAACAGAATTGTTATGTTCATCGTTTCGGGAGGATTTGAATTAGTTCTTTTATTTCGCTTTTCTTTTCTCTTATCGACCGAAACATCCAAATCAAAAGAAAGAGATGAAGAGATGTTGTCTTCCCATTGAGTGGCATCGTTCTTAAATTGCAGCGAATTCTTCTGGCTGCCTTGTGTATCTATGGCCTGGCCTTGTTACTGTTGTGGAGGGTTCCAATAGAATTCCTTAATGGATTACTTCCTTTGATGAAAGTCACGGAGGAATGGAAAATAATTGGGGGAAGACGTGAATAAAACAAAGCCAACTTGTAGTAGATACAAATACGAGTACGTTTCGAGTTGACTTCTGGTTGTTGCTGGAATAACTGCGGATACAAATTATGTGGTAACCAGAGAAAGCGGATTATTCCAGGATTACTACTTGAATACGAGTAGTCTTAAAGTTTTAATTAAGGAGACTGGGGGATAATACAAGCGGGGGGTGAGTTTCAAAGATTGTGGTTGGTTTAAATGTGTTCCATTTACTTTGGAGTATTACACTGTCGAAGAAAGCTTGTTACCGAGTATATTGGTGTTACTGTCACCAAGAGAACTCTAACTTACGTTACGTTTTTTATATCGCAGGCAGAGTTAAATATGCCATTCGGCTTCGTAATCAAAACTGGAGACGGAAACAGATACCGAGCCATGGAATTCGTAACTTTTTCATGTTCTAACTGCCACTAAAAGAGACTTGGGAGGACAAAACGTGAAACGCCGTTGCAATCATTGGTAAGTTAGTGGTGCGCGGATGGATCAAATATGGACACCAGGGTGGTTACTGGTATATTCGGACTAAACACTAGAATATCCATATCACAATGTCACAATACGAGCAGAAATTCATGCCATTTAAGCCCAATTCACAATGTCGCGTTGGGGTGCTCTCGCGTTAATGGGCTCTATATCGACTTTAGGATAACTTCTGTCCAACGCACGAAGTCGAAATTTACAAAACTAAATACCGCTTCAAGCTTCAGGCGTTCATAGGTTAGGAGTATGACAAATAATTATGTTCTGTTTCCTCAAATCTCCCATTCACGGATTTATGATTGAAAGACGATTTAAAATGTATTTCTTTTAATTTTTATTGTTTTATTAAAAAACACAAAATGTGAGAAATAAGTTTGCAAACAAGATTGTGCGAATATGTAAATTAAAAAAAAAGACCCCACACAATTAATTTGTGTTGAAAAAAATTAATTTAGCCATTTAAATCTTACACGTCTTAAATGTTAAAAAATTGTACTTTAATCGAACAGGCCATCGAATAGTATGATGTCAACAACAGGTGTGAGTTGTCACAACGCACGCCCCAGTAGAAAGTAGTTCTACTCGGCCGTTGCCCAGAACTTTACGATATCTACGATATAACGCCTGAAGTCACATTTAAGAGCACCCTATGTGTTTGCATTGTTTCTACTTTATCAACGCGAGAGCACCCGAACGCGACATTGTGAATTGGGCTTAAACATCCAATGTGCAGTTCTTTTTTTATCAGGTCGATGTCGCTGTACGGCTTCAGTACAGTTCGTGGTTGAACCTTCTGGTCCAAAACCCGTCAACGCGAACGGGACCGAATATCTAACGATGGATTTTTCTCTCGACGCGACCAAGGATATCTTCATCTGCTTTCGATAAAGTCCATGCTTCAGCAAGGTTGAGATGATAAGAGTCTCCTTAGTCGATCGGGAAAGGGCTTCACTACTCAATTGCCTTCTTAGCCCAAAGAAGCAGCGACTGGCAAGAGTAATCCTTCGTTTGATTTACGGCGAGATGTAATTTTTTATGTAATAGCAGAGCCGAGGTAGACAAAGTCCTTTACTACCTCAAAGTTTCATTACATATGTAAGTAATCTTGACTTATAGTTCCTCAGGGATTCAAGTGGAATGGCTTAACACAGGATGTCGATCGGGCTTCGTGCAATGACTTTGCTAGTGTGAAGTATCTTAATCTGTAAGTCGTTAAAATTGATGTTGGAGCCTTTCCTCTCGTTAAGCATCTCCAATATCCACCATATGACCTACCCTTCGTTCAATCCATACCTAACCTAAAGGTATCTTAAAACAAAGGTTCCTCCTTACAATCTGACGAGCGAACCGCTCCACAAATAAGTTGATTTCCTGACTGCATTACTGAAGAAATAACATCGCACTCACTATCCAAAATATTCAAAAATTTAAATTATGTACATACTTCCATTTTGTTTTCATTTATAACTCTCTCACTCTCTTTAATTGCTTTCTCTTTGCAGGCGAAGTTACCGTTAAATATATCCATGGCCTGCCACACATAACAGTTCCCCTGCCAAGTCGAGAGGAAAAATGTCGCTTCGCCCTAAAGCCCGTCTCACATAAAGTCGCCCATTTCATTGAAATGCTTAAATTAGAAGATCGCGGAATTGATAGAGCGACAGTACTAAATGACGAAGGAGTGCGGATAGCATCGACTTGTAGCATAGAAAGCCTAATGGATGAACCGTTTTGGTAAGTTGTTCCTTCAAATATGTTTAACCTCCTCTCCCACTGACATTGCATCGATAAGGAAAATAAGACATATATCGTTTCCGTGAAAAGCAAAAAAGAAAAAAAAACGACGATTGTCACACCTTAGGTGATAAAAAAAAAGTGCTTCCCACAGGCTTTCTTTAAATTGGGTTGTCGCTTTATCATCTCATCAGGTGTACATATGTATGTGCGCAACGTTATTATGCAAAATACCAGGAGGTCCAGAGGGGTGTGTGATACTTAGATACATAGTATCTTTCATTTTAAAAATCAATTTTCTCCAATATTCAACGATGGAATGTGTGTCGTGTGTACCTGAAAGCAAAGTGAAAGTCATCATCGGGAAAAATCTGTTTTGAGCAGAAAAAAAAAAAAAAATGACAATGAAAGTAGACACACGTTATCCCCAGGGATCTTTGACACTTGACCGTGTGTGAACATTTTCCTTTTGAATTGAAATGTTTGACAAAGAGTTTCCATTTTTTTTTTTTTTAAATTCAAATTTATTCACTGAATTATTGAAGTTTGTAAGAATCGATGGGGTAAGTCACGAGTCAATAGTGAATATTAGCACCGTATATGTATAGCGGTCATTGGATGTAGCAAAAGAAGTTTGCAATCAATCTTTCAAATCCTGCGCAATACAATCTTCCCTCCCATATGGAAAATATTTTTTGCGCCCCAAACTGGGTAGACAGTATCATCAACATCACTAGATGACGCTGATCCTAAAGCTCACAAAAAATCCTATCATATCGAATATAAGACTTACGACCAAGTGCGACTAACTGAAGAATAGCCTGTCTAGAGAGGGATAACAGGTGCACTCAATCAAGTCCACACCGCAACATGGCCTAGAAACGCTTCTACACCTTCCACCTATTGATATCTCTATAAGAAACACGGCAGCCAAGAAGCTGTCAAATTAAGAGAGAATGGCAACTCGTCTGGACACACGCTCCTACTGGACATTTTCAATCAAAAAGGACAACTCCGACAATGCTATCATCATCGGAACATCAATCTTAAGAGATGGCTGTAAAACGGAAGAGGGCACCGCATTCTCGGAAGAATTTTAGATATACCAGTCTTACCGAGAAGTGAACGAAACTGCAGACGGACTGGCCAGGAAAGGATCCGATATAATTGTTTGAATTCAACATTACTCTCTTAGAAAAAAGACTAACTAAGTCTTAATGTACAAACCATTATGTTTTAAATAAATTGAATTGAAAAATATGGATATAACACTAGCTGACAGACAGATCTTACCGGCTTTCAACACAGGTAAACATCTAATAGACCGCATCACCGCTAATTTAGCCGCTAGCGATTGTGCCATAACCTGCAGCCCATATGGCCCGTAGTCGATCAGAAAAGAACATTATCTCTACTTTCTATAAGTAGAAGCCAAATCCATGTACTCGTTGGTGTTATAACCGGACACTGTATAATAGGAAACATGGCTAAAAGATACGGCATCCTTACAAAGGTATTCTGAAGTAAAATTTGTATCACACCTTCTATGCCACTGCCGGGCTCTTAAAGAACGGCGCCTATCTTGTATGGGAGCAGGGTTCTTCGACTGCCTAGATGACCTGGCTAAGATACCGCTTACAGACCTAAAGAGATTTATTAGAAGATCGAACTGGTTTTGTTATATGCATGTTTATACATGCACAACTAGGATATTCGCAATTGAACTTTACGGCCTCTGGGTGAAATTGCATTCACTGCAAACGAAGTTCCTAACCTAACCTACGACCAAGTCAGGTTTACGGATGGTTCGAAGATGGATTCCAGCTTCCTATCAGGAATATGTTGTAAGACGACTGACTGACTATAATTTCCACGCTGAAATCTTTGGCATCAACTAGTGAATGAGGCAAATTACCCTCATCTTCATTGATAGTCAGGCAGCTCGATGAGCACTTTGCCCAGCACAGCGGGGTGAAATATAAGATCCGTTTATCGGCTCAAAGCCTTGACTGGGAGTCACACAATATGTTATAAAAAGTCATGAGCATAGATCCCGCTCACACGAATCAGAAAGTACACATTTAGCTTAGCTGCCATTCATCCAGAAAATATAATCGACTTAATATAACTATCTGGGGTAAGAGTTCTCCTCTAGAACCTTCATACATATGTGGGATGGTAGGGCCAAAATCATATTGAAGTATCATTGGCATTCTTCGTGTGAATGACGATGGTCCCAGAAAAAGGACACTGTTGTTATGATGCCTCGGCTCTAAGGAAGTTGGATATCAAACGTTTAGGGTATTCGCGCGAGGTGACGCTCCTGAATATTTCTATTGGAATCATTTCAATACACCAAACTGAGATTTCCCGTCCCTCCTCTCTCTCTCTCTCGCCCTCCTTGGACTCTCCAATGAAAGATGGCTTGTAGTAGTTCTCACTTCTGGCTTCTGAGGCAGTGCTGCCAGACTTTTTTCAAGAAAAATACCACATGATGGATGAAAATTTACCATTTCCACCAAAAATTCATTTCAGAATTTCTCTTTTTTGCATGGAAAACGGAAATTATTACTCATATCATGAAAATTTAAGTTGAAATTTACCACGTAAAGGTAAATTTACTACGATCTGGCAGCACTGTTCTGAGGATGTGTCTGGGGTATTCCAGTGTTCGTACTTTTATAATGTTCCGAAGTTCTCGGCTTGTTCTCAGTCTTATCTGGATCTCAACATTCAATATTCTGTCAGTTACCGCAAATTTACCGCATTCTCCGATACGGCCACATACCAAAAACTTCCCGTCCTCCTTGTGATTCTATGCCAATCCATATAACAGCGTAGACCAAACGTAGCACACTTTCGGTTCAGCTGGAGGTTGTTACTGCACTTAAACTAACCTCGTTTCATAATTTTTCTTAGTTTGTAAAAAACATTATTTTCCATAAATCATTAAATTCCATTTAATTTGCAGGTTACAAATTAACGATAAACAATATAAGGTAGTTCCTCCAGAAAGAGCACGAATCTCATCGGAAGATTTAACAAAATTAGGAGATGTTAGAGCATTAGTCGGACAGGTATGTACAACGAATAAAATGATTGTTAACGTTTACAAAAGAAATTAAGATGATTATTTTTTTTTCTTTTTTAGTTATACGAAGCACTACATGTTAGTGAATTTCATACGCAAAAAGAAGAAGAACTAGTAGTTAAATTAGAACAACTTAAATATGATGTAACTCCACTGGAAGAGGTAAGTCCTTTCAAATATCTATAGACCTATGTATATTCAAAACTATCAGTCTTTTTTCACTAAACATAACCGCTGGTGGCTCCAACGCTCATCAGCGACACCATCGTAGGTCATTGTTCTATCCACATCTTATTATTTTCTGCTTATCTGCGTTCGGCTTGGATGTAGCTTAATGACGTACATACTTCGATGTAGTCATCGCTTCGACTTTGGTTTGACGGCTTGGCGAGCTATTTATTTCCTCCTTCAGCAATTGGTTTTCTTCAAAGAATCGTAGGCTCCGGGTCTTCTTAACATCCAGGACATACTTAACACTCTGGTAAATCGAATAGAGGAACTGCATTAACTGATACGGTAATCCACGATTTCTGTTTATTATAATATATTATATTATAGATCCGTCTGCATTTTGTATACAGCATTCTAACGTTGTTCCCTTTTTTTATCGACACATACATATCTCTCCTGTCTCAGAAAATTCGTTTCACTTTAGGATGTTTATCAGGATCATATTGGCGACGACGTACGCTACTTTATCTGATGTGATTTTAAAGACACATATCGAGAGGCGCCGTTCATCTCCTTCTAATCCTGATTTTTTGATTTTACATTTAGCACATCTGCCCCGACAGCTGCTTGTTGGGTCCCTCAGAATTACAAGCTTCTTTTTGCCAACCAGTCGCGTTTTGAATAGCCTGCAACCAAGAAATTCGCCAGTCTTTTTTGCATCTTTTACCATGTGATTGATTTAACTTGATTTAACCACTGGCTAATGTGTAGTTTCGCCTACCAGTAATAGCCCGTTCATGATGGCAGTTTATTGCCAACCACCCTCTCAGACAGAAAACATACAATAAAATGTACAAAATTTAACGACAACAGAACTAATTGTACATCTCAATAACACCTCATCCCGTATCGGTTATCGGTGGCACTTATTTACGAGTAACACGAGCAATTAGCATTAATTACTGCACCACCACCACCTCGATCAATATCATGGTTTAATTTGCATTTATTAATTTATCAAAAATGAACTGGTACTCATATCCTCCGCTTCTCAATAAATTATTTTTTAAAACATTTCTGTGGTTATTTGTTTTTTTTTATTTTATTCCAAATTAATTTATTTTTGTTTTAGAAAAAACAAGAACTGAGCTTAGATGCATTACGTAGATCCAGTATAGTAACATGGCTCGGCCTGGGCTTCATGTCAGTACAATTTGGCGTTTTAGCCCGTCTCACATGGTGGGAATACTCTTGGGATATCATGGAACCTGTAACGTATTTTGTTACATACGGTACAGGAATGGCCTTCTATGCATATTACTGCACAACCAAAATGGTAATTAATTGATTAAAATATCAAGCATAAATCGATTAATTTGTTTTTTTCTTTATTCTAGGAATATACATACCTCGGCGTTAAAGACCGCAGTTACCTCCTTAGAATGCACAAAGCTGCCGCAAAGAAAGAGTTCGACATCGAGAAGTACAACTCGTTAAAGCGTCAAATCGCCAATATCGAATACGATTTGAAACGCATACGTGATCCGCTCAATTTGCAACTATCAACAAATCTGGAAATAGGCGCTAATCGTAAAAATGCTAGAATCAATGAATCAAACTTGCCTTCCGTCGATAGTATAATTATAACACAGTCAAAGCGGTCAGCTAAAAATGTTATCAAAGGACTCTTATCGTTTACAAGTAAAAAACAGAAATCTGATAAATAGACCAATATTTAGTTTTTATATATTTAAAAATACAAATTCATTTTAAGTGCCCTTTTTTCTGTTACAAAAAATCAAATAAACAAAATTTGAATACATAACAAATCAATTATAGAAAAGAAAAATTGTAACAGTAAGGGGCCTCGGGACACACGAACGAATGGGTTTTTCACCCGGTTCTAAATTGAAAATATTTGTTCCCCTATCTGTAATGATTTGCAGTATGGAAACAGACCTTTTTCAATATCTATATAACTGGAAAATGACACACGACGGTCTTACATTTCTGCAAGTCAGCAGAAAACAAAAAAAAAGATCAAGTCGTCCATCTATATCTCAGATGTTTGAATTGAAATCGCTCGTTTGTCCCAGGCCTAATAGGTTAATGTTAATAAACAAATTGTTATTTATTGCCAACTAAAAATGAGAAGAAAAAAAAACAAAATAACGGGTTTGCAACTTGTTTTTTGGACATAGACTTTGAAATTAACTATTTTAAAATTATTCAATGCATGTGTGGTTGTTTGTTTGATTGACTATTGACTATTTTTGACATTTTATTTTGTAATTTTTGTTTTATAGTTAAGGGAATTGTTTATATTTGAGAATAATACAAATATATCAGACATTGTTATATATAATATATTTATTTTTAATTGTTCCTATTTATATCGATTTCATATCATCTTTTCTTCCCTTTTTCATTTATTTTTAAAACACACGCACACAATAGACCACGGACACACTGTTTAATGATACGCAATACGTAATTTATTGTTAAAATTGTATTTATTTGTTTTTAGTTTTTATATTTAAGTAGTTTTATTGACAAAGCATTATATTGTTGTGCATTTTTATAGTTTTTAGTTAAATAAATTGAATATGAGTGTTAGTTATTTTTATTTGTTTTTTTATTTTTTTAGTAAACATTCAATTTGCTTCATATAGTTTTTGTATATTTCGATTAATTAGTTGATGGCTTTTATTTTTAATTTGAAATATAATATTAAATTCGCTTAAAAAAATCTATTTGTGGCACTACAGCTCGGGGTGAACCAGCGCCTGCTTCTCGCAATCATTTGTCCACGAATGGAAGGGACCTACAGTTTTTGCCGACTCCGACTGGCGAGTTAAGAAGCTCAATCTTGACAAATGATACTCTTTGATTGCATGTTAGACATTCGGAGGAGGTGGCACCGTGTTTTCCTGGGATTGAACCCGTGGTAGTCCAACGCACTTATTACTACACCACGGTGGATTCATTTTCTATCTTTACAAATATATACTTTTGGGTGTTTTTTGTCATATTGGAAGAAGCAAAGTGAAAAAAAAAACACTTGCTTATAGAAGGATCCTCCGACCCATGGAGACTCTCTGCCTGAGATACAGTAGTCTATTCTCTTCAGTTCTTAACACCAGTTTTCACAAAAACACTTTTAAAATAGCAGCTGTCAGCCCTTGCCATTAATTATTTTTATTGCTTAAATAAAACCAATCAACCTTCGAATATTCGAAGTCACAATCAAATTTTATCATCATGCAGCCAAAACTCTGACGTAGGCCTTTTTTTTAATAATTTCCATTCTGTCTTGTCTTGTCTTGTGCTGTGCGGATCCAGTTGTCTGCTACTATTCGCTTAATGTCGTCACTCCAGCGTGATGGTGGTCTTCCTCTGTGCCTCAGGTCCTCTCTTGGTCTCCATTCAAATAGCCTTTTTATCCATCTATTGTCTGTTATTCTTGCCACGTATCCTGACCACCTCCATTTCGCCTTTGCTATCTGTGTGGTTATATCAGATATTCCAGTTCTTCTTCTGATTGCATTGCTCATTGTGCTACTTCCAGTTTGTTGATGGTACATCTTGTTATGGTTAGGGTATCCGCTCCATATGTGATAACGGGCAGTATACATTGGTCAAATACTTTCCTTTTCAGACGCATGGCTTTGTCGCTCTTTAGTATGTTTTTCATTTCACCAAAGTCTGCCCAGCCTAGTCCGATGCGGTGTTTGATTTCTCGGGCTTGGTTGTCTCTCGTTATTCTTATTTCATGACCGAGGTATTTGTATTTGAAAACCTGATCACCCTTTGGTCAGATAGTATCTCCTTGTCGAATTCCTCTCTACTCGATACGTATTGGTGTTTTCGTGCAGAAAGACACATCCGGTGGCCAAAACAAGGATTGTAAGATTCAGTCTATATCTATCCGCCCTGTGCTGCATTTCGAGTGAAAGTGGATTGAAATCAAATTTGCAAGAAATTAGGTGTTCTGCGTTCCGAATGAATTCGAAATTTTCTAATCCACCTCGAATTGTTTGTTTGAAATGTCAAAATCAGCTGTAAAATTATTTCTAAATTATTTTAGATTTTCAGTTTCTTGATTTTGTTTTGTGAAAGTTAATTAATAAGTTACAATATATCTATATAGTATATATCTTTTAAATAACTCGCTTGATCATATTGATTGTATCTGGTTTGATTTCTAATTGCATTTGCTTTTGGAGTTAGAAGTTCAGCCGAAATGTGAAGAAGTGTTCGATGACCCTCACTATATACATATACTCAAGCGAAATGAGGGGTTGGATTTCGTTTCTCTACCAGTTTCCAGGCTACACTAAGACGACAGAGGCTATAGCTCACCTTTTTGACGTGTTTTTAAGTTAAAAATTAAAAGTTTACAGCACAAAATACAATTTTGCTTAAGGCCAATGTGCGTTCCTTCTTGTCCTACTTTGTACGGAATATTCTAAACCACAAAGTAAACTAATTTTTAAATACAAAACATTGAACCATGCACTCAATATGTTGAACTGATAGAATTTACAACTAAACTAGCCAACGTGCTTAAGATGCAATAGCTTTCCTTCGCTTGAACGGTGTCAGAGGGTTGTACGCTTAGTTTAGTAGTAGTGGTAAGGGCGTTGGACTGCTACGCAATGCTGCCCGGGTTCAATCCCAGCCCACCTAAAGTAAAAGTAATTCACTTAGTTTGGCAGATGTTTGTTTTCGTTTCTTTCGGTTTTGCAGAATTCAGAATAGAAAGTTGTACATTTTTATATTTATTTTGAACCCATTAAAGCTAATTCATTGATCAAATCGCATGCATTTATATAAAATTAGTTCACGCAAGTGGTTTTAGTGAACTAAATCTAATGTTACTTTCAAAAACTCACACATATTGCCAAAGGATATCATGTTCCTCTTTAGGAACTCCTCTACTTTAATCGAAACGGGAAGTGTATCTTATCTAGGTTGTGATCAAATCTCCTTTCGAAAATAAAGCATTCAAATTTATTTATAAACATACTCGAACTCGTACAACTTATCAACAATCATCAAGCACACGCCATTTTCTTTATGTACAAAACCTTAACTTTGCCAAAAAACAAAAAAAAATACTTTTATGTTGACAATCAGCAACGAATAAGTAAAACAGATTTTTATGGTATAAACTTGTAAAATATAAATGTACCTATAAAATGTATAGCGCCGCTATAACTGCATAAATA
The DNA here is from genome assembly GCA_949775065.1 of Brachyopa scutellaris. Classification (NCBI taxonomy): domain Eukaryota; kingdom Metazoa; phylum Arthropoda; class Insecta; order Diptera; family Syrphidae; genus Brachyopa; species Brachyopa scutellaris. Next base: position 119,128,558 of record OX459113.1, read on the forward strand.
ATTTTCCGTCTATCAGATTCAGTTATTAACTAAACTTCGAAAAATCTCACAAAGTATAGATAACGATGTAGGTAAGTTGTTAGTTAACATAAATTTAGAAAATAAATAAACATGTACAGAACAATTAACATTAAACTGTTGGTTGTGTAAGTTTTGACAAATTAAAATAAAATAAAAACATGGAACAAACTTTCTATATTATACATTAGAAATAAAATAGGAAAACTAGAACTTAATCTTATCAATTCAATAAGAAAAACTCTCACAAACAAACCAAAAAAAGCTTTGAAAATTTCTTTATTGCACTGTTTAACTCTTTTTACTTAAACAAAAACAAAATACTAAACAACTAAACAATTTAAAACTAAACAAAAAAACAACTAAATCGATTTATTATTAAAAACTTTAAACAAAAAATTTAAACTAATTATTAAAAATATACCTATTGTGATTTAATTATAAATGACAAAAAAAAAATGAACTTTAATCTACATACATACATATTAGAATAATCCTTTCCTATTGGTGATAGTTTAACTTAGAACAAAGCGATACAAATTCTTCACATAAACATAAACTCTATCTATCTATTAATTGATTTCTAACTAAACTAAAACTTAAAAAAAAACAACTACAGAAATTTCCATCTCCAAATTATTTTTTTTCCTTCGAACAATGATATTTGTAAGATAAAAAAAAATGGCCAAACACTAAAATTAAAAAAAAAAAATGTTTTATTTAAACCAGATTTGCTAAAATAAATCTCTTTTTTACATGTACATACATATTTATATATTTAAAGAAAAATCCAAAATCATAACACTAACATACTAAACAAAATGAAAACCTAATCTTGTTATTTTGCTAATTTTATATTTTCAAATGCATTTTAAATTTTTAAAGATATTTAAGTACCTACATATATACATATAATAAATTAAATTTATCTATTTATATACCTACATATTTATACTTGTATAAGTGCTTTACCAACTCCTATAATGGTTTTGTTTGTTAAACTTTTTAGCTTAAGTATCAAATTTTTTTTAGATATTTAAAATTAGTACGAGGATACATTTTTATGCTTATAGTTATGGCAATTGAATTTGTTTATTTATATATATTTTAAAAGAAAAACAAAAAAAAACTTGTTATATCATGGCGAAACCCCTTTACTGGTAAAATGAATAAATATGAACAAAGACATTTCATCGAAGAGTATGGAAACTTATTTGTGTGAATAGTTTTATTTTAGTTAAATTATACTACGGGATAGAAGGCGACGAGTTTGCCGATGAGCTGCTATGCCACTACCCGAGGCGGTGGAAATTGCTCCATTACTATGCAGCATTAAATCAAAGGTGAAGGATTCGATTACGAGAAAGGCTGGCCATAGATGGTCGTACATTGTAGGACAATAAAAGGGCCGGTGAAATCCTTATACTTAGCAGCGCACAAATGAGAATAGCTATAGGAATATGTATTATCCGGGCATTGCCTTCTGGGCAAACACGCCAAGAGGCTCGGACTCCTTGGCACGGATATTTGCAGATACTGTAGTGATATATGTAGGTGTAGGTGAGGATTTCGCACATATTCTGTGTGAATGTCAGGGAATAGCTCACAGTCGCTGGAACATTTTAGGCTCTTACTTCTTTAGTAACCTGGAGGAGGTAGGCCGAATCAACCACACACACTCGTTGTAAAATTTTGCAGGGTAATAAAATGCTTAGAGGAAATTGTGGCCATGTGGAATCCGTTCTTGGATGGATTCTTAGAAATCGCGATGGGCCCACTCTGGTGCCTAGTGTTCTGGGATCACAGTACACGTATTAAGGGTAGTATGTATATTGCGCGTCTGTCAAAAATGTTCATAGCAAAAATGGCGGTCATGTTTGACCCCTTTCTACGCGATTTAACTCGAATTCATTGTTTTTGTAGTTTTTTTTTATCATCTTAATATATAAAAACGTTTGTGCGTATGTACGTCCGACTTTCACGGCTGAACCACTGAAGCTATCCACCTTATATTCACACCATATGTTCGTGTGGTGCTCCGGATGGTTTTCTTTTATGTTAGAGCCCCCTAGGTGGCGTTGAGGTAGCTTTTTCAAAATTCTTATTTATGGACGGATTTGGCCCAAATTCACACCATATAATATCTAAATAAAAAAAAAGTCGTTGGTAAAATTTGGACCCGATAGGTTGCGCTGGGGTGCAGATATTTACAAAAATGTAGTTTTCCCCGTATAGAATTTTCATATCAACACTATTAAATTTAAATGGAATAATACACGGGCGAAGGCGGGCGGATCAGCTATCTATATATGTATAGAGAAATGAATCGTGGTTTGTTCAGATGCTTAAAACTTGAAAATTACTGGACCAAATTGGATACTTCCTTCTGCGAGTTTGTTCGTAATTGCTACGCGAAAATTTTGAAAAAAAGTAAATTTAGAAAAACCAAAAGGAAAAGCGGGAAATCTAAAAAATCGTAATTTGGGGTTTCTATGGGAATTTAGAATTTTTTTAAAATTTTTTTTTGTATTGAAATAAAAGTCAAACAACGCACAGCAGAAAGACAGACAGATAGACAGACAGATAGGTAGATAGATAGACAGATAGACAGAAAGACAGATAGACAGATAGACAGACGGACAAACAGACAGGTAGATAGATAGATAGATATAGACAGACAGACAGATAGAAAGAATAGACAGATAGATTTCTTAATAAAATAACAGTTTTTTTTTATAAAATTGCTTTCTTCGTTTTTCTTTTCCTTTTTTTTTTTTGAATCTTCTATAATTATTGTTCAGATATTTCAATCGTTCATATTTTTTTATCACAGGTCTTATTTTTATAGTTCACACAACATCCGTACCCCTACGCCACAACGAATTTCGCAAAGTTTTGACAAAAAAGTTAATTAAATAATATTGAAAATACCTATTAAACGAAAATAACATGCAAATAAAGATTCGCGGGGGTCGCAATTGGCGGCCATCTTCTTGAATTTCGAACAATTGACGTTTTCTATGTTTTAAGACATCGATGTTATCGGATGAATTTATAGAATGCCGAATAATGACGTAAAGAAACAACATACTTGCATGGAAGCGGCATAAATCGCGACTTTTAAAGTCCCAAATACACAAAATCCCGAAAAAATGAAACACGATGTTTTAAAAATCCCGAAATTGGGGAAAATAATCAGCATTATTGTGAGTTTCAGCCGAACAACATTCCGCCCGAAAAAATCACATTTCACTTTTCCCCTATTGTGAGTTTCGCCCGAAACTTCATTCGGGCGAAATGAAACACCATTGATAGGTAACAGCTGAGAATTTCGCTTATTTATAGGTAGTAGGCGAAAAAGAGAACAACAAGACGGAATTTGTTTGTTTATTTTAAGGCAAGTATAGTAGAAAATCCAGTAGAAACTCACATTTTTTAAATCTCAACAAAAAGAAGTAATATTTTATTCGGGCGAAACTCACAATCGTTTCGCGTGAAATATTTTTCGGGTGAAACTCACAATAAGGCTGAACAGTTCAAAATTCGCGATTTTTTTTATTTTCTCATGCTAAGTCTTCAATTAAAAAAAAAACATTCAAAATCTTCAATTAAGAGTCCGGTCTCTTTTGCTAACATCAATGGTCGATGTTTTGTTTTTAACATCGATTATACGATATTTTACGTACTTCAACATCGATGTTTAGTCTCTCAACATCGATGTTTTGTGAACATCGATGAACATCGCTCATCCCTAGGATTGCTGCGTGTAACGCTCGTCAGTGAGACGGCGGCATCCTTTCTATTCACCCACAGTTGCGAGTATTCATATCTTACAGTCAAATACATGTACGCACCAGAAAACTTCCATGCGTATCGATACATAAAGTAGTAAAACTTAAAAAAAAAAACAAACAGGCAATAAAACTCAATCGTGGCAAGACATCCTCGAGGAAAAGAAAATATTTGAATGGGAAAAAAATCCGGTCCTACTCTAAAAAGTAAACAAAACATTTAAGATGTGCTATGTGAAATTGCTCCCCTACGAATTTCAACTAGAATCTCTTATTCTGCTTCACCGACAAAAAAATGTCCGACTCGCTGTTTTGGTAAGACCCCTTGCCAAATCAGGATATTTTGCCATGAAGTTAATCATTGATTGATTGATTTTGGTTAAAATTTGTATGTTTTCCCCTAAATAATTAATATTTTATGTATAAATCTTCTAAGACATACATTTTGAGTCTTCCGGATTCAATTTCACCAACGCAAAACCGAACGAATTGAAAACGTCCATTTCTTTGCGTTTTTCAATTCCGACCGATTCTCAGCACACCCCTAATTCGTTCGAATTCAAAGAAATCCGAAAATCATCACACCAAAACTGCGAAAACGTAACGGATTGGATTTCGACCGAAAATCATCACAGGGGTGATAGTCGTGCCCAAGACTCAGAACTCAATAAAGCAGTTCCGTTTTAACTCAATAAGGAATCATCAACGGTAGTGAACAGTAGCTATCAATTACATGTATCAGTATTACAGAGTTTTTTTTTTGTGGTTCTGGCATAAGTACGAGAAAAGTCGTTGTAGGGTTTAAAAAATTAAATTTTCAAAAAAGGGTATAGAACTTTCAAGTAAACAGTTCTCCGTACATGCTTCCGTTGTTACAATTTCCACCACATGTCCGTATCCTCATCTTTCAGCCGCACTCAGCGCCATCTCCACTTCACTGTCAAATCCAAATGCAAATTCAACAACAATCTGCTTATGACAGTCAATTCACCTCATTACTGTCACAATTTACTACCACCGCATTTGCCACCACACCTTGCTGCCAACATTCAAACCGATACTTCACCTCAATTTAAGAGTAACAAATTCATAAAGTCTCTTTCATTCCCGTCCGTCACTTCAAAAACACGGCAAAATAAATTCACTTTGTTCAAAAATCCCACTCGTTCGCGCAGTCAGTTCAGTAGGGTGCGTCAGCCTTTTAAAATGTGTAGTGTTGCGTTGCCGTCGCTGTCGCCGTTGTCAAAATCGCCACTATCCGTTAACTCTCCAACGCATAAACACACATTTTAAAACAAAATTCAATACTGCATTTTCAACTGATTTCCGGTCGAAAATATTCCACAAATCCGCAATTTTCCCATCTAAAAAAACATGCAATTCAACTCTCGGTAGAGAACAGAACCCAAAAAAATCAACGATAAAAAAAAAATCTCCTGAGAAGAAAAGCAGAACCAGAGAATAGGCAAAGCGAAGAAGTGAATACGAAAAAAAAAAACCAAAGTGAAGCAATATCGCTCCATGGTGTATTTTGTGAGTTGTGTCGACGTCGTGGTGTGAAAGGAAAAAAGTCGGGCGTGGAAAAAAAGAAAATTTAATTTCTTCTCGCCGATAGTTATTTTATTTTCTACCTCCAACCGGAACTTCGAACTCGTTGACTTCGTTATTTTTTCGTAAATTTTATCCACAAATCCCTCGTCGGGCTTCCCCCGTGTGCGGAAAATAGAAATCTCTATCTCGGGCCGAAAAAAAATTAAATTCTCGCCGAAGAAGAAAATGAAGTGCAAAAAATCTACCACTCCTGCACTGCCTCTGTGGAAAATGTGAAAGAAAAATTGGAGAAAACTTTTTTTTTTGATTTTTGCAGTTTAAAATCAGTGAATTTTAGTATATTTTTCTAAAAAAAAATATGAAAAGTTTTTTCAAATAGAATAAAGTGAGAATAGAAATATAGAATAAGAATTTAAAGAAGAATTTTATACATATACACCAGAAGAAGTAGAAAAAGGGCAAAAATAGAGAGGAGACCGCTGAAGTTGAGAAGAACAAACACAAAAAGTGTAGTAAAGCAGAAAATAATAAATCAAAATGGCGCACCAACTGGCCCCATCGGTGAATTGCTCGTTAGACGATATCGATTTGAATGCTTTAAAGGTAATTTTTTTTCTTTCTTTGAATCTGGATTTTGTTGATGCAGTTCCTCCCATTCGACTTTCAATTGTTGTCCCAAAGCATGTTTAATAGGTGTGGTCAAAAGTGATTTCCTTTTGTTTTCAGTACAAGAAGAATGAAAAAAAAAACTATTTCTGAAAAAGCAGGAACAAATTCTGTGGAATCGGCAAATCAAATAGGGAAACACAGAGAACGGAGCCCCAGACGGAGAGAACGAAATGAAATGTGTTTGCATTTTATTCTATTTCTGCTTCCCACTCTTTATCGCCGTTGGTATGGTTACAAACGATATTCTCTTTGCTTCTGTCAATTAGTTTTAAGTTCACCAAATAGCCGTGGTGAATTAAGTATACATACACCACAGCAAGACCAACCCGAGCTCGATACCCGAATGACAAATGAAAAAGAAAAAAATATATATTTATCCAGTTAGGAATTATTGTCGTCGAATAATAGTTTTTTTTTTTTTTTGATGAATTCGAAAGTATTTATCAATTAAACAATTACACGGATTAAATGAATTGAAAGATGGTTGGTTGGCGGCTTTCAGTTGGTTTTTTTTTAGAAAGTGATTTACTAAAAACCAATGTGAACTGGGTACTTGTAACTATGCTCATTGAATGTTTGAATTCGTTACACCTGAAGTCATTAATCAGATTCTCATTTGATGAGATATAATGTAACATAGTACACCTTGCAACGTCATTTAAGGAATTGTTGAATAATTCAAGGAAACAAATTACTCATTTACACATTCATCTGGCATAGCCAGCGATAGATAAGGTCATTGAACATAGTGCATATTGGGAAAGACTTTACAAGTGCAGTTTTCTTATCAGCAATTCTCTTGAGACTTTCGACTCCAGCTCGTCACGCAAAAGTCGATAAGTATAATCGCTGTAAAGCATAATGAACATATGTACATATGCATTTGAATGATTTTTATTAGGAAGCTATATATTTTCAGATTTTGAGAAAACCAGGCAAAAACGAATTCTGTTTGGTCTTTGAATTTATCACATCGATTGCAACCACTGGACGGAGATAAGAGCAAGGCGAAACTTTTGATGGAATAGCTATCGAAGCGTGTTTGAAGTCTTTCACTCACATACATACATATGTACGTTTCCAGTCAGATCTTATCTGAACAAAAGCTATGTACATGAAGCCTGGAACAGCAGCCTGCAGCTTGTGCTCATTAAATTAGCATTAGCAATGTAATTATAAATTATTTTGTTAATTAAAAATAATAATAATAAACATATTTTGTTAATATTAGCTTCATGCAGTTGCGCGTTTTCGATCAAAATCAGACAAATTACAGGTCTAAACGAGCGTCTGAACCTAGATCTCAAACAGGTCTGAACGAGGGTCTCAAACCTAGAGTCAGAATTTAGTCTTGTAGTTCACCTGTTTATTGTTTCATAGATGATTGCATAATTTAGAAGCAGACCTCACGAAGGATGGATGCACAAAGATGGAAATCGCTTTGTTTACAGTGTGTTTGGATGGCAATGGTTAAAGTCATTTTAATGGGAGCAAGTAAAGCTTCCATTGTTGGAAAAGAAGGGTGATGATAAGTTAAACTTGCGAAACTAAAAAATGGTAGCTATTCTTCCCGAAGAATTCGGGCTACACTTAGAAATTATGACTTCACGATTAGGAGCAACACACCCAATCGTCAACTTAAATCACTCGTCGGACTTGCTTTTCTGAGACACAGATTTTGTTTGTAACTTCTATAGACAGGCTTCCTGTCGCCCTAACCATTGGCAAGACCATGGTTCACATTTTACTTGTCATTCGTTCATGTTTTTTTTATGAATGCCTTTCTACCTTTGCATGGAGTCAATAATGGTTCAATTGTATTTTTTGTTCATATGCAGTAATCAAAGGAGTCAAGTTTTTAAATGCTAGGAGACTCGAGTTTGCATTACAATGAAAATGCTTGGAAGTTAAAAGCTGGCACACTTAAACCAGATATGTTGCTATAGTTGCCTCAAGTTTCCATATTTTTTAAGTGTACATAATATGTTCATTCCTATTCCTTGGCAATTTTTTTATCAACCATATAAGTCTTACAATCCTTAGGCCGTTATGGTCTGTATGATGCTGAGAATTCCAATTCAACAGACTATTGTTGCTATCATAGTTAGGACTTCTATCCCTATGATGGCGTGGTGTAATCAAATTAATAGGCTCAGGTTCAGAGACATGTAGTAGGTATTTTTTATATTCAACTTCATGTCGATGTAGCACATTTTTTATCATCGGAATAAAGTCAAAACCAGGAATACCTTGTCTTAACACTTTCAACGCTGTTTGCAAGAAATTAATTCTTAAATTTGTCTGATCCCTATGCATGGGGTGACATCCGTTGTAGTTGTATTCCTTTAATTGGACGAAATTTACTGTCGAATGGAAATTCTTGACCTTTGGTCCAATACCACTTAATCCTACAAATGAGATTTCTCAACCCATTGTCACGAAGAGGCTAATTTTGAAGCCTACATGCGATATGGACGACTTTCATTTACTCAACAAGCTCTTCGTCATTGTTGTTCATCTATAACCATGAGTTTTACAATCTTGGAACAATTTTACGATGACGCAATGAACGATCATGGGAGAACATGTCTCATCATGCAATTAATTGGTTACTGTGAAGAAGCAATATGTATGGATATTCTTGTGTGGTACCTACTTTGTCTCTCTGGTTCTTTATCAGTTGTGCTTTGTGCAACCTATTCTTTGTGTATTACTTGACGGATTAATTGGAAGGCGACAAAGTCAATGTACTTGTTTGGATAAGTTTGTGCGAGACATAATTTCTCTATTGATTACACATACATACATATGTACATATCTAGTTACAATTGAAGTTGTAGGGCCTTTAAGGGCAACCTACATATTAAGTACCTATTGTCAGTTACGTTGCATAACAACGGAAGAGCATTCGAAAATATCGCTGTTCGTTTTCTGCCCTCTACTCTTACTGTCATTAGTAGGTCTGTTCTGTTCCCGTACTTTCTGCACCAAAATTCACAGATTCTTAAATTTCAAGGAATGGGGGTAAAAAAGAGTTGGCTAAAAGTGTGAAAAGTACAGGAACACATTGAACAACATAAAAGGGAAAATGTATGACATTTGACAGTATTCATAAAGCTGCCCAAATAAATTTCTTGGGATGAAATTTGCAGCATGGTGACATTTCTAACTCTCTTGTTAGCACTCTCTTCTGCGAAAAACTATGAAAAATCTTCGTACGGGAACAAGATTTGACTGATTTCCGTAGTTTTTCGTAGTTTTGGGTTTCCGTAGGGCAACAGACCTATTTTTAATTCAATCGCATGCTTTTACTATGTCAAAATTTGACTTTTTGTTGAATGCTCGTTCATTGACACATCAAGTGTTTCCTTTTTTTTATTTATTTTTCGAGCTTGTCACACCGCTGTAGCGCGGTTTTTTTTTTTTTTTTTTTTGTTTTTAGACAGATTTTGGGAAAAAATCTGTCAATGAGTCCAACCACTGAAGATCGTGAACCAGAAGATGAAATTTGTAAGAAAGTTAAACTCCTGTATAGACTTCTATGTGTTCCTGAATCCAAGCAAGATTATCGTACAAATTTCCAATGACATGTATGTAGGTAGGTATGTTCAGTGAAGAGGCTGTCAGATCAAAAAGTGCCCAAACTTCTGCGCCCAGCCCATATGAACAGGTGCCTCGACACCCACAATTTTAAATTCCCACGTGTGAACCGTGCCCGTCATTACATATTTTTAAACTGCATTCCACAAAATAATAATATTGACAAGACAAAAATTGTTCCGTTCTTCTAATATTTCTCCATTTCACCCCACCCCCATGGAAACATTGTCCTGTCGCTGTAATTCATTAACATTTTTAATTGTGAATTTTCACCTCTATTCAGCTGAACTGAGTGAGACAAATTAGACAAGTGAATTCAGAATGTAACCGCAAAGCAGAAATGGAAAATAATGAAAATGGCGACTTGTCCAGCGCCAGGCTACGGTAGAGGTAGGTAGACTGATGTTTAGGAAATTTGGCAACATGCTGGTCGCAAGAGATGACAAATCGTAGTTTCTCAAGAGAACTAAAAAAAAACTAAAGAGAACTTTTTCCCTTTATCCTTATTTCCTTCGTTCATTGGATATTGGATTCCCTTCATTCCCGGTTTAGTTTATTATTTATTGGTGCATATTACAGAAACTTGCCATTTTTGACAGCAAAGCAACCGCGACGATGACGATAATCATGTTTTCATGATGAGGATGACTGTTTTCATCGTTTTTCCATCTCTTCCTCTCGTTCGTTCATTCATTGATAAAAAAAAAGGTGTAATTTTGTAGGTGATTTACTGTTGGAATTTATTCACCACCGAAAAACTGTTCGTCGGTGGAAAAACAACAAAATTTCCACATGCTTATGACCTGATGAAGAAGACCACTACACTATACCACTATTCCTTGCACACCGACGAACGGCGACAGCGACAACGAATAATGAAAAAGAAAAACAAGAAAGGAAAAAGAGACGAGGGAGACGAACTGAACTGCTGTTTTAAAAAAAAGTGTAAAATCGTAATCGGTCATGTGTGTGTATGAATGAATCTCTTTTGCGTTCGGTTTGGTCGGTGTGTGTTTTTGTTGGTGTGTTGCATGCACTGGCTGACTGCCTCTTCTTCTTCATTGCCCTCGGCCATTGACCTCTTGGAGTGGCAATAATGAAATTAATTATTCAATAGACCAAGTCTGATAAGATTTTTGTTGTTGTTTTCGTTGCAGTCGAGTTAAGACTACGAGTCGTCCCTTTATCTCTCTAGAGCTCTACGACTACGGCCGCCACATTACTATGGTCGGGTCGGGTGGTGGATCTGTTTCTTCTGTAGTTTTATTTACCCACATCATTTTGACTCTTTAGTTCTGTTTCCTTAAGTAGATACTTGTTAGGTAAGGTGGGTACACTTGAACTTGTTAACCGTACATGGGTTTATTCTCTCGAGTCCCCACTTATGGATATGATTTATTGTTTTTTTTCTTTCTTTTATTTGCAGGATCCGGCCGGAATATTTGAGCTAATCGAGGTTGTTGGCAATGGAACCTATGGCCAAGTCTACAAGGTGAGTGCTATTGATTATGGCCCGAGTACGAGTATTTCCATGGCCTCTGTCCGAAACATATGTACATAGTCGACTCGACACTGACAGCGACAAAGTGTCCTTTGTTTTCTTGTGAGTTTGTTACTATACCTACATATGTACCTACATATAATGTCCTGTTCAACGGACAAACAAAACAAGCCCAATCGATATCTTTTCATTGTCAGCAAAACGGGATTACGCTCGGTGCTGTTTTGGCCAAACAAAAGAAGTCGGAGGCCAAGCCTTGAAAAAGTTTTATTGTATGTAGGTACAAACGAATTGGATTTTAGTTTGGAAGTGTGCCAAAAAGGCTTTTTTTAGGATTTACCATCGCGCATCGAAGCTATTTTCATAAAATTAAATCCAAGAATAGACTTATAATAGTTTTTGTTGAAAAGTGGATGGGGAACACGAAACAAGCATCACATAATATGCGCATATGTGCTTTGTTTGCATATGTGATTCATAATTGTGTGTGTGCTATGGGTCGACAGTTGATTTGGGTTAAAAACTTTTACTCTAAAGTCTAAACCTTCTCAATTTCAAATGAAGAGAAGGGTAAATATAATTAATTGGAATATGAAAGTATCTAGGCAAGGAATTAAGAATAGAGGGGTTTATATATTTTAATATTATTAATATAAACTTTCTAGTTTGTTTATTGACTTACATTATTTTCATTTACCTATTTAAGGAATAAATTTGTCTGATTTTTGTTTTATTATGATAAGCGTTTTATGTTTGTTAAATATGTATTATTTTCAACACTTTGGTGAGTAGGTCGACTGTGAAAAGGCAAATAACGGCGATACTTATTTTCAATAACAAAAGGAACAGAACTAAATTTATTTCATTGTCAAACCGACTCGACAGTGGTCAATTTTATTTGCTGACTTAGATCTTTTACTGTAGTGGTAGTCTTTTGGCAGAGTTGTATTAGCATTTTACTTAGGCTGGGTAATTTTTAAACAATTTCTGCCTACTCTGCGGTCGAAAGGAATGGACTCTGCCTGCGAATGTCATGCAGTCGCATAAGGTAAAGTAGAGTGAATTCATAAACGTCATAGACCAAGATTACACGATTCTTTTTTCCGTGCGTTTCGTCATTCGTCTTTTTGACAGATACATACGTACGGTACTGGTAACATGGTTCCTGATACATCTATCCGTGATTCTGACGTTTATTGCAATTCACATTATTTTTTGGAAGAGAATATTAAAATATCAAATGGAACCAAACTAATTTTACTTATGGAGGATAATTCGTAGAATATACAGATTGCAATAAAATAGCAGTGCATCTACCAATGCGCTTTAAAAGGCATTTTGAAAATATGTATATGTACTTTATTAATTTACGAAATATTAATTTTGTTTGTTTGGTAACTAACCGAAGATTTATAAAAAAAATTATATTACATTGTAATTTATTTAAAAAAAAAAAAAGTATTATAACGAAAAGAAAATTTCCACTTTTTTGGTGTTCGATGAAATAGCAGTGCTGGAAGAGAAATATGAAATCGTTAATTGTTTCAATTGTTTTCAGCTTCGAATGTGACTTCCTTCAATATTTTGTTGTTTATCTCTTATTTTTTTTATAACAACCCCGCACACCCCCGTGGCAGATCCACTAGAGCCAAATATTTTAACTTTAGCTTTAGCTATTTAGCTCCGGCTCAGAGAATATTTCTCCTTTTTGACAGCTGCCATTGACTGTTTTTTCGGATACATTGTATGCGTTAGACCCTATGTTTTTTTGTCAGAAGGGCTACCTTTCTCGGAAAATTTGCTTTTAATCTGGCCTCTAGAGGTCTCTTCCTTACCGGTACAACACTTATCTCGAGATTTAAATCTTCGTTGATGAGATAAAAGGACCACGCTGAGCTGTTCTTATAATTTGAACATCTTCCCGAGCAGTATGTTTTCGCTGTTCTCACCTGCTATCTTGTTTTTTCGCATGATATAGCATTTCGATCTATCTCTGCCGAACAGACTAGCTAGTCCTGAATATATTTTTATATGATTTTCCTTCATTTTTTAAGATGTTTAATTAAATTTCGCTTTTCTTTCGAGCCGTATGCGCTCGACCCATTTTTACGACTAAAACAATCTATTTTTTTCTTATTATTTAAAAAATTTATAACGTATAACCTAAATTTAATTAAATAAGAGTAAAGTTTTAAAGAATCTCAATACAACATTTGAATTCAACGAAAAACTTACTAAACTGCTATTTTAAAGAACAGCTGATTTAGACGTTTAAAAGTTCAATAATTTATTTACATTGGAGAAGTGATACGAAATTGTATAATTTTTTCCCTGATTTGTTGCTTTGTTCAAGTAAAACATTTTGTGAAATAAGGATTTCTAAAACCAATGTGGCGCGACTTAAAAGATAGAATCCAGAGATTTTCAAAACGCACTGCTATTTTATCGAACACAGCTGTAATTGCGTGAATGTAAAATGTCGCTCAACTTAACTTCAAAATCAACTTTACAATTCACCATTAAAATGTTCAGCTTTGTTGTCAGTTGTCAAATGGAAAATGTCAAAGATCAACCGGAAAAAATCTTAGAATTTTCCCCATTCATTTCTAAACCCCTCACCCTTTCTGCCAAAAAGACAAATGACGAAACGTACGGAAAAGGAGTCTTGTAATCTTGTTCATTCTAACAATGAACTGCATTACCTGCATTTAATAATGGAGTTTTGCTGCAAAACTGCCGCAGGCAAACTTGAAGTTGACTAAAAGTTGAATTTTATACGCAATGTACCTATGTATGTAAGTTGAAATTAAAAAAAAAAATAGGTAGGTATGTTATATTGTCATTTTCTTTAGCCGAAATCAAATCAAATATCAAGGATATTTTTTTTTTTTTGCTCCGATAAGCTGACGTTTTTGAGCTACAAATTGTACTAATGTCTACCTACAGCGATGACGTTCAATGAATGCGTTCAGAAAGGCATTTATGAAGTTCTGCAGGCGTACTGAGTTAGAACAACTGACGTTTTTGAACTCACCCGTAATCCAACTAACGAAGGGCTCGGTGGAGCTCGGTGGAAATATAAAACTTAGAACACAGAAAAATACTTACAACGAATCTCTTCTCAAATTGCATACGTCTAAACGATATTTGTGGGTGCCAAAACTTCCTAATCTGTCATAAGTAAAAATCTACCAAATTATTGCGTACGGGAAAACAGTTTGACTAATTTTCATCAAATTTTGTTAAAATCAGTAGTTTATGTTAGGTACGGGAACATACCTTTATTTTGTACACTGTTTGGTAATAACATGTTTCTTCAAAATTCTAATTTTTAGATTAAACGTCACCCATCTCCCAAAATGGATGTTTTTCAACATTTTCGATTGTCTCCAATAGAAATCTGACACCTGATAACCTAATAAGCCCGGAACAATGACATTTAAAACAAACACAATAGCTACCTACATTACATATTATGTGTGTATATTGATCCATAAAACGTGTAATGAAATAAAACTCGGAGTTTGCTTCCTCAATTTGCTAAAATCCAATTAACAAATCAAGGACACGCGTAAGCACAAGCCTCATAACTTTTAGCCTCGCATCGTAAGTTGTCTATTGTTTCATTGTTTCATAATAAATACGAGATCGAAAAGGAACAAAGGATCTAATCAATTATTATTGGGAAATCTCTTGAAAGGAAAATTGATTCAATGACGTTCTAAATTTGGTCCCAAAACACCACCCGTGTACAATCAGTTGTGTTGTTAGCCTGTTTAATGGCTGACACGCTTTCAATTTTTTTAAGAAATCTCCTTTTGATTTCATTAACATTTATTTTTATCGAGTCACACACCCTTAGTTAGTGTGTTATTGACTTGATCAAATTGGCTTACCCAATTGATTGTGAAAACATTTTATGACAGATAAAAATGTAAGGGTGACAATAAGGCGGTTATTTCTGTCGTTGTGATAGGTGGCTCTGAGAGGTGAGTGCCCCCAAATGAAATACTTTCGATTTTAAGTGGGTTATAATCAAATTGAATCGATTCGAATCAATGCTGTTATCTGTTCTTAATAGAATACCCACATTTTGTTATGCTATCGAACAGAGCTAAATGATAAAACGTCAAATTTGATTGTTGCTCATTAGAGGGGAAATGTCAACGATAAATAAAATTTAAAGAAGGATTTTTTTTATCTGAAAGTACGCTTTCTTTTTTGTGGACAAATGAGATCAGCATTTATTTGTTTTTACCTTTAATATTGATTCCAATTGAAAGATCTGAACTTACTTTACTTCCATATCTGGCGCGACCCGTTAAATCAGGTGTTTACAATTAAGTAGCTGAATCAGCGCCATTTTTTCAAGGTCAGTTTATTTTCCCTATTTTATTTGTGGGAGCCATATCCATATGCTACTTGTCAACAATTATTACTAAACGCAGCTGTTTTCGCAGTCAGAAGAAACACCTGTTTGCAATTTTTTGCATTAGTGAACATAACAGGCTTTTGTACATTCCAAACTACATAATGTGATAAATTGTTTATGGTTTGCGAAATATTTTTATTCTGATAAGTAAACGTTCCGTTATTAAATAAAGCTGTAAATTTTGTTCATGAAAACGAGTTCTCAGCCAAGTTCCGTTGTATTCCGTTGAGGTGGTTGAGTCGATAATCACTAAAACACTGAATGTACTCATTCTCTGACAGTTCAAAATGACAATAACTTTGTTCAATGAGGCTGTTCAGAACAGTTCAGCGTAGAAAAAAGGTTTTTATTTAGGTTTTCATGTTCAATGAGAAAACGTCCTGTCTGAGACTTTTCTGCTTTTTGTTCAATGACTTTTTTGAGCAGTTTTTCTGCACCTACTCTTGAGGTAGAACAGATTTGTGAGAAATGTCCAATTCAGTTGTAATTCCATATTTGATTTTTTTTTACTTGAAGTGAAGAGTATCGACGAGATTTAAGTTTACCAAATGGAAGAAATCGGAAAAAGGCAATTGAAGTTGTTGTACAGTGGTCGCCAAATACACGCCATAGATAGGAAGGCAGTAAGATGTGCAATGGTAACTTTTTTGGGTCAAGTGGGTAAACGCTGTCAAATAATAGATAAATTGAAAAGTGGGGGAAAATCCTCCCAGAGAGTGTAAAATTCGTAAGAAAGTAACCAAACGCGTTGAACCGCAATTTGTTTTTCTTTTCCACTTTACAATGAATTTGTGACAGCTAATTTCACTGACAGAAATTGCCAAATGACTGGCTTGACAGCGTTAGCCCACTTCACCCAAAGAAAAAGTTGGTGTAAGAATTCGAAAGTGGGCTCAGTTGACGGGACTTTTTTGACACTCATTTGGCTCTCTCTTACGAATTGTTACCAATCAGACCTAATAATCGAGAATGAAGTTGTCATTTTTGACAACTAGCATTTGGCTGTAATTTTCTGTGCTAACTTGATCTGATATTTTCACGAAATTGTTCTTTTCTGCTCTACCTTTTTTCTCATTGAACAAAGCTAATATTCGTCAATCTAGAACTCTTTTGATGGCAGTCAGCGAATTTTTATTTTAAACAGTAAAATGTACAGTAAAACTTGCAAAACCTGGATAGTGGACATTTTTGGATGCCAATTTGGATTTTCTTCATACAAACTCACTCCTATATAGTGGAAACCTGTGAAATCTGAATAATGGAACATTTTTCAATGAATTTTGTTTTCTTCCCATGCAAATCCACTCTTCAATAGCAGAATCGAGAAATGAATGAGCCAAAAATCATCAACACTTTGTAAGCTTCGGTTCCTTTTCCGACAATTTTGACATTTCAAGTGTTTCTCTTCGTGTGTGTCTCATTCTGCTAGCGGTAAAATTCAAAAAATACACATTCTGAACCATGATATCGAAATTGATCGAAAAATAATAAAATAAATTAGGTTGCCGATAGTGGAAATAATTGCGAATAGTGGAAATGTTGCGAATAGTAGAAAAAAATGTGCACCTAAGCATTCCACTATTCACAAGATTTACTGTATTTTGATAATTATGTATACGCACCTCTAAGGTGTAAAATTTTACTTTCAAGTTCCAACTGTCATGCGTATGAAATCGGGTCTGTACATAGTCCGCTGGAAAAGTCTAAAATGTCCGATAACTATGCTTCTTTTTTTTATAAATTAAAAAAAAAAAATTAAAGTTGAAAAAAAAAATAATAAAAAAAAAATAAATCTCCAAATGTAGGTAGACGCATAATAATTTCACTTCCATTGAATGTTTTAATGTTACCCGCATGTATCGAATCGCAAGACCTTGACGCAAGAGTTCATCATGTTAACCGTGACACTTCCATACACATATTGTACATGTATCTACAATCCCCATTGACATTGTCAAAGCAATTACATCATCATGGCGGAGTACATTCCGGCGTACATTTTTAATCGCCTTTTACGGACAAATTATCTGATATTTGAAATGCAGTTAAATCCGGAGATACATACTTGTCGTTACGAAATTTAGGCGCAACCAGCAACAAAGACGAATATTGAATGTACATATGTGTCTATGTAGATACGCTGAAGAAAAAGAAATAAGGAGAACGCAGTGATTCAACATCCGATAAGAATGATGAAATTATCCAATTTATTTATTGGTCGCCTGTCCTGAAACATTCAATTTTTGTTTGCCCTCCATAGCACACACCTGATAAAGAAAGAAAAATAACGAGTTTGTGTGATGAATCAATGTGTATGTAGACCTGTACAACTTTCGAAAAACTCATCGCTATACGCGATAAGGCAAACATTTCAATTGGTAATTTATTCAAGATAAATTTATTGAGGTACGAGTATTTACCGCACTTACTCATGCAGAGTCTCAATTACGAGGCGAATAACGATCATCAAATTAAAATGCTTCATCGTGCAATCAGCGCGCCATTATCTTCAAAGGAAGTTGCCAGTTGCTCGAAATATTATTGGAGTTGCTTGTCCCTTTCAAAACAAGTTAGCAAGCAACTTAACACCCAATCAGATATCAGAGGAGAGTCACACCTACTACTACTACTACCTACTGCTACTTCTGCCTAAGTTATATTTAGGATAATTAATTTACTAATTAATTAAATTATAATCTTCTTATAATAATCTTTCACAATTTGCCTGGGAACGCGGGTGATACTCGCAACTAAAATAATAAAAAGGAGTCATCGTCGTTGTGCTGGAGAAATTCCTCGCTTGTGGAACGGAACGGGGAGAGTTGACAAATTTATTTTTAATTAGTCTGGCGGATGTTTTGTTTTATTTTTAGTTTTTTTTTTTTTGTCGCTTTAACTTTAATAGTGATATCAATTAGTCGAAGAAAAAGTATATATTTTGGTCGATTTTTATTTTTGTATGACTCGTTTCAATGACTATATTTGGGCATAATTCTCGCATTGGTTATGCTATGCACAGGTACCTACATATATGCAGATGTTTACCATTTTGACCGTCTCAGGCTTAATGTATTCCCATTTTAATGATAATTAATAGCACTTAAGGAAATAATGTAAAGGACATGGTGTCTGTTAATATTTGGAGAGGATATTATAACAAAAATATATTTTGGGTTTACTGGGCGCATGTCATATGAAGCGTGGATTAATGATGATTTGAATTGATCATTCGATTATTTATAATTGCAGTTATTACGGCCATAAAATACCTATTTTGACATAAATAGTTAAACTTTCGAAACTAGGAGGCTACAATCGGCTTAAATCAGTTCACAAACAAGGATAGAGAGAGAGGAATGACATCCGCCTGAACTGTCATTTCACTTAACACTTTGAATAACAAATTTGGGTTATTTTATTCATTTGTTCGTTTTAATTAATATTTAAAAGAACTTTGTTTCTCTTTAAGGCTATACTCCATATTTTTAGCTGCCAACAGTGACGTCTGTCATATGCGTGCAGAGATGCTTTTTTGTAGGTCAATGAAAACATGTTTTTTGTTTTGCAGTTATGTGGATCAACACCAACTCTTTTGCGCTACGTAAAAACGGCGAGACCCATTTGTCCGTGTACAAACTGCATCTGATCATTTGCTTCCAGTACCAGTGGACAGTAACATTTTTCGATTTTACGTCCGTTAACTCCTAAGACCTGTCATGTTGAGTGATTTTCCATGATGAATTTAATTTAGTTCTAGTTTTCCAGAAATGTTGTCACCTACGTTTTCTGGACCCAAACATGAACACACATTATGCATCTACGCTAGTCTGTCTTCAATATTAGCGTTGTTGGAGATTTTCATCACATAATTACTGTTTTTCGTCTTGTCTAGCAAGACTCGTGAACCTAACGCTGATTGTTAATTTATGTATATTTTGAATTGTGATGCCACTTTTCTTTATTTTTTCCTGTAAAAAAGTCGCCCTTTCTGACATTGTGGCTTGAAGAGGTCAACTGTCAGATGATATAAGATCTTAGTTGTGTATGTCAAATTGTTAAAAAAAAAAACTCATTAAGCGTCGCATTTTCTGTTGACCACTCAAAAGAAATAAATTTTCTTGTAGTTTCCAACAATAAGTGCGCAAAAAAAGTATGTTGACGACGTCGACAAAATTAACTTCCCTCCGAAATCAAATTACTTCCTACCGTTTGATGAAAATGCTTTAACCCGCATATGCACAGGAAGGCTGTCGGCAAGATAAGCCAACCGGCGGAACTGTATAAACACAGTAAGAAATCAAAATAAACAACGCATGTCTATGGTGCATATTTCAACGTAGAATTTGCGGATGATAAATGAAAATACGAAAAACGCGACAAAAGGATAAGTCAAAGAAATGAATTATCTGATGTATGTGCGCGACGCCATGTCTGTAGATTACGATAAAATCTAAAAAAAAAAAGAGAGGGAAAGAACTAGGAAGGGTTGGAAAAAATTAATAATTCATGCATCGTCAAAAGATCAAGCGTTTGTCCGCCAGAATCGTCTTACTATTACATATGTATATCTAACTGTATAACGAAAGTGTATATCAACTCGCATTCAAACTTTTTCAGGTGCCAAACAATTGAATGAAAGCTGAATTACTTTCTGATTCTGGACACGTAGCAGTAGCGTTAGTAAATCCTTTACAATTTGATCACAAGAAACTGTCTTTGTTTGATTTTGACAGCTTATGTCCTGGAAAAGGAACAATAAATAGTTCGTAGATGTATCCAAAGACCGACTGCATAGTCAACTATTTTAGTTTTACTCACATACCTTAGTACGTTTTTAGTACGTTTCCGCCAAGCTGAAAAGCGTACAATGAACAGAACAAACATACTCGGGCATTCGTGTTAAGGTGGGTGTCCAGTTAAGAGGAAAAACGTTGCGAACAGTTCTCGAGAGCAAGTGGACACAGTCTTGAGAGTAGCTGGCTTTTTACTCTCGACATTCGAACTTTTTGAGGTTCACTCGCAAGTGGACACATATTGTGTATTGGGATCGTTACAATATGTACATATGAGCTGACTTACCAGATGGCAGAGATCCAAGTGCTACCAATACACGCTCACGTGCTGGTATGGCTGGTATGGTATGGTATGGACAGGCTCAGGCACCTTTAAGTTTGTCGTGAGTCGATCCTGAACTCATAAGTCTCTTCTTACTACTCAAATGTCCGTGCTGCCATTTTGGCAGTTTATATTAGTAGTGGGTTATTTCGCTCGTTCCATATATTTTTTCACACGTGATATCAGCACAAGCCCAATTTCAGTCCAAATTATAAAATTTCGCCAAATTTTTCCAGTCACGAAAGTCGAAATTTCGGTGAAACGCTATGCAAATTACACAGTTGGCATCTCATAATTTTCTTACGTTGTAACTCATAGAAATCAAATTTCGTTTCGGTGGTCGAAATGACGCATTTCGAACAGAGCAGATGGTTGGCTGTCAAATTGAGACATCTCAGTTTACTTTCAAACAGTTGAAACCACTACTTCTTTCGACCATACGTAGGATTTTTTAATTCCAATGCTCAGATTGCAAGTTCACATCCACAACAAAATATGATATACATTTTCTCAATTTTTCGAAATGATTCTCTATTTAAAAAAAAAACTGTTCCAGTTACTTGAGTATCAAATAGCAAAGATTGCGGACTTAATATCTCAGCAACAATCACAGAAAGTACGGGAACACATTTCACCACTAAAATTGCGTTCGAAAGAAACGTCATGTGTAGACAAAATATTACTCTCCAAACGTCAAATTGTTTATGCAAATCTGATTAGTTTTAATTTTGTTTTATTAATGGTAAGTGTGTGGAACTGGAATTCGCCCAAATTAGGCAAATACATAACCTAAATTTTCATTAAATGTTAAATTCTGTCAAACGCTGTCAAACAAAATTTTAAATAATTACTTTGCCCCCAATTAGTCTTTAGTTTTATTTGGACGAATTAGCATTTTTTAAAGATTCAGAAGCCATCTACCAACCTTCTAAGATCTAGAATCTAGATGTCGCTCTATAATTTTAAGGAAATAAATATTCTTTCTTCATTTTAGAAGATGCCGCTTTCACCTAAATCGATGTAGTTTTTGAATTCTATTATTATTCGTTCGTCTCTCTAACGTTCATTGTCGAACAATTAAGGAACTGCCACGCAGTTTAAGTACTGACATATCACCAAATATAAACAATGGTTTTTTTTGTCAATTAACGCCTTCGTCCATTAATGTTTGCTTGCTTCTGATAAGCGACTTTAAAGTGACTCACGTCCTTAAAAGTTGTATACTCGTGTCATTTAAAAAAAACCACTCTTGCCATTTCTCAGAATTCTTCTTTTTTTTTTAATATTAAATGACAAATAAGAATTTCTACGACAATCAGATTAACATAAAGTGTGATAACAAATATTGTTGTAGTTTGAAAAATTAACATCATATCTTAGTTTGTAGAGGTAAGAGTAAACGTGTGTACGACGCCAGACTATGTCCACATTCACAGTGACCGCAATGATTCATCTTGACAAGTGGTCATTGAACGCGGAGGTGTGATTTAAAAGTAAAAATTTATATAAAATCGATCACCAGTAGTACGTGTACTCTGTATCTTGAAACCACACTTGACCCGAATCATCAAACGTTGCGTTGCGTCGTGGCTTGAACAAGCTAAAAGTGATTCAGTTTTAGTGAAGCCGCAATGTGGTTCATGTTCTGAACACTTGTTCCAAATTTAAATCTTTCATGCAAACAAAGAAAACCCACAAACAACTGGAAACGATTAGGTTCAATGTCTGTCTTAAAATTTACACTGGCACTGCGGGACACCGCTACCGATGATGATGGCAACGGCAACGGCAACTGCTACTCTTAGTCAATAGTTTATTCAACAACCGTCAGAGATGAGTGTGTTTCAACCAACATTATGTATGTACGTACGTACGTGTACTGAATGTCTAACGCGGATTGGAGTTTTTTTTCTACTTATTTCAAGGTGATTTGCAATGATTTGTGTGCGCTGCCGTTGCGCGAAAAAATTACAAAAAAAAAAAATCGAATTAAAAATAGGTTTTCCTCGTCGCTGACTCTTTTCGAGTTCAAAACAAGTTTACTCATGGCTTCATGCTAAATAAAATATAATTTATGAATAAGCGCATATAAATTCTTTGATAAGACGACTCAGCAGAAAACCGGTTCAATTCTGTTTAAGTAAAAAAAAAAACACGGCGACAATTCGCGACGCTGGCTGCTGCGCCGCCTTACTCGAAACGAGAATTTTTATTACTCACAGTAATGTGGTGAGTGGGTTTTCCTGCACAGGTTAGGTACGAAAACAACGGTCTTTTGCAAGTTCCTTATCGGGAAACCATCGCATCATCGAGATCGAGACTTAAGTCTTAAAAAAAATCAAGCCAGAGGATTTACAGACTTTTTTTTATTTTAAGTAGTTTCTGGGGAAAATAATTACTTCCCGAAATGGTGGTGAAAGTACAAAAACGCTAGATTCTTCTTCGATCGTTAAATTGGCTATTTAATGATTTAATGATGAACGGTGTTTAAGTGGAATTGGTGATTAGTATGACGTACATCGTTTGTTTACGAGTAGTGTCACTCTCTTTGGAAGATGATGGTAAACGAGGAGCTTACTCATGCATTGATTGCATCTTATTGTTGTTACGATCGGCAATTCTAAGAAAATGGCGGATATTTTTCGGAAATGTGAATGACTGTTTTTAAATTGATCGTCAGCGCACAAAGTGCACAAGTCGAAATGATTGTCGAACCTGTTTACACACAAACAAAAGATATGCTGCTGATCAACCTGATCCAGTTTTTCCAATCAACAACATGTTTTAACTTATAGAATTTAAATATTGAATTGTATTTAAATTAATTTAGATGTATCCATTCCACATATGGAAACGTGGAGTTTTGTGTGAGAATTTTTTATTCTTTCTATTTTTGTCAAATGTGTGCAGTCATATATTTGCTCCCGGTAAACGAGTTCTTTAAGGCGGTTCCATAAGATCGATTTTAGCAAATGATTGTTTTGTCTTGCTTTGATTCAATAAGTTGGAGCATGGGAAAAGGAAGCGCGTGGCAAAGGCAAAGTGATCGATGTAAAAAAGGAGGCTTCATTCATTGGATAGGATTCGTACGAATTCACCTCATGTATGTTTGTAGCTTAAATGTCAGGGCAGTATGGGAGTCTATGCTAGTCAGGCTGCCCTTAAGTATCTGCTCAATGCTTTACCCACTTCCAAAAGAGTCCACATAGCAAAACCTTGAATTCGGTCGGAACTCAATGAATTGCGTCTCGTCACCGACACGTCGAAATGAAATGAAATTGAATCTCAAATGATCTTGCCTGAACCTAAATTGGGTTTGTTGGCGTCTGTTAAGAGCGCCCATGTAAGTTTCCGACGGCACGAGGTTACAGGAGCGTAGTCTCGACTGTATTCTAAGGGATCTCAGCAGAAAATACTGTACAAAACTTCTCCTTAGCCAAACACCTTAGATAGCTACATTTCAATGATACTTCTGTCTGTGACTTCTGTGAAGAGGGTGATGAGTCTGCGAAACATTTCCTATGTGATCGTTCTGTCTCTGTTGGAATATGATGGTATGGTTAGGTTAGGTTAGGTTAGCGGCCTGATGAGAATGGTTACATCCCCATCATACTTAGGTCCATGTGGACTATTATAAGAAATAACGGACAAAGCTTTCTATACTAACCCGCCGTTACTCACGCACCTGTTTATGGACGCCGTTACTCGCGGAGTTTCACTAACAGCTCAAGCTAAAACGTCAATTTTCTTTAGTTAAATGACTCATATGGGCCTATGATGGGCAAGGTATTGGACACATAAGGGCTTTAACTGATAATTAAAGCATATTCTTTTATAAAAAGTTCATTTTTTATTTGTGTATTAATTTTATACGACAAAAACGGGTTAAACATTAGAATATTTCATTTTGTTTCAGAACAGGTTATTTCAGAGAAGATAAGGTGGACAAAATTGGTTTTTTTTTTATTTGCAAACGGTTGTTTATCGCGAAAACACAAGCGCGCGTCAGCTGATGTAACGGGTCAATACACTCAGCTATTAGAACGGGTGCGGTTCAAAAACAATTAGAAAAAATAATATAGCAATAATAAGAAGTAGTGAGGTGCAAATAGCACTCCGCGCGAGTGAGGGCGGGTTAAATAAATTATTATTCAAACAATTAAAGTACATATGTCTTGTGTTTATATTTTTCAAATTTGAGTTTTTTTCAGAAAATTAATTATCATTCCTGGTTAAATGCTTATAAGCCATTAAAGGAGATTCCCCCAGCTATTTTCGGTTTACAATATTTTGTCAAAAAACTAATCATAAAAATGTATTACTCATTCCAAAAATAATGAAAATTTACGTTTGAGTTTAGAATTTTTCACACCACTGTATGTACATATGTAGTTGGCACTGCCGTACATCTTATTTTTCGACAGAAGTTGCAAACATTGTTGTTCATGAATATATTACGCGTCTTGTTTATTTCTTATCTTGATTGAGGTGTCTTACTTTTTTTACATGTAAGTATATATGTACATATGTATATGTATGTACGTAATATTGTTCGATTGATGTAAGAGAAACTGTTACAATGTAGGTACCTAACTTATTAAATTTTTGAAGTACGAGACTGTGTGAATTTAGATAATAATCTAATCTACCACCAATTCTCCCCTTTGTCACGCAATAAATATGAATATGACGTGTGACAGTTGACAGATTTATTTATAAAAATTGCATATGGTGACCCCACCTTCATGCTGCTTAAGTCAGATATGCATTTAATGCATCATTAACCAAAATTACCAAACCAAAAATTAAGGAAACAAATGTTTCCCCACAAAATCGCTTACCAGTCTATAAATGTCACTTCGAACATCGTCGTAATATTTTGTTATTATTTTCCACTTAAGCCAGGAGTAATGTACATCGTCCACAAATATAATTTGGCCATTAAACAAATGACGGTAATTTGAAAATCGAAAAATAAATTCGTTTCAATTTGTAGCGGAAATGAATTTGTTTTCTTTTTTCTCCCCAAAAAAATACAAATACACAAAAATATTCCTAAGCAAACTGTTTCCCCCCGAAATAATGAAAAACAAATGGCAACCAACCACCAAGTGTCAGAGAGCGCAGTCGTTTAAAAAAAAATAATAACAAGGGGAGACAGCCAGTAGGCGTCGTAAATACGTCGGGAAATGGTAATGAAAATTCACTTGTGGAATAGCAATTGGTATGTCGGTGGCGGCATCTGCGGCGGTGACCTGCCTCAATTACCCAGAAGCGCCACACGATCGACAGATTGTCATTGCATCCACATCACAGTAATATCACACGGAAAACGTTACGAATTGGCAATGGCGCACGACTTGGCATGATCTATGTGTGTGTCGTACGAGTATCGTAGCTACATAGGTGCCGTTCAATATGTCACTGAGGCGTTACATTACCGCTAGATAGAAAAAAACACTGAGAACGTATTCAAATTCATTTTAGTTTAGATTTAGATGCATTTGTAATGTTTTTTTTTATATTGACCACGATATTCCTTTGTTTTGAAAAAATAAAATGTCTACTCTTTTTTACGTCACATATGAGCGAACGATTGAGGAGAGTTAACTGTTTGATGATGTTTAATGGGTTCTCATGGCCAAAATATAAAAACAAATGGTTTTTCTTACCATTACTTTGATTACTTCCTAGCACGTTTAATGTTGGGGTTTACGTCTTCCGTTTGATATCAACCAACTTTATTCGGTTGGGTGGTGAGGTAATGTCTGTCGATGGAAGCCCAAGTGACAGCTGCCGATGTTGTAGATATTTTTCAAATTCAATTCAAGTGTTTTTCTTTTTTTTTTGTTGTTGTTAATTTCTTAAATTTGTATTCAAAGAGAGTGCAGCTTTAAGTTGTTTATTTTGTTATTTTATATGACTGCTTGTCTTGGTTAATAGTTCAAATATTGTAGTTTTTTATATTTACGTACCGGCATTAGGTACCTTAAAAGTGTATGGCGGGAGTTCCGCTTTTATTTGTCAATTTTGATAGAAAATAAACATCACTGTAAAACATTGAAATTATTTAACTCGAAAAAATCCAGAGTTTTTAATTATTTAATATGTTTATGTTGTTGTTGTTGTTGTTATTGTTGTTGTTGTTATTGTTGTTGTTGTTGTTCTTGTTGCTGTTCATGTTGAATATTTAAACTCTACACATGCTCCAAATTCTGCATTCTTAACCACATTTCTGGGTATATATCAGCCCTACCTATGTACATTATTCATGTCTGCGCTCATATCGTAATAGGAAGATGTCTATTGTAGACCGCAATCGGTTAGGCATATCTTCTATCCTGCCATCTCTGTTTGGATTTTCGGCCCTACATCTACCTATGTATGTCCGGACATGAACTGTCACTTTCGTTGAAATTTTTCATTCGATTGAAGACTTTGGTAGATGCGGTTGTTTTCAAGAGTTAATTTTGCAAAGCATTTTTGTTTTATTGTAAAAGTTGATGAATAATCTGTGGCGACCCCCACAACATAGAATTCACCAACATGCGAACAGAGCCACGACCAGCCATCTTCTTTTGGAGCTGTCACCTCACCTTTTTCCGGCCTGGCTCTTTCTCTTTTTCATACCTGCAGCGATCGGACGTGTCAAAGACACACAAACAAAACGTGCTAATCTTTCTTTTTATTAAATAAAATTAAACCTAGAGTTAGTGAGTGAAAGAAAGTATTTTATTTAATTCGCTTCACTCATGCACATTCGCACAAATCAATAACCCAAATAAACCCAAAATGTATGTTTCTTTGTTTTCTCAATGTTAACTTTTAACACTTTAAGTGCTGTAATGCACTGAACATACATATTTATTTTGCGGCATCGACATCTCTTCACTGTGAACTTAATTTAAATTAAATGACGAGACATGAAATGCCCACCACACAAAATTTGACGTTCGTTTCGCCATCTTGTTTTGGTGCTCGTTAAATATGTATGTCGAACATAAATAATGTCCCATGGAGACGCGCGCCGTGCAAAGGTATCGAAGTGGAAGATGACTTGCAATTAGGCCGAATGGATTTTGTGGTACGCCAACTGTATGCATTTTTTTGGAACCAAGCGAACCTTTTCTATCGTGTATGTGGTCGCAAATTAGGTGATCTAAATGGAGCTCAAAGCGTTGATAATTCCCCACAGCTGGTAACATAATCTTAGCTTAGCTCCCTAGATCGCCTTTCGATGGTGCACAGCCAAGACTGTATATTTAAAAAGACTTGCATGCCTATTGATAGTTTGTCGTGGATAAAGATTTCTCCTTTCAATGTGGGTGAGAGAGATGCCTCTCCATTGTGTGCGTTAAAATAATAATTCTAAATTTGTTGCATGCCATCGCCGAGTAAAAATCCATTCAACTATTTTTTCATTGTTTGAAAACTCTCTTTGTGTGCACAATGTCAAACTGCGATACACACTAATGTGTACACTAGTACTCCTATCTCGACTGCACAGTGCATGATTACATGATTCACAACACACACGGTTGTCGGTAAATTTGTTCACCTCAAGGATAGATTTCTCAATTTCTCACTTGAATTTCAGTCAATTAATTAAAACCGTTACATTTGCTGTTGCACTATAAATTCTACAGTATTTAGTTAGGCAGTAGATTCTATGTTGCCGTAGCACATCCAACCTTGCCCGCGCAACCTCATCAGCCTCCCAATTTTACTCGTAGCTACATAAATGGCAATTTCAACATGCTACCTAGTTTACTTTACTTAACGCCAAGTACTTGTTTCAGTAGTTCGAGGGTAGTGGCGCTGCATCACTCAGCACGTATGTATGCACTAGGAACCGTCGGCGGGGGGGTGGCCCGGGTAGGCATGTTAATTAACATATCCACGACAGAAATGGAATTTTCTAACTGCTGGATGAAAATTCCTTTATAAACACAATGATATGACGAAAATGGTGTCGAACTTCTATGCCAGTGTTTAGATGGAGAAGCAGGCGAGGTGAATTATAATTTTGTGTAATGGAAGCAGCTATCTATATGTGCCTTTGAAAGCTGTTTACTTCTGGCCGCCGCGCCGTGCCGCCCCGTTTGTATAAATTTTCTTCTCACATGTGCAACAACCAGGAGTGCATTAACGTAAGCAGCAAGCAGCCGTTGCCGTACCATGCGCCCCCGCATATAGTGCAGTTTAGAGATTTATTTATTTTTCTTTTCCAACATTTTGGAGATTTCGTTTTTGAAGGGTAAATAGTTTATTTTTGGAATATCAGAACATTTACAATTTTTCACAGGCTGTTAATTACTTCGCATTAAATGATTGAACAAGGTGCGAACAAAACATGAAAAATACTAAAATGTTTAATCAGTTTTGAAGGCAAATGATTTTCGAAGCTATACTCGCTCCTACAAGTTTGGCAAAAATGGATCATTAAATAATTGCCGTACAGCATACACTTCAAATAGGAACCTTGAATTAGAAAACATCAAATAAGCAGTTGGTGTATGCCGTATGCGCCATTAATCTCTCGATTTACGAGTATACTTACGTACGTATATTTGGCCACAAGTGTTTCGTTGCAAATTATGTATGTATTGTATATGAACAAAGGCGATTGGAGATGAATTTACTGTAATAAAAAACTATTTGTTATATATTTTTTCTAATCATGATGGAAATTAGAAACTGGATGCGAGTACTCAAAAACACTAATGGAATCAGTTCGGTGTCTGTCCGTCTGTCACAGCCCTTTTTCTCCGAGACCATAGTGGCCCAAACACAGATCTAAACTTAAAAATTTTGATTTTCGACTTTGGGGGGATAAATGGGATGTTAAACAAAACTTTAATTGTGAGGTCATCGTGTGGGATGTCAAATGAAATCTCGTTTAAGCACGAATTAAAAATTGTATAAAATATTGGTATTTTCGTGTTTAAAAAAAAAATGTAAAAAAATTGATGCCCCCGCTGTTATATCAGGAGGGCTAAAAAAAAGCGATTTTTCAAGAATTTTTCCTGAGAAAACTTTTAAAGTTATTAATGTAAATCTTTTTTTACACATATTCAGGTAGCTTTTAACTGTAGTTCAACATTTACCACATTTTTATTTGTAAAAATAATACTTTTGAAGGCTGCTATAGCTGATCTCCCCGATCTTCTCTCAAAAAAGGCGTCTTGCGGTGACCATGATATCTCTGGACTGGATCATAGAAAATGAAAAAATCAAACGGATATCGTTAAAGAAATGTATAATCTAGGTATTAATCGAAGGACTAAGCAAAATAACATTTTTTGCAAAAATGGCGTCCTCAAGAAAAAAAACGATTTTTGTCCAAAGTTTCGGCATTAAATTGTTAATAAAAAAATATATATTTATCGATGAGAAAAAAACCTTCGATTAATAACTAAAACATATACTTAAGAAGCTTGTGTTCAAATTTGAGACGGATCAACATGGTTTTGAGAAAAATGCATTTGAAGTTTGAAATGCACTTTACATAGAGTAAAGAAAGCGCTCTGATGTCTTTACAAATATTCGTGTAACTTCTGAAATAATCGTCGGATTGACTTAAAATCTGTACGTGTACTTAAATATTTACACATTACGAAAATGAAATAAAAAAAATCGATATTTTTTCAAATTCTAACTGTATATAACCCCCTTAAAGGCTTAAACCATGGGTGGCCAAACCGAGGCCCGCCGTGAGTTTTGTTGCGGCCCGCGGAGCAAAGTTAAATGAACATAACTATTAACTTTATTGTACATTTCACCAAAAGGACATTACATCATGAGTCATTTGTATCATATATTTTTGAATTATAGCTAAGAAATTTTGGAATATCTCGCATTCTTGGAAAAATGCACTGATTCGAACTATTTTAGAACATACTGCATTTTCAGAAAAATTCATCGATTTTATCTATTACAAATACAGTCAACCCTCGTATACCGCGGTAGTTAGGTTCCTGAGAAACAGCGCGTTATACAAAATCGCATAATACGATACTTGGGCCACATATTAAAGTTGCGGTTACGTTTTCTACAGAAAAAAAATCATCTAATTTCGTTACATCGTTTTTAAAAAACTAGCCGAACTATAGTTAATATGAAAAAAAAACTACACAAATGATAAAAACAATTATGTTAAGAATTAAAAAAGAAGAATGTAATCTTTATTGCAAACTTAAATTCATGTTTCATACATATTGGACATGATTTTTAATTAAAAAAAAAAGTCTGTTTTACTAGTTTGTTGAGCTGAGCACTTCTCTGCATTCTGCAACTCCTTTCGGACGAATATGAAGCTAAAGTATATTGCCAGTGCCTTTTGAAATTGTTGAAGCGTTCCATTGAGGCATTAATACCTGCGAAGTGATTCTCGAAATTAGCAGCCAATCCAATCCTTGGTTTATGTTTTATGTTAATATGTACATATGTATCTACCAGACACGTGGATGTGTTAAAAGGGAATTCCCCAAAATACAGGAATGCTACACACATATTTCGCGTGAGAAAAGACTGAGAATCGCGTTATAGCGACTCCGCGTTGTTAAAGTACCGCGTTATACGAGGGTAGACTGTATCTCGCTTTTTGACACTCAAGATTACTTAGTTTTTTTCCGACGCTAGGTGTTGATAAAATCGGCGTCTTCGGGAAGCTTGCAACGCTACCAGACTCATACTCATAACTAGTTTCAGTTCAGCTTACCAAAGTTCCGTGTTATTGTGTAACTCTGTGCTATTATCGCCACTATGTCTTGAGAGATTGTGCGATTGACCGACGTTTAAAAAAAAAATATTTTGGAAGAGTTTGGAAGAGTTCTATAAAAAAAATTTCTCGCATTTTACAAACATGTTCTGTTTTGCTATTTGGAAGCACTTATCCGTGTAAGCAGATTTTTAGTTGCATGAAGTAGGTATATCAAATCAAAAGTGAGAACACGAATTACTGATGTTCATTTGGAAAAGTATTTGCGTATAGCGACAACATCAGTCGAGGTCAATTTTGATGCATTAAGTTCTGCAAAATAAAGTCAGGTGTCTTTATTTTAAAAAATTTTAAATTATTTGATTCTGCGTTTTTTTTTTTTTCTCAAAAAAATAAATACATTATGTATTTTATTACAACCAAGCAGGCTTGCCCACTATCCCGTCTACTGGAAAGCGACAATGTGCTTGTTTACTTTAATTAACAAAAAATTAAGTTGGGGCGTGGCCCGGCAGAAAATATTTTTTCTGATTTGGCCCGCCTGCTGAAAAGGCTGGCCACCCCTGGCTTAAACCATTGATTTTATTCACATGAAGTGATCTTGATGGTTTCCTATACAGTATAATATGGGTGTCTTTACTTTTAATACATTAACATTGGGAACAATTTAACTTATGTTCAGACTCAGAGAGAGAGAGAGAAATTCCAAAATTCCACGCATTTAATACGATTCAACGAATAACGAAACGAAGAATGAAATCTGATGCACATGCGTTAATTTCTTGTATATTTCATTTGTTGTTTGTTTATCTACATGTAAATATAAATCTATAATATGTATATGTAAAAATAACTAATAATACGGAACACTTGTTGCGCAAGTACTTGACCGGATTTTTTAGGTATAGAATGTTTAGATCAATGTGCATTCTACTGTACAAAAAAAAAGTTCAATTTTTAGGTGCAAAACCTTAATCACACGTTACATAGATAATGTACGCTCAGATTCCTGTCAGGTTTTCTAACACGACACTTGCAAACAAAGGAAACATCTTAATGCCCTTGACAAGTGATTGAAATAGCAGATTTTATTACAATGAAAAAGAAACGATTTATCACTAACGGATATATAAACACTAAACATAGTGAAACACTAAAACACTGAATTGTCCAGGAGCTAATTTAATCGACAATTCAACAATTCACATCGTCAAAGGAACCATGAGGCACGACGAGCGCAAGGGAGGGAAAGTCGGCTTCTGCTTCAGGTTCATTAAATATACCCTGGTGACGAATCCTATGTTTTGTTGTGGTTAAATAATAATGCCGCTCTTATATTTTACATAGAAAATTCTAATAAATAAAAAATAACTACAAAACCGAAAGCAAATTATTGCATCGCGTAGTTCACTCAAACCTAAGAATTACAAAAAGGTGCACTGTCCCTAATACTTTGGCCAGCCACTGTAGATAGGGGCACAGTATATTTGTATTTTGCAGGTCGCAATTCTCATTAATTTAGCTATCTTTCTCCAAGAAAACTCGCTTCTTTGTAAAAAAAAAAAAAACTACTCACTTTACCGATTTTTAATAAAACGATTTACTCGATGGGAAACCCCTTTGCTTGCACGCAAAACATTGATGTCAACCTGATACTTTCAGTCTGAAATACTGTAATTGCAGGCAACAACAACAAAATAAAAATTACTTACTTACAGGCCCTCTAAAAATACTGCCCCATTATCTTCCTACGAAAACATCATTAATGATTTGTCCCTCATGCAATTAGGTTCTTCATTCGAAATGGAATACCATAAATGCACTAATTAATATACAAATGTCAAATATCAAAATCATTTAACGAAGAAGAAAAACAAGAAAATTTGCTATCAAAAAGAACCAACCGTTAGTAGTACTAAATTCAATTAACACCATTGGCACAAATAAATTCCAAAAAAAAAAACAGCACTCCACGAACATCATCATAAAAAAAAGAAAAATGTTTAACGTCTTGTTGGCGTATCATAATCTCATTAATTGATTTAGATGTTCAATAATATTGTAGCACACATAGCCTCAGGGAAAACTTCCGCTTCTTTAAGATTAAGAAACTTAAAGTCATTCACTTATTTTAATGGGATACAATTTCGCACTTACGAGTATGTATAGCTTTTCATTTCTCAAATGCAAGGCAAACCATTATACATACTTTGTACTGTGTTGATACAGCGAGAGAATGAATGAGTTGTGTGGATTCTATTAAAATAACCATCGTGTAGATGTGGGTCGTAAATAAATTCTCTACAATTTATGCTGCAGTATCCGAATAATGTATGATTTCCTTTTCTGCAAATCGGTTTCTGTTGGTACATCAGTAGGTATTTATGGAACTGGGATATTCTTCAACGGGTCTTCGGGAACTAGTGTGGGAAGATGCTATTTCCCAGAAGTTGTAAATTACGACGATTTGGGAGCACTGTTGTTATTTATCTTGGGATTTCTATCAATAGGGAAATAGTTTCTGAACTAAATCAACAAAAAATATAGTTAAACAGTCGTAAACTCTTCTTTAAGAGCTTTTAGCTACTTTTAGCCCTTAACAAAAAGAAACCATTGACAGCCACATGGACAACTAAACTAAATGAATTATTGTTTCTAAAAATACATTTTTTTTTATCTTCTTGTTTTTCTAATCACCATCCATCTTCTTTTTTATATATCCACAGGGACGACACACAAAGACTGGACAATTAGCTGCCATTAAAGTGATGGACGTCACCGAAGACGAGGAGGAAGAAATCAAATTGGAAATTAACGTATTAAAGAAATACTCAAATCATCGTAACATAGCCACGTACTATGGGGCATTCATAAAAAAATCACCACCAGGCAAAGATGATCAGCTATGGCTGGTGATGGAATATTGTGGTGCTGGCTCTGTCACCGATTTGGTTAAATCGACAAAAGGACAGAGTCTCAAGGAGGAATGGATTGCATACATTTGTCGTGAAATCTTGAGGGGATTAAGTTATTTGCATTCGAATAAGGTTATCCATCGTGATATCAAGGGACAAAATGTACTACTGACAGATAATGCAGAGGTGAAGCTGGTAGATTTCGGTGTATCGGCACAGTTGGATCGAACGATAGGAAGAAGAAATACATTCATTGGTAAGGTGTAGAATATTGCTAGAGATGAAAAGAATATTTAATCGAATTTGATTGTGTTTATTAGGTACTCCCTATTGGATGGCACCTGAGGTTATTGCATGCGATGAAAACCCAGAAGCAACATATGACAATCGCTCAGATCTCTGGTCGTTGGGTATCACAGCATTGGAAATGGCCGAATCACAACCACCACTATGTGACTTGCATCCAATGAGAGCATTATTCTTGATTCCACGTAACTCACCGCCAAGACTTAAATCAAAGAAATGGTCAAAGAAATTCCACGGATTTATTGACACGGTTCTTGGTAAACTTTAAAAATTCTATTTAAATCTATAGTCAATTCTAAGTATTTTTTTATTTTTCTTCTTATAGTGAAAGACTATCATCAGAGGCCTTACACAGATCAGCTATTAAAGCATGCATTCATAAAAGATCAACCGACTGATCGACAGGTTAGAATACAACTAAAGGATCACATTGATCGCTGTAAGAAACGAAAGCAAGAGAAGGAACGCGAAGACTATCGATACTCTGGCTCGGATAACGATGAGGAAGAACCACAGATTGCCGGTGAGCCAAGTTCCATAATACAAGCGCCAGGTGGTGACACACTGCGCCGTAATTTCCAACAAATCCAAGAGGGACGAGTGGGTGCCAATGAGGCACCACCACAACCACAAGCGAACAGAAATCAAAAACCGCAATCTGTAAGAAAATCCCATGTAATTCTCTCGATTCCTTATGATATTCACTTTTTCCAGCGCGATCAACGACAACAGATCGAAGAACCAGGTCCACCCTCACGACCAGCATTGCCACAACGTCTGATAGTTGTTCCAGATCCCCCACAACATGCCAATCGTCCCCTGCCGCCAACTCCAAAAGGATCTGGCTCATCGCCGCAATCGCAGCAGCAGACACCACAGCAGCAGCAGCGTAACTCTCAGAATATCTTTAAGCCAATGGTACGTACTGCAATACAATCTGCGATCTGCTCTTATGTGATTGCCTTCAATTTAATGTTACTTAAAACCCCGCTTTATCTATTTAAACATATTCAAACTTCATTGTTCTGTTTTCTTTTTTATTAATTTGTTGTTTAAATTGAATTTTCTTTTTTTATTTTCATGTTAAATTGTTTGTTGCTGTTTTACATAAAAAAAAACTACTTCTACTTCTATTCTGTACCTACCTGTCCACTGTTATACGCTATCGTTGTTGCAACAAAATTTTGTTTATACAATTTCTATATTTACTGTTGTTGTGTATACGTACGGTGCCGAATGAAACAAAATTTTGTGTTTCATGTTGATTTTTTTACAATTAAAAAAAAAAATAACTTCATACCAATACAACACAAACATTAAACTGAAAAACGAAAAACAAACTAAATGGAAAACGAACTGAAAAACAAAAAAATATAATTAAATTGCAAAAACAAAAAAAATTGATTGAATTTTGAAAAAAAAAAAACATAAATCCAGCTTCCACCGAGGAGACCTGAGGTATGTTGTTATTGAGAATCTTTGTTTTTTGCGTGCTTTTTTGTTTTACATTTTTTTTATTTAATGCTTTGAATGAATGATAACTCACGTTTTTGACCACAAGTGTGTTTCACCTAACATTTGAAATGCATTCATCACCCATGTTTTTTTTAATAAGTATAAAATTGATTTCTTGGAGACTGTTCGAAGACTGTATTGTTTCATCACGCCTTAGCCTCAATATTTGGTAGCGAAACCTTTGTTTGTGATAACTAGTCTACAGCTTCTTGGCATACTCTCAAGAAGATTGGAAGTTATCGAACTTGGGATGTTTTTCTATGCTTCTAGGGCTCCTTGACTTGATTGAATATAAAGCTGATTTCTCGAGTTTTGCAATTCTCCCTAACTATTCGCCGATCTACAATCGCTTATAGCTTTTGTATGGGGTTGAGAGGAGGACTGCGCTGCCCACTCCATAAAAACGATTTTTTGATCCTAAAATCACTTTTACAATTTTATAGGTATGCTTCATTAGGAAATAGTACGGTTTTCAATTTAATGCTGTCCAACTAATGCGGCCACTTGCAAATCTCAATCTTGCTTTTCTGTTTTTGGCCGATATAAATGGCTTCTTTACAACTTTAAATGTTGAAAGACCAAAATCAACAGTTCTCCGACGCAGCGTCCTAAACGGCATATCACCGATTTCGGGATTAAATAATTTTTAAATTATTCGGCTTGAGAAATCGCATTTTTGTATTCACTTATTATTTTTACCTTATCTCATTGGTTCTGGCCATTTTAGTTGCAGTTTTCTTCTGTTTGCATTTTGACACATCATTTTATTAGAGTATTAAATTACAAAGTAACTGTTTTACAACCAAGAGAGCAAATAAGGTTGCTTTTATGTTGGCCAGCTGAAAAGTAATGTGACTTCAATTCGGCGTTTGCATTTTTTTAATTTGCTCCAATGAATGCTCGTAGATTTTATAAATCAATCAGAAATACTCATAGCTATTATTAATATGAAATGAATCGTTAAACTCACGTAAGTGATTTAAGTTGCTTTAGTTTAGGCCAACACTGTACATATAAAGACATTTTGTTAACAACCAAAGGTATTTTAATTTCCCTACTACAACGAACATGCATACTCCAGCAAGACTGCGATGTTTCGAGCTTCTACTGATATCAACTTTTCTCATTGCTTTTAGCCCTTCAGTTCTGCTAAACTAATGTAGATAAGGCAATAAATTATGAACATAAACATATTATTTTGCGCCTAGTTCAGTGGAAGACCTACTCTTACTGCTTCTGTCTCATTACTTACAAATAGATCACAAAAAGGCGTCAGATTATGCGAGTAGTTGCGGAAACTTCTGACAGAATTTTTCTGTTTTTTTTTTTTTTTTTTTTGTATGTCCGGTATAATTTATTTCGCTTACCATTTTCGTTAGATTAGTGTATGGCCACTCAGAAATATAGAACAACAGGTTTTTACTTGTCATTACTTGAAATAAATATTTTTAATCCCGGCTAGCACAAACAATGAACCAATGGTTTAAATGCCAAAGAATGCAACGGATGAATGCTGTTTTTTTTTTTAACCTACATACTTGTTTCTTCTCATCCACGGTCACAAGTTCGCGCATAAGATAGTCATTACACTTACTAAAACTCTCCCACATTAAAATAAACCATTTTCTCCAGTATGTTACTGCCCAAAATTTATTGCATGAAACAAAGATTTATTTTTATATTTCTGCTATAATTAAAGAAACAAAAAAAAAAAAAAACAGTTCCATTTGCAAGCACGCTTTTAAGCAAATCGATTTAATATGCGCTTTTGTGTTTGAGTATTATATCAATCTACAAATAATTTATAATTAAACTTAAAAATTGTTGAAAAATGAAAATTATTAAGAAATATGTTTCATGTGATTTTGTCACATTCACACTGTACTGCTCTCTTCCACCACCACACCACCATCACCACCAACCTACCAACCATATCACAACCATCACCAAAATTCCACAATCTCGCAAAACGACCCAAAATCACCATCACCATCTAGGATTTGGACATGTTAGCTGCACAATTAAATGAATTGGGCGTCTCTCAACAGTCACAGCAAATGGTCGGCGGACAACAACAGGCCCAACCCGAAGCACCGCCTAGAAATAATCGTCAATCGTCGACTTCCGTGACATCATCGTCGTCTTCGTCATCACAATTGAAACCGGCACCGGCTCCACCAGTTGTGAACAATCATCATGTACAGCCCGTGAATCCGCTAGATCCGATCGATAGTAGTGATTCGGATAGTGAACCAGAAGAACCGAATGAACGTGGACGTAATGATGGCACATTGCTGGCAAGTGATCCACCTAAACCACTGTAAGTTAATTTTTAACTATTATTATTCATATCTCTATGTGCGTTAACTTGCAAATCATTGTATGTAGTTATTTTTTATTAGAATAGCTGTCCAGAGCTTGATGCGCTTTGGTTCCTAATATAATCAAGAGTTCAATTGTGCACACTTCTTGTCGATTCGATATTGCGAAGTCAAATGGTCAATATATCATATGTATGAGCAAGAGAATTTGTTCATATTCGATATTCAGTGGTCTATTTCAAATGTTTAAACGAGCAAGAATCTTACCTGCCGCAGTTGCAGAGATAAGAACGAAGAGGAAACCTGTCATTTTTTGTCATGTGCCTTCACCTCTTTTCTGGTGCACTGCACTGCGATTACTGTTGTACAAAACTCTGTAAGCAACTTATTTCTCGCAACGACAAAACTTTCAAAACTACACAACTCTCCAGTTATCCTGGACACCACCCATTGAGTGAGTTGAAACCTTATATCTGAGTTTCCTATCACCACGCCGATTTTTTCAGTGTTCATCATTCCTTTAGCGTGTGTAAATTATATGAGTATAAAAAAAACAAAGTTTTTATCGTAAGAAAAACATTGAGTGTAGCTAAAATGTTTTCTGTGAGTGTTCGGTGCCCAGTTCAATTGAAAAATATTCACCAATGCACATCACCATCCGCATTTGCAGGTCGTGGGTAATAAAGAGTTCTTATACTTATGTATTGCGGCTCGTCTTTTGTCAAATAGACACTTTGTATTCAAAATAACTGCGACATGATCTAAAACGAAGAACTCATCGTTTTGCGACTATTTGCAATTGCTTATAGACACAAAATGTTTTCTGCTTCCTTCAATCTTTCTTAAGATGTTGCGTTAAGTTCTATCGAAAAAGATTAGTGTACACCTGAAAAGTTAACTAATCTCTATTGTTTTTAAGCTGCTAAACAACTGCTTTTAAATCAAAATATTGGATGCTAAAGCCCAGTTTAGTTCTTCCACTTCAAACAATCCAACATGCCATTCAAAAATTATTCAATAGATCTCCAAATAGTGATCAACAATACTCATGTAGTCTAGCATAGCCAATGCGATTAAATTCATTTGTATCCACTAACTCATTTTTCGTATATCTAACATTAAAAGAAAATCTCATTTCCATTTCTTTCTTTCTCCTCTAATTTCCCTTATTTTAATTTTGTTTTATTTTTTAAATTATTTCCCACACCACCAACCCAACCACCAACTATCATTTTGAACTATCCTTTTCATTCATACGCGCGCATTCCATTCCACGATTTCATTTGCTTTTGGCTCGTTTGTTTTTTTCGATGTTTTTTTTTTCGTTTGGTTCGGGGTTTTTCCGTTCTTTTGTGTTCTTTCGATTCTGTTAGTCCTGAATTTTCATATAGGCCCGGCCTTGGACCAGTCTCAGAAGATACAACAAGTCCCCCAGCATCGCATGGTACCGGAGGTCCACCGAATCGTCCATTGCCACCAACGCCCGATGACGATGACCAAGCTGGCGACCGAACTCTAATCATGAAGAGGGTGAGTATCCTGAATCGATATCGAATCGTTTCATTTTCAGTTCTACACTTTGATTTGTTGATTTGTTGATTACGCCGAAAAGGATACAAACAAAATAATTTTAAAACGAAAATTGGTGATTTTTTTCTTTTGTTTAATTTTGTACTACACTTTTTAGTATAAATAATATTATGAAACATTTAAAATTGATTTTTATTTTTGTGATTAGTTTTAGAACGCATTTGCAAAATTAAAACTTTAAAGGGATGAGGATTTACATAAATTTTTTCATTTTTCTTTTCTTAAATTAATCTCAGCTATTTGTACAAGCAATATAAATAAACAAAAAAAAAAAAAAAAACAATTAATATTAACTCTGTACAATTTGTTTGGAAAAAAATAATACAAGCAAAAAAAAAACTACAAAGTGAACTGTTGAGTGTCGCGTCTGGTGCGGATTTTCCAAACCAGACAAGTGTATTTAGAAAAACAATTCCAAATGCATATAAGTAGTAAACAAATATATGTACATATATATTTACAAGTGGTTGTGGTTCTTTTAGAAATTATCAAATAAAAAAGCAAGGAAAATAACAATTACCAAAGAGAGAGAGAGAGAGAGCGAAGATTAGTTGTCACCGGCAGAGACTAATGCTAATGCAATATCTTTATTTTATTTTTATTCTATTTTTTTTTTTCAAATTTTGTATTTTAAAATATCCTTCCACAAATTCTGATATCATTCCTTCTACATATTTGTTTAATTTTAATTAAAAGAAAATATTTTATTTTTAATATTTATTAATCTCCTTCTGTTTCTTTCGTGTAAAAAACAAAACAAACCAAAAAAAAAAAATAAGAACAAGTGAATGAAATTCATAGAAACTGAAACAATGCACTTTATATCATACATACACATCAAAACACATGTTGTATATATA
The DNA here is from genome assembly GCA_949775065.1 of Brachyopa scutellaris. Classification (NCBI taxonomy): domain Eukaryota; kingdom Metazoa; phylum Arthropoda; class Insecta; order Diptera; family Syrphidae; genus Brachyopa; species Brachyopa scutellaris. Next base: position 119,169,462 of record OX459113.1, read on the forward strand.
ATATCAATGTGCAACAAAAGCAAAACACACACTAAAAATAATGTGCATAAAGACACAAAATAACGTGTGATAAATGTTTTCGAAGTATCATCTGAAGTTCTAGAGACGCTAAATATTGAAAGTGGGGGGGAACCATTCGTTGGAAAGTAAATTTCACAGGAATAATTAATCCTTATTCATATTGATATCCTTTGGTGATTAATACAAAGTTAGTTTTCAAATGTTATCTATTCGTGCTCAAATTTGTTTTGCCTGTTGTGCCGCTTCGTTAGCGTAGATATACGCTTAGGCTCCTGGTGAACCTCAGTACTTTTATGGGTTCTAAATTCCATACTTCACCTGATCTTTTGCCGCTGCGGGGCATTCGCAGAGTATGTGTTCCGTGGTGGATGTTCTTTGTTTTCTTAAAGAGAACCTAGCACTTATGGACTCAACTCACTATATGTCACACCTATGTACATATTTGTGTGTAACAGACTAAAAGCAAATCAACAATTGCACTTCGATGACATTTGTTTTATGTTCTGACTAGAAGCTTATCCAAAACGTTTTAGGAACTTGGCGAACATGTTGAGATTATAAATCCCAATAAACTTTCTTCTTTGATTTATCTTTCTCTTCGCTGATTGCCGTTTAACCGCTTTGGTGGTATTGGGAAATAGCCGTCTTTTGATAACGTTACTGCGATCGCTTATAATATAAGTTAATAACTTCACTTTGGACGTATCCTTTGATTGGAAAAACAAAAAACATCGAATTGTTCACCCACACACCGCTGACACCGTCTCTAGAATTCATTTTCATACCTCATAAATGTCCCTCTGTATAAATTTAAATATCGAAAATACAACATAAACAAAAAAAATTCTGTACAGAAATTAGAAAATCAAAAGCAAAAGCACGCATCAGCTCATGGTGGCAATGAGGCCGAAGACTCAGTCCTGCTTCGTGCTTGGGATATCGAGAAATTCTTCCCGAATCGTGGAGCTAGTTTGAATCGATCGAATACGAGTACACTTAAATCGGATCAAAAGATGATGATGCATCGTAGTAGCATCTCGGAAGTGCCTAGTAATGCTGCAGCAGCCAGAAAAGCCGCCGCCATCTCAACTCCGCTAACCAGTATTTCAACATCTGCAATATCTTCGGCATCGCCTGCTCAAAGAAAATTATCACAACAGCCGCCGCAACCAATACCAAATAGATCAACTAACAGTGCCTTAATCACAAATACACCAAAAAATAGCCCAATAAGTAACAGTAACAATCTAAGCAGTAAAAACCACAAAAGACAAGAGTCGGATTCTAAGTTGCCAATGAATTTCGTACGAGGTTTTCGACGTGAAAATTCCGATTTCTTCCCGCTAACACAGCGACACTCCGCTGTACTTGGTGAACGTATGGCGAATAATGCGGGTAATATTAATCCCGTCACAAATAATAGCAGCAATACTCCATTGCAACAACGTGCCAGTGCGCTATTCCAACGCTTTAAGAGTGACGATGCCAAGTCAAAGACCGACCAGAAAATTCTAAACAAGTCGGACAGCAATAAACAGATAAATGTTGCATCGCCACCCCACCAAGCGGTGGTGGTGAATCAAACCCAGAAACCTGAACCAACCAAATCGAGTTGGAGCAGTAGTCTTACAGGAAAAAATCTAGACTTTTTAAGGCCTCGACGTGAAAAGACTGAATCGGTTATATTTTTACAAAACTATGCGGCTAGGCAACAATTGATAATGGCTCAGCAGCAACAACAGCAGCAGGTAAAGCATAACAAACACATTTCGGCGATCAAAATAAACCAAACCATTTTCTTCTTCTATAAATTATTATTCTTATTTTTTGTTTGTTTCTAATTCTCTCTTTTTTTTTATATATACATTTCTTTTTTTGTATTTAATTTTTTAATATTTATTTTATGTTTGTTCTTAATGGCATTACTCATTGCATTCGCTAAGAGATTGTGGTAAAATAACATTCATTTTGGATTATCTCTAATAAATTATACATCATCTAACCAATAACATGAAATGATCATTATGCATTTGTGGCTAGACTGTAGAATTCATTTTTAAATGCATACTCGTAATAATATATTATTTTAATTGTGCATTTATAGTATTTAATTCCACATTCTTGTAAATTTATTGAAAGGAAGAAAGAAGAAGCGTTGTTTTAATACTTGTAACATATCTCGGAGAAAATAAGTCGAAATCCATTTTGACTAAATCAACAATGAATATTGTGTTTGAAGCTTTAAAACAACTTACAGCAGTCAATAGTTTTGATTTACATTTACATAAAAACGTAGCACGTAAGAATAGAAGAAGTACATTTTACAGAATGGCAAGTAATGCAAAGAGATTTTCCTCACTCTTCGAGCTTAAGAGTTTCTGATAATTTCTATTCTATATTCTATTCTATATATTCTTTTATTAATCACATTTTTTTTAAAGGTTCTGACCCGCCAGATGCGGAGGGCACTGCGACCTAAAATTGTACCGCAAAGTCGGCTTAGGGAACAAGAAGAGGTTCAACCCCTAGTTGAGGATCTAACTTTACGAAATTCTATGGGAGTAAGGATTTCTCTGTGCAAATGTTGTCTCCTGAGGAAACAGAGTGCCATGCAGTCACATAAAATATGTTCCGCAGTTTCGTCGTCTTCCATGCAGAGACGACATTCAGTTTCCTGAATGAGACCCATTTTGTTGAGGTGATATCAAAGAGGGCAATACCCTGAATTTGGAATGTTTCAATACGGTTCAGGGCCGATAAAGGATTCATTTTTCGTTTCCATCAATGGCCTCATGCCCGGGCACCCACCAAAGTTTGACTTTGTTTCTATGGGAGAGGTCTTGGAGAGTATTGAAGCTGTTCGGGTTCGGCCCTAGTGCTTTTATCGCTGTTTGACTATCCGTGGGTATGAGGAACCTTTTATTCCCGTTTCGAGGATGACATTGGCGCAAACTTGACTGGCTTGATTTCGTTCCATTGGTATTGGTATTCTTGTGTTTGATCCAAATATACCAGCTTGGGGTCAATGTATCTGACCTGCCGAAGGAAAAAGTTTTAGGTAAGCGGTCATTTGGCACGCAGATCATATCAAGCTCTGGGATTTCGGAGAAAAGATCCATTTGGTCTGTGTGATCTATGTTTATGTAGTTTATCTCTCCTGTTTGCAGTAGTCTGACAGTGCTACTAATTGCCATCTTCTTTTTTTTTTTATGAAAAGGTGGAGTGGCCTTGGGCCAATGGGTGCTTCTATAGTATCTGTGGACTGTGAGGCAAGTGCGTATTGCGCCTGTAGTACCGAGGCATGTCAGTCTTTGAAGTTTTTGAAACTTTGAGATGGTGGATTTCCCTTTAGTTTTATTAATTACATACTTGGTCACTATGGGAAGATTATGAGGAACACAATTCCCTCCCTATCAACTTTAAGCCAGTCCAGTTCTCCTTTCCAATATCATCCTACATTTTTAGCAACTTATATCACTTTCGAACTTAGATCACTGCAGCTCTGACGGATTTGCAGCAATAAAATCTATAATAGATTGTGTTCCTATCTCACAAATGGGTAAAGAAAAATTGTAAAAATACTTTTTCAAATGCACTTAGTAATTTTAAAAAAATATATGTATTTACGGGTACATACATGTACTTTTGCCATAAAGATAAGCATTTCAGACTAGACGCCTTACGGAGCTATGCTGGTTCATTTAGTGTAACCTTACTCCAAAAAAATTAGCAATCGGTCATATTCTCCATCATCGTGAGGTCTTATATTATATCACTTATGTTTAAATTCAGAAAAACTAAAATTGATTGTGTCCACGGCTTGAATATTTCATAATCTGCATAAATTGTAGATATTTTATCAATAAAGAGAGCCAGCCATTTTGTATCAAACATAAGTATGTATCTTCTTTCTTCTAAAAATTATATGCTAGCAGTATCATTAACCCATATTAATAACAATTCATCATTGCATCAAACCTTAGTCATTTGCTTCTAACCACCAACGTTTAAATTTTTTTTTGTTTATAACTAAACAATTTTTGTTATTGTTTTTAACATTTCTTTTATTTCATAAAAAATCACCAATTATTTATTTCCGTTACAAAAACGCACGTTTATGTTGTTTTTAATTTTACATAAAATATCCAACTCACAAACAAAAATATATTTACAACAATTTAAAATAAACAAATAAAAGCACATGGCTGTTCATAACGTACAAATAAAAAGAACACAAAACAGTGAAAATTATTTAAAAAAAAAAAAAAACATTTATGTATACATACATGCATACATACTATATGTACATATGTATATAAATCATTAAATTATGTCGCAATAAATTTAATCATGTTCCTTAGCATGTGTAAATATGTAATACCTTTTTTGAACCGTCAATAACGCATGTAAGTTTTGCAAATAGTTTGGCTTTGCTCCCCATATTTTTTTTTTAACCTGCCACCACGCAAATCCGTTGGTAAACAACTGCTTCTTCCGGTAGCATAACAACCCCTTAAAATATAAACCCCCACTTGACTTCATTTTAAAATAAAACCGTAACATCGAGACCAAAATCCAAACTTCTAGTAATTTCTAAAGAGCCTCTACCATTTGTAAAAAATATAAATTTTTAACAATTAAAAAGTATTTTTTGAAACTTATTTATCGAATAAATGTAAACATTGTATTTGGATTTTTATTTCCTTTTTTTTTTTTATTAATTTTTAAAAAAGTCAGTAAGTTGATTAGATCCATTTTTGGAAGTTAGTTAATATAAATTAAATACCTATTGGGTAGTTAACAAATATCCCTTCTAATAAGAGTAAAATGAATAATAGTTCTCTTTTCTTAATTCTTCTTAATCAATATAATAAAACATAAACATGATAATATTTTGTTTTTTTAATTTCTTTAAATTAAATATACAAATAGATTTATTCACCAACCATGTGTTAATTTTCCTTAACAACTTGTTTTTTTTTTCTTAATCTCTATGACTTGTTTACATTTATCGTTAAATATATTTCTTTTTAATTAGAAAAGCTAATAAAACTATTCAACTTATGCTTGGGTATCTACTATTAATAGAAATAACGAGATTCGAAAACTCCTAAAGCTAACACAATTTATTTTTCGTTATTAACCTCAATCAATGAAAAAATAAAACCAATAAAATATTTCTTAAAACGATGCTTCTTCTTGGATACGGAATGCTAATGAGGAAATATATGATTTTTTTTTTAATTGAGGAAAGGGGGCAAATTAAATAAAAGCTGATGGCTGGATGCAAATAATAAAACGCTTCGAATGTTAGAATGAAAATAAATAATTTGGTTTGAATATATTTTTTTAGAAATCATCATCAATCGTCATTTGTTAGTCTAATCATTGCTTTTTCTAGTGTGTTTATTTACATATGTGTACCTGTTTAAGTGAAAGTCTTTGTAAATGTCCTGACTAAGAAGTGAATTTTTAAATTGATCCCGAGTTTATTTCGGGATTAAATTAACTAAGCAACATTTAAACGGCGATAATGTCAAATACAATATATGACATTTAAATATTACATACATTTATTACAAATTAAAAACTTCGTAATGACATTCATGAAATAAATATGATTAATAAATTAAAAAACCCTTTTTGTCCGCCATTTGTATATATGATTGTCAAAGCATCAACCATTTTCTTAGCAGTGATGCCAAAAGTTTGCGTTTTAGAACATGTGGCAGACTGAACATATATCTTGTATTTTAAAACATGTAAAGGTCATTTAATTATGCAAATATCTATATTTTCGGCCTCTATAAATGCTAGCAGACAAATGGCAACCATGGTGTAATTGCGGGGCAATAAATTCTACAAATAGCAAAATATCTTACACCATGTTATCCGTTTTAAACATTTGGAGGAGGAATCGTGCTCAAGTGCACACCTTTGAACTAAGTAAGTCGTATTGAAAGATATGAAAAAATTACAGATACTGAGCATCACGCAACCAAAATTCTTTCCTTAGACCTAAACAAGAAAGATCGGTGCCTCAAAATCAAAGAATAACCTACATGCATAATTTTTTATTTACTTAACTAGGTACACATATGTATTATATAAACCATTACAGTTTTAGAATTTGCATATCTATGGCTGTTAATTTATTTTATTCTTTTTAATGCTGTTTGCTTAAATCTTGTGATTATTTACAATACTGGTGGAAAGGAGTGAAAAATTATTTAAAATAAAAAAAGTTTGCTTCAAGAATTTGGTTTGGAATTCAAAATTGGGAAAATGTATTTTTATTTTTATCAAAACTGAAATTGTTGTTGTTGAGTCAACAATTCATTAAATTATTTAAGGTGAAAGGTATAAATAATGATATCAAAAATATGGATGACAGTTATATTCTTCAAGACATTAATAGACAATACAATCCTAAGCTTGAAAATCTGATTTACTTGCATTAAAAAAAAGGTATTGCCGTGTGTTCTTCGAATATGACTGTTTTAAAATATTATTATTTGTGTTTAAGTTTTCAATGCATGTATATATCTTTGTATTAAAATTAATAATTCTAAGAGCATAATAGAAATAATTTCATGTTTGACCTAAGAGATTGTGATATACGAAAACTACGATATAAACTTTAGATACATTTTCATGGACACTTAGATCTACCCAGGGCAAAGCTAAACAGAATTAAAGATTATCAGCGAGTTGTAATCTGTTTCCTATTTTTTTGAAATATGAATTTGCAATTATGTACATTGTTTGCTGGAATCCAGTGATAAACGACTGATTTATTTGCTACCGATTCGAAGAACACCGTGAAGGGTTCCAGAATGAATTTATTATTTGGATTCAGAAAGGGTTCTAACCGAATCCAATACGACAAATGTTTGAGGACAGTTCTTTTCCGATCGATCTCCCGTTCATTTATGGTCCGACGCGACAGTTTAAAACAGTCATTCGTCCATGATACCAAAATCTACTTACTCGAGTATGTTTGATTGGAAAAGACTTAAAATCTTAAATGAGTTAATTGCGGGGTTCACATTGAACGATTTGTCGGACGACCAAATTAGGGTTAACGTTCGAATTGTACGATATGTCTGACAGACATCGTTTGTGATAAGATGTTGAACTGTGAACATGGGGGCGCGTGTTTTATTTACTTATTTAATTGCAGCATTATCGTCTTGGAATTCCAAATCAATAGTAGATAGATAATCTATCCTTCCATTTCTGTTTCCTGGTCCTTTTGGAACATTAAATCTTTGAAATACCAAAAATTCCAAAACACTTTGTCCGCGCTCGGCACCATATGTGAAGTTGGACGACAAGCGTTGACATTGAACGATATGTCTGCCAAGCACGGCAAAAAGTTCACAAATTTTAAAAACAATAAGTGGGACGGCTTGCTTGAACGCCGTTCGAATTGAACGATATGGTCGGTTGTCCAACAAATCTGTCAGACAAATCGTTCAATGTGAACCCCGCTAGATGGTGCCACCACAAGAGTTTCATAAAACATGAAGTCGGTGTTAATATATTTATGCTACCAAGCTCAAATATGAACTTTACTCCTTCATTTCCATGGCTGGACACGCTGTTACTGAGACGCAGTAGTTTTTCGAAGCATTTTCTTCAGCCCATTTCGGAGTTGGGTGAAATCTTTGAGTATTTTAAGTTTATAGCTGTTTGCAGTGACGTTTTGTTCCAATTGTTTGGTTTAATGTTAATGTTTTTTTTTAGTTTTAAGTATTTTACACCCTATCGGGGAAAGCTTCGAGTATACATAAATTACCACTCGTAGTTAATTTTTTATCAAATGTCATTTCAATTAAATAAAATATGTTAAACTTCGAATGTTAAAAAAGAATCGTTATAAATTGTACAAACCGAACTCCCTTTCTTAGCATCATACATTAGGAGGAATACGACTAACTTACATATATGTATGTATGTATGTTCCAAACCAAAATTTAATTCAATTGTAAAACTAATAATAAAGATTTCTTTTTTGTTATATACAACTCACCTACCGCCAGTTTTGTGAAAGTGTTTTATACAGCACCAGCTTACATGGGTTATGGCTTAACATAACAAACTTCTTGTTATAACTTTAAACAAACATTGTGTTCGTCCAATTACGTATATTTAAATTTAAACATATGGAAATTATATTTCAAAAATGACACAAAACGCGTCACTCTAAAAAAAAAAAAACAATTTCCTTATTGGCATTCAAACGACTTCAAAAATGAAGTCCGTAAAAGAAAAATCATTTTTAATCCACGTCACTTTGGTTGTCCTTATGAGAAGTCTTATAACTTACGATAAACTCTAAAACATCTTGTATTTATTCATTTTGCCAAATTAGAACCGAAGCGGAGAGAGTAGTGGTTTGGGTACTCCTGGAACTCGAACGAGTAGCGTTTTGCCAGACCTACTTAGTCAAGCATCGCCAGCAACTCCACCACGCCATGATAAATCCTCCAGTGAAGAGGTAAGTCTTTCGTTTCATTTACGAATTAGTTTGTTTGTTTTTTTTTTTTTTTTTTTAATTCTACGTATCTCCGGTCATATAACAAAAAACAAATTTATTTATTTTTTAATTTAATATTGTGACTTTAATTTGTGAGCTTTACCATAGTACCATCAAAATTTAAAAATGAAAATTAGCTTAAAAATTTGATTGATCGATTGTTTAACTTTCAAATTAAAAACCAAACAAAAAAAAAAATAACTTTTTTATGGAAAATCAAATGACAGTGTTGTGTGACTAATCATTTGGCTTGGAATTTTTTTTTTATTAATATTTTTTTTACGTAGAGCATTGCTAATCATTTTAGATAGGAAAAAAGACAATTTTAATTTAAAAACAAAAAGCAGTAGCAAATGAATAGTATTACTATAGAGTTTAGCATTTTGTGCATATTTTTTTTCCGACGTACATGTACTTGGAAAGCAAACGTGAATGATTTTTTTTTTCTAGAAGATTGTAGACCTGTTATTTTTTTATAAACTTAATTGAATGATAAAGAATCTTTTTTATAAAACAAAAACCAACAAAACCAAACGAAAATATTTATAACGAATTTTATTCTTCATTGTGTTTTGTCTTTCCGCGACGTTTGAGCTGATGGCCACATCATCGAAAAAATTCTCAATAAATGAAAATATTTCAAAAAAATAGTAAGTATTTCACCCAAAACAGCAGCAAAAAAAGCAAACATCAACTTCATAGATTGTTTGTACTATTTTTGTTTGTTTCTCTTTTTCTTTTGTATAAAATCGAAATATAATCTCTTTCACTAAACAATTTATTAAACAAAACAAAAATGAATACGAGAAAACATTAAATTTGTTGTTACTTCCGTTAATTGGATGTATAGAAAAAGTTTCCTGTCGTATAATTTTACATATTGTTGCTACCTTAATTTTCTTTGTTTATTTTTTTTGTTAATCTATACATATAATTTCTTATTTATTTATTGTTAATTTTATTGGATGGAGCTCATTATAGTAGAAGAGGAATTTAATTTCTCTAAAACGCATTGTGTATAGTTGGAAACATTTTTTTTTTTTAAATTTTACGATACCTATTTATATAAAGAACAAAAAGAGGAATATGTTTAGCATGAACAAACAACAAGAAAATGTATATCATAATTTCTATGTCTACAGAAATTTCATATGTACAGGGTACGACGAAATATGCACATACATAGTTAGTGGATGATGCTCGCATTTAAAACGAAAACTATTTACATATCTACACACAAGTTATTTTTATATCATGTACACTAATACAAATCATACTCGAACGAATCTCTACTCATATCATTTACCTATAATGGAATCTTTTGGGAACCAAAATGTGACTAACAATTAAAATAGTATCCAGCTTATTTAATTTCAATGCGCGATTGCTATGGGATTCAAATTGTTGACACGATCGCAGTCCAGATGCACCGTAGCTCTCTACACTGCGGTTTACTAGATTAGCACATAACTTTATGAGATAAAATTGATATTTCTTCTGTTATAGTAAGCGAAGCAAAAAAAAATTATGGTGAAAGTTAGAGCAGTTTGTATTTAATTCATAATCAATTTTTAAAAAAAATGTTCAGAACGACAGCGATAGCTTAAAGCCCTCTCGGTTCATAAGATTAAAAGCACCTTTCAAATGATCTTAAGAAAATGTTCGTTGTTCTCTTTTCATGAAAACTTAATTTTTATTTTCAATTCATACTCCAGGTACAATTTTTAATAATCAATAGAATCACCTTTCTTCAAAATAACCTCAAAAATTCGATCTTTGAGGGAGTTATACAATGAGGCCAAAAAGCCGAGTGAAATCTCATTCCAGGCAAGTTTAACGGCTTTCCACCTTTGTATACATTTCGTGTGAGCCAGCCCCAGACATTTTCTTTAACCCTGGAAGTACATGCTTATTTTTTGTACGTAAAGGATATGCTTCATCGAATCGACAACGGCATTATTCAAAGTAGTTTTAAAAATGACATATGCTACAAAAACTTTGAAAATCGATTGTAATTAGTTATTTAGTTCATTGAGCATAAAGAAAAGCAACAATGGACATTTTTTCTTATAATATTCACTTAAAAAATTAATTTTTAAATCTGTATGTTATTTTGTGGTGATTTGCGAATTGTAAGTTTTAGATTTTTCCCGAAGCATTAAGTGTTCTTTTTTTCTTCAGCTTAAGTCGTTTTAGGTATTTAGCACTACGAATCACACGACGAACAGTAGATTAAGTTCCAGTAACACCATCTCCGATCTTAGCTGTCGAAACCTCTGAATTGGAGGTTAATCGGACAATTTCTCGTTTTTCCGCAGCTGAATGGGCCGTGGAAACATTCGTTTGAAATTTTTGAATCCTTTAAATAATAATTACCAACATGATCACTCCGATTGATCCTCCCAATGATATCACGCTTAGACAAGCCTTCCGAATCGTAATCGTGATTTTCGTCCTATCTGACAATGTCAAACAATTTTTTTTACCATTCTTGAAGAAAAAATAAAGCAAACTTTCCAATTGACAAAATTTACTTTTTATACAAAAATACAAAAAAAAAAAAATAAATCTCTTCACTAACAATGATAGCAATTTGACTGCTTCTAATCTTATGAACCAATTTAATTGCATGCGCATCTGACTGATTCAACTAACATGTCTCAAAAGTACAGTTATCCTGTTTTCTTAAAATTTTGGAATTCACAGTTGCGTCCAAAGAAACCACTCTTTCTTTCACCATCCTTTTTTGTTCTCGAACTGCCATATAACGAAAGACATATCATTTTCATTTCCCGAAATTGCCTGCTTCTAATCTAGTGAACCGCAGTGAATGTGTTTCCGATCAATTCGTGGTATAACCCATCGCCATTTACTTTCTGAATAACATATAAGTACATACTATATTGCTCTAGAAATCACTACCCAAAATGGATTTCCGAACATAACCTCATTCTCATTTAATTCCTTTACTACCTTTTAATATGCACTTAAATACTATAAAAAAAAATTGGCGACCATTCTCATTATGTGTATATTCGTATCCTAATTCGTATAAATCATGCTCTTCGCTAAACATATTATATTTATGAACGTTTATTTTCTAAACAAAATGAAACTGTTTCCATGTTAAAACGCAAAAAAAAAACACAATTACCATTCTTATTTAGTTGATTTGTTTATTTTTAACAACATGGCGTCTGGGAAAGACTAATCACACATTCTCTGTTATTTTATTAATTTATTTGTTTATATAGTTTTAGTTTTTATATCATTGGTACTCTTATTTAATACCCTACTAACAATATTAGATTTTATGTTTAACAATTACAATATAATTTCTAGTTGCTTTTGGTAAGCATTTGTTTATTTTTTTTTTTGGTTTATTTTTTACCTCTACTCAGTCAAAGGGTTTTTCTCTTCATAAATTTTCGTTCAAAAATAATACTATATATGCATGACAAAAAAAAACTCGTACAAAAAAATTCTCCTAGCATTTGCATTAAACAACGCATAATCCAATGCCAAGTATAACAATTAAATAAAAACCTCGATATGCACTTTAATATATTTAATGCCTGTATGCGTGTGAATGAAATAAAATTTATTTAATAATCGTTACCCATTTTACACATTTTTCTAGTATCGAGCGGCCGTTAGTTCATCAGTCCATTCCACACCTTCCAAGTCGTTTATCGCGTCGAATAGTTCGCCGCAATCGACTATTTCGTCGTCGTCACGACAAAATAGTCCAAATCATTCGATCACTAAAACTAGATCGAGTAGTAGTATTAATAATAATAAATCAATAACACCACCTTCACTTCCGCCCCATGCCTATGCTCTCCAACAGAAACAAAGAAGCTTCCTTACTTTCGGATTTGGTGCAGGCGGTTCAGGACCGTCCCGCCGCGAAAGTCACGTGAATGTAAATGTGACCCCGACGTCGCATGACGCCTCAAGTGACACTCCCGAAATACGGAAGTACAAGAAACGTTTCAACTCGGAGATCCTGTGTGCGGCATTGTGGGGTGTCAATCTGCTGATTGGCACTGAGAATGGTTTAATGTTGCTCGATCGATCCGGACAGGGAAAGGTAAAATTAGAGAACATCGAGTGCTTGCAAAATCTCTGACAGTTTCTTTTCTTTTTTAGGTTTATCAATTGATTTCTCGTCGTCGATTCCAACAGATGGAAGTTCTCGAAGGTCAGAATATATTGGTAACAATATCGGGAAAGAAGAATCGTGTACGTGTGTACTATCTGTCGTGGTTGAAATCTAAGATCCTGAGGACCGATGGTCTTTCAGATGTAAGTAAAGAAGGGGAACTATATATACCGGCATTTGTAATGAAGTAACTTACTTGAGAATAACTCTATGTAGCAGGTGGAGCGACGCAACGGCTGGATAAATGTCGGAGATCTACAAGGTGCTGTACATTTCAAAATAGTTAAATACGAAAGGATTAAGTTCCTAGTGATTGCATTAAAAGACTCGATTGAAATCTATGCGTGGGCGCCAAAACCCTACCATAAGTTCATGGCATTTAAAGTGAGTTTCGGCATGTTGCTTTCCGTATATCACTGATTTCCCTTGAACATTTTTAGAACTTTGGTGAACTTGAACATCGTCCTCTACTAGTGGATCTCACAATAGAAGATCAATCCAGATTGAAAGTCATCTACGGCTCAGCCGAAGGTTTCCATGCTGTCGATCTGGACTCTGCTGAAGTTTATGATATATATCTTCCTAAACATGTAAGAAGTCGACTAAACGCTAGAGCCATAGAGGGACACATTTTTTTTTTTTTTTGTTTTACAGACTCAGGGTGCGATTATACCACATTGTATTGTAGCGCTTCCCAACTCAAATGGAATGCAATTACTTCTATGCTATGATAACGAAGGTGTTTATGTGAATACAGTTGGTCGAGTATCGAAGAATATTGTTTTGCAGGTGAGTTTTGAATAGTTTATGTCAGAAAATGTTACAAATCAACTACAAACAATGTAATTTGTAAATTTTCCAGTGGGGTGAGATGCCAACATCAGTCGCCTACATTGGTACAGGTCAAATCATGGGCTGGGGCAATAAAGCAATTGAAGTAAGTCATCGCTGGCGTTTGTCAAATCCTGTTTCTTCATATATAAATTTCTTATCTTTCTAATCTAAACAGATTCGTTCCGTTGAAACCGGTCACTTGGACGGTGTATTTATGCACAAAAAAGCTCAACGTTTGAAATTCCTATGCGAAAGGAATGACAAGGTGTTCTTCAGCAGTGCCAAAGGTGCTTCGTCGTGTCAAATTTACTTCATGACACTCAATAAGCCTGGTATGGCTAACTGGTAGATAAGCTAAATCTAAAGAAAATCGAAAAACAAAAAAAAAAAACATATTCAGTTTAACTACACAAAAAGCAACAACAACAAAGTTATAAAACTAATTTATATTTAAATGCATTTTTTTTTTTAATTGAAAAAAAAAAAAAACAATTCTTATAAATATGATTACTAATTATTCAATATAAGGAAAACAAAAATATATATGTATATTAAAAGTGAGAGTGCAAGAGAAACCACAATTTTTATCATCGTGTGTGTATAAACGCAACTAATATATATAAAAACAGAAAAAGTAAGAAACAAAAATATATCAAACGCTTTTTTTGGATATAAGAAACAATTATTATAAACAAGTTTTTTTTTATAAACTTAATTGTTTGCCTCTTTTTATATAATGAACTTCATTTTATTTTGTTCTCTTTCTCTATTGAATATTTAAAATAAACAATGTATGAAATAGATAAAACAAAAATACATTTTTATGTACGAGTATTGGCGCATGAACAGATAGAGTGTGTATGAATATGTATGGAACGGGGATCTCACATAGCTCCTTTACGGAATACGAATACGAATCTATCTCAATCATAATGCGAATGTATTAAAATTAACATATTTTCATCTCAAACTTTGTTCCTGACTAGGGAAATTGATAAATTTATTACACAACAACTGAGAATGCAATCGAATATGTAGTTGTTTTCGAAAGAATGTAAACTTGAAGTGGATGTAATGTTTAAAGAGTAGCAAATGTGTGAGAAACTACACACAATATTACAATACTGTAGACGTTCCAAACTTGATTTCGTGTTCGTTGGTTAAACCAATCAAATCGTTGGTTTCTAGATTTCACAGCATAACATAGTTATGCTTCGTCAATGTTTGTCCTATCATTATGAACAAAATTGAAGTTAAATATGCAATATTTTACCGGTCAGCGGCTGGCATTCTTCACGGATTACGAAGCTGTTATACTGGTTATTTTACTAAATAGTTTAATGTGTGGGTGTTTAAGCTGGTTTTACGCACATTATGGAGCTTAGAACTGGACTACTGAGTGTACTATCGCATATTCGAATCCCAGCTATCATTCAAAAGTATCATTTGCATTGAAAGCTTTTTAACTTGCAGTTCGAAGTCAAAAAAAAAAACCAAATAATAAAAAATGTTTTTCATTTTCATGCTTTAGTAAAATATAAAACGCATACACAAATACATCCACCCCGGGCTCTACCTATAGTACCATCAAAAGAAGAATACAAAACTAGTATTATAGAATTTATAAATCATGGGTGCTAGTATGTGTATTCACATTGCTATCTCAAATATAAATGGTTTCCCTCTGTTCTATTCCATGGATTCTGTATTTTAATATTGTCATAAAATGTTCTTTATTAATACCGAACTCAAATGCTAGGAAATATTTTCTAAAGTAACACTACACGGTACGACTCTAGATCACTTATAATCAATGACTGAAACAAACACTTTGCTGACACAAAGCTATGTTCCGATACATTTTTTGTGTTAATACAAGAGACATCAAATTGTATTTCTGGTGAAATGTTCGATCTGAAGATAATATTGCGATTTAAATATATACCAATTTCACCCGATAAGCGCAGAAAATCCCGATTAGGTTAGGTTAGGAGAAGGACATCCCGATTAACTCTCCTTTTAACGTTTGGAATTAATTTTGGAAAAAGTTGGACAGGAAGTAGTTCTATGCGTAAGATGTACTTGATCTCAAACTTACTAAAAAATGAGTTCAAACACATAGTTTTTGATTTAATTGAGTTCAGTGCTCCAGGTTCTCTAAAATCAAAAATTGAAGATGCGTTCGGATCGTCGGTATTCGATGACTACTAAGACCGAATTTCTGCTAAGAAATTTTTCACTTCGTATAATCCTGAGCTGATCAGTCGTTATTTAACATACAGAGATGAATCCACTGAAGCCATTCGATAGTTATGATCATTGTTGATTTCTAAAATGCACGCACGTTCTCTTTGCTTCTCAGCGGTATTAAGAAATTGAATTTGAAAAATGAATAGAAGAGTGAACCACCAATCCAATTGCGTCTACAAACATTTATCTCAAATCAAGCATAAAAGGAACACAAAATCACGATGCTTATTTAATTTACACACTTTATTGTCAGCAAAAATAAATGGATAAACAAATAATAATAAAACTCCCTAAACAAACGGAACACTTTCATTCTATTTAAGTACGTACATATATAGTGAGAATAATAATAAAATTATCGGTCTAGTGTTTAAGGTAAACAAAACAGAAAAAAAGAGCAGACAAAGGAAAAAAAATAAATTTATATATGAAAGGGAGAAAAAAAAATCAATAAATGATGATAACTTGAAATATTTAGTAAACACACGTGCATATTAGGGGTAGACATAAATATAAATACAAATACATCTATATATAAAAAATAAACAAACAAAAAACAAACAATTATATTTCTTTTATTTGTTTTTTAATGTATTTTTCTCATATATGATTATTTTGCTTTTTTATATATTTGAAACGCCATTGTAAAAACATAAGTGATAAAAATATATATACATGAAAAATATTAAAAAAAAAAATAAATAAATAAAAATAAAACCAACAAAACAATACAAAAATTTAAATATAATTGAATAAAGGAGATAATACAATTTTTAAGATGAATCCGTCTCTCCTTTTCTTAGTTTTCATCTTCGTTAATTTTTAGTGTTTTGGTTTTTTTTTTCTATATTTAAAAATGTATGAAACTCCCATAAAAGGAAAAAAAAATCTTAGAAAATCTCAAAGGGACAATTGGCTATTTGTTTTCTTTCTGTTTTTAGTTTTGTCCCAAAAAAAAATTGTTTTAATTTTTTGTATTTATGTAGAACAAGTATTAACCGAAAAAAATTTCATTTCACTATACTTTGTTGTATGTTTTTTTCTTTAAATGTATTCAATGTTCTAATTATGTATTTTAAACGGAAGAAAAAAAAGTACTTTAAATTTGATTAATTATTTTGACTATGTTTCAATTTTTAGCATTTTATTTTGTACTTTTTTTGAAGACATTATTTTATTTTATTTTTTGTGTATATTTCCTTGGAATTTAAAATTGAATTTAGTTAATTACAAATATATATATATATATTCCATAAATGTTTAAACTTGTTTTCGATTTTCGATGATTTGTTTTTTTTTTTGTTCTGTTATTTTGATTTTGCTTTATGTAATGTTGTGCCCTTTTAGGTTGCTAAAGAAAAAAGACACGTGAAGGGATACGTTTGGGAGTGCAGGCAGCAGCGCAGGGCTTACAAAGCTGTAACAAGTGATGTCTAATCTGTAGGGTGTAGGCCAATGACATATTGCAATCAATTTATCCAAATGAAATCAAAGCACCCAAATGTTTGAAATAAATAGAATACAAATTAAACCAGTCAATAAACTAAATGTATATGTTTTTGAAATAAATGTTATGGCGGTGATGGTGGAAATACATTATACATACATTGTATCAGAAATGCGGAAGTGGGCTGAATTCAAAAACGTTGTGCTCTACAAAGTTATACGCTTGAGCACATTTGATAAAGCTTAAGTGATTGTAATTGTACACTGTCTAAAATCAGTTATAGAGCCAAGGAAGGAATAGTGAACGCCAGCTCAAAGCGATAAGGAATAGAACAGTCATGCCTGAGTCACTTGTTATTTATTTGGTTAGGTTCTTATCTATTTACAAAAAAAATGGGAAAATTTCATCAACGGGAGATGTATGTGCATAGATGCACTCTTATCTAAATATTATTACAAAAGTATGAAGAGAACAAAGTGATATTAAAATGCAATAGATATGTATATTAAATTATTGTAGATTTGGAAGGAAATTGGGGAGTATCATTCAAAAGAAACCCGATTAGTTAACTATCTGTAAGTCAAACTAACAGCCCTATTATGGTAAGGGAATCGAACGTTCGATATGAAACGAACTCTTGCGAATCACCCGTATCGTGGTATTATGGTTAGCGAATGTGTCATTCGCCAGTGAAACAACTGCTGCAACAACAAAAAACAAATTTAATGACAGTTGCGAAAATAATACCATGATACGGGTGATTCGCAAAAGAGTTCGCTTCATATCGAACGTTCGATTCGCAAACCATAATAGGGGTATAAGATCGTCTTATCAAAGTGATGGATTAACTTGCGAACAATATGGTTCCTTACAGCCGTAGTGAATGGTGATGATTGATGAATAATATGAGGGATACCCACTTTTCTCTTAAGATCTGCACCAGTCTGGTATTTCTTGGATTTTTCAGTATTTTTGAAGGGACGAGTGAAGTAACTAAATGTTTCTGGGCTTCAGAACCTATGGGTCTGTACAATTTCACATACTCTTGGCTGCATCTCTGGATGTATAGATAAGTATGTATATCGTATTGTATGTTTGATATTTTTTTGAAGTACTCGGGCTTTCGTATATGATGTATCGTGTGTGACAAAATGAAAGGATGATTTTATAGAACAACCTTCTAAGGGTCTTAGGATTGATAGTCAACAAATTAATACAGCTTTAACCAAATCATCGTCTACCCAACTGTGTTACTTCATATTTATGTAGGTAAAATATTCGAGGATTCTGTAACTTTGTTAATATTTCAAGAATAACGGCCAATGAGGTTCAAAAGCTTTAACAGTTATTTCTTCTCGATGATGACTCGTCGTTCTCTGTAAAGCAAAGATAAACAACGACAAATAGATCGAATACGATTGCTTTAAGTCGAAGCGATGTGCAATTATCCATCTGCTTCATAGCGGAAAGGAAGAAAAAGAATCAGATTTTGTTCTTTAAAACATTATATTAAACAAATACCAAAAAAGAAAAACACATTAAAACTTGAACTATGGAAAAAAACGACTTGGTTGTCAAAGAAGTCTTATAGTCAAATGGAGATTCCAAAAAATAAAAATAAATGCACTAAGGCCTGACGACACCAGCCTTGCCGCAACGTTTAGCATGCTCCTCTTCAGTGTTATCAGCGAATGGATTAATTTTCATGGAATATGTAACTTCTCCAGCTTCAAAACGCTTATTATGTTCCTCCACTTTTGCCTTATTCTTCAAGAATAACTCGCGACGCATATTATCCTCTTCGTCATCTTTGTAGCTCTTGTTGAAGGTTGTCTGTAACGAAATATTCTTTTAATACAATTCTAATAAAATGGAAAATGATTAAAAAGATGTATACATACTTTGAACTCTTCCCACTCCTTGTGTTCGGCAGACATTTTTACTAATTTTTAGTGCGACTCAACTGGATGTATGGTAACAGGTTGGAAATGCGAATGATTGCTAGCAATCTTTACAGTCAATTTATAATTGAGGGTGGATAATTGCTAATTATTTCCAAAGTACAAAACGAAAACACTGAAATGACTCAGATCTACGTACAACAAAGGAATGATTCTATTACTAAATACTAATAAACAAATGCTGTCAATTAACAGATGTTTAGAATTTGGGCTAAATAAAGTGCAGTCTAATTAGTGCGATGACAGTTACTTTAAGGGTACAGCCGCATCATGACCCGATAACCGGTTGGTATTTCGGTAGAGTGAACATGTCGCGCTGAGCTGGTTTAGTAGATAAATTTTCATAATTTTGGTATTTCCATGGAGAGAATATGCTGGTTTGGTATGTAGATTTTAATTCTTTGGTTAAGGTGGGTATTCAGTACACAGACATGCAAGAATGCGCAAGTTTGCGATTTGCTCAAATTTATTTTGCTAACCACTAGCATGCATGCATGCGCATTCCTCATATGAATCACCGTTCATTTAGCACAATTCGGGCAAACTTTCAGAAATGTCAATAGATTCATACCAAAACAAATCACGTAATGCTGACTGTTACCAACACACCACTTCGACTTTTTATTGTAAACTCAGTTGGTCTCCGAATGCTGCCGCATTACTCATAAAATAGCTCTGTGTACTGTCAATTTCATTTCTATTTAAAATACACCTTAAACACGCTCATTTCATTTCAAATCTGACAGAAGAAGAAAACGGCAGCAACGGCAGACCAAAGTGAGTAAATTAAAAATTATAATAATTTATGAATTTTAAAACGTTTCTTTTTTTTTAAAAATAAAGTTTTTTAAAGCATTCTCCAAGTGGAACAAAACAGATGTTTCATTTTTCATTTGGATGCTACAATAAGTTGGAAACCCGACCAACATTTCTTTAAAAAATTTGTTGGCAAGCGTTGCTGATTTCATAAGAGTCCCTGGAAACTTCCACAACTGCGCATTACTCATTTTCAACGCGGATGCAACGAGCAATAATGAGTCAAGCAACAAGTGGTACTGGGGTTGAAGATCCAACCAAGGGAAGTTGCCGAATATGTAAAAAGGAAGATACTATGCGAATGGTTCAGTGCGACAGATGTGATGGGTGGTTTCACTTCGAGTGCGTCCATGTCGACGACGAGATTTCAAAGCAGGACTTTATTTGCGACATGTGTTCCGCTTCAACATCGACAGCAAAACAGAACAAACAGCGATCTACAGCGACAGACGGCGGTAACTTTCAGTCACCAAATGGGGTGACCTCGCAAGAAGGACAAAAGGTACGTACAGAAAATTTGTCTAATTCATCAAATACAAATATGTGCGGCGCCTCCAAACAACGACGTAGTATGAAATTAGAACTAATGCGTCTGGAGGAAGAAAGAAAAATAAACATGCAATACTTAGAGCAAAAGTATTCGGCTATGCAAATGTATAAGGATTCCGATGAATCCGACGAAGATATTGAGATTGATTTGGGGGAGCAGCAGCTTCAGCGAGGCATACATTGGGCGGATGGCAATGGTTCCACGCTGGGTAAGGTAGGCAAGGGTGAAAAAGGTGCTAGGGTTAGTTACGGTTGTCACGAAAACGTACAGGGCATTCAGACAAATAAATTACCAACGTCATTAAATATGAGCGGAGTGCAATCAGGGTCAACTGCTCGAACATTAAATGCAGATCAGGCTTGTGCGCGTCAGGTCGTTCCAAGAGAGCTTCCAGTTTTTAGTGGCAAACCAGAGGAATGGCCACTTTTCGTAAGTAGTTTTGAAAATTCAACAAGACTGTGTGGATTCAGTAATGATGAGAATCTACTTCGGCTACAACATGCACTGAAAGGAAAGGCTCTTGAATATGTAGGTAGTAGACTTATGATACCGGCACTAGTACCTGAGATAATTTCTACTTTGCGTATGGTATTTGGAAGGCCAGAACACATTATATATAATTTACTGGCAAAGCTACGTGCGTCACCAGGTGTAAATGCAAACAAGTTAGAAACTCTGGTGAACTTTTCTTTGGAAGTAAAAAATATTACAGCTACTATGGAGGCAGCTGAACTTGAAGCACATTTAAATAATCCTTTGCTTATTCAAGAGCTTCTCGAGAAACTTCCAGCACAGATGCGGCTCAGTTGGGCGATTTTTGCCCAAACAGTTCATGTTGAGAATTTAACAACTTTCAGTAATTGGCTATTTGAACTAGCGGAAGCTGCAAGTAGTGTGATCTCTATCCCGATTACCAAATCTAGTCAACCAGACTTTGAGAAACGTAAAACACATCGTGTCGGTTTTCACGAAGAGGAGGGACAGTCCACGAGAAAAAGAATGGATCACAAGAGCACAGAGGCACTAAGGTGCTTTGCATGCTATGAAGCACATTTAATAGTAAAATGCGAAAAGTTTAAAGGGTTAGAATATGGCGAAAAGTGGAACGTGGTGCACAAGAACAAACTATGCCGCACATGTTTAAAGCGTCACGAGGCCAACTATTGTCCAGATCGCAAAGAATGTGGAATCAATCACTGCACCGCTAAGCACCATCCTCTACTCCACAAATCCCATATCAACAATGATAAAGACAAGCCAGATGTAGTCGCAGTACACCATGTAGAGACCTCCAAAGTATTATACCGAATTGTACCAATTACTGTTCATGGAAAGAAATCATCCATCGATGTATATGCGTTTCTCGACGACGGGTCTGGTCCCACTCTTATCGAGAAAGATATCCTTGCGCAATTAGAAATTCAGGGCTCAAAGTCAGATCTGTGTCTAAAATGGACTGATGGGTCAGTACGTGTAGAGAAGAGTTCGGATAGTCTTGATTTAAAAATATCGCCTAAAGGTAACATCGGAAAAATATATTCATTACGAAACGTGCGGTCAGTAAGTGCACTTGATCTACCTTCGCAGACACTAATGGTATCGGAACTTACTGAAAGATATAAACATCTCAAAGGTCTTCCAGTGGAGTCATATCGAAATGTTGTCCCGAAAGTGATCATTGGTATAAACAACAAAAGCGTAGCCATGCCATTAAAATTCCGAGAAGGAAAGGTAGATGAACCTGCGGCTACTAAAACGCGCCTAGGCTGGACAATATACGGTGAACTGGATCGAGACGCCACAGGAACAAAAGGAAATACGAGTGAGGTCCATAGGCAATTACATGTATGTGAATGCGATGACGATGTGGCTCTGCAGCACCTAATGACAGAGAATATGAGAATTGAAAACGAACTGTCGGGTGCACAGCCAAAGGATAAGTTGGATGCAAGTGAAAATAAAAAACTACGAGAGCACGTAAGGCGAGATGGTGATTGTTTTGTTGCAAGATTGCTGTGGAACTCAAGCAATATAACTATGCCCGACAACTATACAATGGCTATCCGAAGACTAAGCTGTTTCGAAAAGAAGTTAAATAAGGACCCAAATTTAAAGATACTGGTCAACGACCATATTAAAAGCATGGAAATTAAGGGCTATATTCGCAAGTTAAGTGCTGCTGAGATAAATACAGATTTCCCGCGAAAATGGTACCTGCCGATATTTACAGTCAGGAATCCAAACAAACCACATAAGATAAGAGTGGTATGGGATGCCGCCGCGGAATGCAATGGCATATCCCTAAATGGATGCCTTGAGAAGGGCCCAGATCTGCTGACATCGTTAACTGGAGTCCTATTCAATTTTCGAATAGGAAAAATAGGAATATGCGGCGATATTTGTGAAATGTTTCACAGGGTAGCCATCGATGAAGAGGACCAGCAATCACAGCGTTTTATGTGGCGAGACGGGGATTCCAGTCGGCCTCCGGATATCTTCGTGCTTAGAGTTATGAGTTTTGGTGCAACTTGCTCACCGTCGCTTGCACAGTTTGTTAAAAACGAAAACGCCAATGAGTGTATAAAGGACTATCCAAGAGCAGTCAAATCTATTGTCGAGAGGCATTATGTAGACGATATGCTAGACAGTATAAATTCCGTTCAAGAGGCTATTGAGCTTGCAAAGGGTGTCAGAGAAGTCCACAAGCGCGCGAATTTTCATATTCGAAACTGGTTATCAAATTCTATCGAGGTCACCAATGCTCTAGGAGAAATAGGTACTGCGGATAAGTTTTGCCGGGCAGGAAAAGTAGTAGAACAAATCGTAGAAGCAGACAAGGTATTAGGACTGTGGTGGCAAACAGCTAGTGACACATTCACATTCAATTTAAAATTTACAAAGGCCAGTCAGGAAATTCTGCGCGGAGAAAAATTACCGACCAAGAGGGAGCTTCTTAGACTGCTCATGTCCATTTTTGATCCATTAGGATTTCTATCATTTTTTACAATTTATATGAAAATATTGCTCCAAGATGTCTGGCGCAGTGCAATAGGTTGGGACGAAACCATACCGGATGACTTGGCAACTGCATGGAAAAGATGGCTGTCATTTCTCAAGAGAGTGCAAGATGTTCAGGTGCCAAGATGCTACTTTGGCCTATCCGTTAGCAACAAGAGTAAGATGGAATTACATGTATTCGTGGACGCCAGCGAGACCGCATATGCCGCAGTAGCGTACTTGAGAATCCTAAGCGCGAAAGGAATAGAGGTGTCCCTGGTGTGCTCGAAAACGAAGGTGGCCCCATTACGTCCTATCTCTATACCTCGCATGGAACTTCTCGCCGCAGTCATGGGCGCCCGCCTCGGAAATACAGTCATCAAAGCCCACGATTTCAAGATTGAAACAACCATGTATTGGTCGGACTCAAAAACCGTTTTGTTGTGGTTACGTTCCGATCCAAGAAGCTACAAGCAGTTCGTCATGCTACGCATAGGTGAAATTCAAGAAACGACGGAAATAGCGAATTGGTACTATGTCCCAACGAAGCAGAACGTAGCAGATTTAGGCACTAAGTGGAGCCAACAACCAGACTTCGATCCAAGCGGGCCATGGTTTACGGGGCCCGCATTTTTGAAACAAAAAATAGACCGATGGCCCAAGTATCAAATAAACTTCGAAAGCAAATGTGACATAGAACTACGACAATCTTCGGAGCCGCAGCAATTAGCAGTTCAAGTCCATGAACCAATGCCTGTTGTATGTTACAATCGTTTCTCTAGATGGGAACGTCTGCTAAGATGTCTAGCGTATGTTAAGCGTTTTATAACATGTCTGAAAACAACAAAAACTGTAAAAAAGGCTTCAAAGATCGATCCAAGAATAAGTAACATAACTAACTTCACTGCTGACGAATTGCTCTGGAGTCAAGAGTTTTTACTTCGCCTTGCCCAAACCCAAACCTTTAGCCATGAGACCTGCCTGTTGCTAAAGAATCCTGATTGCCTGCTCCCCAAATCAAGTCCACTACGTTGTATGTCGCCCTTTATTGACAAAAATAAGATAATTAAAATGCGAGGTCGCCTTGAGAACGCCAAGGTGATAGGTGACGCAACTAAGAACCCTATCCTTTTACCGAAAGATCATTATATTACGAGGCTGCTGGTCGATTGGTACCATCGCAAGTTTAAGCATGTTAACCACGAATCAGTAATCAACGAGATCTTTCAGAGGTACCACATTCCAAAAGTACGATCACTTCTCAGAACTGTTCGCAGTAACTGCCAGCTATGTAAAATCCGAAGAGCACATCCTAATCCACCAGAGATAGGACCTCTACCAGAAGCGCGTTTGTCGGCTTATACAAGACCTTTTTCGTACGTTGGGCTTGACTTTTTTGGCCCATTTTTGGTCACAGTCGGGAGACGCCAGGAAAAGCGATACGGTGTCGTCTTCACATGCCTAACATGCCGTGCTGTTCATATAGAGGTGGCACATAGCTTATCAACGGATTCGTGTGTGATGGTAATTCGGAACTTCATCGGTCGTAGAGGGACACCGCTTCATATCTTCAGCGACAATGGCACCAACCTAAGAGGGGCAGAAAAGGAGCTTCGAGAAGCCCACCAAATGATCGATTTTAACGCAATCCAAGCTAAATTTACAAGTCCGGACAGCAAGTGGACCTTTATCCCTCCTGCTAGTCCTCATATGGGGGGTGCCTGGGAACGTATGGTTCGTTCAATAAAAACCGTATTGAACCAAATCATCACACGCGACACCAAACTGACCGACGAGACGCTTTGTAATGTGCTGGTGGAGGTCGAAAGTATAATTAATAATCGACCACTGACCTATCTATCCTTGGACACCGCCGAAGAGGAAGCTCTAACTCCTAACCACTATCTTTTGGGCTCATCATCCGGCTGTAAGCCTCCAGGCAAATTCGAAGACACCGACAAATACGCAAGAATGTCATGGCGTCATTCGCAGCTCCTCGCTGACAAGTTCTGGAAGAGATGGGTGGCTGAAGTCTTGCCAACGTTAACTCGGCGAACATCGTGGTTCCAGAAAATTAAGCCCATTGAAGTTGGGGATGTGGTAATTATCGTCGACCCTAATCTGCCCCGGCATTGTTGGCCGAAAGGAGTTGTGACGAGCACGAACGAAGCAAAGGACGGACAAGTAAGGAGCGCAACCGTACGTACCATACATGGTGAATATCTCCGGCCAGCTACCAAGATTGCTGTCTTAGATGTGAAAAAAGATGGTGGCAGTGTTGTTCAATAGTGTAAGGTATGCACTTACGATGATCGTGATACCGGGGGGGAGAATGTTACCAACACACCACTTCGACTTTTTATTGTAAACTCAGTTGGTCTCCGAATGCTGCCGCATTACTCATAAAATAGCTCTGTGTACTGTCAATTTCATTTCTATTTAAAATACACCTTAAACACGCTCATTTCATTTCAAATCTGACAGAAGAAGAAAACGGCAGCAACGGCAGACCAAAGTGAGTAAATTAAAAATTATAATAATTTATGAATTTTAAAACGTTTCTTTTTTTTTAAAAATAAAGTTTTTTAAAGCATTCTCCAAGTGGAACAAAACAGATGTTTCATTTTTCATTTGGATGCTACAATAAGTTGGAAACCCGACCAACACTGACCATACACCATTCAACTCAACCGTCGACTTAGTCGGTTGTTGTTGAAATCAACCCGTGTGTGGCGTTGTCAAGTGATCGATTTGACGGTTGACGAGTTGGTTGGGGTTAAATTAAAAGATTTTGATTTTTGGAAGTTGATTTCAACTCAGTTGAACTGTGTGTGGGGAAGTCATTTGATTTGCTGTCAGATTGAGGGTAATTTGTGCTAGGCTTGTGAAATCTGTGAAAGTAAGTGTGAGCGAAACGTAAACAGTAATGTCGATTTCGATTGGGCAAAAAAAGCACTTTTTTTTTTGATCTCGAGCAATTTTTATCGCTCTAGTACAATTTTCATTTTCCAACCGACCAAAAAAGCACTTTTTTTTTTTGCTCTAGATCAATTGTTGTGAATCTCGGATTCAGCTCGAGATTTACACCTACTTGCACTAACACCAGCACATTTTATATCATATACATCAAAATAAATATCAATCAACAAAAATAATTATCAGAAACTGTGTAGAATATTTAGAAAATATAAAAAAAGTGTTTTGAAATTGTAATTATTATTTTTCTTTTTCTTATTTATTTCCTTTTACGACCAAGATGTGAAATGTCACACTAATACAATTGCAGAAAAACAGATCAATCTCGTTTGTTTTCCAACCAGCACGAAAAATCTGAAATCTGAGAGCAAAATCTGAAAAGCCCAATCGAAAACGACATAAGATAACTTTAAACGCACACATAAAGAAAATTCCAGATATTTGTGGCATTTTATACACAGTCTTTCAACTCAGTTGGTACAGTGTGTGGCCGAATATCAATTTAGTTGTAAACTCAATTGACAATTGAATTGAATTGTGTATGGGCTGCTTAAGCAACACAATTGACGCACTCCTTGCTATCCACAGGCGGACATGAATGCGCACGCCTATGTTTGCGCACACATGTCAGCGGATTTCAAAAAAATTTAAAATCACTCAGGCATGCGCGCGCATTTTCACAGGCAATGCTATCTATCCACAGGCAGTTTTGCGTGCGCAATCATGAATTTGCTCAATCTTGCATGCCTGTTTCCTTTATTCTCTACGACACATATTTATTTTAATACTACACGCTTGACTAGATTCATTATTTTTTCCTTCTCTGGCAAATTATGTCAAAACTCTACGAGATGTCGACGAGAAAAAAACAACGCGCAAATCTCGCTTGAAAGCTGTGAAATATCCTACGGAAATATCAAAGAATGAAAATGTTCCTACCAAACCAAACTCAGCGCGACATGTTTCTTCTACCGAAAAACCAACCAAATAAATACCAAAAAATAAATCGGTTTTCAGTTCATGCCCACCATTTGGGTAGCTGAAAACGTGGTGCTTAACATCCCTGTAAAATTTCAACTCTGGTCTGAATTCGGAAGTGTGTTAAATATCTGGTGGTTGGCATGCCTGCCAAAAATTGACATTTTGTGTATTTTCTTGTTTTTCCTTCTTCTCTTTCTTTTCTTTTTCAGAGGGCTTTCGGTACGTGTTGTGTTGCGAAAATAATCTCAAAAAATATTTAAAATTTACAACCATCGCGAAATAAAATATTTAAAATAACTATGCTTATAAATGTACCAAGTGATGGATATAAATATTTTTTGAATTATTTTCAAAATTCCTTACAAGAATCGCAATTTTGTGTATTCAGTGAATTATAACCCTACAACGCACTGTGTGAGTGACAACTAATTAGTTTTGTGTTCTTTTCGGTACAGATTTTAAAAGCCAATAATGGGTCGTGTAATTCGTGCACAACGTAAGGGAGCTGGGTCTGTTTTCAAGGCCCACGTTAAGAAACGTAAGGGAGCCGCTAAACTAAGGCCACTGGATTTCGCCGAACGTCATGGCTACATCAGGGGTGTAGTTAAGGTGAGTTTTTATTTTCGATTACGATTGGATTTGCATATAATAAGCGTTCTACTTTTATTAGGAAATCATCCACGATCCAGGTCGTGGTGCTCCATTGTCAGTCGTTCACTTCCGTGACCCATACCGGTATAAGATCCGTAAAGAGTTGTTCATCGCCCCCGAGGGTATGCATACCGGTCAGTTCGTGTACTGCGGACGCAAAGCCACCCTCCAAATCGGCAATGTTATGCCACTGTCCCAGATGCCTGAGGGTACTATCATCTGCAACTTGGAGGAGAAGACTGGTGATCGTGGCCGTTTGGCACGCACATCTGGCAACTATGCCACAGTGATTGCCCACAACCAAGACACGAAGAAGACTCGTGTCAAGCTACCTTCTGGCGCCAAGAAAGTTGTACCATCCGCCAATCGTGCCATGGTAGGCATTGTTGCTGGTGGAGGTCGTATTGACAAGCCTATCCTGAAGGCTGGTCGCGCCTATCACAAGTACAAGGTGAAGAGGAACAGCTGGCCAAAGGTTCGTGGTGTTGCCATGAATCCCGTTGAACATCCCCACGGAGGTGGTAACCATCAACATATTGGTAAGGCTTCCACCGTTAAGCGAGGAACATCTGCTGGTCGTAAAGTTGGTCTTATTGCTGCACGTCGTACTGGTAGGATACGTGGTGGTAAGGTTGACACCAAGAAGGATGCTAAGTAGATTTATTCCCGTTGAAATTGTTGTGTACTTTTTTTATTTGTAAAGACAAGTATGAGTGCGCAATGAAAGATAATAATAAACGTACTTTTTTAAAAAGCATTGGTGTTTTCGTAATTATCATCTGGGGTTCTTGTGGTTTGCTTGCTTTACTTGAAAAAGTGGGAAGATGTTGAAGGCGGGCTCTTCCATAATTCGTTTTTTTTTGTTTTTAGGCAATTAGAGTCCTGCCCACCGAAATGCCAACTAACTGAAAGGAACAATCTAGGTCTGTTCCCGTACTGTTGAAAACAACCGAAAACTACGCAAAACTACACTCCTGTCAAAACCTATGAAAAATCTTCGTACGGGAACAGGATTTGACTGTTTTCGGCTGTTTTGGACAAGTACAGGAACAGACGTTCTGCTCAAAAGGAAAATATGTGCTATGCTGCCTGACAAATTTCGTGTCTGTCTGACTAATCTGGCCGTCTTTGACGACGGTCGTATGAACATCAGCAGTGTTAAGTAGTTCTGACATGCTGTCTTCTTGCCGATTGCATCACGTTTTGTAACGTATGTTTCGAAATGAGGCACGTTCGTACAAATTAAGTTGGACAAAAATAGAATCGTGCGTACATTAAACTTCTGAGTACATTCAAAATATTTGTCCTGCTGGCCTACGTATGGGTTCATTTTATATGAAGACTAGCTGACCCGTGCTCGCCTTGCTTCGCCCACCTGCAACTTGGGAAAACAAATGATATTCTTCTAATACATTTCTATAGTAGGTAGGTATGGGTATAGCTGTTGCCCGCCCATTTCCGGTGCACTTTTTTAAAATTTGAATTAGCATTTACAATCAGTAAATAAATTTCGCCAGGAAATGCAGATCATAATAGTGAAAACCGCATCTAAATCTGTTTAGTGGTGCTCGGTATTAGCCTGTACGTACAGAAAGACACATTTTGGGGACTTCCTTTTATACTACCTATGTATAGATGATCTCTTTAGCCTGTATTTTTAAATAAAATTATAGTGGTAAGGGTAACGAGCTGCTTTAACATTCAAGTTTTTGAGCAGCTTTGATAACCTCCTCTGCATTAATGTACAATAAAAGACAATTAATCTCAAATATTTGTATTACTGTCCAAATAATCGAATTCGAAAATTTTTTATAGAAAAATCACGTAGAAAATTCATACCTGCGAGAGTTGGATATTTATAAGAATCGCAATAGGGGTAAGGTTTGATTTTGTTATTGAAATATATCGCTTTTAAACACAGAAAAAACAAACAAATAAGAAAAATTATGGCCTACAATTATTTCTTTTAAATGTGTATAACCCGTATAACTCACTTTTTTTAATTTGAACAGTTTGTATCTATTATTTAAATGCGTAAGAAAAATGATGGCCTACAATTATTTCTTTTAAATGTATATAACCCGTATAACTCACTTTTTTTAATTTGAACAGTTTGTATCTATTATTTAAATGCGTTCATATACTTCTAATCAACTACAAAACAATAGCTGGGAAATGTCCTTTTATAAATAAATTTTTTTGCAATCGATCGTCTTAAAAAAAACAGCAATCACCCAGAAAATATATTAGAACTTATCTGAATTCATCCATCCACTTTCCGTCTTCAGTCTCCACTGCCACACACGATTAGTAGCGAATAGTTGAACTACACTGACATTTTTAAACCAAATTATAAAAAAAAACCAACCCTGCCCATGTTTTTTGTGTGTGTATTCATATCGATTGCCACAAATCAGACAAAGCTGAACGAAGCGACCCCAGAAAAGAAATTCGTCTCAGCCAAATTAAAGAAAAAAACCGTGAAGTAGGAAAAATTTTGTTTTCGACAAAATTTGCCAGTTCTCAGTGAATCGCAACTAAACATCTTAATAAAACGTCGGAATTGTAGCTTATCGCAGTGTTAAAACCATTTAACGATTGCAAGTTGAAGTTTCAAGGATAACAAGTTAATTACATCAGTGAAAAGTAAAGGTGTGCTATTCCCTCCTCCCCTATCCATATATACGATTTCATTTCATTTCAGCATCCCCTTTGACCATGAAAACAAAAAAAATTCATCCTAAATTGTTCCACAACATTTTTTAATATCAGTCGATCGAAGGTTTTTTGCTGATTTGTAACCAATTTATCATTCTACAGCCCAGATAAGCAGCCAACAGACATACTCTATGTTTTAAGTGAGAATATTGTTAGTTGCGATCGCTAATGCGGAACACCACATACGACTTGCCCATTTGCACCTGCTGCTAATTAGGAGTCTTAATCGCGCGCGTCGATAAGTGTTTCTATTGATGAATTTGTTTTTATTAGATTAGAGCCATGTTTGCGTACGTCTCTGTGACGTCAATACCAACTCCAATGATTGGGAACCCGTTTCAATGTTTACTGCCAACCTACCTGAAATACTTGTACGTTTGTATGATATTTGATTCGAAGCTCCACTGAAATGCAAGTCGTCGCCGAATCATTAGCGATGGTCACATGGTGTAGTCATAAACAATGCAACCCTACGTGTATGCTTTCTGCGGTTTGGACTTGAAGACGATGTCGCCATTCAATGACTGTTGTGCCCCTTATGGGAGAAAGGGCGTGTATGTATTTTCAAAAGTGGCTTTCTTTTTGAATACAAATTAAGTTGTGTGTTTTGCGCTGCAAATTAAACCGAAATACGTGCAGTTTTAAAATTTTCAACGGTTGACTTGTAAAACAGCTCAATTCATTGTGTTGTCTATCGCAGGAACGATTAGGCGAACCAGCTAATTGATATTCACTGTCATTTCATGGTACTACGTGTTTAACGAGTATTAGCGGCTAAACTTACATTGATGAGGCTCTATATGAGCGTGTCTATACACCAGAATTGGTGTCGTGTTAAATCACATAGATTTTTTGCGTTTACACTGCTCTCAGTGAGTGTTGTCGGTGTGTGATGTGAGTAATCTTTAACGTCAACTTCTGCTAGTTTGTTCTAGAAAAAAGTACATCACACTGGTCCTGGTGTTATGCTCGAGCCATTGTCCGTTCTGAGTGGGTTCAATTTGGCCAAATACTATCGTCACGTTATTAAATCGGAACTAGACATTATGTCATTTACTTAAAAGTAAGCTTTACTCAGGAAACTTGTACGAATTCAAATTAAGTAGTTACTACAGTGGCATACAATATGTTCCAACTTTACCATGATCGATAGTGGGTTTTCCAGTTGATAAGGTCTCTTTCCACGCAAGCACGCCATCTATTTTCAATTGCATTTACTTAGAATCTCATCTTTTACATATATTCCACACTGAAATTAATCTTTCTAGTATGGTTATTGTCCAATATAGTACAGCTCTTGGAGTTCATACTTCGTAGATTTGTTTGTTCTCTGTGCTAGTGTCATTTTCGGATTTTTGACGTATTGTAGGTGGACAGGGTAGCAGATATGGTAGACAAATCGCTGTTAATCATATAAAAAGCTATTACTATTGAAGTTAAAACGGATTCCCCACAGATCTGTTAATGCTTGGTGACTGTGTTTTAGCGACAAAGTCACAAGCTTCAATCTGCAGCAAGTTCGTTGCCATATCGCCGTTATCGCCGTAAGTTTATTTTGTATTTTTTCTCGATTCATAGGGTCAACTCAATCGGGAAAAAAGCCAAATTGGTATCGGTTCTACTTAACAGCAATTGTAATTACGTATTGCCCCCCATCTTTTGGGTTTGTTGTGTGGAATGGGGCACTTGTAATCACTGTTCTGCGAAACTATAAAAAATAATGTTGCAACCATTTATTTGACTACCAATTTCGGCAGATCGTATTTTTTTCCCCGATTTGGGTCGGGCATGCATGTTTTAAATAGGAATACCCAAGCAGAAGAGCATTTCTAGTTCTTTTGGAAACCCATTGAGAACCGTTTTATGTTGTTCGTTTACGCAATTCGATATCCGAGATTACGCGTATTTATTTATCAATTAGATCTTCAACAATCTTCACAAATAACGGAAACCATAAACAATTCACTTAATCGAGAATTTCACGTGTTAAATTTCACAACTACTGCAAAATTCAACAAATAAAAAATATTTGTATCACATATCTGTATAGTCTCAGCTATTGAAGGCGAGCTGTGGAAGAATTGTTTTCGTGCCATTTCTATTATTTTTGTTGGTTTAAAGTTTACATTGCTAAGCTTCTGCGAAGGAACTAACACTTGGATTAGTCATAAGCTGCTCATATCGGATATCAAAGATAATATACCTATCTATATACATATATGTATGTAGTTTCTTTATGGCGAAAATCACATGAAAAGTAATTTGCGTGTGTAGTCATTTATCTCATATAAATTTCTGTCATCAGAGTATTTGTTTTCGTATTAGTGAAACACATTGCCATACTCTGCATTAGTCTTATCTTATCGATATAAACAGGGGAAGTTCATTTACTTTTCTATTTTAAAAAAATCACAGTTCTTTTGCTGTGCACAGTATAACCTTCGCTATTTAATCTCCTAAACAAATCGAAAGGTGGTTTTATTTTTACGGATCTGTTTGTTGATCTATAACTGTTGTTTCTATATTTCCAGGTTAAATCACGATTCCACATCAACAATACATCACAATGGCCAATCGACAACCGCCCATGGACGAATTACCGCCACCAAAAGCTGATTTCAGTGCGCCACCACCGTACGAGCTTTCGAATTCAGATCTGCATGAAATCCACCACGGCAAACTCCCAACATATGAAGAAGTACAGATGGAGAAATCCCTTAATGGTGAATTACCACCCTCATTGACTGCACACCCAGCGATGCCACCACCGCCGCCTCCACCACCAAACCATCCACTCAACCAGACCCGAACCACCAGTACCGGCACACAGCCAGCTCTCACATTCATTGCAATCGACACCTCAGATGCTGAGAATCTAACCAGCGATCACAGCCTTCTGGGCACAGATGTTTTCTTTGTAGCGGCATTCATGGTGGCATTCCTCTTCAATTGGATTGGCTTCTTGATGCTGACATGCTTCTGCCACACAATTGCTGCCCGGTATGGGGCACTATCTGGCTTCGGTCTTTCGCTTGCCAAGTGGACGCTGATTGTGAAGCACTCCACTGATCTCGCCTCACATGAGAATTCCTGGCTATGGTGGCTGATCATGGCTTTTGGATTTCTGATCTGTGTTCGTGCACTCGTCCAATATATAAGTATCAAACGCACCTGGCGACTGCTCTCGGCATCGGCTCAGGAGCGATTATTGTTTTTCTATTAATCCTAAGTGGTAGCAGTATAATTATTTCTTTTGTTTTTCATTTCACAATCACTATTGATAATTCTACTATATATCTATGATTAATGTAAAAAAAAACATACCATACACACACGAGAGAACAGAAAACTGGGAAATGGAATTTAGTTATGAGAGTAACAAGCGAATTGATAATGAGGTACTGCACTTAAAACACAAAACCACACCTTCATATACAGTAAATTATATTTCTTTGTATGTGTATTTGAAATCCTGAGTTCTATTTGAGAGGTGCTCACAGTGAATTGAATGAATGAGTGACCCACCACTCGCACTGTAAATATTTAGAAGGCAGACTCTGTGAAAGCTTCTTGCTGGTAGCCGTAGTCAACATGTTACTTGCAATGTGATGTAGATTTCCAGGTTGTTGTTGTAGTGGTTTTCAACATGCAGCAGCATTGTCTTTACATGCTTTATAGAAGCAAATAAACAAACAAACAAACAAAAATAATACACTAAGGTCCGACCCGGTCTTAGTTTTCTTTTTGTAAATGTATAAATGTCTGTACACGATTTACGAATTATTTTTATGGAAAATATATTTAGTAATTAATTTGGTCGTAATTAAGTCAGACTTTTGATTGTTTATTTTAATTTTGTTTGCATTTGGTTTTCTCAAACAGGTGTCCCTGTAATCCGCTCAGGAGTTCTAATCAAACCTCATTTTTATCGGCTTCCCGGTGTTAATTCCTTCTTATCTAACAGCAGCAAGTTATGAGGCGACCTAATCCACCGAAACTTTGCGAAGGGAACATTATGGCAACAACTTGGAACTATATGTCCCAAGGACGACCGTATGCTTTGCCAGATCTATCGAAGTATACTCTTGCTAAATGTCGAGTATGAAATCCTATCCAACGAATATTTTTTGAATTACCAAGCTTCTCTGGATACACTTAGGCTTATCTTGAAAAAGACACGAAGGTACATATCAATCTTTTCATCGCGTTCAGTTCTACACCGCGATGGCGGAATTCGGGAACTTGGAGACTTCAACTTTTGACAAGATACACAATTGTGTGATTTCCTCAATCTCGTGCTGGAGCAGATTACATAGGCCAGAGGTATTAACACGAAAGTCTGAATCATTCCTAAAAATCGGTTCAGCTGCTGGGATAGGCAGACGACATCGACATTATCAGTCGCTGCCAACGTCCCGTTATAGAGGCGTTTAAAGTTATTGAAGGGAGCATAGTGAGTTCAGAATGAGGACAAAACATGTCAACAAACAAACCCGCATCTTCACCGACTAGGATAAAATTTAACCTTATGGAATGGAACAAAAGCTATTCACGATGCCCAAGCCCGGTCTGAAGAACTCGACAGCAGCCTAGGATCGAAACCTCCACAAATTTTTAAATATGACGAGAAAAGTTCTCATCGATCAAACGTACAGAAAATGTTAGCCTTTAAAACGGTTATAATGTTTGTTACAAACTTTTATTTATTAAATAAAATAAGAAAAAAATACAAACGTTCACGGGGAAAGTTGTAAACTAAAACACACATAAATACCAGAACCTGAATGTCAGGTTTACATAAATGTCAGCTTGGTTCGGCTCATATTCACTTGCCAGACGTTCAGTTCCTCGTAGTCCTCAATGCATTTATCCACTTGATCTGGTTTAAATCCTTTGGTAGTGCATCGATCCATAATATCGGAGATCCTGACAGTTTTACTTGACCCAGCCAGCTCACGGACAAGGGCGAATATTTTATCCAAAGTGTTTGGAACGCTGAAAGTGAAAAGGTTACTACTTTTTTACCCATGACCAGAAAATAGAATAGAATTAACTTACTGTCCCTTCTGGTGTTCATGGATCTGATTTAGAGAATCCTTTGACATTTCCAACAAACGGAGAGCTTCGGCAACATCATCCTTTTCGACAGTCTCCGAGAGACGCAGACGGGCCAAAGCTGTTGACAGACGTAGGATTCCCAACAAGTTCCTGGCCGAAGTGAATGTCATATCTTTACGATTCCTTGCTTCACGACGCAACTCGACATAGGCGCCAACAATGTAGTCTGTAAGCTCATCAGGAATGGTTGGATTCATGCGTTTGCACAAATTGATGTAGCGACGCATTAGGTTCATATCCAGAGTCTTAACTTTAGACAGTGGCTGAGTACCATGACTGTGGACAAATGTAATGTGCTTTGCCAGCCGGAGAT
This sequence comes from Brachyopa scutellaris, assembly GCA_949775065.1. NCBI lineage: Eukaryota > Metazoa > Arthropoda > Insecta > Diptera > Syrphidae > Brachyopa > Brachyopa scutellaris. The sequence goes on from OX459113.1 coordinate 119,205,802, forward strand.
CATTCTCACGATCGGGTTTGTCTTGGATCAGCCATAGCAAATCAAAACGGGATAGAAGAGCTGCTGGCAGCTGGATGTTCTGTTCAACTGTACGCCGTGGATTGTAGCGACCGAATGCAGGATTGGCAGCTGCTAGGATGGAAACTCTTGCGTTCAGTGTAGTCATAATGCCTGCCTTGGCAATAGATATGGTTTGCTGTTCCATAACCTCGTGGATGGCTGTACGATCATTGTCTGCCATTTTATCGAACTCGTCTATGCAGCAGACACCGTGGTCGGCTAAAACTAAAGCACCACCCTCGAGTGTCATCTCGCCAGTGAGTGGATCCTTCATAACAGCAGCGGTGAGACCAACACCAGATGAACCACGACCTGTGGTGTATTGACTGCGAACAGCTAAGCGACTGATGTAGCCCAAAAGTTGGGATTTCGCGACACCAGGGTCTCCCATGAGACAGATGTTGATGTTGCCACGAATTTTCATGCCGTCTGGGCGTTTGTCCACACCTCCAACAAGAAGTAGCAAGAGAGCTTTCTTAACGTCCAAGTGCCCATAGATTTCTGGGGCCAAACTGGTGGCCAATCGCTCATAGAAGTCATCTTGAGCTAATTCTGTAAGTTCGTCGGCTGTTAGCTCAGAATCCTTCTCCGAGAGTTCGGTGCTTTTGTTGATACAGATAATGCGCTGGAAAAAGGATTTTTCATGTAATTACAAGATACTTTTTCGTAACACTTTACTTACATAAGCTTCCAAAAAAGTTTCAGAGAGGAGCCCTGAAACCAGCTGTCTGAAACCTGATCGCATGAGTGGCAAAAAGATCCCCGATATACAGACATGATCACCTGGTTGTGCCTGTCTGGTAACTTCACCGCGGCACATGATAGTCAGGCTGCGTGGTATGTGACCAACTGGCACCTGATCGCTATGCTCTTGAATCTTAAGTTCCTGGAACTTGACGAACTTCGATCCGCGTGTTTGTAAATACAACCGACCGCCAGCTTTGTTCACACGGCAGTCATCTGATGGGCAGTCCTGAACTGGCATGAATGCCAACGAGTTAACCGGCTGATAAGTTTCGGAACCACATCGGTCACAAGTGTACGTAGCAACTACCATCATAGGCTTGACTTCTGTGCAACGAGTCACAATACCACGAACCGTGACGAGTTTGCCAATGTGCTCGGCTTTAATTTCCCTAATAGAGCAGGTCTTCTCGGTAGAAATTGGCTTGAAACCAACTTCACTGTTTTGTAAAGGTTTTTAAATATCGCTTTAGGAAGGTTATTTTAGGATTACTTACAATCTCTTCATAAGTTCAGTGGGGAACCGATTTCTTTCGTCACGCATCTCCATTTGATTGCGATTGCGGGATTCCATTAACAAACGATGTTCGATGTAGACATCCAGGGCATCTTTAGCGTGGACTTCTCGCTCCTTGTAGTTGGGAAGGATTTCTATAATAACATCAGAGAACATGGTAGCATATCGTCTGCTATTTGCTATTACAGCTTCAGTCAATCCTTCGTTGAACTCTAGCAGGTCATCCAAATCAATGGTTATAAGGACCTACACAATGGTTACTTAGAAATGTTTTCTGATCAGATAGGGTTAGGACTCACCTGCTCCCTGTGGGCTATTTTCACTAACTGATTCGCATAAACAAAATGTTTCTTGTCATCTTCATCGGTCTTACAAAATTCTCCAAGGAATGTTTTGATTGACTCTGTAGGAGCAGATAGATAAACGCGTTAAGATGGTGAAGAGTTAAAGAAACCTAAATATTTACCTTTATCTTGGGCATAATCTCGGCGAGCCATATTTGAAACAATTTAAAACACACAAAAGTAAGTAAAAGTAAAAGCTAATGTTGGAAACCAGAGCAATGGACACAATTTGTTAGGTGTTTCTTTTAAAATGCTTCTTTTGGAACAATCCGCATTTGGTTTTTAAGTTTACGCGCCAAAACAAGAATAATGTGACAGCCGCTGTTTTGGTTGCTGTCAGACCTTCATTTATAAATGAGTGAATTCAGCAAATGAAAAGTATTTCTTTTTGGAATAGTGATTGTTTTTTTTAAAGTGAAAGTGTTACAACAGCGTTGGTACGTACCTAATCCGAAAAAACTAAAATTCTCTAATACCAGGCATTTTAGTTAGACCAAGTTTGGCAACTGATTATCTTTGAGTCTGAGGTTAAAGTCTAAACTCTATTGTATCGGCTTGAACCTCGTGCTTATAGCTGAAGAAGACCTTAGCCTTAGAGTTTTCTAATGTGTGTACCAACATATCTTAATAAAGCGTACGATTATTTCGTTGTTTCGTTACTCTTTACAGAAATGTGCTTACTTTTGTTGTTTGGCCTTTGGTGGGTATATATGCACCTTTTGGGCCCCATAGCATGGACTTCTGTTTGGTTTCTGGGTCCTAGGTACTTATAAAACAAAGATTCGTATTGTGTCCAAACTTTTTCAGAAAATAAGGAGAAAAACATTTGTACATAAGCCTGTTTTGATCTTCATTTTTAAATTTTTAGTCGTTACTGTTTCAGGTGATGATTCAATATTCGTCAGTGGAGGATTCAGGCTGAACTTCAAGAGGTTCGTACTCCACAATAAAATGGTTTGGAATCTTCGAAAACGCTTTACAAATCGTTGCTGTTAAACGAGGGATGGAAAATTACTTGTATGTATATGAATTTTAGCATTCGTGCAAAATGTTTATTAACGTGAGTCGACTTCGAAATCTGAAAAGAATAGCAAAATGAATTTCTTCCTGTATTGCTTTGAAACTTGAAAGGGCATTAAGCCATTAATTGTACTATTCCTCTGAAATTTTGAAAAAAAAAATTGACATCAATTTAGCGTAGGTACTTTTGTCAGTACCTACCTTATCCCTATTTTAATTCATGCTGGTCCTCAGTTGGGTCACTGGATCTGCTGCTTTTCCTTATGGAAACTAATTTTAAAGAAGCAATAATCAAATGCATGCTTCTAAAATCGAGTGCTGTTTGCTGTCGTCTCTATCCCTTAATTTTGCCCTCAATCAAAAGGTGAATGGCATATGGTTGCATCACCAAAACTAAAAGACTTCATTCTTGATGTACAAGTATTTTGCTGTTTTTTTTTGCTATTTTGCTTTTATTTGCTGTCGTCTCTATCCCTTAATTTTGCCCTCAATCAAAAGGTGAATGGCATATGGTTGCATCACCAAAACTAAAAGACTTCATTCTTGATGTACAAGTATTTATAATACTTACGTTTTTGTTTTGCGTCAAGCAAATATTAAGTATCTTTTTTTTTGATTTTGGTACATATATCACACAACCTTCTTCACTGTGAAACCAAACACAAATGAATAAAAAATACGACCAGAAATAATTTTATTAACAAACTTTTATTTCTTCTTTTTTTTATACATAGCATAAATTTCGAAAAAAATAATAATATGAAAAAGCGAGTAGTTAATTATAATAATCATAATAATTTAAGATTTGTTGTACATACATACTTAGAAAGTGAACAAAAGTAAAATAATAATTCTGTAATTTAGAAAGGTATGTACGACGTTTCGGGCAACTCAACGGCAAGCTAATCTTATTCATGACCGATGTTTGTGGAAGATTTGCAATATGCTTTTATTGAAATGGTAAGCATCTTTGCATATTCGTTCTAGTAAATCGATTTGCAACTTTTGGGCTAATCTACTTTGGTTGCGTTGCCTGGCGGTAAGTAACTCTATACCAAGCTTTAATTAAAGTGCTCAGAGTTTTGTATTTTAAAATGTTCCATAACCAGTTTGTAATTTAACAATTACTAAGCAAATATAGGGCTTCAGGACATTTCATCTAATCGGAGCGCCCTCTCTTTGACTGGCCGAAAACTTTCCTACATCCGTATCCGTACGTATTAAATAAAAAAAATAATATGAGTTCATTTTTATTCCATTTATTTGGATGAATAACATAAATTATTTACTGTAGAAATGATGAACGCAACTAAACAATTATGTTCGTTTTATTATGTTTCTCTCTTTTGTTAAAGTAACATTTTAATAAATTAGCATTGTATTATTTTCTTTGTTGTTTAATAATAATTATGCTTTATCGCTTCATGCTTGTGATTTGTTTTTCTTGTAATAGTTTTGTTTTTCCTAACTTAGTGTCATAACTTAGAATAATAATTACACATATCATCCATATTTTTAAAGTTTTCTTGTTCTTTCAAATATTATTATAATTATTATATTTGTTTTTCTTATTTTTTAAAAACTAAAACACAGTTTTATTTCACTAAACATATTTTATTTGCTTTGTTTTTCATTAACGTTAATACGTTCATATTATTTATTTTTACATAAGACTTCGAATATTGGACTCATACATTCATTCAAAGGCTAAACTAATTCATTTTTCATTTTTATCGTATATCGTTTCTTATAGTACCTACTACAAAAAAATAAATCTGTGCGATTTTTCCTTTAACTCATAATTGTAATTCCTTTTTATTAAACCAATATTTATATTAGATACTATTTACAACGGAAATCTATTTATGTATATTTAAAGGGGGGAAATACATTTTTGTTTTTAAATGGGATAACTAACATTTATTTGTGCTATTTTTTTTTTGTTGTATTTTTATATAGGTAAATATATTTTTAGAAAAAAAAAGACTTTCTGTTATTTTCTGTTAAACAAAAAATTGCAATATAGTATAACATTATTAGTAATTGTAATTTTTTAGTTCTATCTATTCAAATAAATTTAATTTCTTTTCAAATTTAAAGCAAATAATTATTGCGAATATTTGATGGTTTTACATTATTTTTTTTTTTCGAAAGGAATATGTTTTTGCGTTAAATTAGGGAGAATTTTATACATTTTTTTTGTTCGAAATAGATTAGTCAGTGCTTTATTTTTGAATAAAACTTTGTTTTATTCAAAATAAGTGGTCAATTTATTTATAGTTTTTACATGATATTGCAAATAATATATGTCTGTATACTCCTAAATCAAATTTATATAAATTTTTTTTGTAGATCAACATTAGAATCGTGAAATTGTGTTTAGATGATGTTCGATTTTGAATCTATTTTGTATCTCAATGAAGAATACTTTCTTTATTTTTTTTTTAAAATATATCATACATACATTACATATAAACTCAATTTTATAAAAAAATAAATTGTATTCATTTTTCTTTCCTTTATATAGTAAATTTGATGTTCTCTTTTAATGAATATTTCGTTTTCTTCATATTGCTTTGTGTAGAAAATAATTTTGACTAGATTTTCCAAAATATGAAAATATATATTAACCTTTATTTTTATCATAAGGTGATCAAAAGTAGAAATTTAAGAAGAAAACTGGTTTGGAGAAACAACTCGATTTGGCGATTATTTGGAAGAAACTCGTGTGATGATTAAACAAAATTCGTTTCGCAAAACAAAACGAAAGCCACTCTCTGGGTAATTTATTATTTCTTTTGAAATGCGATCATTTAGCAGGGATAAGGTATACAGCAGGTTCTTTTTTATTTGAATTGTAGTAATGTTAATGTAGGTTAAAACTTATTGAAACAAATTCGCCAGAGCGTGATATGAGATAAACGATTTTGAGTCTTATATAACATTTGTATTGATAAAAATCTTAAAGGCGTTAGCTTAGAGAGTTTTATAAAACCATTTGAGGAAAGTCACTTAATGCATTCATCAATTTTTATTGACAAATTAGCAAGTTTCTAAATGCATACTCAACGTTTTTGATGTGCACACAGCAAACTGCACATCGATATTTTTTTCGATGCTTTTTTTTGAATCTCAATGAATTTGCTATCAACAACCGCCCTGAAAAAGAAATTCAACAAACAATGCCAATCCGCTCTGTATGAAATGCGTTCCGAAACGTCAAACTTGTACAAAGTAAAATGTATGCAAATCATTAAGGTTGCATTGCGGATGCGTATCAAAAAAGTATTGTTACCGCATCGAAACATATTTTTTTTTACATTTTGGAACTGAGCCAGGTGTTAAGTTACGTGTAATTCAGAGGTTCCTTTGGGACCCATACCTTATTCTAAACAACAATTATAAGCTGACGAAATTTATTCTGCTACAACTCTGTTGAACGCGTTATCTCCAACATTTTGTAATCTTACCCATAGGGTTATTTCTCTTAAATAAATGGAGGCCCAAGACAGAGTTAGTTCTTCAAATTTGCAGGAAAAGATCATAAGATCATATCGTTTCAATAAAAAAAACTAGACATCATACCTGAATGCATCGAATTAAATACAGCTGTTACACTAGACTTTTATAAATATTGGCAACCGGTTTGAACTTCATATTTATTTCTGCGTAACCTTAAATTTTATGAGTACGTATACGTACTATTCTCAATATTGCTCTACAATCTTTACAGAAAACTGGCAATTCAAAAGCTATTGGCTAGTATTATGACATCACACCCATTTCCTAAATACCTACAAAATGACCGCTACTTGTGGCTGAGTTATGGAACTGTCATTATTTTTCTCCTTATGTATACAAAATCTAGACATTTCCGCCAATTCGATTGTTATATTTCTTTAAATTAACATGTTAATAAATATATACTTATTTGTTTTTAGATATATGTATATTCATACATACATATACGAATATGTATGTAGTTTATTTATATATATATATATTCTATTCAGTAAAGTAGTACCTTACTTAGTTTTATATAGTACTTCTTTTTATACTACTAATTTATTATAACATAATTTTATATTTTTCAATTTTTAATTTAGTACATACATATTTATTTATTATTATATATTTTTTTTACATTTGTCCTAATCATTTAATTTGCTTTTTTAGTGCATTTTCTCATTTAATCAAAAAAAAAAAAACAAAAAACAAAAACAGAACAATTTTTCATGCCTACACTATTAATATTATAATAATAATTATTATAAGACCACAAAATTGAACAAAGGTATATCATAAGGTTTTTTGCGTTAGTTGTTTTGATGTTTTTATTTAATTGGAACATTTCCTTTCGACCTAATAATCTAACAAAATCGAATTTATCCGCGCGCCTAAATACTATTAGGTTTTTTATTTATTTTAATTCTGTTTATTTTCTTTAATAAATATTGCTATTTGATTTGTTATCATTCCTTCTGTATAGGTAATAGGTATAGTATTTGAGCAAATAAAGTATCGGAGCACATTATTCCAAAATATAAAAAAAAAAATTAAATTAAATGGATTCTTCAAGTTGTAATATCTATGAATTGTTTTGTTTTTATTTTATGGCACATTAAGCAGTGTATTTATTATACTTTGTCGGTATGGGCGATAACATTAAAGATATGAAAATTATTACAAAAAAAAGAAGACACCGAGTGCAGATAAATACTTTTTGTTGAATACAAAGGTTAGTATTAGTACTGTTGTATCGGTGTTGTTATTTTTTATTTTTATTGCAAAGTTGTTTTGTTTCGTAACTAAGAAACATTCTAAGTCTATTGATATACCAGATGCACTATGCGCGTTTGGCAAATATTTGTAATTTGCCTTTTTCGTAGTTTTGTTCTTATTTTAAATTTGTTTCAACTAATTTATATATTTAGTTTCATCTTTTTCATTTAGTTATATTTGGAAAAGAGTGTAGTAAGGTCATTTGAATTCTCAGCGCCAAGAGAAAACCCGACTGGATGCGAATATTAATAAGACTAGGAGAACTGGAAGATTTTCTATTCTAAGTTTGGAAGATGCTCCTGTTGTTTCATTAACATCGTCGCTACGTGGGCTGACAGGGTCTTCGGGCGACGATATTGGGCCGGTACCTAAAAAAAGAAGAAAATGGAATTAATATTATTAAGTAAACAATTTTAACGAGAATGATGATCGAGTGGGTTTGTGCGTTTGTGCAACTCAAGTGATACACAGTAATATCCGCCTGCACTCTCGATCATAATTGCAAGTCAATCAATCAATAAATTAAACAAAAATCTTTGTTTTTTCTTCTTTGAAACTCACCATCACCAGATCCATCGCCCGATCCATGTAAACTGTCCTCTTCATCGTCATTATCGTCTGGCATTCGACCAGAACCTTCTCCGTCATGTCCAGCCATATCACTTTGAATATCTGAGTATGAGCGTGTAGTTGAAGGCATCTAGACAAGCAAAAAAGGCAACAAAGTCCAAATGAAATCCAATAAATTCCTTGTCCAATTGAAAAGACAACAACTTGACTTACAGTACTGCCCAGTGATGAGCGAATTTTTATTAATTTATCCACCAACTCGTTCAGTTTTGTTGACTGAGCATATGAATGCTGCACAAGTGGCACTTCTGGATTATACTTTTGTGCGTCCAGGCCGCTGGTCATTGCTACTTGATTATAATCACCGATGCGATCACCGGTCCAACAGTGGCGATCATTTCGTTGAACATCTTCATCCTCGCAGACACTAAGATGGGCAACAAAGAAAACAAATAAGATGAGCATTTTTATGATTATGTTTATATTTGCAATAAATTAGAGTAGAAATTAAATTGGTAGAATATTTTTATTTAATTAAGTTTCCATGCTTTTAGATTAAGCACCTAAGTTAATGATGGGTGCGGCGCTTCCATTTGCATTAATACTATTTGAACGGTGAAGATTTAACAAGACTTTTATGGTGTTAATATTTTGTTTGCTAAATTAGATACTATAAAGAATTGGTGTCAAATGATTCGGCTTTGTAGACCTTTTTTACACAAAAAAAAAAAATGGAATTATTATACACTTTTGAGGGCGAGCATAGAAAGTGAGTTTATATAATCTAGAATCTAGACGATTGTAAAAGATCAGCATTATGCTAACGCCTACATTCTACCTGTATGCTGGATTGTAGGAATGAAATTTCATCCGATATTTTTTATTAAATGCCAATCAATTTGCATAACTTAAGTATTTAAAAAAAAAACCCACAGCACAATACAAGAAAGTGCTATAAAATTTATAGTAAACGTTTTTTGGTAGCCTAATGTGACTGTGAAGTCTACAGATCTATAAGGAAAGGGAAGAGGACTTAAAAGGCTCAAGCTTCGTTTTGTTGAATTTTCTTGGACAGAACCAAAGCGATGATCAAAGTTTCTGTCAAAACAACGCCGTGAGATAACTCATTGTTTGATTCGGGTGAACATTAAAAACCTGGCCGTTGATTTGTTACAGGTATCAGTGGTACTATATTTAGATATCGTTGGTTTTAACTTGGCTTGGCTCTTAGTAAAGGAAATGGGGTGAATTACAGCTTAATGTTATCGCTATTACGGGAAAAAACAGGAAACTTCTGTCACAATATCTTTTATGCGAGTTTTTGTCACGTACACATATGAATGTAGTGAAATAAAAAGGAATAACATACATATACAAAGACCTTTTTGTTTCATGATCACTACAAAATTCGATCCGACGGCTCGTAATAGAAGACGCTTCCCATGATTCGACTTAACAGTCTTTGGTAAAATTCATCAAGTCGTACCTGTACAAGGTATATAATGTGAAAGAGTACAATATATACCAGTAACTTCTATTCTTGTTCTATTTCTATGAATAGCCAGCTCAATCTATGTATCAAATGACACAGTCCGCGAAGCATACTTGTCGATCCAAAACACTCTCAAGTACAATCCAAGTACTCAGAGATAAGCGAGAAAATACTACATGTGTTTATATTAAGTGTTCTCTGTTTCAATCTGGTTGTCCTGTTTTTATCCCTCAAAATTATGAATTGGAAATTAAATGTGAATTTCGATAACTATAAATTCAAATTGGATGGTTTAACGGGCTTTTATAAGGGATGCCGAAGTTGGCTAATTGAGTGCAATACACCGCAACTTAAATATAGAACTCATGTAAGAATTAACCAATCAATTGCAGTTGATATACTTGTATCTTTTTTTAAATTATTTAATTAATTTAGCCTTGTTGTCGATGCTTCCAATGCTGCTGCAACAAAGAGATCGCCCTCAATATTTTATTCTTCACGGTAGTTATAGTCGCACCCCTAGCCGCGGTGTTGGTCGATAGGAAACATTTTCCCGATAAATACTAGAATGGAGTGATTCTGAAGACTGCGCTGCACTATACTTACTTATTGACTATTCTCGAGTAGAATTCTTTCGACTTCTCAATTGTGGACAGAAAATTCAGAAGTTCCGCATCCGGTGGTGTTGCCCATTTAAAACTGCCCTGTTGGCCGGGACGTATATCGGCTACTGGCTCCTCTTTGGTGGGCAATAGCTTTGGAGTGCCACATGTCTTCTTAACCTGAAACAGAACACAGAAAAGAAAAAAAATCGCAAATTTAATTATAAAAATATAAAAATTAAATATTTCGATAGGTGTATACGTGAATTATAATTTTGAAAAGAAATTGGTTTTTATTAAAATAAAAATGCCAAATTAATGACATGAGATAGTTTCTTGGTTTCGGCTTTTTCCTTCAGCATTACAAGAAAATATGAACAGAAAAGGAAACGAAGGAAATTAACTTTTCATTTAGATTGCCATTGCCATTGTCGTGGTGCTCCATCGATAGTTCTCCTGAATGAGTGGAGTGCGGGTGGTTGACATGACAGTATTGTTAAATTGGAGATTCATGTGTCGAAGTTCTGTGGAAGATATGATTGTGGCAGTTGGCATCCACCTACCTGGGTGAAGTGAATGCTCATCACGAACTTTAGATACGAAGTGCTTTTCAAGTTGTCTCGGCTGCGAACCTCTTGGAGGATTGGGTGCGGAATATTTCTTTGCATCTATACCGAGACTGTATTGAAGTGCGAATGGTGAAAGGCAAAAGTAAGATATTTATGTTATGTTTCGAAGATAACAGAAACAGACGACACAGTGAAGGGTTATTGCCTTGAATGCCATGCCAGTAAGGGAAGTCATACTTGTACATAGTAATAGACCCGGTGGCTGTTTTAATTACTCGAAAGTGTTGTTCGATTTTTCCAGACAAGGTTGCAAGTTAAATAGAAATAACTTTAGAGACACGAGTGCAATGGCTAACTTGTTTGCGAATCACAATCAACTGATTATTGGGGTAAGTATAGAGGCGAAATACGATTATTTAAACCTCACAAAGACCCGGAGGTAGATCTTTTCTGAAACAATAATACTCGATTGGGACCCATTTTAATAAGGATTTAAGAACACCACAATTTATGGGATGTGGCCGACCCAACCGCATTTTGTGAGACACGTAACCGCCCTGGAGAGATGAACTGTATAGAGCCATGACTAGTTCTGACATCGCTGCCAAACCCATCCGTCTGTGCAGGATGACGATGGAGACTTCTCCATCTAGGTCGGTTATGACCTCACCGAGATGTTCGATGTCAAAAAAGGATTCAGACAAGGTGACGCACATCCATGTGACTCCTTCAACATTATACTTGAAAGAATCGTTCGAAAAACACAAGGAAAGTCCGTTCAACTACTTGCATATGCCGACGATATTGACATCATTGGTAGAACACAGCGCGCTGTCACCGGTACGTTCGCGATTATAGAAATGGAAGCGGCTAAAATGGGTTTAGCGGTAAACGAGGGCAAAACAAAGTATATGCTGTCAACAAAAAGGGACATCCAACATCGACAAATTGGACAGAACGTCACAATAGACAGTTACAACTTTGGGGTAGTAAAGGACTTTGTCTACCTCGGCTCTGCTATGACATCTCGTCGGAAATCAAACGAAGGATTACTCTTGCCAATCACTGTTTCGTTGAGCTAAGAAGGCAATTGAGTAGTAAACCCCTAACCGATCGACTAAGGAGACCCTATATAAGACCCTTATCATCCCAGTCTTGCTATATGGAGCTGAAGCATGGACTTTATCGAAAGCGGATAAAGATCTCCTTGGTCGCTTCGAGAGAAAAATCCTCCGTAAGATATTCGGTCCCGTTTGCGTTGACGGGTTTTGGAGGAGAAGTTTCAACTGCGAACTTTAGGAGCTCTACAGCGACATCGATCTCGTCATAAAATTGCGCATTGGGCGTTTAAGATGACTAGGACATGTAGAGCGTATGGAGATCGATGCTCCTGCTCGGAGAATATTCGATTTTAACGCGGAGGGTCAGCGCCGTGGAGGACGACCTCGCCTAAGGTACGCGCACAGGAAGAACAAGACCGAACCAACTTGGAGTGCGCGACTGGCGGCAGTTAGCTAAGGACCGGGCTAACTGGAAGAGGTTGTTGGTTGAGGCCTTGGTCCACTCCGGACTGTAGCGCCACCTAAGTAAGTAAGTAAGTTTCTGAAACAATTAGGCAGCCAAAACAACAATTGGACTTAGAAATGTCATGAACATGGCCATGTTTCCCCGATGGGAGGCACTAAATCAGTCAACAGTAACTAACTACATATCAATTTAATTCTGAAGCTGGATTCACTATCACTAGAAGCGTCGAAAAGTTAACAGATAAGAAGAGTTTGCCTTCTACACTGACGGTTTCGAAACGGTGTTTGGTACGGCAGCTGGGATTTCCTGTGAATCATCAACGATTGTAGCGAAAATTATCTTGCGAACTGCTGTGTGACTTTCCTACCTTCGCCGACAAAAGAATGAAGGCACTCGAGCTAAGGAACATCTTGAGATTCATATCTTCATTTGAGTTATAAAGGAGTTTTTCTTCTTTTCAGGTTTCCAGGACAAAACAGAAAGGATCTAAATGTTGGTCTATTTGAGCAATATCCATCAACTAAAATTTCATAGTAGTTTCAGATACTTCCTTTGTAAAGTTTTGCACAAATTGTATATTTACTTTAGGTGGCGCTACAGCTCGGGGTGAACCTGGGCCTGTTTCTCGCAACCATTTGTGTGTGCGTGTTATAAGTTTTGCGCGAATGGAAGGGACCTACAGTTTTCTGCCGACTCTAAACAGCGAGTTGAGAAGCTCACTGACAAATGATACTCTTTAATTGCTTGTCAGATATTCGAAAGAGGTGGCACCGTGGAAAAAACTTTAAGGTGTTGGACCCGAGCTGGGATTGAACCGGGGCGGCATTGCACAGTAGTCCAACGCATTCACCACTACACCACGGTGCTTATATGCGAGCTATTAATTGAAGCTCAAAAGCTAGATGCACAGTCGGCTCGTGGATGATTTTTCAACCCATGGAAGGACCGTCTCGGTGGCATTTAGCTATAATTTTTTGTTAATTCATCATTTCGTCTTAGAGCCACTAAAGCCAATTAGATTACATAAAAGTTACACAACACATTACAGGTTCAAATGATCGTTCTTCGAATCACATAACCAATTTTGACCGAAAAAGAAAATACATAAAATCGACGAAAGAATCCACTCAGTTCAGTCCCGCAGGTTTCATTAAGAATTCCACAAAAGTACTTAAATTACTCCACCAACGAAGGAATTCCTAATTAGTTTACATGCATTACAATTATGATCACAGTGTACTACACCGAATACTAAGTATCATTCTCTCTCTCTGGTGCACCTAGAGCAGGAGTTTTCCATTAAACTGCACAAGAGCAAGAGGGCGAAATGGTTACAGCGCCGCGTCGAGCACCCAACTCGGCACCAATTTGTCCCGTACAGGTGAAGAGGCATGGCTTTTTTTTAGGGCTACACAGAACAACGACACGACCAACAACTGCTCACGCCAATGGTAATGAATGCGGAACCGCACAATGGTTTCAGAAACACGACACTGGCACTGGGCTCTGAAGAGGTTCTCATTTCGCTCCTCTTCTTTTGGAATGCATTCCTTTTCGTTTGAAGAGGAGGACTACTACTGCCTGTGCCTCACGGGTCGGGGACAAAAAATGCGTATGTTTGTACAAGTCTGTGGCCAGGCCAGGTTTTGTTTGTATCATCGAAATAAGGTTAGCTCATTATTAAAGGTTGGGGACTGCACAATCATTTCATGCTTTTTAGTATAAGAATGTGTAACACATCCCTGGATAATTAAATTCTTTGTTTATTAATAATTGCGCGCAGTATGACTGTAGTGTTGAGATGAGAGTTTTTCTGTGTTCGTTTTTAATCTGGCCTTGTACGACTGTTTGCGCCGGGTTCGTGTGTATTCGGTTTCTGATTCTGGTTTTGAGTGAATGACATTGTGTTCGCTCTGTGAAAAGAGGAAACTAGGACGAATCATTTATATTTGTGCAGGGGGAGTAAAGGCCTTTTGTGATAGTTACGTACATATAATTAAACTTTTTTTCGATTAATATTGCTCTGAAAGTTTCTTGTGGGTATTTGATGACTGGGAGCCATTTTTTCAGTGGATATAGAAAACACAGTAAATGCGTATACATACACTAAGAGATTCTGATAAGTAAAAATAAGAATGCTGCCAAGTTAATCCCGCATTAAGGGATTCATTGTCCTCGTTATGAGAAATATATTACATTGAAAGTTACTTAAGCGTTTTTAACGTCTTACGAGTTACGACTTACGACTTACGAGTAGATAGTTAAAAAAAAAACATTAAAAATACCGTACGATGAGAAATTTCTTAAGGAGCTGTGAGTATGTCAAGTTTTAGAATGTATTCCAATTAAGAAATCCAAGAAACCATATCACAATAATGTACTCCTTTTAAGATTTCACGAATAAGATGCGTTACGTAACATAACGTAATTTTTGTTCTTACAAAGGCAAAATATGTTCGCATTACGTTAGGTTAGGAAGCAGTGGCTGCCGGTAACGAGTACCAGCACACTTAGGCCTATAGAGGCCCATTGTGATACCAAGGATCTTAGGGATATTTAACTCCGCTACTCATGACGAACATTTGGAACTTCGTATAAAGCGAAATGTACCATGAGAGTACGCTCCTATCGGGCTTTATCCCACCAGAGGTATTTCTCAATTTTGATGACTGCGGAGAATTGTATTCCGGTATTGTACCACCGCCACTGCGGTGCGCCAGATAAGCGGCTCATCCACGCCGGGTTCGACGATAATGCTCGTGAGCTCCTTCGTTTCAGTACGGTAATTGCGGACCGGGATATAATAGACACGGAAAAGTAATACGCCGATTTTTTGTGGCTTATTGAGAAGGAGGGGTCGATTACGCGCTCTCCCAAGTCGGTCCGTTACTTTTTGAACATCCTAGTTTAAGTTAGGTTAGTTATCTAGGTTAAGGTTAGCTAGGGGGTCTTCGTGGAGTAGCCGGTACCGCTGTAAGGGGCAATGTCTCCGAGAGGTGACCGACCAATAGTTTGTAAAAATAGAGTTAAGGCTAGAGTACCCTCTAAGGGCCAGTAAGCTAGATAAAGCCATTGTTGTTGGTTTTTAAATTAGATCTAAGCATTTTTGTCTAGTATGTACGTTTATATTGAAAATGGAATAATAAAACGTAAAAAGTAAAAGCCATATCCATAACGGTTAGAAACATTTTAACCCGCTTTTAAGCCGATGACAATTACAAATGTCAGTTGTGAATGCGTGAACTTAAATGCGTGAGTGTGTTAACTGATAACGGAAAAGAGTCAATAATATGAAATTGAGTTTTGACCCGGGTTAAAGTATGTATTTAAACTCGTTGCCAGAGGCAGTCTAAATTTATTCGGATTTAAAATTCAATTTAGCATTTTTTCGGGTTAAAGTACGGGTTAAGCGAATGAATATTATGGAGTTGGGTTTAATTTTCGGTTTAAATTTAGTTTAACCCGGGACACAGTGAGTGAATAATATGGCCGTAAGAGATGAACGGCAGTTGGAGGTGGTCTAAGAAGTGGGTAAGACTAATTCCAAATATTTCAAGGCCGTGTGACTATCCGAGAATATGCTAATATCGTTAGTGTAATCTCTAATCTCGTAATCTCTACTTGAAACACGCTACAGTGAAATTTAGTTTTAATCTGTCTGGGAAAACACCTCCTCCTACACCATCGTTGGTTTTAGAGCCATCAGTGAATAAGTGTGTCGAGTGTCGACTTGTCTGTTATAGCACCTAAGTCATCCCAGCAGGACCGTACGGACGCATTACGTTACGCTTTTTCGATTTCTGTTACGTTTGACAGGCACTAGACTGGTTTGAAAATTGAGAATACAATACAATGCTCTGGGCAAGTTAGCTATAACTTCCCAAGCTACTGGTTGGCTTAAATCAATAAATACAAATGCCCATACAAGCAGAATACATAATTACGTGTCTTTAGGGTAGGACTAGCCCAGTGAGATCTATTGCCCGACTTTGGTTCGTCGATTTTTTGTATATTTTCTGGTCAAAGCGGAAAAAATTTCATTCCAAAAGTATCGAATTTAACCTACAAAAACAAAATCAAAATCCTACAGAAATTCTTTCCCTGCATAACAAGTAGAAGCAAGGCTTCCGCATATGAGAACACAATTAGACTTCAGCAATTCATCATCCCATAATTTTGTTTACATAATGTATGTCTGAAATCGAATACCTTACAAAGGCAGTTCGAAAATAAACAATATTGGGTGTTGATGAATTATGTTTCTGTTTATTTTTATTGCAAAAGGCAAAGAATAAGATTGTCTGAAGACAAATTGCATACGGCTACAAAATGAAAGGCGTCAGTCAGTAACAAGCTCGTACATAATATGAGCATTTTTTGTATATTATTTATTTGTTAAGACATCATAAGAATGTTTATAAATTTCAAATGCTGATTCCGCTACGATTAGGATGAGCCTACAATCGAAGTTGAAAATTATGGTTCGGATTGTCTTAAATTTTGAATCTTTATACTTACATACATATATACAAATGAGCTGTTCGTTTGATACCTCAGAACTCATAAACTAACGATCAGATTGAGCTGAAACTTATACTATATATTTTTTCTGATATTTGAAGTGTGCGTACATTAAAAAATTTTAAGTTTTCCGCTAGATGGCGCTGAAACTCAAAAATTTTTAAATTCACCGTATTAAGCTAAAACTTACAAAATATATTTGTAATGAATTGGGAAATGTTTGTACATCAAAAGTTCTCAAGTTTTCCGATAGATGGTGCTGGAACACCAAAATTTCAAAACCATCCGATTGAGCTGAAACTTACAGAATACATTTGTTATGAAGTGAAAAATATTTGTAAATCCAAAGTTTTCAAGTTTACCGATAGATGGCCATGAAAACCAAAATATCAGAATAATTACTGCAGCAATGCATTGTGACAGCTAGATTTACATGCACTTCTCGCTTCGTAACAAATATATTGTCTAAGTTTCAGCTCAATCGGATGGTAAGTTTTGAGTTTTTAGGATATTATTGTTTGAAAGTTTGGCATTTAATTCTCCACCAGAGAGACTATTCACAAAAAGTCACTCGAAATTACATTTATGACATAAACGCTGTTTTCAATGGGGGTAGCGAAGCACACCTGGTAACCACTAGTAAATAATAAAAATAAAAACTGGGTTAGTTAGCTTAGTTTACTTGCTAACATATAACTTAACTAGGTGACCCGGCGAACTTCGTACCGCCTCAAAATTAATAAATGTTGTGTCAACTTATAAGCTGAATTAGATTCATACTTTTATAACGATAAAATAAATACTCAAAATTGATTAATATCATGAGTGTACAAAAATCAAAATGAAATATTTGTCTGTGTGTCTGTCTGTCTATCTATCTATCTGTCTGCCTATCTATCTATCTATCTGTCTGTCTGTCTGTTTGTATGTGTATCTGTCTGCCTATCTGTCTGTCTGTCTGTCTATCTATCTGTCTGTCTGTCTGTCTGTCTGTCTGTCTACCTATCTATCCATCTGTCTGTCTGTCTATCTATCTATAGCATTTTCACTTTAAATTCGTTATTTTTTAAAAATTAAATTCGTATTTTTGCACTTTAAATTCGTTTTTTTGCACACTAAATACGTAGTTTCTCAATTTAAATTTGTTTTGATGCCAAATCACTTAGATTAGAATGTTGTTATGCGGTATATACACATAAATAAATGTAATTAAATTACGTTCACCTTCCTGCTATAAGATTAAGCCGGTTCTTAGCCCTTAATTCTATCAAAAATTCAAGCTTCCAAAGTTCATCAGGGAGAGGTGCGAATTCAAAGTGAAAAAGTACGAATTTAATTTGCAAAAAAAACGCATTTAAAGTGAAAATGCTATATCTATCTATCTTTCTATCTATCTATCTGTCTGTCTGCCTATCTATTTATCTATCTATCTGTCTGTTTGTCTGCCTATCTATCTGTCTGTCTGTCTGCCTGTCTGTCTACCTATCTATCTATCTGTCTGTATGTCTGCCCGTCTATCTATCTGTTTGTCTGAGTTCTGAAACGTTTAAAAAAAACCCTACAATATCATTACTTTTTACTCCGACTGTACAATCCTAGCCACCATATAAATTCGCACAAAGTCAGCATTTTACATCGATAAACATTTTGTATCTAAAAAAAAAATAAAATAAAAAAGACGCCATTCATTTTGTATCCATAAGCATGTGAATTTTCTTGATATAAAATCCAAGCTATTCTTGGAAACAAGGGAACCTAATCATCATCCAGAAAATGGTATTTGCTGACAATAAAATTCTTGACTCACTGGGCAAAGGTGGCTTTGGAATGATGTTGTATTATCGTCAGAGGTCCATACACCATAATATGATTGTTGAAAAGACATTGAAACACTTCTGATTATATGTGAAATGGTTCCTTGAATTGTCAGATAGTTAGACGGGTAATCACGCGGTGGATAAATGCAAGTTCATAGATCGAGAATGTGTATAACAAGTTTTGCGCAGAAGATCATCGTAGATAAATTCTGTAGCTGAATGATTACTTCTAAATGAATGAATAATATGAGCACTTAAACTTACGAGTCATATGAATTTGAATGAAGGCAATTTGAAACCTCAGATACCTAACAGAACTGATTGAAATGCTCAAAGGCATTGTTCCACATCTAATCCACATAGTTAAAAATGCTTTCAGAGTGGAAATGTAAGTTCTCTTAACAAACAAAATACGGGTACATAATACAAAGTGCTCGTAAAAACACCCCGTCACCCACTTGAATCGCGGAAACAGGAAAGCCTGACTCGTCTCTGCTTTCATTGTCAAATCATAACCAGCAGCTATCAGCTGCAAATTGCTTCAGAACCTTGATTCATTCAGTCGTCTCTCCTTTTGCGTAATTTTGTGTAGCAACTAGCAACACTGGGATACACTACAAAATTTATAGCGATGTCAAACGAGGAAAATTTGCATTCTTTATTAAGAGCAATCACCAAAAGTGTCATCTTCAGCAGTTGCGCGCGAATTAATTTGACCTTTTCACCGACTAACGATGATACTCGTATACTTTCCTTTCTGCTGTGTTGTAGCTCTCCTTACTCTCTTGTTGTAATTCAAATCAATTGTAAGCTCCATGCAATTATGAAACGTACCGTCGCGCATACAGATTGCCTTCAATCATTACCTGATTTTGTGAATCTCTCCTCTTCACAGTCTCGTGATCATCATCATTTACATGTAGCGAATGAGCCTCTGCTGTTTCACTAAATAATTTTCAAGGTTAGCCTAATCACCATCCAAGATACTCGTACTCAGCGAATGATAATGATTATTTTAAAGTGCATCTCCGGATGCATCACAGTCGTGGAATTAGAATTTATGCACTTCGGACGCACTTGGGAGCAAACCGTGCTCATTTAAAACGCAAATAACTGTGCAATGGAATGCTGCTCGAAACGGATACCCATACTTAGTGCCTTTCACGTAGACAACGACGAAAAAAAAAGTATCTAGAAACACCAATATTGAGTACACATAGTTTGCATACAAAAAAAACCAACAAACTTTGCATTTGCACTTAAGTATTGACGCAGAGTTGGGGGGAGGGCATCAAAGTTTGTTTCGCTTTTAACGAGTATGTGCGCAATTTTATTTCTCAAAAAGAAAATTAAATGCAACTTAAGTCTGGAATTTATGTTCCCATCTCTCCTTTGCGCACTTCTTCTTGTTACTTTTAATTAAACCAGACAACGATGACTTCAACGATGCAAGACAGGAGATAAGCTACTACCAAACCTACTCCTCCTAGTCATCCTTTTAACCACATGCGAATAGAGGTGATTACTGGTTCCTCTCTATGCGGAACTTTGACTGGACATTCGGAGGAGGTGGATAAAATCCATTCGATTGGGAGGGAAGAAGATTCAAATTTACGGCCATTTTTAGTTGGATGGTTTTGGTTTTTTATGGTATTTCTGTTTGCTCATTTTCCTTTCGGGCGTGTCGCAACTCACTTGTTGCGTGTTCACAAACATGTTCTGGTATCGGCTTTAATGTTTATCGAGTTTTATTTAATAGTCTCTTGGATTATGGAATTTTCCGGTTCTTAACATAGATTACGGGACATTACATTATTAATATAATATGTAAGTATTCATTAAATTCGCATTAAATGTAAAGGTCTTAGTCTCTTGCACTGTGGTGTGCCCGGTGTGTTTGACAGTTATTGCAAATGCTTAAACGATATACGCCGGTTTTGTATGTAAATTTAAACAGGCAATGGCTTAGGCGAGTGGTAAATCATTTAATGCAATCCGTGGAGATTTTCATTTGAAAATGATTGAAGTGTGACAGCAAGTAGGATTACGGTAAGCAAATTTGTGACACTTAGGTTTGGCTCGCTGCGAGTATGATAAAATCGAGAAGTAATAAAATAACGAGCACGCCTACGTGAGTTGTGACAGATATTTTAGATTCTGTAGTTTCGGTATCAAAATATCCCACAGAGAAATGACAAGCTAATGGCTTACTGTCATCATTGTATATGAAACAAATTATAGTACCTACTATCACTTGAGCCAATCGATCGTGATGCCCTCTAATTCCCGGTATGAACTACATCCAGGAGTACCTAACGAAAAAATACTAAATGCTAAATACAAAAAAAAAAAAAAGATTTCTTCTCTTCACTGTACATATGCGGATTCAGTCGAGAAATAATGTGGCGGGTGCTTAAGGTTTTTTAGTGCAACAATTTTGGCATCACTGCATCTTTGCAATGTCATGATAGAAGTCGCCTGAAAGCAACCAATCACAAAGAGGATGATAAAATTCGTGATTCGACGTTGCAAACTCAAACGTTCAAGACCAACCAATTCCTTCTTTCGCCATACTCTGGAGACTGGAGACTTGAGTCGTTTTTTGTCCGAGTAAAATTGTAAACCATTGGATAAAATAAGTCGTGTTCATTATTAAAATTCAATTGTGTTGCGCGTTTTACTTTGAACAACCAAATATACGATGCTGTCATTGAAAATGTGACAGCTCCAATAAATACATCTTCAAATTGTTGTGTCATCTGTCAGGAGAAGCTTAAGCAAGTACATACTTGAGTTAATAAACTACTCTATTCTATTCAATGTTAACTTTTCTACTGTTTCAACAGCGAACAAAATTCAGTGTCGTATCTAGGGTCATGAGCGTTGGCTTTCAAATCATCTTTGTATTTTAATGCTAGACCAGCAGGAGCAGCGTCTTCAGTGGGGGTTTCATGTAGCAAAAGTCCTGTTAGGAAACCAAAATCAGATGCTACGGCGGCTTAACTTTGAAATCTCCGTCCCATTTGTTGAATAAGTGTGTCTAGTGCACAGTAAAGCTGAATTTTAAACTTTTGATGTGGTGTCATGGCTGCAACATCCTTGGCCCTTTCGTCTAACATTTTTTAGCCTTTCGCTTACGCTTTTCAGAAAATTACGGTTTTATCGATAGCTCCTTCACTAGATTTTTTGCTGCTCTATTTGATTTTTTCTGAAATCATTCAAAAAATGTTCTCATGCCTGTCCAAAACTGTTAAAAATACGAAATTCTACCAATATCAGTTAAATCCTGTTCCCGTACAAATGTTTTTCGTAGTCGTGTCACAGAAGAGAGACCTAACAAGAGAGTAAGAAATTTCCACATGCTGGATGCTGCACATTTAAGCCCAAGCATTTTTTTTCCATTTTTTGTTATTCAATGCGTTTCTGTACTTTTTCACACTTTTACCTCTCTCTGAGAGATTTTTCCCCCGCTCCTTCAAATTTGGAAATCTGTCAATTTTGGGGCAGATATTACGGGAAGATACCGGAGAGTGGAAATACGACACAATTTTGATTTGTGTGTAAAGTTGTTTTTTTTATCTTTTATTAAGTGTTCGGTACAAATTGTATGTGTTAAGTAAGGGTCGTTCGTAAGCTTTGGGTCGCCTATATTTTTTTATGTTAGCCTAGCATAATGTTTTAATTTTGTGTGCTTGTGGCTCTGTAAAGTGCGCCCCCCGGAGGGTTGCGCCACTGGCAGCCGCCCGCCTGGCCAGTCCCTAGCTACGACGCTAGTGGCATTTTACAATAAATTCGCTCCTTAAGGTTGGTACGCTGTTTTAGCGAATTTATGTATGTTTAAGCTGAGCTCTTATCAATCTCTCCCAACGAAGTATAGAGCTCAATTAACATTTTAGTACTTACGGAGTTTCCTAGAAAGCAAGAAAAAATTCCTGACAGGAAGCAGCTGATAATATTGTTGATAGGTGGTTCAAAGTTTGGATCAAGAAAATATTCCGGTGAGCATAAATATTAAAGAGACATTGCGTATATCCGACGTAAATGATCAGTGAACTGCACTGGGGGATCGATTTGCATTTCACCTCGAGCAGTGTGAATGTGACTCAGCCTTAAACAGTAATTTACACCAAAGGGGCAGCAGAAACACAGTATTTCATTTTATTTGGCACATCATGTACTGCACTTATTAATCGGAGTCATAAAAGTAGTTGTCTTATTTTTAAAGACCTATTGAAACTGCTAGGGGACGCCTTTAAAATGTATATATTCATGGTGTAGTCTGGACCTACAAAAGTCAATAAATGAATGCGAGGTCGGCAGAAAATCCGTACCTAATTCTGAAAAAAACACACAGACTGTTATCGAATTCGGTTGAAGTATCATCAGTCCCCCAAATTGCACTCCCTACATACTAACAAAATCCATTTACCTTCTAAGTAGAAACCCCGATTAAAACGTTGATACAACCTAACTTCTTAAGAGCTGCTTACAATGTTTATCATTGTTTTTCACCCGATTATATTGTATATCCCTATACCTCGAATCTTCCGTGTATGTACTTATACCAAATGCAAACAATTTAGGTCTTAAAGTCTATAACTACTCGGTTAAGCTGTTGAGAATAGTTTTCCGGGAGGCAACTTTCCATTCCCTATTTCTACACTAAACGAACCACCCGCTATTACTCTCACACTCCAGCAGTCAAATAATATAAAAGCAATTCTCTATGCCTTCTGGCTTCTTTTAATTGAGTCCACTTCACTGGCTACAATAGCACCCTCCCTGCTCAAATATACATAACCACATTACAACTATCTTCCCACTGCACACCTTCCGCATTTGCAAAGAACTTTAATTGGATTTACTTAATCAGTTCTACTCTTCCATATTACAATGTACAGTTTCCGTTGTCCGACGCCCTAATAATCCAATTAATTGACTTATAACCACTCGAGCGTAATGCCTTCAATCTCAATCTTAATAACGCAATTCCCATTGATTTTCTCATTCTAATCAATTTCCAATGACCCATCCCATCCCAGTCACTAACCTTTCTCTCCAGCTCGGGTCCATTCTCCATGGCCAGCATAATCGTCTCCGATAGTTTCGAGTCCAGCAATTTGATTGTGTTTACGATGCCACCATCCGCTTGTATGTGCGTTGTGACCAAATTCTCAATTGCTTCAGCAACATTTGACCAAGGACTGTCCAGCACTCCCACGTATTGTGTCAAACATCCTCTGAAAAAAAAAAAATAGAAAAAAAATTAAGTCAAACACCAATAACCAACTGAAAACCCATTCAACTGGAAAGGAGCAATGCCCACCTCATTACGTTGAAACAATAGCTGTAGCATGTTTTAACCTGCTTCTTTTGTAGACCATTGCAACTGGGACAATAGCTTATCTTCAGCAATTGCTTCTGACACGTTTGTGTCAGGTACATGGAGTCCAGTTCATCAGTGCTGGTCAGGACGGCAGCACTCTGCTCCAGGGCACTCATGAAGACCGTCGCTGTGGTAACACTTTGAACGAGATTTCTACTCAGTTCCTTGGGGATCTTCCCAAACGGTTGCAAATCATCAAAGGTATGTTTCAGACACGAAACATAGTCCTCGTGTAGGTCACCGTAATTATTTTTATTCAAATGAACTGCCTGATGGTATGCCACGGGGAAGAGATCCACGAAAAATGTATGCACCGCTGTTCCCAGTGTACTGACCTCAGTTGTGGAGTTCAATAATTGTCTGTTGTGGAAGAGAGAAGGAAAACGCAAATTTTTTGATTGAATATTTTTAGTATATTTGTGTGTGAACGTGAAAGGAGAATGATGAAGAGGTATAGGTTCAAGAACAAGAGGAATTCATAAGAAGTTTTGTTTCTCATTATAGCCAACGGGTGGCAGTGTAGTCGTATTTCTGCAAATGCAGCATTATACGAATTGTGGTGAGAGGTTACCGTTATTTTTCGCAAGTGTCACATGTACAGTGGCTGACAGTGAAAATGGCCCACCCCCAGACTAAATACAATTTCTGAGATAAAGTAATGGTGAAAATTGTCAACTTTAATTGACTGCTCTATTCTTGTTTCAAAAGCAACGAAAAATTCAAATATTTAATAATAAAAGCAACGAAATAAGAGGAAATGAGAGAGAAGAGAACGAAATTCATCTCACAGTGAAAATGGCCCAGCTAGATAGCAAAAGCTTCTCAAATAACTGTTTTTTCTTTAACTGTTTGCTCTGTAATTTTTTTTATCTCCGTTTTACTATTCCACATTAGAACGCAACTGCAGAAGTCGTTGACGTCCGTGTAATTTATTCGTTTAGTTAACTTTTGCAAAATGCGACCTCATAGAGTTACAAAAATCCAATAATTAATTATTAAGCATTTTATGAGTGGAGAGAAATCTCTAAAATTGTGAAAAGAGCTCGAGAAACAATAAAAAATATTATTAGAATGTCCAGGAACGATAATAGAATTATAAGCAAGCCAAAATCAGCTCCAAGAAGATGTTTTCTAATCATGATGAACGTTGGATTGTCAACAAATCCGAAGAAAATCCAATGCTTAGCGCACCAAAACTAAGAGATATGGTGGAAAAGCATTTGAAGATTTATTGCAATGCTGAAACTGTTCGGACAAATCTAGATAGATCTGGATCAAATGGTAGAATTGCAAGGAAGAAGCCATTCCTTAGCCAGAAGAACAAAAGGGTTCAATTGGAGTTCGCTCAGAACCACATAATGAAAGATTTTTTGTTTTGGAAAAGCGTTTTAACTACGGATGAGAGCAAACATAACCATTTTGCATCAGATGGAAGGGTAAATGTTTGCAGAAAACCGAATAAAGAGATGAATCCTAAGCATTTGCGTCCCACAGTTAAGCACGACAGTGGTCATCCTATGGTCTGGGTTGGAGGATCAGCATCTTGGGCTTGTAGCTTACATTTAATTGAAGGGAATATGGATAAATATCAATATTTAGATATTTGCAAAACAATTTAAAACAATATCCTGAAAATTAAAGATAGATTGATGGAATTAAAGATACTTTTCAGCTCAATCAAGACAAATAATCCGAAGCACCCGGCTGGAAGTATTAGGGACTGGATGTCGTTCCATTGTCTAAGAGTGATCAAGACCCCACCGCAATCACCGTATTTTATTATACAGTAAAACTTCCCTATAAAGAACTTCTATACAACGAAGCTCTCCCTATTACGAACTTTTTTCAAGTACACAGCTTTTTCATTCTACTTTTAGTGTGTTTTGATCTCCTTTTAACGAATTTCCATACAGCGAATTTTTCTCTACAACGAACAAACAAATAATTTTCTGTTTCACACATTAAAAAATTTTGTACCGAGAAAAAAGTAAGACATATTAGGGGATTCCCCAAAAGTTGAAATAACAACAGGAAAAATATCCCATCAGCATCAATTTTGGCAGCAGTTGCCTGTGTTCAGTGAACGAATTGACAATGTCGCAGCAAAATAGCCTTTCTCTTGAGAAAAAGTTGCTGATAAAGTGTTACCTACATTGGGACGAATTTCTTTATCAACTGACGTATTTCGAACCTTCGTGCCGACTAATGTGTTTAAATCTCTAAATTTATTAGAAGATTTAGTTGAGGAAGAAAAATGGAAGAGTGTAATCCAAACTAAAAGCACTGATTACTATTTAAAAGTTGAAAAAAAAAAAAAAATAAAAGTTCCTACTTTCTGTACAACGAATTTTCTATATAACGAAGTGATTTTCTGGTCACGTGCGAATTCGCTATAGTTTGACTGTAATTGAAAATTTATGGCAAAAATTGGAAATTGAAATTCGAAAACATGAAATTTCCAATGAAAATGACTTAAAAAGAGTGTTATTGGAGGAATGGTAAAAATTAGTCCCGACTATACCAACAAACTGTTAGAACTAGTTCCAAATCGTCTAAAATCAGTTACAAAACAAATAGTATGCCCAAAACAGTACTAAATATTAAAAGATTCACGCTTTTTTGACAAGTTTTAGAACTTAAATATTACTGGGCCATTTTCACTGTGAGATGAAATTTGTTTTTTCTTATTATTTTGATGTTTTAGTAATTGAATGTTTAATTTTTTTGGTGGTTTGAAAGAAGAATATAAAAGTCAATTGAACCTGAACATTTTAAATTTTTATTTTTCTTGAGTTCGTAGAGTTTTTCGATGAATACTAAGTTGGTTCGAGGTGGGCCATTTTCACTGTGAGCCACTGTACGTTTGTAAACCATGACCATGTATATTTGTATATGTCAAACAGCAATTTTGATTGACCATGATCAAAACTTTTGCTTGTGGAACACGATTTCTCAACGGAGAGAGAAATTGTTGCTAAAAATATGTGTTCTCGATTTGTTTGTTATATTTTTAAAATTAAAATTCGGAATGAAAACCTGATTTACATTAAATGTTACGTCCTTTTAAGGTCAAGAAAAAACCTGATTGCTTTTAAGATTGAGTGATGGAGAGGAAATCTAAAAATACAACATTTCACAAATTTGACAGCAAAAGGCGGGCAGCATCTTTGATCCACATTTCACTACTAGATGGCTTGCGCATTTAAATGTAAAATTTGGACGCTCTGCTGGATGTGAAATAAATGAAGCGATGAAAGAATTTAGAATTATTCAAATGACCAAGTTCAGTAACCACCTTTGTTTTGATTTCAAAATATTCGAGAACAAATAATTCAATTAGTTCATGGGGAAAACGATTGCAAATCACATTTACTAACCTTTTAATCTCTGAATACAATTGTTGGATAAGTTTCCTCGATTGCGGCAGCATTCTTCGGTACACCTGTGAGAAGACATTTAATGTTTTATTTTCAGATTGCTCCGTCAATTCCAGCACGTGGTCTGTAAGAAAAGGGAAAACAAAAAAAAAACATGAGCAAATTGATTAATGCTGCAGATAGCAAAATAAAAGCATAAAAACATCAGAGAAATATCTCACGATAGAATAATATCTGCGTATCCCAAAAACAGAACATAAAACCAAATGAGACCTTTGCCTCAGCTTTTATGGGCAGTTTTTTTTTTACGACCACCATGCGTAGAGGTATTAATCACTGACCACAGAGTTAGGATAGGAGCACTCCGACATCATCCCATCCCATCGCATCCCATCGGTTTGGGATGGCAGAAGTCAATTATGCGTAGATTTACTGCCCAATTTTTACGGCTTATTTTGGTCTATTTGGACCGTATTTTGCATATGCTTAGGAGTTGATTTAAATGATCTATCGAATGTATTATCGCCAAATCCTCGGCCAGTCAGCTAGTCAACATCGCCAATCAAATTTAATGAAGCGTATGACTAAGTAATATTCAAATCGAGATCCCCTCAGATGTGGACCGCGATCCGCGACCGGCATACCTAAATAAATCGTTCGATACAAAATGAAATGATACTTCATTGGCCGCGTCTCGTGCTATGGCCATTAGACACACGCAAGGCTTTCCATATGCGCTCTAAGTGCTTAGCATAAACTGGTTCACACGGACTTTGCGTTCGCATTTATAAGCCCGCACTAGCTGATTGTACTTGTACCTACAAAATGAAGTGGCTCGTACAAGATATACATATGTATGTACCTACCGCTGAAAAAAACTGTTTTAATTTATGCTTGACAAAGTTGTTCCCAACAACAACACAAACAGCAACAACGCGACGACGGGATACGAAAAAAAAAAAAAATTAGAAGAAAATTAATTTTCGCAACGCGTTGTTCAAGTGCGAAAAAACATTTGTTTGCGAACTCAAATTTGTGTGTGAAACATTCGCTAATTGAAAGATTAAGTGACTCGAATGCTGTTTTGGTTGGAAGGAAACAAGTCTGGAGTTTGCCACTGCAACGGCTGAGATAAGAGTTGCTTGGCAGAAAGAAAAAAAAATTGCGAGAAACTCGGCTGTGGTTGAAGCTAACGTGTTTTTAATCTTTCAAATTACGTATAATAAATTTGATCCAATTTAAGATAATATAAAATACATGAACGGAAGAAATGCTTTTGTTTTATTTGTAAAGGAGAGTGGAATCAGTGGAGTGGGCGGGGAGACTGTTTAGTGTACAGCATACTGTACTTATTTACGAACCTTGTGGGTATTCATTTGTTGTGATTATTCCAGAGGTTTCTGCTCCAAATGCTCTTGATTAGTTTGCAAAACATTCGCTATTTTTCACATAACCTCAAATGAAATCGGACGATCGAAGTCTGTGTCACGTGAAACTTATCATCTGTCATCTTTTTCCAGGGCGATCGCTCTCGAAAAAAAAACCGTCGGTGTTTTAAAACTCACTAGATTTGTTTTTGACATACAAAGTTCTCAAGTTTACGTCATTTCAGTTGCGAAATGTACCAAAATGTCCACACATATCAGATTTTGATTGGACATTTTTGCCAGTTGAGAAGGAATATTTAGAAATAGATCATGGGAAACGAATGCTATCTGTCAGAGAGCATACGAGAAATTGAAGAATACCTTAAGGCTCAACTAAAATAGTCAAAAGTAATCGGAAGCTACTGTCAAAATTCAACGTTAAGTTTCCTTCAGTGCTGTCGATTAGCCAAGTCGTTCATAATAGGTCGCTATTTGGTATGTTTGGTAACTATGTTTGGTAGCTTTTCTGGGACAGATTGGTAAAACCTGTCAAATAATAAATAATTTTAAAAGTGGGGGAAAATCCTCTCAGAGAGCGAAAAATTCTTTAAGTTGCACGAGAAACAATTTTTCAATTCCACTAACAAATGATGATTTATGACAATTCACAAACTGTCAGATGGCTGGTTTTACAGGTTTCACCCAAAGAAAAAGTAGGTCTGTTTGGTAACCTGTTAATCTGTTAATTTACGTAAATTTACATCCAACTGTCAAAAATCAAGAGAAGAGAGAGCCAAATGAGAGTGTCAAAAAATGTACCCTCTTGCGAAATCGTGCTACATCTATTTCATGGATTCATCGAAGGGCATCTATCAAACAGCAATCTGACAATTTGTTAAATGTCAATCACTTCTTGTTAACAAAATAAAAGAAAATTAGTTTTCCGTAAAAATATTCAATAGTTAAAAAAGAAGAAGAGATGATTTTCCCCCACTTCTACTATTTGACAGATGTCCCATTTGTGTTAATAAAAGTTACCAAACACACCTAGTTGGTGCAACAATTCGCAAGTTTCTCAATTGAGGGGACATTTTTGACAGTCTCATTTGGCTCTTTTTTTTGCGAATTGTTATGAAATTTTTGGGTTAACAAACACGAACCTATGAGAACTTGTGAAAATTGATGAACATTTTTACAAATTTGCAAGTTACCAAAATAGACCTAATAAGAGTGAACGGAAGCGATTTACACAGCTGTTAAATTCAAATGTCAAATTTTCCTACGAAAGAGCGAATGGGTTCGGTCTTTCGTAAGTGAGCAAAAGTGTGAACTAAAACTTAACGAATCGGAGCGAAAAGCTACTAAGGTCATACAATACAAGTTTCTTGTGCTCCCACAGTTAGGTGCGTCTACGTATGTACCCATTCTACTATTATAGCATACCTAATTTGTCTGAATTTGGTTCCAAATTAGAAATCTGATGTTAAATTTTCCATGCCAAATGCCATGCTTGTCAGACATTCGAAGGAGGTGGCACCGTGAAAAATATTTTAAGTGTTTGCTGGGATTGAACCCGGACAGCACTTACCAGTACAACACTGTGCTAAAAAGCACCCTGTATGTCTATGCATTATGTACATACATATATACCTTACAAACATTCTTTTTTATGGAGATTATCATATGTATATATTATTTCTATAGTATAGGTACCATTTGCGGCTCTCACACTTAACCAACCTTAGCAAATGAGGTGTCAAAAGAAAGAGAATTTCCTGGAGCACTGTCGAATTGCACTTTCACTTTATAAATTTTAACAAATTAAAAAAGAAGGAAGTTTGAATTTTGGGGGTTGGATTTTTTCTTGCGAGAGTTCTCGTACGGGCACCTAGTATCAATTGTTTTGCAAGTGAATGTTGTCTAGGTAAGGCACAGAAAAACAAATAAAAAACTAAATATCCTTAAAGGTGTATCTCTAGATTCACATCTCCTTTCATTAAGCATTCAAATATCATTTAATTGCAGGTTTTACTTGCTGTTGTTCCTTTTGTAGTCAAAGAATAAAGACACAAATCTCAACTCATTCCAACCCTAAGGTGGTGGTAATTGGTGACGCTCCTTGCATTGAGCGTGAAGTTTCACCTTTCTTGTGTCGCTGATCACCATCATCCTCCTCATAATTGTTTTTTTTTGTTGATGTATTTTTGTTTTCTGAAACATGGCATGGTATGGTTTCTTTGTCAATTATTTTCTTTCTTTTGTATTGGAAGGATGTGACAGAATGTCTCATAGATTTTATCAAAAAAACAAACGAAAAAAGGTTAACACACACGCACTTTCATTTCATATGAATGCGCCTTCAGATAAATATTCAATTAGACGCCATGTCTTACGGGCATGTATGTACTCCCAGACAACGAGTCCTACGCTACCCTCTGCGAATACGAAACTAGATCTGAAACACATTACAAGATTCTATTTATGGTTGGGTAAAACGTTAACGCGTACGTTTACGTAAACGAAATGAAAAGGTTTTCTCTAGTAGCATACCCCTACTCAATACATCGCTCATTAATAAGCCTTTTTCGACTTGTGTAATTTGTCTCCGAAGTGTCACCCAATATATTGCCTTGCCGTCCACCTCGAGGTTGACCTATAAACTTTTCCAAGAAACATATCCGAAATTAGAGACCGAAAAAAAAGAAAGGTGAAACGATTTGTCTTAAACAGGTGAACCAAACGACCGACCGACCCCCATGAATATGCAAATTCGCTGTCAAAACAGCGAAACCCTAGGTGTCCAGCTGCGATCGGACTTTAAGTGAAAATTTGTCACCTTCTGTTGGGAATTGGGGGAGCAGCTATTTCTATATATGTTGTTGTTGCGGTTTTATTTTTGTTCTCCACTTCTAATTAATGGCATGTGGAGTATTGGAAGAAAAAATACATGGTCTCGTGAGAATTGAATTAGCACATATTTTTGTGGACGTACGGTGAGATTCTGCGGTTTATTCAGATTTATCTGCACCAAGAGTTGGTATTTATATAAATTTTGTTAAATTCCTTCGGTAGCCACAACCTTAGTCTGATTTACTTCATTTAACCCCCTGTGAGTTTTGGGACCAGCTATGGATGTCTGCTGTTTGACGAAATGATAAGATATTAATATTTTGAATAAATAAACGCATATCGATGTACAGTGAAACCTCCCTTAGACGGACAGTGACAGCATTTGTGTCCGCCTAAGGGAGTTGTCCGTTAAAGGGATAAAAACAATTTTTTTAAATTAATTATATTTATTTATCAAAACATAAAAAAAACACCTCCACCTGATGAGAAGGAAGAATAATCCCCTATCACCTCCCCTACAAGTAGTAGATAGTCGTACAACACATATTTACCACCACGCGCCGCCTAGAGTCAGAATGTATCGTACTGTACTAAATGTGTGCTTATTTCTGTTGTATTTTGTCTTTGGGTCTTTTAAATTCGAATCAAAATAAAAACAAAAAAAACTCGGTGTAAAGCTACGGAGGATTATTTTCCTTTTTGTCCGTCTAATAGAATAAAACTAAATAATAGATCTAAATAAATATAATAAATAAATAAAATTAAGAAACAGATATGTATGTGTGTCCGCGTCTGATCAAGGGAGTGTCCGGTTAAGAGAACATAAAATATACGCAATTTCAAACATAAAAGATTGGTTAGGAAAATGGTGGCAAGCTAAAACAAGCAACCTCAAAGAAATGACCAAAGTACAGGGAATAGCCACTGAAACAACCAGCGCTATGAGAACAACACGCAAGAATGCTGCCTCTGGATATCTACATGCATGAGACCGCAGCAAAGAGCACTCTCAGGTTAAGCCATTCAAAGCACTGGAGATCTAATGCATATGGACAGACTTGGCAATTACCTTAATTGTGACATCAATTCGGACTATACTGTCCCATACTTGGACAAAAAAAAAACCCTTCTCGTGTGCTTTTCCAAGCAGAGTGAAGTGGGAGAAAAATGAGGTACCCCGGGACGATAGGTCTATCTACACCGACGACGGGTCAAAGATGGACATAGGTATAAGAGCGGGTTTCTTCTCAGATGATTTAGCCAGAAAGGGCTCAGCCTTAGATAAAGAACAAGCAGATGGGATGGTTTAAACCTCCACTCTGCTACCTTCGGGCCAAAATTGAGCAAAGATCAGCAAATAACAGATGGAGATCACTAACCACCTGTGAGGAAGCAAGAAGATTGTGGCCAGAATACGACAAAACATGAACAAGGAAGCTCCTACAAAAAGACAGAAAGTCGTTGTCAATGCTCATAGGAGTGCTAACTGGGCACAATACTCTAAGATACCACATGAAGAAATTACGACTGAATTATGATGAATGATGATATTTGCAGGGGATGTGGTGACGAAGATACACATGAGGATACAACCTATTTCCTCTGTCACTGCCATAACCTCTGTCAACTGAGAAATAGAACCCTGGGTAAATTTCTCTTCGATCACATCGACGAGTTAGTAGGTGGATCACCCCTGACCTGCTTTAATATGCTAGGGCGTCGGGTTGGTTGAAACCTAGACGGTGCACTATGGGTATCACAATGGGTCCACATGGACCTAAGTGTGATGAGGATTCTCATCAGCCGGCAAACCCAACCTTACCTAGGAAAATGTTTCTGTTTAAAGTTATGCCATCGGTCCGTCTAAGGGATCTGTCCGTAATGGGAGATTTCACTGTATCTATATAAGGACATGCTGACACTTCAAAATACTTCAAATATTTTATTTTAATATTAAAACTAAGATTGTAGCCAAACCGCTGTTTTGTGAGGTTGAATTCAAGGTGGTTTTTATATGTTTGAGTTATCTTTCCAATCGAAATTACCCACTCGTAAGTAACTGTTTCATACAAAATTGACATGCCTAAGATTTATGACAAATCGACAGTTTGCTAAATTTTGCAAACATTTTCAACTCAATAGCAAACACCTCATCTATCACAAGTTCATTGTAGGCGCCATTTTATCTGTTTCTGTTTGCACCCATTCAGAGACAATATTAATATGGAGTCATCACTCCATAGTCAACACTCAAAAGCTGTCAAAGCGATAAGTCAAAATACTTCCCCCTTACTACTCATTAATTACAAACACCATTCCGATGATTAGGAATTTTTTTCGCTCTTTTTTTTTTTAATTAAATACACGTTTGGATAACTAATTGCCGAAACTGAAGAAGGGAGTTCCCCTTTTTTTCCAACATTAAGACACAAATTACTCAACAAATAAATAAAACTACAAAAACGAAAATGAAGAAAAAACATTAAAATGTGAGTTCAGCCTCAAGCCGCGGGGCGGCCGGCGTGCGCTGCGGCAAACCAAAGTATTGCAAGCGTTTTCTTAATTTAGATAAAAGAAAATTAAAGAAGCGCAGTAAAAGTATATAAAATAAAATTTATCTTCAGATTCGACATTCTGCAATCAGCCACAGATGCATCAGATCAACAAAAAAAAAAAAAAGCAGGGTACTTTTAGTATCCGTATCTGCAGTGTACCATCTGTGCTTTTATTTTTCTTGATTGTCTTTTTGAGATTTTTTGAATTTGAATTTTTTTTTTTGTTGTTTTAAATTCAAACCGCACACTCTCTTCATTTGCATTGATTACTCAATCAGCGACGAGTTCTTTTGCGCGATTTTCTTTCAGATCTTTCATCGGAATCGGAATCGCATCTCATCGCATCGACGACGACGATCGGATTTGAATCTTAATCTTAATGATGATGGTTTGCGATCTTTCTGGCGTTGGTATATTTTCAAACCGATAATAAGTCAGCTTAAATGTTTCATTTGTTTCGATAGATTTTTATGGCTTTTTTTCTGGTTAAATGGACTCCACTCCGAGTGAGTCATAGTTTCGATGATCACAGAGTTCGTACCACAACGATCGATCTGTTCGTTTGTTTGTTTGTTTTGAGAGATAAACTTAAAGAACACAAAACATCTGTTTTATGTAACCGCACACTAACACAGACATCGTATACAGCTGAATGCACACAATAAAAATAATTGAAAATCGCTGAGCTTCTTGATTGAGGAGCGTTTATCTCTTGGCGTGAATAAAAACAAAAAACAAAAAAAATCGTATCTGCATTCATGAAGATTGTAAAAGATACGCGAATGCGATCTGGCGGACAGACAGCGTACACGAGTGCAGCAACCAGTTTTGGAGCGTCCGGTTTAGATGAGATGAGATGGCATCGTTTATTTTTATTGAGTACAATAACCAGCGTAAAGTGTGTGCGGTGTTTTTGATATTTTCGCCTCTTTTTTTTTTAGACTTGAGATTTTATTTAAATTGACATTAATAAATATACGACATCGAGGATGATGCTTCGGCTTTGCTTGCAATAAAAGTGCCAAGGTATTTATAGAAATCAAGTTGGTGATTTAATTGCGATTGCGATTGCAGCTGCAAATACTAGGCGATCAATTCGAGAAATACTCGTACGATGTTCATAAAAATGTTGTCTGCTTTTATTTTTGCACAGAGTTCTTATTTTATTTTTGATGAACGTACATATCTTAGTGGGAACATGAGTTTTGTGGAGAATATTATATTTCGACTGAAATAAATGTCAAAGGCTGCGAGTCGATACAAAAATATGAACTGCATTTGTTGCATAGTTCGTCATTCGTGCTGACAAGAAGTAACGAAAAAAAGTCACCTGGCTAGCGAACGATAATGGGGTCCAAAGCCCAAAGTCATAGTGGACCTGGACACATTTATAAGAGCGAAGACGATAATATGCCGAGATTTTGACAGTTCTTTTTCCACAAATAGTAAGTTGCTACTTCTCAGCTGTCATTCGCTTGGCTTAACTCAATACAATCAATTTGTGAGGTTAAATTCGCGTGAATGTTTGCGTCGCTGGAATGTGGAATAGAGTTTTAACAGTTTTTACCCGACTACGCAGAGGAAGGGTTATGATTTTAACAGGCTGGGTTTGTTTGTTTGTTTGTATGTATGTAAGGATGTCACCTCGTACAGCCTAAACTATGGTACCGATTTCAATAAATAAGGTGTCGTTCGATTTGTGTTTACCCGGAGTGTCCTAGACCACAGCTATACTCTGAAAATCATTGTTTCGTACTTTTTAGTTGGTTTTTCCCGTTGTGGGGTTTTAGTTTTTTAAATTTAATTTTTTATTTGTGTCACAGTTGTCACATTTGTCACATTTATAAACATAATTGTTTGCTTATTCGGCTATATATTTATATAAGTTATGTTGCTTCCGTTGGTGTAGTTGTAGTCGATGGCAAAACCACAAAGCTTATTGTATTGGAAGATGGGTGATTTGATAACGCAAATCTAATTTATGTTATGAAACTGAGTGAAGATCTATGGAAAAATACAGAGTTCCGCTCACACCTAGCCCAGGTAAGGATTCCATAGGTCACAGCACCTCATCCAGACCAACGTCCCTAAGAAATCGCAGTAGGAGATTGTGTGCTATGAGTTGTAGATTCTCTGCTGTAATTTTGTATTTACTCAAGCACTTGAATCTTTGCTGGGTTAAAGCACTACATTCCACCAGTACGTGTTCTGGAGTTTCACTGGACTCATTGCAAAATCCGTATGAGTCTTCATCTGATAGACCTAGCTTCCTGAGATGTCCCCTGAGTTAACAATGTAAGAAACGCATTCAGGATGCGGAGTTTATTCCACAATGGGTGTGACAGTCCCTTTCCTGGCCAGTTTGTCCGCCTCTTCATTACCTTCTATCCCCAGGTGCCCTGATGTTTCGTTCGCCCAGTCTATTTAGTTTATCTAGATTCTAGACATTCCCAAGCAATTCTAGATTTGATGATCTTAACTCCGATTGCCTTGATAGCTGCTTGGCTGTTTGACACTATTGCTATGTCGCGTCTGCTGTGGCGTTTACCAAAATTGAGTTGGGCACATCTGTTAATAGCATATGTTAGATTTCGGCTTGAAAGAGGCTGGTGTAGCTACCCATGGGTACGAATAGTTTAGTTCTAGGCCCAAACACTCCTCCCACCGTTCCTTTTGCAGTTCTTGAACCATCCGAGCACCATTGAATGTTATGAGGACTCAGCTAGTAGATTCAAGATATGTTGCTCCAGTATTTCTTGTTACTGAGTTTAATGTCGAAGTTTTTTGACGATGCCTGATGCTAACTTCCCTAGGGATGTTACGTTGTTACGTTTTATAGACGCATGTTCTGTCACTTTAATTATTTTGTTATTTTGCCACTGGAATGATAATACATTTTTCTGTCACTGATGAACGGAAGAATTATTTAGATTTTGCATCAGCGAATAAGTTATTTTAGATCGTATAAAGTTTTTCTAGTGTAGAGGGCAAATTATTACGGTTACGTATACTTAAAAACGGGTCACTCTTGGTGATACTTTCTTTTCTGCCTCATTTATACCAGTGTTTTCGGAAACGTCAAAATGATCGTCAATAGAAGTACTGACTGCAAACGCCATTAGACTCGGAAAAAGTCTTCGCAAACGCAGTTTGATGTTTGCAGACGAAATGTAAAATGGCTGCTTCGCAAAAATTCGTGAAACATTTTTTAATTAAGAATCTAATTCATAGTTCCTTCGGGTAATACAATTGGAAACAAATATTTGCAAACAAAAGAAAATCGATCATGAATAAGATACTGAGTCTGAAAATGTTTAAAAAATTTAATCATGCAAAAATTCCAAAAGTGAAGAATTATGTATTTAAAAATATAATCAGTAAATTTTCTGATGAAACATTCATAAATCATTTTAAACAATGCAAAAATTAAATATCTAATTCCTTTTTTCTTTGGTTATGATGCGCAGATAACGTTTGCAAGCAAATGACATATAAGCAATCTACATTACCGATCACCATGCTAATGCAGTTTGACTCTGCAGATGTTTTCGAACAAATTACTTTTGCTTTCGAATACGTTGCAAAAGCAATTTTGATGTAGATGACGTTTCCGAAAACGCTCTATGTCACAGACGGTTTTCTCAGTAACTACACAACAACTTAAGCTGAATTACAGAACTTACTGCCTGCACCTTCTCCAAGCGAACTCCAATATTTGTTTCTATAAATGTTTGGACTTGTACGCAACCGAGTGGGGTGTCAAAGTCAAGTCGTATAGATTTGGGCGTCTGAGCCAAAATGTGTCCTTCGATCCAGTCTAGAACATTTGACTAAAATGTGATCCAGTTAAGAACAAAAGTGGTGGGTCTTGTAAACCTATGATGTAATAAAAATGGTTCTATGCCAATCTCTTCCGCATGCAAGAATTTTAATCAATGCCTCGCATGAAACAAGCGAGGATAACTTCAAAAGTAAATTTGTTCGCTTTGATCGATTCTGCGCTGTTGACTTTATATCGTTCCGTGTAAGGAGTTGCCTCCTCATTTTATTGTTCCTTTCGATAGCCCACTCCATTGGATGTGACTGCTTCAAAGAAGTACTTTTCCATAGAAGTTGATTTTTGGCAATTTCTCGTAAAACAGTGAAAAATTTCATCTGGCGAATAGTCAAAAATCACACACACACACTACGAGTACCTACTTCCTATTTTCGTTCTGTCAACAGACCCCACTCATGGCACTATCGTTCGAATCGAATACGAGTATCTCAATCACCGCTATAGTGACGACATATTCCGAACGAGCATATAAAGCTTAAATGAAATTTAATTAAAAACATAAAAAAAATAGATTGAAAGCATTTGCAATCCTGATGCTTTCCCAATTTTTTGTTTAAGTGTTTTTTTTTTTGTTGTATTTACTGGTCATGGAGAGTTTTTCTGACTGCCGCCACCGTCACCACCAAACCAAACCCATTGCTCGACACTTTTTCTGTGCCATTCTCGTTGTGGTCCATCTTCGAAACAATAAAAATGCATTAGTAGCTCAGAAATCAGAGGAGCGAACACACACACAGGAGTACAGGACAAGAACAGCTAAAGCACAGCAATCCCGGCGAGCAACCATCCGCAACACCACATCATCCGACCTCATGTCCATTTTAATTATTCAATTCTAAGAGCATGAAATTCGTTTCGAAATTTATTCCCCCAACGGCTCCTCTGGCCCTCTGGACTTCTATCCCGTGTCCCGCCGCCATGGTCGATTTCTTTATTTCGTTCGTTATTTATTTTTTTTTGTTTCCTCCAAACACACAGGACTAACAATAGCGAGAACGAGAGCACTAAGTGTTCCCTCATTGCCACCACCATGCTGCCAATAACAAACAGGGCTAGGACCGACCATGAGATGGAGATGGCGTTGGCGATGGCGATGGAGATGGAATGCAAAAAGGAAATAAAATTCCCTGTTCGTGGTGGAGTACGAGTATGTGTGTGTTGAACTATACAATGTTAAGAAAGGTGGTTTTATTAAAAATGTAGTGCTCCGTATGGAGGACGACAGGTACGTGTTCACAGTTTATGACAAAAAAAAAAAAGGAGTACCTACCTAACCTATACTCCAGAGGAGCATGAGAATGGGAATACGTGTTTTGGTACAGCAGCGTGGGGAGCGTAATCCTACATCTTGGCTGACAAAAATGTCGAAGAACCAGTATTTGTGCATTTTATTCGCCGCGTCGCACCAGGATTAATATCTTTTGCTCCTTTTCATCTTCTTTTTCGTTTATTTTATTTTTTTTTGTTATTTTCTTATCGTATTCGTATGGGCTATGGGATGCCTTTATTTCCATTTTATATTCTCGACTTTGACTTGTTTTTTTGTTGTTTTACTTTTCTTTTACGGCTCATCCCTCGAGCGTAACTACATGTTCCCACGCTTAAGCTAACCACACACACACACACACTGGTATACAACCCACTGGCTTTTTTGTGATCCTCTTGGTGGCCTTTTTGGCATTCCTTTAGCACCATTCAGAGAGAGGCCCGAGTAGGTATATCCCTAAAAAAAAAGAGATGTGAACTCCAGTTCTGGGTTGGATACCAAATCTTCCTTTTCTTGGGGGGAAAACTTCAACA
The DNA here is from genome assembly GCA_949775065.1 of Brachyopa scutellaris. Classification (NCBI taxonomy): domain Eukaryota; kingdom Metazoa; phylum Arthropoda; class Insecta; order Diptera; family Syrphidae; genus Brachyopa; species Brachyopa scutellaris. The sequence goes on from OX459113.1 coordinate 119,245,540, forward strand.
CTCGTTGCCAGCGGGAAAGGATTTCCTTCTCTCTAAATGAATTGTGGTGCCGAAGGGAAGGTTCTTGCGCCAATAAATTTTTCAAACTGCAAAGTGAAGAGGTTTATTATGTGCATACTGGGTACTGTTCGAAGATTGGGGATTAATTTCACCGACAACGACGGCATTAGGTGTTAGGAGTTTTATTTCGATTCAATTTGAAATAATGACACAGAGAACCGAAATTTATGCGCAAATGAGTGTGTGTGTCTGGCTGGCAGCACAAATCCACAAAGTCCATCCTTGAGAAATGGTCATGATGAGGCTAATTTAACAGAACCTTCTGGGGATACCAACTACCAACTGAATGATGAGGTTCGTATTATGGCATAGTAATGCTGATGACGAAGGAAGTACGAGAAGTTCATTGAAAATTGTAGGGACTAGCGATTTTTTGACATAAGTACACTTGAAGAAAATCCAAATCTGTCCACGACACAAGAGCCACAAAGTAAAGAAAAGAATTCAACTAGGACAGAGGCAAGTTAAACATGAAAATCTCTTGCGAAAGTTCACATCTTAAGATGTTGCAAGGGAAACGAGATATGCAACGGATAAAACTGTTCAGATGTACTTACAGTTTTTTTTCTTCTTCTAAATAATGGCAAAGAAAAGACCAATGAAACTCGTAAGGATATTCTTTACAAAAAAATAAAAAAATGCAACGAGCTATCCCCTCAGGTGGAATGGTATTATATTTTCTTATATTTTTATACTTATTCAAGAGTAGCCAATCCCGCCGCAGTGAAGAGAGTCTTATATCAAAATTCAAGTAGTAACGAATAATATTTTATGATATTTTATTTTGTTTACTCTCAGAGATAAATTTTGTCTTTCTTTTTGTGATATAACAAAACCATATCGCTTCCTTCTAGATAAGTCGAGGTAGAAGCGAAGGCTTTACAGTGGTGGAACACAGTATTCAAGAGTTCATAATAGGTCTGTTCCCGTACCTGTCCAAATAATTGTTCGAAACACATAAGGAACGATCTTTCAAAAGTCCGTTCAATTACTTGCATACGCCGACGATATTGACATCATTGGTAGAACACAGCGAGCTGTCACCGGTGCGTTCGCGAGTATAGAAATGGATGCGGCTTAAATGGGTTTAGCGGTAAACGAGGGCAAAATAAAGTGTATGCTGTCAACAAAAAGGGACACTTAACATCGACGAATTGGAGAGACTGTCACAATAGACAGCTAAAACTTTGAGGTAGGTAGTACAGGAATTTGTCTACCTCGGTTTTGCAATAACATCAAAAAATACATCTCGTCGGAGATCAAACGAAGGATTATCCTTGCCAATCGCTGTTTCTTTGGGCTTAGAAGGCAATTGAGTAGTAAAGCCCTTTCCAGATCGACTAACGAAACCCTTATCATCCCAGATGAAGATATCCTTGGTCACTTCGAGAGAAAAATCCTGGGTAAGATATTCAGTCCCGTTTGCGTTGACGGGTTTTGGATGAGAAGATTTAACCACGAACTCTACGAGCTTGTACAGCGACATCGACCTGGTCAAAAAACTGCGCATTGGGCATTTAAGATGGCTAGGACATGTAGAGCGAACGGACATCAACGCTCCGGCCCACAGAGTTTTCGACTCCAACCCGGATGGTCAGCGTAGCAGAGGACGACCTCGCCTAAGGTGCGGCGCACAAGTGGAAAAGGACCTCAACGAACTTGGAGTGCGCAACTGGAGGCAGTTAGCTAATGACCGGGCTAACTGGAAGTTGTTATTGGTTGATGCTTTGGTCATACCGGACTGTAGCGCCACCTAAGTGAGTTAGTAAGTAGGTTAAGTCACAAGAACTAAAAAATTCAATAAATGGAAAGCCCAAAAGTGTTAAATTACACTAGAAATACCAGCAGTATTGAATTTCTATGTTCCAATCATTTTTCTTATAATAATCATCAAATCTCTATTCAACAAGTTTTTCAATTTGCATTTAAATTTTGTTGAAAATATTTTGACTTCTCTCTAATGAATGACTTTTTAAAAGCAGCAAAACGACGTTTTGCTTAAATGTCAGTGGGGTGCCAATATTAACACTATTTTTCATAAATAATTTAAAAATAATGGTTATCGAGTTCCATTAATTAAATTAAATCTTATAACAAATTTATTTCATTAATATTTATTTCTAAAGAAATCAGAAAACCAATTCGAATCAATAAATTATTTAAAGTGACTTTTATCGTTAACTTTCTTTTGTCTATCAGAGAAGTGGGCGTAAAGCAACTGCGTTTTTATCTATTTAAATTATAAAACATGAAAACCATTCGAAAAAAGTGTGAATATTTGTTTGTATGCGCGTACATACTCCTACTATTATTATTATTCATATTTTTTAAGATCAATGAACTGCTCTGTGTTTCTGTTACAAAAAATGGTCGTAAAAATAAATTGATTCGATCGAGTAATCTATTCAAAGCCAAAGTGAATAAATATAAAAACGTTAATTCACATATTGGCATTTAATTTTACTATACTATATAATGTATGTATGTGTAGATAAAGTTAACAATAAATTTGTTGTCGATGACATAAAACAAATTAATTTAGAGGAGCCCCCACAGTCAATTTATGCCGGTAAAAGGAATACATATAAAAACAGTTAAATATATTGTTTAATTTTAATTTCACCAACGCATTTAATTTGCTCAAAGTGGGAAGTCACCCGAGTTTACATTTGTATAACTTGTTTTATTATTAGATAAGCTGAATGATTAATCTCCCACTTGTTGGGTCCAGGGCACTAACTCTTGTTTTTTTTTTTATCAAAACATTAAATTCTGTCTTTCAGGTTTTATTCTTCGTCTTTATCTTGTCCAATTCATTTACAGTTTTAGCGTTTTCACTCAATCATCTATTCTAAACAAACTCTGGTGAGCCACACTAAATATAATTGATAAAAAGCATGGGTGCAACCAAGCAATAATGAGATACCCCACATTTTTAACGAACCTGCCAAATCTTCGTTTAGTTCTCCCCTACTAAGATATAGGATTCAACTGGAATTATTCTGGATATGAAACTAAACTGGAACTTGAAGACACTAGAAAGAATTAGGAAAGCTTTTAATGCAATCATTATTTGCAAAAGAGTGGCTGGTAAAACATGGGGCCTCAAACTGGCAATGATGCATTGGCTATACGTCATGATAGTCAGACCTATACTCACGTATGGGGCATTAGTGTGATGGAAGGCTGCTAACAAGAAAATGACACTGGTAAGATTAGCGGCGGTGCACAGCTGCTCTTCGCAGAGTACCCACGGCGGCACTGGACATGTTCCTATACCTGTTGTGTCTCGATCTGCATTTGAGGCAACTGGCGAGTAATAGTGCGATAAGACTCACCAACCTAGGTCTGTAGGGACACTGTACTATTCTTACAGAAATCCAAATGGATAATCCAATTAGAACTCTACACGCTTGATTTTAACACACCGTACAGAGTGGAGTGCGTGAGGAGTGGACGAACAACACAGGAACTCGGCATATACACACTGCAGTCTTCACGGACGGCTCTAACACTCCAAGCGGCCCGGGGCCTGGTATCTACTGCGTGGAACCAGATCTAAAGGTGTCCTGCAGCGTTTTTCAGGCAGAAGTACTAGACGTACTTAGAGCTGCAGAGTAAGGTAAGGATATTGATATTTACATCGACAGCCAGGTTTCGCTTAAGGCGCTAGAATCATGCACTAGTCAGGAGCTGCCGCACAATGCTCAGGGCATTATGCACGCAGGGGATAGAAGGCAACGAGTTTGCCGATGAGTTGGTAAGGAAAGGTGGGGCGCTGCCACTACCCGAGACGGTGGAAGTAGCTTTACCGCTAGGCAGCATTAAATCTAAGGTAAGACATACACTAACGAGAAGGCTGACCATAGGTGGTCTAATATAGGGTTATCAAAGCACTTTGGCCGGCGCTGGACCGTAAACGGACTAATGAAATCCTCAGACTTAGCAGGGCACAAATGAGAATGAGAATAGCAGCTCATAGGTTGAAGCACGCAGTCGCTGGAACATTTTAAGCTCCTACTTTTTTAGTAACCAAATCAACCATAGACTTGTTCTAAAATTTAGCAGGGTAATAAAATGCTTTGAGGAATTGCGGCGGTTTAGGTGTCATCCTTGGATGGATTCTTAGGGGATCGCGATGGACCCACTCTGGTGCCTAGTGTTTTGGGATGGATCAGCCGCCCTAACCTAACCTAACTGGAAACTAAAAGGAGTAATCAACAACGCAAAATGTATTTGTGAAAGGCAGTGAAACTGTCTTGAGACCGAGAACCACGTTTTCGTAGTAAATGAGACGTGATTAAGTTCATAGGAGCAGCTATAGTCACACTATTCTATATCTTAAGTGCCAATGACTTCTTGTGTTGCTATCAAGCTTTGCTTTTCGTTTGCAAAGTAATTATTCATTCCGAAACTAAGGCTACAGTTTATCACAAGAATCTCCAGTTACTGTTGTCAAACAGCTTAAGCCGTGTTGGCGCCGAGCCGACTTGTTTTAATCGGTTCACCGTCTAGTATCTAACTACAATACAAATACATATGTATATGCATACCCATACGTATGTATGTATGTATATAGAATTTTGATATAAAATAAAAAACACCTTTTGTTGTTAGTCTTCAAATTATAATAAAAGCTAAACAAAGACAAATTCCCCTTCTAACGTTATATTATGCATCCGAATTTAAATGAACCTGTTTAACAGTAGTCAAATTTACATCTCTAATCTCTGCTTAATCTCCACTTAAACGCGACGAAGACGGAGAAGACACTTGAGTCGTTTCTAACACGAACAATGACAATACGTAGGCGGCGACTGACGCCTCACGAGCTGTTCGCCTTAACTCAAGGGCGACATTTTGGCAAATGTCATGCATTCATCCGATCCGACCGAAAGATTCTTATCTTCAAACCCATAAATATTAATAGACTTTGACTTCTTCGACATTTTTTTTTAATAAAAAAGAAAACAAAACGGAAAAAGAAAAGAAACACAAGACGGCTTCTCAAGCACCTTTCAACCAGCTGCTGCTATCGGTTAGATCTTGGAAATTAATTCAATTTATCAATGCTACCCCAGCATCCCCGTAATTATCACATTGATATAGCTTAAGCTGTAATTACCATATTTCACATTTTCCACATTTCAATTCATCGAATTGTCTCGCGCGTCTTGGTGAACGCAACTCATGTGCTTGTTGTCAGATTCAGGTAGGTTAGGTAGGTTAGGTACCTTCCTGCTTCGATGTCTTTATTTTCCAATTAACACAATTAACAATCAACAAAAAAAACCAGTCATCGAACAGCGCTTACACTTTCGATGGTGCTGACCCCCTGTGTGTTGCACCTGCATTTCCCATCACTCTGACATCTGACTCATGAATAAAGATGGTGGTTTTGCCTAAAGTTGCGCCGCGAATGCCATTAGATTTAACCAAAACACAAAAACAAAACAAAAAAAACGACCGGACATCTTTATTAAACAAAAATATTGCTGCGTAACAACAGAAATCCCCTTATAATCTTTTTCTTTTCATCATTTTTTAAATCGTTAACTGAATTCATCGCGCGCCCACCCAGAGCCAGTGCCCACAATAAATATCGGTTCTTTACTGCTTGGCGGTTCGTTTGGAATTCAAAATGAACAACAAAATTAGAAATACCAGAAATCATTTAATAATTTGGTAACACCGCAAAATAATCATTAATAATTAGTAATTTATGACATTTGTGAGCTGTCATTATATTTTTTCCTTCATTTTTGTGTTGAACGCACCCCACGATGCCCAAAACGTCTAATTGGGAGGATTTTCACTCAAGTGGAAGTTTTCTTAAAAAGGCAAATCAACTTGTTTTTTTATGCAGGCAATAGGCCATACATTATTTCATTAATAATAATCAAATTAACAAGAATACTTTGTTGCTTTGGTTTATCGTTGTTTATTGCTTAACGAACGTAGGCCGTTGCGAGTGTGCTCATGAAAAAAGGTTAAAGGTTTTGACCAGATATTTCTATTTTTAATTATCAACGGAAATCGGAGACGAAAACACATCATCATCTTGATTGATAGATCATTGAGGTTTTGGGACTTACTAATTAAGACACTAAAAGTCTTTAATCAGAAAGTAGGGAACTTGTCAAAGTTATGGCTTAGAAACAGATCTCGATTTGATTATTTTTGATGACCAGAAAGGAGAAAAATCCCCAAATATAAGAACGCATAATATGGAGTATTTCAAAACTAAGCACACAGCGTATGGCTGCCATGTTAAGGAGAAACAAGTAATAGGTCTGTTTGGTGACTGGTAATTTTACGTAAAATTACTAGGTCTGTTCGCGTACCCTCCCAAAACAACGAAAATCCACGAAAAATAATGAAAAACAACGAAAACCCGTTCGCGTACGCAAAAATTTCGTACTTTCTCGTAGAAGAGAGTGCTCACCAGAAAGTAAGAAATTTCCCCATGCTACGAATTTTAGTCCAAGAAATTTCTTTGGGGTGTATTATGAAAACTGTCAAATCTGTCAAAACACATACATTCTTATTTTTTGGTGCTTAATGCGTTCGATTACTTTTTCGTGATTTTTCTGTATTTGAGAGAATTTTACCCCCACTCTTCGAGATTTGACAGAAAACCCATATTTAGTGCAATAAGTACGCGAAAACTTATAACTGCAAAAAATCAAGAGAAGAGAGAGCCAAATGAGGTCTCAAAAAATTCAATGAGAGTGTCAATAAATTTCCCCTCTAGCGAAATCGTGCTACATCTTTTCCATGTAGTAAGCGAGGGACATCTGTCAAACAGCCATCTGACAAAGACAATTTATGAAATGTCAATCACTATTTACTAGCGAAAAAAATGAATAATATGAGTTTTTCGTGAAAATATTTAATAGTCAAAAAAGAAGAAGAAGATTCCCCCCCCCCCACTTTACAAACTATTTACTTTTTGACAGATGTCCCATTTTGATCACAAAAAAGGTCTGTTTGGTGTGCGGTAATTTTTCGTAAAATTACTGAATCTATCAAAAATCAAGAGAGGAGAGAGCCAAATGAGGTGTCAAAAAATTCAATGAGAGTGACGAGTGTCAACAAATTTCCCATCTAGCGAAATCGTGCTAGGTACATCTTTTCCATGTAGTAAGCGAGGGACACACAAACAGCCATCTGACAATTTGTGAAATGTCAATCACTATTTGTTAGCGAAACAAAAGAGTAATATTAGTTTTTCGTGAAAATATTTAATAGTCAAAAAAGAAGAAGAAGATTTCCCCCCACTTTTCAAACTATTTACTATTTGACAGATGTCCCATTTTGATCAGAAAAAATGTCTGTTTGGTGTGCAGTAATAGGTCTGTTTGGTGTGCAGTAAATTTACGTAAATTTACTGAACCTGTCAAAAATCAAGAGAATAGAGAGCCAAATGAGAGTGTCAAAAAATGTCTCCTTCTACGAAATCGTGCTATTCCTCATTCATGAGGATTTTCCCCCACTTTTCAAATTATTTACTATTTGACAGATGTCCCATTTGGATCACGAAAAGCACACCAAACAGACCTAATTTTACGTAAAATTACTAAATCTGTCAAAAATCAAGGGAATAGAAAGCCAAACGAGGTGTCAAAAAATTTAATGAGAGTGGCAAAAAAATTTCCCCTACTGCGAAATCGTGCTACACTACATCCATGACATCCTGACAATTCGTGAAATGTCAATAATATTTGTTAGAAATATAAAAGAAAATTAGTTTTTCCTGAAAGTATTTAATAGTTAAAAAAAGAAGAAGAGAGGACTTTCCCCCATTTTTGGAGTCATTAACTATTTGACAGATGTCACATTTTGATCACAAAAAGTCACCAAACAGAACTTATGGAATTCACCACAGCAATGTCAAATTCCACGTTAAATTCGATGCGGATTTTTAACTGTCAGTTTTGGAAAAGGGATTTTTTTTAGTGACAAACGCCCAGCTAAGGCAGCGTAAACCTAGAAATCCATTTAACCAAAAAAAAAAAACAACACCAACACTTAATCACAAAGCTGTTAAAATAAAAATAATTATCTGCTAGTCCTTGAACAGCGCATTTTTTCCGCCAACTATCCACATTTTATCTACGTCCCACAGTTTCGCAAACTCGTTCACCACCTCAGCAACTAAATAATTCGCGCGAATCTAACTTTAACAATAAATTGAATGGACTAAATATCGTTTGGAAAAGAAGAAGATAAATGCGAATGAAATGTAAAAAATGGGCGAATGTGTGGTCTCGTTTACAGTTTGCTATACGCTGCTATGACTGTATCAACGGCGCGCGTCTGTGTGGAATTCCGTTTGTTCCATTTTGACATCGGTTTTTGTAATCGATTCTTTATTCATTTCGAATATAGAAAACGTCAAACTCTTGCGCATAGAAAATATAAATATAAGGTCTGTTTGGTAGCTTTTTTTGGGTCAAGTGGGTAAACGCTGTCAAATAATTAATAATTTGAAAAGTAGGGTAAAATCCTCTCAGAGAGTGGAAAATTCGCTAGAAAGTAACCAAACGCGTTGAACCATATTTGTGGGTTAACATTGTAAATTTGTTTTGATTTCCACGTTACAATGAATTTATTTCACTGACAGAAACTGCCAAATGGCTGGTTTGACAGCGTTAGCCCACTTCACCCAAAAAAAAAGTTCGTAAAAATTCGTAGGTCTGTTTTGTAACTTGTAATTTTTCGTAATATTACGTCAAATTTCATAAAATCACATGAATTAGTGTTTGTTAACCAAAAAAAAAAAATCACACAATCATCGCAAACCAGACAGCCAAAGGAAAGTGTCAAAAATTGGCCCTCAATTGAGAGAGTTGCAATTTTAGGCACCAGCCGTTTCTTCTCGGAGCGTGTCAAAGCTGTCAAACCAGCTATCTGACAGTTTGTGAAATGTCATAAATCTTCATTTGTTAGTGAAAATTTGACAGGTTTAACCCAAAGTGTACTTTTGTGCAATTTCTGCACTCTTTGAGAGGATTTTCCTCCACTTTTCGACAAAAAAGATACCAAACAGACCTCACAAGTCTCTCAGTCGAGGGGAAATTTTGGACACTCTCATTTGGCTCTCTTTTTTTCTATGAATTGTTACGAATTTTTTAGAGTTAACAAACAGGAATTTGTCCTATACAAATTATTCACTTTCCGTTCAACATTTTTCAGTACTTTTTCGTCTGACGTTTCCACGTTAGTTTACACAGGTAAGCACTCTAAATTTGCATCACTAAACACATGTTGGAAATGCTGCCAAATACCTGCGTTTATAAAAATTAGTTAAAAATAATGAAGTAAACTTATTTCTTATTGAAACTTTCACAACACTATAATGTCTCTATTAGCCAGTAAGTTATTTTCTCTCTCTTTCTCTCCCTCCTCCTGTCGTGTCGCCTGTCAAAAGTTTTATTTCTTTTTCTAGGAATATTCTCGTCTCAACATATTTAAAAGCAATTTGCTCTCTAAAGCCCTCCACTATAACTACATAGCAAAGTGAACTTTCAAAACAAAACAAAAACAAACAAAAAACTTCATTTCACCTGGGGAACATCTACCATCAGCTGCTGCCGTAACACTTAATGTGCAAAATTATTCCCGTGAAACAGCATCATCTAGATTCCAGATAGAAGAAGACCAGAAAACAGAAAGAAAACATCTACCAACAAACTGGAAACTTCTCCAATTCAGTCAATTGCCTCTGACTGATATGCTAGCGACCTCCATTCACCCTCAAATCTACCCACAGAAACTGTCAAAGTAATCACCACCGGCTCGGCGAGGCGCGGCGCGGCCCACTTTCCATAACTTGGGGATGTGCAGCATTACCATCCCGACAGCAGATCGTTAAATTCCGGGCTATCAAACTCTGGAAACAGGAAAAAAACTGCTGCGCATTCCATTTACACCTAAAAAAAATAAATAAGGAAAATAACACACAATCCGCTGCTCGTTATTGTTTTCCTTCCGTTTAGTTGGTCCTCGGGCAATGGACAGCGGGAGGGGGGTCGGGTCAACTTAACAAAGATTGTGCTTTACTATCGGGAAAGTTCCTGCGAAAGGTATGACGTATACGATACGACCGACGATGGACGGGCCCCAGAATCTAGAAAAACTAAAAGGCGGATGGGCCGTCACCGTCACCATTCCAACACTACGAGCATCATGGGCCGGGGTGCGCATAAAAATTTGAAATTCAAATTTCAACGAATCTAAGAAGTTTATTTTTTTCCTTTTGCTTGTGTTTCCCTTTACGTGCTCTGCTTTTCACTCCAACTTTTTTTTTTTGTATTTGAAAGAAACTTTTGCGAGTGCATAAATCCTTTTTTAATTTACTTTGGAGTAAAGAAGCAGAAGAAGAAGAAGAGGCACACAAGATACACAGAAGAGGGAGACGGAGATGCAAAGTTTTGTCTTAAAGAGTCTCCGCGCCGGCCGTCGACACAACGAGATAGTTTTGGATGGCGACTTTTTGACAAATCGAAAAGTGTCGGATTTAAGCTGAATGCGTATCCGGGCTTAAAGCGTGAACGTGCCCATGCACAGTCACAACAGATGGATACAAAGAGAAGACGATACGATGATTAGTAGCAGCCAAACCCAAGCCTAAACGATTTGGCAAAACATCACGTCAGCTGGTTGCGCCTTTGTTTGTTCGATTGTTTTAAATTATTTTCTCTGTTTTCTTTGCTTTATTTCGGTGAACAGAGGAAGTGGATTAGGGTTAGACGGGGACAGAACGGCGGAATGGGGGGGAGGATTCTATGATAATACACTATAGAGTTGAATAGAATTTGTAATCAGATTAGGTGCTGGAGATGCAAATATGCGCTTCCTTCTGGTGTTCTCTGGTTTACGTGTTTTTGTGTTTATATGAGTTGGTCTTGTGTAAGTGATGTTTGCGGAAGGCTCAGCGGACAGGGAGGAACGTACATGGTATGACGTGATGAGTGAGTGATTTATATTCTCAACCTAGTTTAGCATGAGAAGGGTTTTATAGGATTACCAGAGCACATGGTGGAGATACAGTTACATGTACAAGGGAATTGGAGGGTCTTCCCTCAGAGAGAGAGAGAGAGAAGTGGGTCACATGATATGCAGCAGTGGATTTGGATGTTTTTCTCACTCAAAGATTTATGTGCTTTATGAAAGTCAAATGACAAACGGTTATGTTTTCGGAACGACACAGCGCGTTTTAGGTAATGGTTGCGTTCAACTCTTATCTGAGGTGTGACAGATTAGAATGAGGTAACTGCACCACGTTGACAAGAGGCTTTTCTTCAGAAGAAAAATCCATTTAATGGAACGGGATGACCTCAAAAAGCATAAATGACACGTGAAGAGATTCAACCTGAGACACTTGGTAAAATCCATAGAATCAAAAGGGCAAGATGAAACGTCTAAAGACACATTCAAAGGCTGCGTAGCTAGGACGGATCCCGATGAAATTGCATTAAAAGTTGTATGTTATGCTGCCAGGACAAGATCCAAGGAACAAGCATGACTTCGCAACTTTAACATTTCTGATGATTCATGAGATTGTTCCAGAAACCCCTGTTGCACCAACTTCTGTCTTGATTCAAATTTACGAACAGGCAGAGACGTCAAATTTCAGAGTAGATACCTGTCACTGAGTCGCTGCCAGCATGAATGAGTCTTCGTCGAAATGAAGTGACGGGGACTATCTGAAGTTTTTTTTAATGAGTGATCCTACCCCAAGGCTTATACTGCAACCTAAAAGATCTATTGTATCATAGGATACTCATTAGTCCAAGAGGCAAACTATTTTTCTTATAAAGGCTAGTACTTTTATGTAGGGTACGCCGACTGACCCCAAAGAGCTCGACGGACTCGACCTACTCTAAACAGAGTCGGTTTCGCTAGACATGCCTAACTTGTTCAGGTGGTATCGTAACTGGCAGTGACCGGAGAGAAAGCTTGTTGGATACCTAATATCCTTCTTATTGTAAATATAATAATTCAGAAGCTCCCTGTAAGGGATGTTGGCCTTAATTAACCCAGATTCTCCTACTGTCCCATATGTGGGACACCTATGCTTTTAAATTTTTTGTTATATTAGCAGACCAGATTCAAAAAATGTTTGAAATCTATTTAATTCCTTTGGATATGTTGCCTAGTAACCAACAGAAAAAACCAGCGATAGTTCCCTCATTTTATTTTTATTCACTTTTTTTGAGTGAAGGGAAGTAAACTGATGGGACAGTGTCTTCAAAAAGGTAAGTTTAACACCATTTTTACAAAAATAGTGTATACATAATATTTGAACAATTCAATGTCAGAATTTCAAGTTATTGATTTCCTTCGTAAGATTTATGAAAATCTTTTTGCATTTGGTGTCCCATATATGGGACAGTAGGAGACTAGAGTTCATATCTGTTTTTTTTTGTAGGTGCGTAAATTTTGACGAGATCCTAGCCTTTTTTTGGAAGAAGACGAATTTATACTAATTCAGCACAGGCTACAATAGCCTTGGTAACGCCAAATAATGCATGTGGAGATTTGATGGATGAAGATTCATGGGAAAAAAAATGAAGTGGCTATATTCCACTTACCACGCAGTCAACTACTTGCGGGCGCTGAAGTTGCATATATGATGACGGATTTGATAATGACGACGACATTCCATTATCTGTAGCTGTTACAGAAAAAAAAAATAAATTAAATGCAATTGAAAATCTAACCTGGACCAAAAGAGATTTGCATGTTACTTCAGGTGACGCGATATATAGCAGTGTGCTCAGTAATCAAACGCTAGTAGAGATATTTGATCAATTTTTCGATGACAAATTCTACGAAATGGCAATATCTCTCACCAGTAGTTACGCCATGCAAAAGAACATAAGCTTAAATGTTTCATTACACGAAATGAAACGTTTTTTCGGAATACTGTTGCTTGGACCTTAGAGGATATGATGTGCTGATCAAAACATATCGTTGTATGTACCGAACATCTATAAGGGGGAAAAAGTCCGCTCGTGTCGTATCTTCTCGATGTAACCTTCAACAATTGTTGGCAGTTACAAAAACAAAGTGGCGGTAATATGTATGCGTGTACTTGCCTTTCGACGAAGAATTGCTCTATTGTTATAAGAGTCTAATTGTCATTATAAGAAAAGAAGTCCTTCACGTCCATCTGCATTGGAAAATTTGGACTTAAGATTCGACCACATAGATCGTATACCATTACGTGGTAGAGTAAGGGAACCGAACTCGCTGTAGAGTATGCCATCTGAAATCACCAACTCGATGCGAAAAATGCGACGTTGGACTTTATGAACGATGATTAAAAATATTTCATATTAAAGAAAATTTAATATTGAAATGTTTTATTTTCTTTGAACTCCTACTGTCCCTTATAGGGGACGCCCCATAATTCGGGACCCAAAGGCCCAATATTTTTTTTTGTATTTTTTAAATGTTATTTAGACCAATATTTGGTACATAAATAAAATTCATCAATTTCTGATAAAAAAAAAGTTTCAGGAGAATCTGGGTTAAGAGCTTGGCTTGAACCCTCTGAACCCTGGGACATTTTTCCAACGAGAGAGACGAAGGTTATGTTAACATTTGTTAATTAAGGCTGAAATTGTTGCCTAGATTATGCCACAGAAGGGTTCCGGGCCTGAGAATTTGGCAGTTGAACCTGAACGGGCCAGCTCATCCGCAATCTCATTTCCTTCAATGCCTCTATGACCAGGCACCCACCAAAGTTTGACTTTATTGTGAGTAGCTAGAGATTGGAGAGCATTGGAGCACCACTGTACCAGTCTTGAGTCCAAAGAGTGGGAGCTCAGATCTTTGAGTGCGGCTTGGCTGTCTGAGAAGAGATTTATATTAGCGCACTTGATTCCTGTCTGTAGATTCATCAACGCGCAGATCTCAATGGCATGGACCTAAGCTTGGATCATGGATCTTGGATATGCTGTAAAATTTAAAGCAAACTTAGTTCGTGCCTCTAACCGGCCAGAAAACGTGCTAGATCTCGTATACCTATTTATGGACAGTGACAAAAAAGGTCTTACTCCTTCTCTTTAGATCGCATGACAAATTTTGATAGAATTGACAACTCTTTTCCTACTTCAGCACCGTGGTTCGGTTTGGTTATGCCAAGTTTCAATGTCACATTTAAATATTTTGTAACCAGTTAAGAAGATCGCTCCAAACTTGATGCATACACATCATCTACTAGCGGATTCGCTCTGTCGCAGTGCTGTAAGACTCTCATAATCAATCGCTCGCGCTTCCCACCTTTAAATCCATTCCATTGAGAAGGAGATACTGCACAATCAATCTTTTCAGATTGTACACATACCACCAAACAAATAGGAGAACTGAGCATAGCTCATACTCCCGTTAAAAAAAAGGCTTAGATAGATATCTCCAGCCAGTTTGGTATACCAACCGCCGCCACACAGCAACCACACCAGCATCCTCATCATGACTGATTGGATTTTAATCTTCAACAAATCGTGTTAAGCGACTACAGTAATCCGGTCGTGGTGCTGGTGCTCCGGCAATAGCTTTACACGGATTAAGTTTCATTTCATTCACTCACTCAAACTTACTCACAGCGTCATAGTCACGGCATGGGTACGGAAGCTAAAAAAGCGCTGGAGGCAAAGAAACAGAAAAGGTATTTGGAGCACCATCCTCGCTCTGACTATCTGTCTGCTGGGTAGGGCTCCGTCTGCGACTCCGATCAGATCCCAAATGTAAAATTATCTCATAGAGATCAAATGACAGAAATTGTGGCGCCACACAAGGTTTGGTGGAGCAACTCGACGACTAAGGAAAGCGCTACGCTGCCTCTTTATTTCTGCGCGCCATTGTTTTGCTTCCTTTCGCGGTTTGGTTGTTGTTGTTGAACTAAATGCTGTTTGTTATTGTTATGCTTCGTGTGCATGGTAATAATATGCCCAGAACCAGAATCTACAGTACAGAAATCTGCGAGATGACGAATTATGAATATGCACACTGAACACGCATAGGAAATGCAATGCCGCGCGTCAAATTTAAAATACTCTTTTCCATGTACACACACACTCATCTATGTTTTGCTTTTGTACTCATTGTTTATTCGTTTTACAATAATGTTGCTTTTGTGGTTAATGTTTTGAATATACGACACGAGTACTGGTTGCTCCTGTATCTGGGACAAGAGACATGCTATCGCAGTTTGTGTTTCTACTCCGGGATGACAGCGAAGCGTAAGGTGTAAATCGTATTTTCGCATTCGCACTGTTTACGTCCGGAATGGTAATGTAAAACGCATCAGACGTGTGGATTTCATTACGAACAAATCAGGAAGTAACAGACTCGTCGTATCTTTTGAGCGATTTTAGTCGGATGACGGAAAGAATGTGCTTAAAAAGCACGCTTTGCTCATTCAGCAAATGGGCAATGTTTTCAGTCTAACTATTATCTGTCATTCGTATGTGTTTGCATACACACATCTGTAGCAAGTTACAACGAACAGAGCATGATCATGTCAATGACTTAAGTAATGACAGCTGTCATAAAGACTAAAGAATTCAAAAATGTTAAACGTTTTGCGATAGCTAACTTATTCTTCTCGATCGAAATTTGTTCTACGTTATAAATGGCACAGCTGTGCTGGTTGTTTAGTAACCAGAATTTTGTTCTATCATTTTTTTTAACAAAAGATCATTCGGTCCTTCGAGCTGGATTAAACCGCCGACAAAAACGATTTTGAACTTGTTTTTAACGCGGCCTGAGCTGTAGCTACATAATTGCAGGCTTCAAGTGCTTAGGGCTGTAGAAAATCCAAGTTTTCGAATTTCGCCAGACAATATTTATCTTACAGCTGACATTATAACAATACATCACTTCAAAATGTCCTTATCCTCTCCACCGAAGCTGGGTGACTTCACTTTAATTATTTTCTGTCTTCGATTCAATTTAATTTTAATTAGCTTAATACAAGCACAAATCTTAAACAATCCAAAGCTTAAGAACACAACTTAACTATACAAAACAAGCAGTTATTGGATCATTGCAAAAGTTCGTGCCCGATTTTCATACGACGCGAAAAGTTTGCAGTATGACGCAACCATTGTTTATTTATGGACTTTTTATATACCAATAGATAGGTCGTGGTATCAGAAGTCAGTTTATCGCTAGACCAAGTCAAATATTGTGTGAAAAAAAAATTCTAAAATGGACAACGAAAAGTTACACCTTCGTTGGAACTGCAACAAAAAACATTCAGAGTGTTTATTTAGATCGTGCTCCTGCTCTTAGGACCGTTAAAAAGTGGTTTGGTAGATTTTGTAATGGTGATATGATCTTGGGCGATCAACGATCTGTTTGGTAGGATTCCAGGGGTATATGTAATTGTTTTCGAGCTTCTTTCACCTGGCGAAACAATCACGGCGAAAAAGTACTGTGAGCAACTCTTTAAGCTTAATAAGAAAGTTGAAGAAAATCGTCCGAATTTGACAAATCGAAAAGGGGTCATCTTCCATCATGATAACGCTAGGCCACATGTCACCCGACAAACGGTGCAAAAACTGAAGGAGTTAAATTGGGAAATCCTTCAGCACCCACCGTATTCCCCAGACCTTGCTCTTTCAGATTCTCATCTATTTCGGTGCCTTCAGAACGGTTTGAATGGAAAAAAATTTGATTCCGTGGCAGCTATCAAAAACTACCTTACGACATTTTTTGAAGGAAAACCACGCAGTTTTTATAAAAACGGAATCCGCAAAGCTTGTAAGACGTTGGGAGACAATTGTAGAAAATAACGGGGACTATATAATCCATTAATACAATTGTTTTCTATGAAGTATAATCGCTCGTGCTTTATTATCAAATCGGGCATGAACTTTTGATCCAATACTTAAAACTAGGTACAGGGCGACTTAAGAGCTATATTAAGACTCAGCTTGAAAATAGATATTAAGGATTTTAGGGTGGCAACAAGGTCAGGAAGAGTTGCAAGATGAATTTCAGAGTGTTAGTTTGCTGCACTGAAAGTTAAAGTTAGGCATACTATTTGCCTTATGCAGCATTCTGGATATTGGTTCGTAAAAACCATAATTGGTGCGGTGAAAACCAATATGAAAGAGAGGTGCAGGCCTTAGGTTTCGAATATTGGTGTTAAGGGAGATTATTTCAAGAGGGCAGGGCAGTCGCTCTTGCCAGTCAAGAGCTGATGAATAAAGAGTACATCGGCAACTTCCCCACGTTTTTCGAGAGACTGTAAGTTGATCAGTTTTAAGCGATCACTGTAGAGTGAAAGGTTTTAGCTATCAGCCCAACGAAGACCGCGTAGGGCAAAATGGATAAACCCGCGGTGGATGGCTTCGATTCGCCTGATATGAAATTCGTAGTAAGGAGACCATACTTGACTAGAGTATTCAAGCAGAGGCCTTACGAAAGTGATGTAAGGGGATTTCGTGACATATGGGTTCGGGAACTCCTTGGACCAAAGCTCCACAAAACCAAGCGCAGAGTTGGCTCTGCTAATAATGCTATCAATATGGGACTTAAAGTTGAGTTCCCTATCGCAGATAACACCCAGATCCCGTAATGTAGTGACAAAGGGAACAGGCTCGTTGCAGATGAGATAAGGTCTATGAGGAGGTGGGAGACGATTACGAGTGTGCATCATAGCTTGGCATTTGCTGACATTGAATACGAGAACATTTTTTTTGGCACCAGAAATCTATTTAAGTCATCTTGAAATGGACGAGAGTCGGCGGGAGATGATATGTGCCTGTAGATTTTCATGTCGTCTGCGTAGACAGATATAAAGGAGTCTTTTATGATACAGTCGACATCATTGTTAGTCAGGATGAAGATCAACGGTCCAAGGTGGCTACCTTAGGGAATTCAGAAGTGGCTTTAAAAGGGTCAGATACGGAAAATCTAAAAATGACTTTATAGCAGCGATCTTCCAAGTAAGATTTGTTGTTGTAAGTTGTAAATCGTGGGGAAAACCCAGAATTTTAAGTTTGAGAAGGACTATACTGTGCGATATTTTATCGAAGGCTTTGCCTCGGTGGTAACAACATCAACGCACAAGGTTCTTGCTAAAATTTCTAACTCGAAAAACTCTGATTCTTGAAAATAAAAATACGCAATGGCATCCACTTTTAAAAAATACCTTATCCGATTCTCGCTGCTGTTCAGGTGCTTTCGAAACCTATGCGGGGTATGTTCACTGGTCAAGTTGGATGTACCCGTCAACCAAATTAAGAAATTTGCTGTTTCTGGGGAAGGGTCTTTATGGATTATTTGTTGTTTTCCTCAAAGCCATGGCTTTTAGGAATTGTAGGTAAAGTGTAGGCTCTTCAACTCTTGTAAGCTCAAGATGGGTCAAGGCTATAAGTTAAAAATAACGATTCTCCTCTTCCTCCTAAAACATTTTCTGATTTGCGTGACTTGTTAGAAGAAAACCATACGACAATCTGTGATATTTATCGAAAGATGATGACTTAAGCCACGATCCAAACTCAACTTTAGACGTGAATATGAGTATCTCAAGTTCTAAAGTGATGCAATGCAAAATGATCTCCGTCGTACGAGAAGTCAACTCATAAATCAATGTAAAAACGTCAAATAGCATCAAGCTTCATTTCACATCTCACATTCAGCTCTAGTTCGACGAACCAGTGCATTTCCGTAACCGTACCGGCACTGAACACACCCAAGTGTATATTGCGCAAAGTGAACGAATAATATCGTGTGTCGATATTGATGATCGCCGAGCTGTCAGACTCGAGTGTCGAGCATACCAATTAATTTTAGGTGACATCATGTTAGCTCCACTAAACGACTGTACTCCGCCTTTGGAATAATTATTCTCATCATCGACGGATTATGACTAGTGAAGGGGTGGGTGGATGATGAGCTTCTTAAAATTCCAAGAAGACACACGTAATGAAAACATCAACAAATTCAAACATATACATATGTATCCCTGCCTTAAGGCGAGTCTGCAGTTCCATCTTTGTCGGGTTTGTCTGAAAAACGTGACCAACCACGTTTCTGTATCTAATTCTCATTCTGTATCTGTTTCAGTATCTTTATCTGCTGTAATGCAATGCAGTCAAATGAATCAAAATATTTTGGCATAACTTATTCGACTTGGAATACGCCTGCCGAGCGGAGGGGAATGCTTACGCTCCTTTCCAGATGGAAAAATGATTAAAATCAATTTTTTGTATACTTGGCATCACTTGGTGCATTCTAAATAGTGGCAGTTTTTATTTATTGGACCAAGAATGGTTCTTGATTTGGACGGTTTCTAAATTATTTTATTAATATTTCGAAGATCATTTTTTAATGGAAAAGGTGCAGTTTTTTTTTTTGTTTTAAATGGAATCACATGAGTTTTCCTGGTCTGGAATTTTAAAAGTATTTTTTTTATTGGTTATACTCGCACATTCTTGATTAGCTGAAGAGAGTATGGACTTACCTCGAAATGAGCTGGATGTTGATTCTAAAATGCCGCGTAAACTTTTCGTATGATGATGTAATAGCCGCTCGAAATCGGCTGTCGATTTCAATTTCAATTCGGTTTCGGTTGCATTTGAACAGCAATGACCACCGCAGATTGGTCCTAGAAAGAGAGAGAGAGAAAAAAAAAAAGGAAAATTAATATGCGAACAAGCTTAAGAAAATGTGGAAGGTTTTTATTTTCAAATTAAATTGCTAATAATAATCAAAGCTCCCATTTTATATTTTTATCAATCCTATTTGTTGTCAGCAGTCCTATGGATGTACGCATAGAACGAATCCGTAGTTTATTTCCGGCTCCGTATGCCGAGCTGAGAAGCTCCTCTCGACAAATGATACTCTCGAATCAGAGATATAGAGATGTCTCACGCCCTTACAAAAAAGCGTCTTCAGAAATTTTTATAACCGACAAAATTCTTTTCCCCACAAATACTAACCTATATATGTAATTGTCTCTCCTTGAATGTTGTCGGATTTTCGAAAGAGGTGGCACTGTGAAAAAACATTTTTGTGTTTGAAACAGGACACTCAGTAGTCCAACACATTAACCATTGAGCCACCGATTTGATCAATCTTCCCGGATGGTATCATTTTAAATTACGTTTCATCGAGCAATACGATATCTAAGCTATGCGGCCTGAAAATACCAGTATGACGAATCAGACTAGGTATATCAAAAAAAAAGATTGGGTCAAACAACCAAACCAAAGTTTGTATCCTCGACGTGCTATCAAACGATTCCAAGATTTTTGCAGAATTTTTTTTTGGCAAATGCTTCCTTATTAATTTTACAGTCTTTATGCCTTTATTGCAGGGTAGGCATCAATGTGTGGTAGCTAATATCCAATCTTCAAGCTTTATAAGAGTCTCAAGTGGAGTTCCTCAAGGATCAATTCTCGGGTTGATCCTATTCTCTCTGTACATAAATGAGCTCCCTCAAACAGTTCGACACTGCTCGTTGCAAATGTACGCAGTTGATGTCCAACTTCTATTTAGCTGTTCTCTTAACAGCCTAGATATAGCCGAGACATTAATAAATGAGATTTTTCTTGCTATCCTCCTCTGGTCGCAAATTGTCTTGAACTACTTGGCCAGTGAATATAACAATTCGGCTGAAAAGTTCGTATCGTTTTAAAGAAAAAAACATTTTTTTTGAAAAATTCGATTTTATTATTCAATATAGTGGCCATCGAGGGCGATACACCGATAATAGCGATCTTTCAACTTTTCGATACCATTTTTGTAGTACGATTTGTCTTTTGCTTCAAAATAGGCCTCATTCTCGGCGATTACCTCTTCATCGGCGCTAAATTTCTTTCCAGCGAGCATTCTCTTAAGGTCTGAGAACAGGAAAAAGTCGCTGCGGGCCAGATCTGGAGAATACGGTGGATGCGGAAGCAATTCGTACAATTTTGCCATCGTTTTCATTGATTTGTGACATGGTGCAGTGTCTTGATGAAAAAGCACATTCTTCTTCTTCAAATGGGGCCGATTTTCCGCGATTTCGTCCTTCAAACGCTCCAATAACGCTGTGTAATAGTCGCTGTTGATGGTTTTCCCCTTTTCAAGATAGTCGATGAAAATTATTCCACGCGCATCCCAAAATACAGACGCCATAACTTTGCCAGCTGACTGTTGAGTCTTTCCACGCTTTGGCGTCGGTTCACTGCGTGCAGTCCACTCGGCTGACTGTCGATTGGACTCCGCAGTGAAATGATGGAGCCATGTTTCATCCATTGTCAAATATCGACGCAAAAATTCGGGTTTATTACGATGGAACAGCTTCAAACAATGCTCAGAATCATCAATTCGCATAGTTGTGTTTGGTTGATTGTGAGCTCGCGCGGCACCGACATTGCACAGAGCTTTCGCAAACCCAAATATTCATTAACGATGTGTCCAATACGTTCCTTTGATATCTTTAGAGTGTCAGCTATCTCGATCAACTTCATTTTACGGACATCCAAAATCATTTTGTGGATTTTGTGGATGTTTTCGTCCTTAACAGCCTCTTTTGGACGTCCACTGCGTTCATCGTCTTCATCGTATCCAATATTTCATAATACGTATTTAAGGCTTCGCTATTTTATAAAATTTTATCTTACTGTGTAAGCTACTCGAATTGAAAAGTTGAATAAATAAATAAAATAAATGTGCTCTGGGGGGTAGATCTTATGTTACCTGACCGCTTTGATTATCCAATTGATGACTTACGATCCGCAAATGAAGTGATCTGTTGATTTCGAAAATAGAAGACCACAGAGACTCTTCAAATTTTGTAATCTTTTAACTCATTTAAAATGCTAAATCTAATTTTCCATGTTTCAGCTTCAACGACAACACTTTTCTTTCTGCACTCACGTCCATCATCCTAAAGATGCCAGCGGCACACATAAAACTCGTATTAATCCACGCATCTGCAATTTGAAAATGCATCTAAAATGAGTTTCTTTTCACGTTCACAAGAAAAAAAGGAGCACGTTCATCAAATCCACTTAAGCATAATAATCTTTCGGTATCTTCAATGAAGGGTTCTGTTCATGTGAAGATACACATAACCTTTCAGCGTGTAACTCTCTACGAGTCCTCGTATTCATATGGCACACTGAAAGTGAATATAAAAAATAAAAATCAGCGATGCGAACATTTTCAAGTAATGCCATCCATCTATGATGCATTAAACTCGTATGTATAACGGTTTTGAGGTTGTATTACCGTCATACAACCAACATCCTTCTTATCCTTCCCTCAGATTACGAATGGAATCCTCTTCTCGAAATTATTTTACCAAACATTCGAGTACGAGTACAAGAACTCGTATTTGAATCACATTTCTGGCACGCAATTTGCACTCCTTCCACCGAGTCCTTTTTGCGAAAAACTCTTGGCAGTGGTTCTACGACCTTGTGCGATGGCTATGAATTCATTTCCACAGAATGCACTCTTAATGCATTCATCGATTGAATTGGCGGCGAAACGTCTGCAGTTTTCCTAAAGAAGAAGAAAATGATTTTCCGAGAAAGCATCCTAATCCGGATGCGAAAACTCAAAGATTACATAAAATAAAAGCACGACAATCCGCGCCGCAAAGGATGTGTAGAGTGCAGCAGAGCATTATCCTCGTGTGTATTTTGATTTGTGTGGCTTTGGTCTGCCGCTCTCCACAATCTGATCTCGTTGCTCGGTCGGAACCGCAAAATAATTCCAATTCAAAGTCCTTGCTTTCGATGATTCATACATCAGCTTCACGTTCACATTGACGGCTGTGGTCACGTTCGTTCAATGTGTGTCTCTCTGTATTGTGCATCACATGTTTATGATGGGGTTAATGGGGAGCCTGCTGCAAAGGACAAATGCCGCAGAATGTACACTTGTACACATTTATAGCTTTGGGGAATTGTACTCCAGAAACACCTTGACACACTTTCCAAGAGTGAATATGGTGGTGCCAGGATGTTGTTGTAGCCAAAATAGGCTTCATTGCAAATTGATGAAATTCAATTGAAGATATTTTTCCATTCCACTGCCACAGGATGTGTTGCTATTTGCAAATGGACGAGCTGTTGAATACCTAAGACTGTCAAGCATAAAAGGCGTTTAAGTATTTTCGATTTATTTAAGCCTTAAATGCAATTGAATGGATTTAAAGCTTTGTTAAACGGGCGGATAAACTTAATGCTTGACGTTTGGACAGCACACAAACTGTTGTAAAACTGTATTGCTGGACAGAGGGAGCCTTATTGATTCCTTTGAACAGCAAACAGTTTAAAGGACAACTTTCTTCCATCCACCCGCATTGACAGCAGAAAAGTTTCCCCTTACACGATGTCACAAACTAGTGCGCCTGGGGCTAGGGAAATTTCCTCTGTTGAATCAGTCAAGCAGTTATTCAAAGTTTGTGGTGGTATAACGAAATATCTTTGAACCACTTGATGGCCACTAACAAACACACATACGAGTACATAGTACTCTATGGCTTCGAGGTATGTCTTGTAAGGAATTTTGGAGAAGTTTTGCAGAAATTATGTTTTTTTTTGGTGGTAAAACCTTCTGAATTAAATTTGAGAAAAGTTTTTACTAGAAAACCAATCGGAGTTTATTATGTGAGTAAGTGATTTATCGGATGTCCTTTATCCATGTCCGCCTAAATGATATTTGCGCTCACAGAACATGTTCTCTTCTGTTGTGCAGTCCGCCATTTTGAACGAATTTGCCACTGACTCAAATCAACCGGAATTTTTCTGCACGTTGATGGAAGAATTTATCAACCCCGGATGGGTCGTCATGTCGTGGGGTTCCTGTTAGTCTGTAGTTAGTGTAATCCAACAAGAATTTCTTTTGTTCTTTAAGCCTAACGACTCGCGTTTTGTGCATGATGTTCGGAATTGCTGGACTAATTGGACCGCTTTGTGGCAGGGGTAGTTGCAATGTCATTACGTCCTTCAGAGGTTTGAGTCTGGACTGATTTAGACAATGGTGGTGGGTTTGGGTGTGGTGGGGCACTCGTAGAGAAGAGCTCCACCTGAATTACGTGTCATTGCGAGGTTAGGAGTCAGTAGTCATGATGGGCTCATTGGTTGACATCCGGAGATCATCGATGATTTCACATATTGTTAACCGAATTTAAGCAAGCTCAGTACTAAAATTCCCGATTTTCAGAAGCATATCATCTGCTGATCTACTCCAGGCGTTGAGTAGGGTGGATTCGTTGTAAGATGATTTGTTTACAAAGTATACGAAATGCTTGAGGTGAATGAATTTATTTGGTCGATTGTGTGAGCCCATCTTGTCAATTGAGGTTATAGCTTTGATAATGTTTTTTTTTTTTTATTTCAAGACTTTGGTAGTCATCGGATTCGCTTATAGTTTCAATTGAGTTGTTGAGGTTTGAAATAAGTTTTTCGCGCTCTTCAACTTCGATTTTACTGCAACAGTTTCTTTGGTACGATCCGTTGCAATCATTATGTAGGTCCTCGACACTTTTGGACAGACCTTCGATTATCGATAGTTGACTGGATGGCAAGCATAACGTGCGATAGTGAAATTTCCTTGCACTCACCACAATAGAAGTCAGTTGACAGTTCACTGATTAGGTAAGGTAAGGTAGCAATGGCTGCCAGTAGCAAGTACCAGCACACTTACGCCTTTAGAGGCCCATTGTGATGCCAAGGATCTTGGGGATATATTTACCCCGCTACTCATGAGAACCATTTGGAGCTTTGTATAAAGCGAAAATGGCTTCCTACGCCTTTCTGTGTTAGATCACTAAGATCTTCGAAGAAGTATACGCCAAGGTGTAATTTTCTACTACGGGAAAGAGCTGGTCATGAGCAGTGGAGAGGAGATGTGTTGGGCTTTCCTCAGTTCACTGATATAAGCAGAGGATTTTCTGCTAAGACCAACACATTAAGGGTAAAATGATTTACCGCAAATGCATGTAACTTCGCATTTGGATCAATTATTGGACATTTTACATAGCCACAGCAGTTTTCCATTGGTGCGATCACTTATATTCGAGTTGTTGACGGAAGTAATATGTATGTATGTATGATTGTATGTAGGCGAAAATTAAGTCAATAGCACAACACACGATAATTAACAGTAGATTTCAGCGACAGAAAGAGGTCAATTATTTATTGCAAAAGATTTTTAGGTAGTGGTTAGCTAATTCGGGGAAAATTTAAATAAAATGAAAAATTCGCGGAGCTGCTTTAAAACACGCCTTAACAGGTCGGCGGTTAAACTTCAATGTTAAAGTTATAATGGAATACACTCTTTAACCAGATAAATGAAACGCACCTAGCTCGACTGTCAAATTTGATACAAAAATTAAATGACTGGAAGTGTTACCAAACCTACTTAGAAAACATTTTAATTTTTTTTTGTGCGAAACAAGAATTCAATTTGAATTTCATAAATGTGCAACATCATCCGTTATTTCTTTACAATGCCAAGACAGCAACAGTTAACACAAATTAACTTTATTTCAACCTGTACGTCAAATTTATGGTTGCTGATATATTCATTTTGAAAAGGAGAGTTAATAGCCTCATTAGATTCCTCTTCAAGTATTTGGTATATTCCTTTTGTAAACTTGGATTGGCTTGGGGTCTTTTCCTGATTGCATCTTGTTTCATTTGGAGCCCATGCTTCTTCACCCTTGAGAGGCAGACGGATTTGATAGCGGCCATCAGGTAAACGCTTCGTATTTTGTATTTGTATTTGTATTTTGGGTCCTAAGCACCCGCTGCTCCTTATGACCTCACCAAGAATGATATTTGCATATATGTATTTATATGTATTACTTCCAAGCAACAAATCGACCTTTGCAGGAATGTTGAATGTCGGATCAGCGAACTCTAAACCTTCCAGGTAAGTCAATTTATTACAATTAGAATGTTGGGCCGGAAAGAGTCCAGTCAGTGATTTAAGGACTAATGCTCGCATTTTCCGTGCGTAGTTTGACGTTCGTGAAGCGATGTAAGGATCGATCATCTTGTGCGATGTTTCACTGCTGACCTCCTCCCAACCCACTAATCTTGCTAAATGTCCACCACGCCTTCAAATTCAGTTTTATTCACACAATTTAGTGTTTGGTGGGACGTCAAATAAGAATTGTGTTTCAAGAAAGTGGTCTGTTTTAGACAATCGTCCGTCAACAGCAACACAAGTGGACACATTTTGGAGTTTAGTTGCATAGACACAAATAACAGAACAAACAATCACCCCTATCATTAAATCCGACGGATCTGAGATTTCCTTCACTCATTCGGTTCACATTCACGAATCGTCGTGATCATTAAATCCGTCGGATACACTACTTTATGTACATCCCTTTTTATGTTTTCGAAATCAGCTGTTTTCTGTTTTGACACTTGAAAAGGCGATTGTGGTGTGAAAACAAAAATCTAAGGAATAAAAAATAATAAATAAATACTTTTTTGGTTTTACTTTATGCTTTTGTTTTGAAATATTTTGCATTCCAATGTCGTGTTTCATTTATTTTATTTATAAAGTTCAATGTTCTTAGTATTTACATTTATTTCCATTAAAATTTCCTTGTTTTGGTCGCATGTTTTGTGTAATGATCTGTGTATTTTACGCATGCCTGAAGTTAGTGCCTAATTTGTTTGTTTCTGCACTTTCAACATTCAAAGTTTTTGGCAGTGACCAGGTCAACTCTGTGCCAATACCACTTTTGAACTTCTGCCGCCTATTCTAGATCATCCATCTTCAAACTACTCTTGGGGCTGATCTTGAAAAGCGGAGTTATACCGCTTGGTTGCCTTTACATAACTTTGGCGACTTTCGACGATACGCGTCGAGTCCAGACTTGAACATTTATACACACTTATACTTCCCGATTTGTGATAACACCAGAGAAAATTGGAATTCTGTCCCGTTTGCATTGCATTGCATTGCATTCTGTCCCATTTGGTTTTGGCCGAAAATAAGATCGATCCAATGGTGGATGTTATGCCGCACTGTTTCTGATTCCATTTGTTTGTTTCTTCACTTTCAACATTCAAAGTTCATGGCAGTAAAAAAAAAATGCTAGCCCATCCCACAGCAAAAGCACCAGATCCGCAACGATTCTCTCGCGGATCTGAAACGTCAAACTTTGTATGGAGAGATTCGATCCGTTCGTTTTCAATGATCAAGTGAAAAGTTGTTCACATTACCGACAAGTGGACGATTCCCTTCGAACGGATTCAATGATACCGATTTTCGAATTTTCGTGAATCATTCCCCCCGGCGGATTTTATGATAGGGGTGAATATAACCAAACGTCAAAACTCGTCCAATGGTTTGTTTGCATCAATCGAAATTTAAAAATGTAAAATTTTCAGAAATAAATAAATAAACAATGAACATTTTCGAAACTTTGTTGTTTGTGAATTTCCTTCCACTTGTGCTTGTGCAAACCATGATTTTCAGTTCTTCAAAATTCATAGCGAAAGGATACAAACACCCTATTTGCTATTTTCGTTGTGGTAGCGAGTAAAAAAAATAATAAAGCATTGCTTTTAAATTGTTTAGATTTGGAGGCAATTAATTTTTTTTATCGATTGTAATTGGATCACATTTTTCACAGTTGACGAGGCTACATTTATTTTTCGAAAGCAAATACCAGCAATTTAGCTCGTTGAAGACGCACTTCTTAATTGGAAAACGGTGCCAACGACTTCCTTTTCGAATGACATTCAGTGCAGCGGTGAATATCATTTCAATCAAATTCCCGCTCGATGTTCGAAAATGCATCGAAGCAAATCACCACAACTACGCACTTCTTCACCACTCACTGATTTGTGTTCGCCTTATTAATTCAATTTAATTAAAACTCTTAGCCCATAGCTGCTTGTTCTAGAACTCGTACTCGTTCCACTGCAAACAAATTAAAAATAATTGAAACTTCTTATTTATTCATTTCTTTGTGTGGCACCAGTGCACATCGATGACATGACATCGTGCGACAATCGCACACACACAAGCTCAAGGTCTGACATTTGCATTTTTTCCTATACACACTCGTACACTCACTGCGAGTGCAAAGTGTTTATGTCACAAGGACTAACTGTCGAATGCATACAACAACATTAATAGGCTCTGCGCATCAAGAAAATCGATCACAGAGTTCGGGGTCATCCCGTTATAGGCATAAACTTTATCCACTACCCGGTCACATATGCATATTCCCGCATTAGAGTCAAGTGAGTGTGTTAAGACTCATCATGTTCTGATACTGACACTGACAACAGCTAGCTAAGCTCTACTAAACCGTTAGCGGTATTATACCCGCCGCCGCCATTAGGGATAAGGGCCCTCAATCCATGGATGAATTGGATTTCAACCGCATTACGGATGACATGGAATTAATAGATATACGAGTACTCGTACCGTTAACCGACCATAGTTGCCATAGTGGGGTTTTTGAGTAATTGCCATCATGGTTATTTTGAAAACCTTGTTTTTTTGATACTTTTTCTACATTCATTTCACACTTACATATAAGCAAATGAAACAATGAAACAAATTGCACAGCACAACTGTTGGATTGGATGTGTGTGTGTGTGTGTGTGTGTGTGTGCTGGCTGTGGTCTGGTCTGGTGTTGTGTGAAAGTGGAACAACGATGATTATTGCCATGATAATTGGTGAAAAAGGAAGCATGCACCCGGAAGATGCAATTAGTCATCGCGTGGGTATTATACGAATGTGAGTAGGTACTACAGAGGGAATGAGATGGGCTCCACACATATGGGAGGGCTGGGACGCGGACGAGTCGTCATCATTATCAACGGCTGCAGAGGGAATGTTGCGATTTGCATGGATATTTAAGTGGTTTCATTGGTCCAGACCCAGAGGCGTCCTAATGGGTTTCAATTAATTAATTCCCGACAATAGTTGTGTTATCCCTGAATTCCGAGTAAACGGGAGTATTATACGCTGTGGTAGTTCCTGAGAAGATTAAGTATAGGATTAGTATTGGGTCTGATATGTGTGAGTTAGGCATTTGCGGTAACGACTGAAGAGATTCCGGAAGCTAGATGATAGATGCCGGGCAGAACATCAACATCGTGCTATTAGGCGTAACAAGGGATTACACTTAATCAATGGCGGTGGGCCACAAAATGGCCAAATTCGAACGAATATTGAAGGGGAAAAATGGATCTCTTGGCAAGAGGATTCTGTAGTTATTGATTGAAGAAGAATGGTCACTGGGAATAACATATAACTGTTTTAAGCATCGAAAAATAGAGTATTGGAGAGATACCTCAGGACGATCTTTTTGGTCTTTACAGCCGTTACAGTTCGAACTTTAAAATAAAATCAGTAGCAAAATTCAATCGTAACCTGTTCACAGATGAGAAGTGCCTAAAGGCCCCGGCCCATAGAATCCGTCGACTTCGTTCCTTTGTACTTTGAAGTTGAAGTTGACGTATTGGCGGATAGAGCAGTCCCATAGAATCCGTCAACCGTCACATATCTACGTAGAAATGTCAAACGATTCTCTTCACTCTCTCTTTGTTCCCACCAATGAAAATGCATACTCTCAATTTGTGAATGTGTGAACTTAAATACGGGAATGTGAGTACTGACAAAGTATCGACGGATGCAAAAAGTAGAAAATAGACATACTTTATCCTTCGAAGTTCATGCATCCGTTGGTTATGGGCCATCTCCCATAAGAATGTGTGTATTCTATCGAGCCGTCACTTGAAAATGAAGGAGCAACGGATTGACGGATTCTATGGGCCCGGGCCTTAAAGCGACTGTCAGTGTTACCGCCTCTGTTTCGATTTCGTCAGAAGCTCTAATCTAAAATATTCCGTTTTTTTTGCAGATTAGTTCTTCAAAGGATTTTATTATTCAATATCCGTAAAAAGGAAAACAACTTTTTGTATTACTTACCTGGAAGAACCAATTCAATTTTACGATGATTTATTTCTAATCTACCGAAAGGAATCTGTTTGTAGATTATTTTAAGAGAGCACCCTACATTAGCTTCTTCATACCTCTTCAGATAGGAAGTTAAAACTCAGCAAAAAGTTTTGCCAGAAAAATAAAATGGCTCATTTCCTGTTTCAAAAACACCTTTCTGTCACAAAAACTAAGATGCAGTTTTACTACTATCAGCCACTTCCACTTGCACGTACAACGAGCTTATCAAAAATACGAAGAAGTTCGTCTTTAATAGCGACACTCGAAGTTGTAAACCGAAAATTTCAAATACAGTATAGGTACCACGTGCATGGTGTAAGATTTTAAAAAAGTTATAAGGAAATTCAACGAATGTGTAAAGGGAAGTTTTCTTCATTTAAAAAACGCACACACACATACACCAACAATAGAAAAACGAAATAAAAGCAAATGCATTAGGAGGCAAAGTGGGTGGGATGAATTTTATAGACCGCCATTTACTTTTGACTTTAATACCAAACTTTTAAGAGATTTCTTTCTTGTAACATCACGTATTCTAGGGCAGAAAACATGATGATGATAGGACACGAATGGCAGATCCTTAAAAAAATAAGAAAAATAAACCCTCGTGTCATTTATGTCACGTTCACTGATAGCGAGTGTCTTTTTTCCTAGGAACATAAATATTTAGTGATTTACCGTATTTAAAATTATTACTGCTTGACAAGACACGTCGAAATTGGAGTACTTTTAAGTGACAGCAAACTTTGAGTCGAACAGTCCTTTGCACACTTCAACTTGATTCTGAGAATCAATTGTAATCCCGAAATCCACACGACATGCTCAGTTTCGTTAGATGTTCGTTCATTTTATTGTGACAGAGACAGTACACGTAGACAGAACTGAAATTTTGGCTTTTTCGTTTTTTTTTTTTTTTTTTTTTTTTATAATCTACACACGCTAAAGGGGATATGAATACCCTTTTAATGTTTACACACAGCGCGAGCACATGAAGGACGAGAACGAGAGACAGACAGATCGACGTAGTGGTAGGAAACTCAGATAATAGGTTTCAATTTCAACTAACTCTATGCGTGGTGTCCAGGATAACTGGAGAGTTGTGTATTATTATTGTACTTGCTTACACTCCTGATTCACAGGAGTTTTTTCCAGATGTTTCTTATTATTATAGTTTGTGCAATCAATTTCTCCAGCCATATTCAACATCCTACTGCCAGTGTTATGCCTTCGCAGTAGGTTTCGATATTAGCTTCTAAAACTGATCAACTTATTTTTATTTCGTGAGAAATAAATGCTTCGAAGACATCTGGATTCGAACCGAGAACCTTTCGCATGACAAGCGACGACGACTACCACTACACCACGGCCACCCACGGATTTCGTTTCTTATTTGTTCGCAGATGGGAAAGAAACGAAATTTGTAATGAATTTTAAAAAATGTAAAATAATGACGTTCGGAAAAGAGAATATTATGATTGACTGCTTGAGTTTTGTCAGTAAGCAGAAAATTTAGCGGTCTGCAGCTCATTTGATCTGTTTTGACAGTTCAAACTTCAAAGTCGGCAGTAGTGATATAAAAATAATCGAGCGATCAGCGAGGTTAGAGCGCTGCAGCTTGTTAGGCTGAAACTTGTTTTGGAGATGGATGATGATGATACAGAGACTGATACATACATTCCTCCGTCTTTAGATAAATGATTTGATATATTTCAGCATATGTAATTCCACACAGAGGCCAACAAAGTTCATTATGAGTACTCTTAGGATTTCCTGAATCCTTTTTTGATTTTTCTTATGATACAGGTATCATGCTCAGGACCATAAACACGACCTTAAGGATCATTCAGTTGACAGCAGTTACATTTCCTGGTCATCAAATTTGTTTACTTAGATTTTTAAGTGAAGCTTCCATCCTACTTTACACTTAGGTTAGGTTAGGTTAGGTTAGGGATACTGCCACTACACGAGACGGTGCAAGTAGCTCCACCACTTTGCTGCATTAAATCAAAGGTAAAGGATATGATTACAAGAAAGGCTCACCATAGATGGTCTAACATTGTAGGACCAAGTCACTTTGACCAGCGGGGGACCGTAAAAAGAACCAATGAAATCCTCAGACTTAGCAGGGCACAAATGAGAATAGCTATATGAATATCATCCGGCCATTGCCTTCTAGGCAAACAGACCAAGAGGCTCGGAATCAAAGGCACGGATATTTGCAGATACTGTAATGATCTAGGTCCTAGGTTCTGTGTGAATGTCAGGGCATAGCACGTAGTCGCAGGAACATTTTAGGCTCCCACTTCTTAAGTAACCTGGATGAGGTAGGCCCAATCAACTATAGACTCGTTGTGCTTTGAAGAAATTGTGGCAGTTTAGGTGCCATTGGGATGCCTTGGATGGATTCTTAGGGGATCGCAATGAGCCCATTCTGGTGCCTGGTGTTTTGGAATAGCTCAGCCTCTCAACACCTCTCAACCTAACCTATTATACACTTACTGTTGTTGATGGGCTTATTTCAAGAGAAAGAGCAGACTGTGTGACATCCATTCTTAGTTCATGTTCGAGCCTTTCTTTATCTAGTTCATCTGCTTTATGGTTGCCTTTGACATCACAGGTTCTAAAATCCCCAAAGGCATTCAATACGTTCAAGCAATTTCTAAAGCATTTCGACTTGACTATTTTCGAATCCAGTGCTTAAGGTGCTCCTTGGCCTAAACATATTGATAACACATTTGGCAGTAATTCCATACTTCAAGCATAATCCATGACACTTTTAATACCAACGAGCTTCAGTACCCGTATCGGTCCTTTATTCTTGCGTAATGTCTGTTTGGTGTACTAAAGTGAAATCTCTCATTTGCGGACACTCTGTTTAGCGGCCACCTTTTTTGGGGAACCAATTTCTAATTTCCCATACAAAACAGCTCTTATAAGTGGACAAAAAACTCCGGTCCCGTGGCTGTCCACTTAAGAGAGATTTCACTGTATATGTGTCAAAATCATTTTTTGGTTTCTTGTCAGCTTTTGTTTAAAAATCTCCAATATTGCTCTGTATGTGGATTCTTTCTTAAACAAAGAGCAGAAGATTTTCCCAACCAATTCGATTGCAGTTCGTCACCACTGTAAGAAATAGAAGCACACTCCAAACGAGTGTGACAAATTACCAATTTCATCATCATCATCATCATCATCACCACCATCCTTCGGTGACAAAAAGAGTCTTCATCCTCCTCGTCTTTTGTATGCGATGGAGCTATTCAAGTTCTTGTCAAACAAATTAAATACATCGGAACTCCACTTGTGTGAGAAAGGACAACAAACTGTCAGCTAAGATGCATTCATTCTGCATGTGTCTCCCCGGCTCAAGCCCCCCAATTCCTAATCAACTTCCGTCATCACCATGCCGAGGTAATCTGTGGTTCTAAAAAAAAAAAAAAAAAAACAAATCCAATTCCAGCCGCTGAACGTCCTTTATTTACGTATCCAACCTCCGAGAAACGTAGTTAAATAAAATAGGTAGGCCTAGGTAGGTTGGAGAAAAAAATCTCTGTGTCTATACACACCCTGCGCGCTGACTCGGTATCGGTACCTCTAAGCCTATAAAAATAAAAACACAATTTCCGGTGAGAGATCGTAAAAAATAAAGAAGTCGAAGTCGTTGGAGAACGGAGAGGGTGGGTACAGCAACAGCGGTCGAAAGACGATGATGAGAAGGAGGAGTAGGACGACGACATTGAGGAAGGAACACTCAAGGTAACAGAGAGAAGAAAAAAAAAAAACTTT
Source organism: Brachyopa scutellaris (assembly GCA_949775065.1). Taxonomy (NCBI): domain Eukaryota; kingdom Metazoa; phylum Arthropoda; class Insecta; order Diptera; family Syrphidae; genus Brachyopa; species Brachyopa scutellaris. Next base: position 119,279,357 of record OX459113.1, read on the forward strand.
TATTGCTCTTTACCAGACCCACAACAACAGCAGATGAGGCTGACAGAATCACGAACACAAGAAAACCAAAGAAAGTCATACTCGTAGTGGGAGGAGTTACTTGATGGTTGCTTTTCCCATTCATGACTAAACCGAGCCCGAGAATAATTCCAGTTCTAGTTTCTTAAACGATTGTGGCTGCCGCGCCAGCTAATTTTCAGAATGAGTAAGTTTTTCCCAGGAAAACCAGAGAAAGAAAACTGGGTGTGCGCGCCTAATGATTTCCATCAATGGGGAGGCAAATTGCATTTGGAAATTATTTGGAACGCAGAGCGTCAGGTAATTATCTGAACATTATCGTGCATCTAATGAGGAACTGAATCAAATCGAGTGTTTCATTCCTAGATAGACGATGATGAAATCGAATTTACAGTCGTGGCGTGGAGTGGAGTCATTCTTGGGGGCTTCGCCAGATCAGAACAGACCGGAAAAAAGGAGAGGTGATCAAATTGATTTTCATTTTTTCTTTTTTACTGTTTGAAAAGGCACACAGAGTCATAAAGGAAAAGTGATTTATGCCCTGAAGATGAAATAAATAACTGGAGATGGAGGAGACTTGGACTGAGATTCCGACTCATGGCATAATGCTCGTCGAAGTTGCTCAATGAAAGTTAAGTTGTTTTTTTTTGTCTATCTGTGTGATTTTATGGATATGGTTACGATGATCGGTGCGAGTGGGGCAAAGCCATCATATATTTATGACTATCGTTAAATACTTTACACCAACCAGGAGAATCAGTTTCGAAGTTATTTTTCTCATCATCATAATCCATCATTATCTTGAGTGGGAGACGCCGCCGACTGCCGCACCGAGCCGCAGTTGGGTATGGTTCAGAGTGTGCCAGGAACTATGAACTTTGGAGTGTGGTAAGCGCGGTGAATCAGAATTGAATCGGGCGATAAACAGCGTTTGCAATTAACAGGGAAAAAAGTTCCATAGAAATTATCTCTAATTGCGAAAAGTCGTAATATAGAAATGACTGAAATGAAAAATTGTGTTTTCCATGTTAATGATGACCGAAATGGGGGAGAGCAAGTAAGTCCTATGTATAACACATATATCCTTTCATCTTGAAGAAGTCCCAGTCCATCCAATTTTAACTTCACATCTTAAGACAGGCTGACAGTGACAATCATCTCGTCTTGTATTTTTCCCATCAAAATAAACCCTTTTAACGATATTTGCGCCATCTCTGATTCAAGTTGGATAATCGTATACGATATTTCCCAAATGCGTCATGCTCAAGGTATGCTTGGGAAAGTTAGTGGTTAAAAATTACAAACAGCGTAGCCAAGCAAATCTTCCGAGAAGAATAAGTGGAAACACTGCCGCTCAATCAAAGGAAGAAAAAAAAGGTTGTTGTCTGTGGGAACGCACCCGTCCGTTAACTCCTTCAAGCGTTTTATTGAGGAAATCAAAAACAGTCTGGATGGGACCCTACTGAAGTGCGTCCAGAAGAAAGAACTGGGCAAGTACGTTCTTCCTAAAGCGTGGGTCTTCATCTTCCCCGAGAAACTGCTCGGTCTTCTCCCCATGCAGAACAAAGAGTTAAAGGTAGACACACGGAGGGTGGTAAAGATTGGACCACGAACGCAATATGGGTAACACTTCCTGTTGACCCTCAATAGGGAGTCGCTACCATACCAAGAGAAGGTTAACGGTATGGTACGCTACAGCATAGGTCGGGTACGAGTTAAACCCGAAATAGAAAGACAATGCATCGAGGCAGTAGAGGCCAAAGATAGAGGTGCATCACCGTAGGGCTGCGACGGCCTGCCTGATAGAATAGGACGTATCAGCCGAACTTATCCAGGAACCCTGGATCAACAACAACAACGTGATCCAGGGACTACAGATAAGAGATTAGACGTTGTTCTTAAAAACACGTGAAGGTAAAATCAGGACTTGCATTTTGATTGAGTCTAAGATAAAGGCATTTCTAATGAATAATCTCAGCTTTGGCGATTTATCAACGATATCGTGCGAAGTGAAGGGCAGCTAACCGCTATGTCTGGTGTCAGCGTACTTACCATACGAAGCGGCGCGGCGAGCGTAGTACCGGATAACCTAAGAGACTTGGTCTCGCACAACAGCCGGTCACTGGTGATAGAGTATGATGCAGCAAACGTACACCACTCGCAATGGGAAAGTAGGTGAGTGTCTTTTGACTTTATTTTATTAACAAATCTCACTATATGCGACCAGGGTTATGTTCCAACATTTGTGGTTAGAAATAGCCAGCAGGTATTAGATATCTTACTTAGTTGGCGCTACAGCTCGAGGTGAACCTGGGCCTGCTTCTCGCAACCATTTGTGTGTGCGTGTTATATTTTTGCACGAATGGAAGGGACCTACAGTTTTCAGCCGACTCCGAACTGCGAATTGAGAAGCTCAATCGTGACAAATGATACTCTTTGATGCTTGTCAGACATTCGAAAGAGGTGGGCACTGTGAAAAACTTTTAGGTGTTTGCGGCGGGATTCGAACACAAGACCGCTGGCTCAGTAGTCCGACGCACTAACCACTTGCGCTACGGTACCCACAGGTATTAGATATCACCTTGGCATTTAACAATGCGGCTCTTCTTTAGTTAAAAGAACATTACCTTGTATGCCGTGTCCTACATCAGACTAAATGCAGGCTAGTGCTCGTTTTTGAATAATTCTTGTGACTTAGCTTTATCCCAGGAAAACTGTTAGCCGCAGGTAAAAACTTTGTATGTTTAATTTGTGGGTGACGTTATGGCGCACGAAAAGAACTAATAAAAAAAATATGAGCACACTTTCCCGAGATAAATGCAATTTTCACAAAAATTGGTTAGAAAAATTAAAAAAATTTTGTGTTTGAAGACCAATATATTGAAAATTAAAGTACGGATGGTAATCGTTTTTAACCGTCATAAACAATAATCAATTGTTTATGAAAAAGTTCACTTTGGTTGCTTCAAGTTGAATACACTAGAACTTACATATATGTATTTGAATAACTGTTGGTACCTGCTTCTCTGAAGGAACTTTTTTTTGAACACCCTGTAGCTCAGCGGATGTTCTAGATGTACCTCCGCCCTCCCATACAATTTTTTTCATAGCATGAACCAATGAATCAGATCCCAAAATGTCTGTATCCCAAACCGGACCACCCTGTATAATTGAATTTCGAAGAAAAAAAAAACTTTATTCAACGAGTAGGAATGGGTTTGTGTCTTCAATATGACCAGACAACCGTAGTTGCTGAGTACCAATCTGTCAAATATCAAATGCAACGTTTTCGGCCAAGAAAAAACAAATATAGCCTAAACGCATTATTAAAATTGATTACATTCAATATTTTGACTGTAAAACGCCCACAAGATACGTAATGTGACATATTGACGGTACTTAAATCCATTGTGACAAGTGAAAGGTGGTATTTTTTCTATGCTATCGTTATAGTTGCTAACGTAGAACGCAGAAGATGAATAATTCTAACCTACAAAACATATACAAAAAAAACTTCAAAAGTTATTGCCATCTTTAACATTATATCAAATCAATCAACTTTTTGCCCAAACTGTACACTTAACTGACTGGGGAAAGATGGCTGCAGGTATGTGAGAGTACACTTATACACGTATTTGTTCAAATTATAAATATTTAAATAGAAAAACAAATAACAGGCACTGATGGGCTGTGCCTCCCCCACGTCAGATGTCAGAACCATCACATTCCTAGACAGAAGATTACAATATTTTGCTGCTTGCCTGCCCGACTTTCGCTGCATAATCCAAAAAGGAAAATTCGAAACAAAATGAAATAGAACGTGAGAACAAAAGAAAGAAAAAGGTCCTTGTAACGGAAGAATATGGAAATGTACACACGAGACGGGAATAATCACGAACAACTTTTATTCAGAAAATCCCAATCCCAGTTGCTTTCTCTTCGTTTTGCCTTTTCCCCGTTAATACAAAATGAGTATTAAATATTTAAAAACCGTTTACAACACCCGTCAGCAGTAAAGTTGCGGCTGACTAACTGAAACTGGCTGAATCTGCCTTGAATCTCTCTCTGGCTGCCGTCCGTCCTCATCTCCTTTCTGCACAAGTTTAGCTTTCATGTATAATCCAAGTGCAGTTAAAGTTTTTGTTCCACTTCTTGTGCAATATTTTTTGGGGTGGGGTGGGCTATGAGCATTGATAAAAAGGGGATGGGGGGTGGTCGTGCTGTTTTTCATTCTGTGCTCCAGAGTTCAAGAACTCAGAACTCTGTGCCGTGCCATGCCGCAGCGCTCTGGTTCCACTTGTCAGCTCCGTGTTTTTCTATTCTAATTGAATTACTTTGTTAACCTCTTTCTCTCCACCTACGTTGAACTCCTTTGGCGGTGTAAAAGGACGGCCTAGGCAGGCAGGCAGGCACTATAGTAGGCGTTTGTCATGTGCAACAAGAAGGTCGGCCTGTTCTTTTGCAGGAGGCCTGCTCTTTTATGTTCAATAGGGCTTCATAAATTTCGACATTATATGTAGCCTTACAAACAACGTATTTGGGGCATGTCCTAAATGTTGAATGCTCTCTGTGTTGTTTTGCGCTCTCTCTGTACTCGTGCCGTTGTGCTATCTGTGTATCTACGAGTATCTCTGTTTGTTTGAGTTAATAATGTGAAACTTTTCGAATGCAACGAGCACAGCAATCCTTGCGCTGCTTCGATGGGGCTAAGAACTTTATTTGCACACAGAAAGTGTTATTTTGTGTTTTTGTTTTTTTTCCCTCCGCTCTTTGTTGGTGAAGTGAGTTGTGAACAATTTTCCAAAAACTAAAGAAGAGCAATTGAAAATAATTAAAACGTCGGCTTCGGGAGCAATTTGAGAGAATTGCACAACGCTGTTGTGCCGGATGTGGTATAAGAAGCACGAGCTACGACCTACGACGCACGGTATGCGGGAGAAAAGGTTTTCAAAGGTAAAAGTAGTACTCAACCGTTTGTGGTAGCCCTTTTTTTCTCCCTCAACCGGTAAACCGCATCGTTAAGTATAAGAAAAAGTTCCGATTGATGTTTTTAAAAAAAACTATTTTTTTAATTATTATTTTGTAGGTTAAAGTGGAAATAAATACAAATATGCAAATGCGGTGCGCTGAGATCTAATTTGACTAAAAAGGTTGACAGAAAATGTTGGGTTTTAATTTGATGATAGTTTTTAGTTTAGGTTATGCAAATTGGTAAAGTTTTGGTGGATGGTAGTGGAAAAAATACAGACAGATAATCATGCCGTAAAGTCAAGCTTAACTATTTGCTTTGAAGTAGGTATTCATAAGGAACTACTCGTATCCAGGGTAATTGTGACCACTTATGGTATGAGGACGTTTTTGAGGTTCTTTCAAGTTGGCATTCGCAAACTTCAATTTGCAAAATGGGAAGTGATGACACATTTATCGACTCTTAGGCCAATGCCACACGAGCTCCCTTTTCCGCGCTCCCATTTGATCGCGCGCCATGAGTGTACAGAATACCATTAGAACTGTACACACGAGCGCACGCGACCAAAAAGGCGTCGTGTGTACATTTTTCTATATAGTCATGCCGCGCGACCAAATGGGAGCGCGGAAAAAGCTGCTCGTGTAGCATTGCCTTATAAGTGTGTTCCCGTATGCAAGAAAGCACATACCAGTGAGTTATTTTCTAGTAATCTAAAACATTGGCAACGCATATTTCGGGGGAATTGCTGCCAAAAAGCAAAGTATATCGAGTGTAGATCGATGCCAGGAAAAACTCAATCACTTGTGCAACCAGGCTAGAGTCACTCTTCTCTGCGTCCAAGAACAAAGTGCCATAGAAGGAAACGAGAGAGGATAGGACATAGTGCCATAACAGCTCACTAGCGGAAAACGTTCATTTTCCTATAGGTGCTGTTAAATGCAATATACTCTCACACTGCTTAAGACTAGCTGGTCTCAGGTGGACCAGTTTGACAAATTGTTTCATATCCAGAGAGATATGGCCAAATTACAACAGGTCAAAAACAAATGAGCTGCTACCAAGGACTCGCTTAGCCATCGCAAGAGTAGTGGCAGTCAGTACAGGGCACTGGCCAATAGGCGACCATGCAGCCAAACTAGCGATCCCCCACAACAATTTCTGCCGCAGTTGCAAGGAGGAAAATGAAAAAGAGTCGCTTATTCATTTTCTGCGCAAATGTCCGGCTCTAGCGAATGCCCGGCAACGCATACTGGGCAAATCATTCCTCGATGACCTTAAAGAGATATCTGAGAAAAAGATTGGAGATATGATCCTCTTCTTAAACTCCACAGGGTGGATATAAATATCTCAACCTAAATACGAATAAACAGATTCCATTTGCGCTATTTGGGTTTCCTTTCCACCGAAACCACCACTTCTACCTATGCAGCACATGCACAATTTGATCTGGAAAGCAGTCATCTGCAGTGCTCAGCACAACTTTAGGTTAGGTTGCAGTGGCTGCCAGTAACGATTACCAGCACATTTACATATGTCTATAGGGGCTCATTTTGATACCAATGATCTCGGGGATGTTTCTCTTAATCATTTACAGCGTTGAATAAAGCGAAATAGACTTCTAACGTCTTTCTGTGCTAGGTCACGGAGGCCGTTGAGGAAGTATTCATCTAGGTGCAGTTTCCTACTGCGGGAAAAAGCTGGGCATGAACAGAGGAGATGTGTCGGGCTCTCTTCCTCTTCTTCGTCTCTGCAGCTTCTGCAGAAGTCATTCGAATTGATGTCAAGCCGGGTCGCATGCTTGCCTATAAGGAAGTGTCCTGTAATGACACCAATAATCGTACGTATATGTATACCTTTTAGGTACAGAAGATGGTAAGAGTGGTTGGGATTCAGTGTAGGCGAGATCTGTCTATTAGCCAGGTAAGTAGGTCCGCCTTCCCATCTAACACGACCTTAAAGTCGATTAGAAATACTTTGTACTCTGAACTCTGTGTACTGCGACTTGGAAAATGTATTTTTCATTCCCTAAGGACCAGCGTTAGGATATTTGGATTGAACCCGGGGCAGGATGTGTAGTAGCCCAAGCCACTAACCACTACGCCACGGTGCGAATTGCCTGGCTTCTTTAATACCTCTGGTCGTTTTAGACTACCTATACATACTTGTTTTTTTCTCCCGCGTTACTGACTCGTTAACGTAAACCACAGAGATGAGAGGAATTGTCTTTAGATATTCAGTAGGTTTCGATTTTCCAGAAAAGACTTAATTATACTCGTGGTTCGTAGCTTACATGAGACGATTGGTCAAAATTGTCAGAATATTTCCATATTCCTAGGTTCATGTAAGTTACCAGTTGCTGGAATGGAATTTCTTTTAAACTTCAAAAGCGAGATGGTTCGACTTCCGTGAGCTGGAAGATTGTGGGTTCATTTTTTTGCATCACATTTTAACACAGTCTTTCATGGTGGTGATCTGTTTATGCAACCCTGAATCTATGTGCCAGCTTTTGACGTTTATAATGATAAACAAAACAGCTTTCCCGCCTAGGATAAAGCCAAGGAACAGTCATTGTAGACGGTTGTCACTTCAATTTTTCGCGAGACCAATAAGCAAGCTATCGATTCAGTTGTTGGTTAGTTTGTTTGAAGATAATCAAGTTACGCTAAGTTAGGGAGAATCCATCACAGCTTTGCTGATCTCTAAGTTTTAGACGTCCTACCAATCCTACCACTGAAAAGCAGCTGATTGGCTGCGATCCTAAATAGCAGTCTTGCTGTTAAAAATATCGTGAATTTTTTTAAATGAACAGTTCAAAGACAGCCTGTTATCGCTCGCGATTGTTTGAGAAACTTCGAGTTTTTAATGTTTGTTTCGCACTTGGCTCATTAGTCCCCACAATAGGCTCATAGGCCTCCGCCTATCTGTCAGCCAGCTCAGTCAGACTTACGTTCGGTAAAAAAATCGTCGATTTCAATTGACAAACTCTTCCAAATGTTTCATTAGATGGCGCGCTAGCAAACGTTTAAGGCCTTAAAAGCAAAGGCAGGCTTTTCGAGACAATTGTACCCATCTGCAATGTAAACGTTTGACATCTATTTAGACCTTTAGTAAAGTCCTCCTGAAATATCTTGGAATACACAAAATCTCACCAAACACACGCGAGACCTTTTACTCTCCATGTGACCCAACGGTGAACCACGCCCTAATAATCCGAAAAAATTACCTTTCACCATCACACTGCAACATCTCGATAGCGATATCGGCTACTTGCTATCTTTCATCTTTTTTCATGGGAATTCTTGCAATTTACCAGTTGCTGTGCGAATCACGCAGTGTTCATTTTAGTGTTTCTCCGTTTTTGGTCTTTCCACCTGCCCCCATGGGGGGTCTGTCTCCTCCGTTGACGACGTGACGCCACCATATAAAGCAATCCAACAAGCAACTGGTTAATAGGCCTTTATTACCAAATTCTCGCACATCGTCAACACAATTAGACTTGGCCCGTAACGCAGCAGAGTACGATACGAGTAAATATCTCAAAACAGTCGCGCGTTACGAAACCGACACGTTACAGAGTGTCGTGCGACACCAACCCCCTACGCAGATTATACACAAAAAAAAAGAAGCTGAATTTAAGAGACAAGTGCCACAGACAACGGTATACTCACACGTTTGAATATAAAGACAAAAAAAAAAAAAAAAAAAAAAAACGGGGCGGTCTGTAGGCGCTGGGTGCTAAATGTAGACCTGCGCGAACGTAATTGCAGATTATTACAATAATTTCCAACTCCACAGCCTAAGGCTAAGATATCACTTTATTATGGATGCAGTTGGATTGGATGGCGGCAGCGGGACCGTCCACCATCCGCCCCGCTGTGTAAACAGTTGTGGGCATCGTTACCATAGTAATTGTCTGTCCGGCAAGTTTAGTGCGACATCTACACAACACACGTATGCTTGCAGCGCGATACCATCTTCTGGCTTCGAGTATGAAATTATTGTCATTTAAGTTTTGTGCTCTTTGCATTTTTAATGAAGTGGAAGGACACAACACACAAAACAGAATAATAACAATTAATATCGGTGTTTAACGATCGCTTTAAAATTACCTCTAAGTAAAGATACACGACTTTTAAGTGGTAGTTGCAGTTGCAAGCTCTGCCGCGTAGGTGTTTAAAGGAAATTGAGTGGAGTCCCACAAGGTTGCACGATTTTCATTGTATTATTTATTTTTTAATTGTAGCAATAAGTGATGTTGATGTACTGTGAATGTACGTGTTTTTGGAGCGTGACAGATCGTTTGGCGGTCTAATGACTTTGAACTGGAATTGCAAAACGATGGCATACGCGAGTCGAATTGCCGTCATTTGGGTTGGGCCGATATTTACTCGTAACATATTGTGAATGGATTTTAGAACACGTGATGTGACAAGCCTTTTTCTAATTTTGATTGGGTAACAGATGTAGAAATTGTTTGACAGTGCAAATATATTTCATCGAATTTATTGAACATACGAAAAAGGTTATGTATAAATAATGTTTGGTGTAATAAGCAGAATAGATCTTAAGGTCGCGGTGCATCTCACCCTTCGATAATAATAGTGAGCTGATGATGTTTTATTCCCAAGTAATTCGCCGTTACAAAGTAAACATATGTATTTTTATTATTTATTATTATTATTATTAATTAGTATTAACATCATTTACAGTAGACTAATGTAATCTTTAAGTTATAAATGAAGATGCAATTCGGAAATGAAAAGAAGAGAAAAACGAGAATTTAATTTACATGTGAAGTAGTAACAGTTCAGAAGGTTTTAAGCTTTAAAAAAAAAAAATCAAATGAAAAACAACAATTTGCTTGTATTTAAATTAATCTTATTACATACTTTAAAATAATTCAATTATGTACTTAACTAATTATCCGCCATATGCCTAAAGAGAGTGAGTTCAAAAGAGTTCGCATAACAAGATCTTCTCATGCTGAGAGGAAGTGCATTCCAAATACGAATGGCATGAACGAAAAATTGACGCTCAGTGCAAAGATAGTAATACCGTGGAAGAACTAGAGTTATGGCCCGATTAGACTGCGCAAAAACTAGTTTATTGAATATTATATGTATTTTCTGTTAGTCAAATATTCAAATAAGGTAGGGCGGGACTAGTTGGACACCTACTCATAATACATCTATGAAGCTGGGATCATTGGAAATAACGGACATCTTACTTTATGTAAACGCAGAAGAATAATATTGTCTTAAATGCACCAAGTCCTAGTGGCCCAACTTGCCCCACTAGCCAGCGTGTGAGGTAAGTTGGGCCATGGCTCTCTCAGTTTTTCGCTTATATATAGCATTTTCACTTTAAATTCGTTATTTTACAAATGAAATTCGTATTTTTGCACTTTGAATTCGTAATCGAATTCGTTTTTTTGCAAATTGAATTCGTTTTCTCTTCGAAACACTGGAATTTACTACCAAATCGTTTTTTTACGTCAAGTACACATACTCAGTTCCGTTATCAAAACATAATTTGCCAAGTGTAATATAGTAGGCCTATCGCCAGATAACAAGATCTAACTGCTCTAAGTACTATGGTGTTAAAAATACCAGCTACAGCAATTGAGCAGGAACCTCATTAATGTCTGTAATATGAGATGTTTTTCAGTGGGTGGTAAGGGATCTCACACTAAATCAGCACCCTATGAAGCTCAAATTCAAACCTGCACCTCTCCGCGGTGAACTTTGGAAACTTTAATTTCTCATAAATTTAAGGGCTTAGAACAGGCTTCATCTAAGCAAGAAGGTGAGAGTAATTTTATTACATATATTTATGTGTATACAACGCATAACAACACTCTTATCTAAGCGATTTGGTATCAAATCATAATGTTAAAATAAAAAAAACGAATTCAATTTGCAAAAAAACGAATTCAAAGTGCAAAAATACGAATTTAATTTGTAAAATAATGAATTTAATTTGCAAAAAAACGAATTTAAAGTGAAAATGCTATACACGCATTTAAGAACAAGCAATAATGATCAGAACTACAACACAGAGCACACATGTAGGTATTTGTTACTTCAGCAGGGCAACATGGTTTAACTTACCCCACACATAGTTTGATGAACATATTGCGTCATAAATAAAAAAAAATTGTTACATTTTTCATACGAAATATTAAAATGCAATAATGTGACTCATGAAAATACCTTATGTATGATTTGCACCTTGTCACCTCTAGAATTAAAAAAAAAATGAAACCCATATTTTTTACCTTTTCACTTAAAAATGCGCGTAGTTCCCGGTCTTTTGACACAATGTAACCGAGACCGATTTGCACGTGATGGTTAATGTGCACACTTCATTCGTATGATCTTTTTTCCTGTAGTTCTTGCGGTTCTTGAGTAATTCGCGTGGCCGTACTTGCCCCGTGGCCCAATGCACCCATTTTAGCATTTAATTGTTTTACTATATGAAAAAAAGGATTGAATACACCCATTTATTAGTTTTGACAGAAGTGAGAGCGAAGCGACACTTGTTTCAATATTTTTACAAACAGTGGTATTGTCTGCTTATTTATTTTAATAAATCTAAAGTCTGTTAGAAGTAATTCGATAACAAAAAGGACGCTGGGTTGAGAACTTCTTATTTCTAGCTCTAATATTTATTTTTCTTTTCCGATTTGTCTTTTTAGGTAGGTAGGTAAGAATGGCTGTATGCTGTACCTTGCCGCACACAATTAGCGCATATGCCATTTTGTTGCCACAGTTTACTTTGGTAGTTAAAGTGTGTTTTCGGATGTACTGCTCAAATCCATCTTGTGGAGATTAGGAATCTTATGAGGTTACAGAATTCGAGGTCGGAAATGTCTGCGACGTCTTTGAGGAAGTATCTGCCGAGTGTAAGCTGTTTGGCTGTGGCTAGTACCGGGCATTTATAGAGAAAGTGAAATAAGCTTTCTTCAGCAGACGCACTCTCTTACTTACTTAGTTGGCGTAACAGCTCGAGGTGAACCTGGGCCTGCTTCTCGCAACCATTTGTGTGTGCGTGTTATATTTTTGCACGAATGGAAGGGACCTACAGTTTTTTACCGACTCCGAACGGCGAATTGAGAAGCTCAATCGTGACAAATGATACTCTTTGATGCTTATCAGACATTCGAAAGAGGTGGGCACTGTGAAAAACTTTTAGGTGTTTGCGGCGGGATTCGAACCCAAGACCGCTGGCTCAGTAGTCCGACGCACTCTCACAGCTAGGATATGAATGGGATACCTAACCTTCGAGCATAAGCTACTTTTCTGTCGATATCCGCTCGTAATCTGTTGTTATTAACGGGCTAGGTCTTCCTAGAAATGACACAGTTGTACAGAGTTTTCCATTTAGAAAGAGAGCTGGAAGATTTTGCTGTTAGCCAATCCTAGCCGAAGATAAACTTCCTTCGTAACGGAGATGTCAAGGGCTGAACATGTTGTTTCATCCCCTTCTATGTTGCTATGGCCAGGAAAGGAACCCAGAGAAGAGTGATATTAAACCGGTTACTTGTCCAGGATAATTTCTTATTTGTACCAATTTAGATGATGTGGTGGTTGAGTGAAAAGCTTTGATTGCAGATCGAGTGTCTACTACTACTTGCTACCTCCTTCATGCATGTAGCGCTGAGATTAAGCTTCTTATATGCTTCGTCGATTGCAAGTACTTGCACCTTGAAGACACTAGAGCAATCAGGAAGGCGATGGGATTTGGAGATTCTTAGGCTAGAAACACACATGCGATTGCAGTCGCACGACTATTCAGTCGCAAAAAATAGAACATATAGCTTTCAATGTAAGTGCGCGCACATGAAACCCATCAATCGCAACGTATTATGTGCGCGCACTTCCATTGAAAGCTGTACGTTCTATTTTTTGCGACTGAATAGTCGTGCGACTGCAATCGCATGTGTGCGCCACGCCTTAATCGTAGTTCGGTTGAGAAGATACCCGATCCAACTCCGCAGTCCATCTTGGATCCCTCGATGAAGTTTGCCATTGGTTACTTTGATATGATAGTCCAATCCAATTTGGTTGGAAAAAAGACTTGAGTGTATTTGCTGAAATCAGGTTTGGAAGTGCTGTAGTCTGTGGAAGTTCTACTTCTTTTCAAAACCAAACCACGGTTCATCTCTTCTTTTCTCTGAGACCGTCTGCTTTTTTTGTAAATGTTGCTTTCTTTTTGTTACTCTCCCTCTGTTTTTTGAAAGCTCACTACCTTTATTTCTTGAAATCCATTCAAGATGCGGGAAAAATGAAGCCACGCTACCATCTTCACTACCAGAGATTTGAAGTAATAAGTCCTTTCAACTGTTAATACAATAGTACTTAGATGAAAAGCTACTCCGAATGCAGTACAAAACGTTCGCCTTCCTCATTGAAAACATTCAAGAACACTGACACTGACAAAAACTGACTTTAAGCTTCTATTTAGAGGGATGACTTGTATGTTCTACGTTCAATGTAACCTGCCATTTGTTGTTAGTAGATGAGACTGCATTACATAGAGTCCAACGTCCCATTTAATCCCGTGTATAAAACCAAGTGTCTTGTCCATCTAAAAAGTCACTAACTTAACCGTATCACTTATCACATCCAGATACTGTCAGCATGTAAAGTAGTTTAACCCCTCATCGTTCATCCAGTGACAGCTGAGAGCCAAAACCACCACAAAACTTCTTTCGAACAACATCAGATGATTCCAAAGATGATACCCAAAAGCGGCAAAAAGAAAGTTATTTGCTGTCGTTGTTATCAGCCAGCAGATAAACCCAGAGCCATGCTCCGAACAACTAACATGTCGATAATGATACTGATAAATTTACGAGCTAACTTCTAAAGAAGTTTACAACATCCTAAGCCACTTGATATACCGCTTCGGGCACCGTACACTGATCACGAATTAGATTAGCCGCAGCGATTAGCCACTATCTGAGGTTTCATGTTTCCGACCGAAAACACCGACCGGTTTCATTAAAATCCGAGTGGGAGCGGGTGCTCCATCGAATCTGATGAATTCAATTCGAAATTGAGGAGAAAAGTTAAAGGTACCAGAACCAGATTACTCGACAGATACAAATTCATCTCACTCAGCAATTTCTCTGATAAAAATGACATCGACGACGGGTAAAAGTGGATGAGTTTTCTCTGTGTAAACTTTCATCATCCCTCTTGGTGGCCAACCCCACCACCAGAACCACCCATGTTGCTCTTCACAGGAATCGCACACGCAGTGGAGTGTTGGAATTGGAGTCGAATGAGTTCCACATACCCACGGCATGCTACGTGCCTGGAATCCCATTGTTCGCTTCCACCAAAATGAAACCATCTTCATCGAAGCTCCGTTCCGCTCCGGAGTCAGGCCCATCGAGCAGCAGCAGTTCTCGATTTCTCGGTTTTTTGCTTTGTGTTCGCGCTGTTGAACCTCCTCATGTGTGTGCGCTACGCTGATGATGAATGACTACAGGCATAGGGTGTATGTGATCATCATCGTCCCCATTATGAGAAACAGGAACAGCAATATCTTCATGTTCACCTACGAGTACGTAGTCCGGGTGAACCTCTGCAGCAACAGCTCATCTGACTGAGGCAAGTGGAGTGGACACGTAATTGCATGTTGTGGCAGTGGAATCAGAAGAAGCACCAGCTATAGCCGGCCCTTCCTCTATATCTTGGGTTCTGTTTCTGTACTGTTGCGCTGTCGAGTTCTGTTTGCTGGAGACTTTTGCATGCAAAAGTAAATCATTGAACACGTTTCGGGGAGGAGGATGCATATTTGCTCGACGCGTTGAAGTTTTGCTTCGGTTTTTCCCCCCTTCAGTTATTTGCACTATAAGAATGGCGGCCGTTAGTTTGGTTTGGAACGGATGAATGCATGCATTTACGATGCTCCGTCAAGTACGGGTATAGCAGCTAGAGGTGGATATACCTATGCTGCACAGCACATGTGTGCGAGTGTTCTTGTTCATGACGGTTTTACGTTTTTTTTAAAGGATTTTCTTTGTGCGAAACAAATTTGACGAAAAAAATGCTTGCTTATACGCGTCATGCCCAGGTGGAGGAGATGAGTCTTTTTTGTTAGCATAATTGTGGGGAGATGCTTTTACCTAGACCTGTTTTCTGGGGAAGGAGAAGACAGACCGTTTGCTTTGCTCGTTCTGACAGTTTGAGGAGCTAAAGTGAAAACAGAAATTAGCTGACGTTAATGCCATCTAGGTTAAGGGCATATATCTCAAGGTTTCTATAGTTAAGTCGCGATTAGACTGATATCAAAGTTTGTATTCCGGTGAAGACCGACAGCGCTACAAGGAGAAGTATTCCCGAATTATCCAACTACGGCTCTAAAACCAGTGCAGGATACTGAGCATCACAGCGTAAATAAACATTTTATTATAAATTTCAATTCAAGGATGGCCAGGAAATTGAAGTCGTTAGTTGCACAGGCGGTCAGTGGCTAAAAAGTAGCTATACTTGGTTTATGACTAAACTAATGTCAAGTCATCAATGGAAGGAACTCCCGAGTCTATGTAATCGACTGTAATCCGTATCGAGAAGTCATTCGTCTGTCAAATCTTCTAACAATCAAAATTGGTCTTACAAATCGCCTTTAACCGAAGAAGACTCTAGTCGCATGTTCGAAGTGAAACTTGTATAATAGCGGACATTTCTCGTCCAAATGATACAAACCAGCAATATTAAAGCAGATATTTTCCGGACTTTAACACTCGCATTTGAAGTGCGGCAAGGAGTGAGACAAGGAGACGTACTGTCACCGATTCTGTTCTTACTTGCAATTGATGATGTAATGACTGCCACGGTGGGTACAAACGAGAGACTTGGTATTCAATGGAACCCGTTTGATAAGCTAAGCCATTTGGATTAAGCTGATGATATCTGTTTCCTGGCAAACAACATTGGTGCCCTTAACCAAATGAGTCATTCACTGCAATAGAATGGGGAGGTGGCTAGCTTAAGGATAATTGCCAACAAGACAAAAATTATGCACACTAGTCGAGACCAACAACAGCAGGTTATCTTGAGACGGGAGACCATAGAGGAAGTCACGCAGTTCAACTATCTGGGTAGTTACGTGTCACTTTATGGTGGGACGGATCTGGATGTCGGAAATAGACTGAACAAAGTGCATTTGGCATCCTTTCTCCAGTGTGGAACTCAAGCAAAATATCGCTTCGCACTAAGTTAAAACTGTTTGAATCCAATGTAAAATCTGTACTTCTTTACGCATGCGAAACGTGCAAATGCTCCGCCAACATCTCGAGCAGGTTACAAGCTTTTGTTAATCGTTGTCTGCGTTACATCCTAAAGATCCGGTGGCCACAAACAATTTCCAACAATGAATTGTGGCTTAGGACTGGGTGTTGACATCAAGCAGAGAAAATGGCGCTGGATTAGCCATACACTGAGGAAACCAAATGACAACATAGCGAAGCAGTGTTTCCAATGGAACCCTCAAGGTGTAAGGCGAGTTGGTAGGCCAAGAAAAACATGGAGGTCAACTATTTTGACGGAAGCACAATCCGAAAATTTGCGATCGTGGACACAGCTGAGGTATCGAGCTGCAAACAGAGAGAGATTGAAGGACCTGGTTGTCGCCCTATACTCCAGGAGGAGTTAAAGCGTTGCTGCGATAGCAGCTCCCAGAACAAAAGAAGCAGAAGAAGAACACACGCTATTTTGCTTGTACCAAATTCCTGAAAATATTTTTTTGTTAGAAAAAAGTCCGAGATATTCATTAAACCCTTCACCCTTCTAGCTGAAAAGAAGAATATGCCGAGTTCAATACAGGCTTTTGGGTTTTTATTTTTACCAAAACACATAATAATTATGTGGTTAAGCAAAGCTTTTGCAGTAAGAATCTTACAAATTTGGTTTTGAACACACTGTGTTATGAGCGTCATCTAGCGAAGTCAAAAACACACAAAAATTACAAGAAAAAAAGTCATAAACGTTGCGTCTTACAACGCACTCGTTTTGTAACCATTGAGACAGCCAAATAAGAGTTCCAAAATGTTCCTCTCAATTGAGAAACTTGCGAGTGAAAAACTAAAACAAATTGACGGTTTATACGCAGAATATGTCAAAATTGTGATTCAGGCCTTTGCCACACGAGCGTCTTTTTCCGCCATGAGTATATAGAAAACCAATTGAACTGTTCACACGGGCGCTCGCGACCAAAAAGGCGCCGTGTGTACATTTGTCTTTGTACTCAGGACTCAGCGCGGAAAAAGACGCTCGTGTGGCATTGGCCTAAACGATGACGCAATACTGATTTTATTTGGTGTTTGTAGCTTTTAATTTCTGAATCATCTTTGTATGTATTTTAATGCGGGATCAGCTGCGGATTTCTTTAGTTCTTCAGTAAAGGTTTCGTGTAACGAAAGCCCTGTAAGGCAACCAAAATCAGAAGCTATGGCGGCAGCAAAATTTTGAATTTTCCACCCCATTTGCTGAATTAAGTGTCTCTAGTGGACTCTAGTGGAAAATTCTATCGATAACTTGTTTGCTAAATTTTTTCTGAAATCATACAAAAATAAACAAATAAATTTGAAATTAATCTTTTTAAAATGATTTTAGCTGTATATGTTGGGGTCACAATCCCTAAACCCTAGATCCCGAAAACACGATCCCGAAAATCCAAAAAATAAGACTTGAACTGTTTTGTTATGTTTTATTTATTTGAAGTTTGTTATTTTGTTCAATATGTTAAATAAATTTTCAACTAATTTTCTGGATTTTCGGGGTTTTGGATTTTCGGGATTTTGGATTTTCGGGAATTTGGATTTTCGGGATTTTGGTTTCCGGGATTCTGTCCGACTGTTTTCAACATAACCCCCCTCTGAGGGTTGCGCCCCTGACAGCCGCCCGCCCGGCCAGCCCCTAGCTACGACGCTGATCCCAAGAAAAGATTGGAAACTTTCAGTCAGACAAACAATTACTATCGTCAAGTGATTTACCAGTTTTCATAGTCGTCTTTGACACTTGTAAATGTAACAACCCACTTGACAGATGAAAACGTTACGTCTCAATTCTCTTCTATTAAAGTCCTGGAATTAGAGAATTGTTCGTAGTCCAAATCCACACACATCTACAACCATAGTTCCATCCTCAAGCGTCAGCATCTACCCAGACCATCTTGTTGCTCCTATATTGACGGCATTAATTTATTCGAAAAAATTTGACATCCCTGCTCAATTGATTACCTCTCAGGGTACAGGCAGAGAATTTCTGTGTGGCGACAAATTACTTAACTCATTTTCAAGTAGGCGATGAAATCAGAGCTCGTAAATCAGACCATCAAGCAAGGCTGAACTGAGTCTCCTTTAACACCCAATAGTCAGTCCATTCGCATGCTTTCCCTCTTTTCGATAGAAAACATTGCATCCAGCCGCAAAGATTTCTCTAGATGTCAATCAAGAAATTGTTTTTTTTTTGTTTTTACCATTTTGGTTAATGGTAAATATTTTATTTTACACTTACAATCCGATCGACCTACCCACTTCCTCTTGAGTCTAGAGTGTAGAGATATAAAATAAGAAATCTTCAGGCCAATAAATAACTCATGCGGCCAACGAAGGCTGTTGTCACATGCAACCACGATCGGAATTCATTGATAAAATTTATGGAAGCCTTGGCGTTGCTGCTATGACACGCTACTCGTATGTCATGCGTTCACGAATAAGTCATGGATGGAAGGGGGAAAAAAAACCAATCAAGCCAATTATTGCGAAAATGTCATCGCCTTCACAGTTAATGGATGCAGTGATAATTACATACTTGAAGATCTACACGCACGCATGCGTGTAAGACAAGTCGTCCGAGGGAATAATAATAATTCACCACGGCGATGAGTTAGAAATGTCTGACGACATAAATGGCAGCGTCATCTATCTGTGAACGAGAGATAAATGTCACGCGGTGATGATCAAATAGCCAAGTGGACAGATATGGCACATGCAATTATGCTCGCAATAGTTCCAATTCGGACTGTTGTTGTTGTTTTTTTTTTTTTTTTTTTGTAGAACGATGTTACAATCGGAAACCGAAAGTAATATAGTCAGACGAACTAGTTTTAACAAGCAAGAACTAGAAGGCGCGACATCTGTGGGTGAACATACGAGTGTATAAAAAAAAGAAAAGATTAATTTTTGGCTGTCATAAAATGACAATGCTATAAGTGATTCCTCTCACGCGATTGGAATATTTTTCATGAGTTTTGTAAACGACGCGATGGTTTAATGTTCTGGTCGATAATCTTCTAATCGTAAAATCTATGTATGGGCGTACCTGATACGGAAGGTGTTAACTTACAGATGCGTCATAAACAAAATCTCGTTTGTTTTGTGTTGAAATTTATATGTAGGTACTCGTAAGTAGTGTGATTTCCAAGAAGAAAATTAAAATGCAATTCTGAGCGTAAAATGGAACTCGATAGGCTAGTGTTGAAAACCGTTGTTTCCGAAATGCAGTTTCTGTCAGTGTCACGGCCTATGTCTAGTCATAAGGTTCCAATCAATGGACTATGACCTTAAAGAAGCTTTAAAAACTAGCCAAGTGCGAGTCAGACTCGCGCTCAAAGCCAAAGGGCTCCGTAGTTTTAAAATTTGTTTTGTATTGTATTGTATTTAAAAGGGGGTTATCCCGTAAAGTCAACAAGCACGTAGACCTGTAGGCCCATTGTACTTTGGTGAAGTACCACAACATTCGCTGAATTAGATTAGATTTGTTGCTGAGCTATATGTCGATCTAAATCTGCCCGTCGCTTTCGCAAAGCGAAGCAATAGGGCAAGATTGAGCTCCAGTAGATCAACTTCCCGTGGGACGTAGTTGCCTAGAGTGGCCTTTCTGATCCGAGCAAAGGCCGGACACTCGCTAATGAGGTGCTCTCAGCTGTCTCTTCTTCTTCCAGGCACATCTCGCAAAGGCCCGAGCTTCTGATTCCAATTTTGTTCAGGTGCTCGTTTAAGGGAGTGAACCCAGTGACCAGTCCTGTGAGGATTTTGAGGTCATTTCTACTAAAGTTTAACAGAAACTTAGTTCTGTTTGCCCTGGGCGCGTCTACTAACATTTTGGTGTTGTAGTCGCAGCAGTTCAAGAAGCTTGTTTTTAGCATAAGCTGAACTACAACCAATAACAGGCTGAGGAGCGATAAAAGGGGTCGCTGATCCAGCTCTAGCCAGAGCATCAGCTTTCTCGTTTCCCAGTATATCAGAATGTCCCGGGACCCAGACCAGTGTGATCTTATTACATCGCCCAAGCTGATTCAGTTTATTGACAGCTTCCTCAACAATTTTTGAGTAGTTTTAAAATTAGTTATATTTTGTTTAAATAACTGTTTCGTTTCGTTAACACAAAAAACGAAAACGACCCATCTATATTCACTTTACAAACTTATAATAAGCAATATTATTCACTATGAGAAATTGGATAAACATTAAGAATGCGGCTGAGTGTGTTGCGCGTCCATTAACCTTGTTTGCGCTGTACTACTGAGTTCAGGGGTCCCAGGTTCGTTTCCTTGCAAAATCCGTATTTTTATTTTTTTTTTATATGGCAGCACAATTTCGGATAGCCTTTAATTTTCCCAAAATTATTGTTAATCGAATAGTGATAGTTACATAGAAATTGGTACAGTAGTTTACGAGTTAATCGGTTGAGAAATGGAATTTTTAGACATAAAAATTGAATTTTTCCACGTGAATTTCTCAAAAACTATTCGCTAAGTTATCTTTAAAAATATAGTTAATTATCTACAAACTTTGATTTTTTCATATTTTTGACTTCAGTAGTTTCCAAGAAAAATGTAGGGGGCTTTTTGGTCTGATATTTTTCACACATTTTTGGCAATAACTTCCAAAGTTTCTAACATTAAGAAAAACATTTTTGGAATCTTCTTTCGAGCTCTTTCGAATGATGTTCCACATGATATATCTTTCAGAATTTTTTTTTTTGATTTTTGAGCAATATGTTGTCCATGTATGTGGACCACCGTAATGTATAAGTGTGCCAAATTACAAGTTTCTAGGAAGAACGGTTCTTGATGTTTTTATCGTGACAGAAATGTTGGAGTAAGAGCGAACTTATAATGGTTACCATATGGGTACGGAACCCTAAAAATTATTGAACTTGTAGCCATTACAATTGAAAACATTTCGAAAATAGGTGCGCTGAGTTTTTCGGTTTACAATCAGAACCATTTTCTAATCGTACTTTATGACAACAAAGGGTCTCTTTCAAAAAAGTTTTCCATAAATGTGTTAAATTTCGGACAGCAGCGTACTCATGTCAGACAGAGACAGCCGTAAGTTTTTAATCATTTCTTTTAACAACTGCGCTAAAATGTTCAAAACGATGAACGCGTTTTACAGCCGCACTTCTTTCTTCTTTAGGTGGGGTTACAGTTCGGGGTGATCCAGGGCCTGCTTCTCGCAACCATTTGTGTGTGTGTGTTATATTTTTCGCACGAATGGAAGGAACTCACAGTTTTTTGCCGACTCCGAACGGCCGGCGAGTTGAGAAGCTCCGTCAACTTTTATACCTGCTTCTGTAAAGTTAAGTTAGGTGGTTATCTACCGTACTCGGTAGAGTTCACTTAAAACAAAGTAGGTCCATTCTGTTGCCACATGAGCCGCCTCTAACCGGAACTAGAAGGATAATAAACATATCTACATAAATATGTATGTATAGCTGACCACAAGACGAAGGTCGTCTTAATAACAAGTAGAAAAACTGTGGATTATGCAAACTTCCGGGCTGGAAGTCAATCAATCAGGATTAAAGGGCGTTAAAATACCTGGGTGTATTGCTCGACCACCGACTTAACTGTAAAACCCACGTTGAGTTCTGTAGATGCAGGCAGCGCTCTCCGGGATGCTGCCAAACATCGGTGGACCTGAATACATGAAGAGGATTCTGCTTTCCAGAGTGGTAAGCTCATTACGCTCCGACAACGAAAGCGACAAAAAGTAAGCTCTCGTCCGCATACAGGCGGACGAAGCAGCCTATGTTATAGCGGGTACGACAAACCAACAAGGGACAAATGTTACCAGGAATGTAAAAGCAGAGGAGAGGGCAACATCTTTAGCGCTGTGGCAAGGCAGATGAACCCACAAGTTGATTCCCACAATCGAGGCCTGGACAAAAAGAGCACATGGGGATTGCAGCTTCCACCTTACGCAATTCCTGTCTGGTCACGGCGGCTATCAAAAATATTTTCACAGATTTGTACACGATAGCTCGTCCTCCTGTCCAGAATTTCCAGAGGAAGAGGAAGACAGAAACAAGAAGATAAGCTCAGGGGACCACTGGTTACAGATCTGCTCTTTC
Source organism: Brachyopa scutellaris (assembly GCA_949775065.1). Classification (NCBI taxonomy): domain Eukaryota; kingdom Metazoa; phylum Arthropoda; class Insecta; order Diptera; family Syrphidae; genus Brachyopa; species Brachyopa scutellaris. The sequence goes on from OX459113.1 coordinate 119,301,719, forward strand.
ATAATGAGCGTGCAGAACGAGCTATGAAAACTCGAAAGATTAAGAAGAGCCGCAACGGCAGACACAGAGCATATAGCATAAGAAGTTATATTTATTTAATTATTTATTTCTTCGTACTCCGGACATCAAGTATTTGTAAACGAATCGTGCATGCTGATAGCCCGGGCTACCAGTATCTTCGGAAGATTACCACATCCATTGGCGCAGCGGAAAGCAAAAAATGTGTATTTGCCTTTAAATAAAACGAATATTTCCATTTTCGACAAACGGTTGATGGCCCGATCCCCACAGTGTCATCGTGGATCTTTTTGGAATTTTTTTTTGCGCGATCGACTAACGTTACGTAGTGAACGAATCTAGCCAAGTATTGAATATTTTCAGATGGCTTTCCAAGTTCCTTAGTGGTTAAATGCCATCCATTTCACTCAGTAGAAATTACAGATTATAGAATATATAATCTCCATAAGACGATGTACAAGGAGTTAGGCCACTGAAGCTGAAAACCACGCACGACTTGGGCATGGGAGTTTTCTATGAGCCAACTTTTGGAAATATGACTCATAGGAGTGAATTCGAAAGCGTGAAAGAAGTTCCTCCTCTTTTAAATTTTCGTTAATTTACCAACTGTTTTGTTTAAAAGCTTATTTTTTTCGTCTCCACTAACAGCTACGAGTATACGTACTGAAAACCCGTTTCTCAACGAACCATGCCTAAGCTACAATAATCCCCAGGAGACATTTAACAATTTATAGAATATCGTGCAAACTCTCAGTTATATTGAAAACCAAAACCCCACTTCCATTCTACACCTGTGACCAGAAGTGTATGTGGCGAAACCACCCTCTGCCAACCTGAAACCAATCTCGGTGGAATTAAGTTTAGTTTTCGCAGAGCAAGGAACAAAGGAAAGGACCTACCAGTCGCCAACGATGACGATCCATTTTAATTATAACCTCACTTTGGCATGGCTGACACATGGGGAAAATGATTGCGTACCCCTCGGCGATGATGACCTAATACTCCTATGCGCTATGCTCCTATAGCCTGGGTATTGACTTCTAATGGTGGTTTTTTTTTATTGCACCAGCTAACGTACTCGATGCGTACCTTACCTACACACGTATCTACATACTCGTATACAAAAAGTTTTGTTTATGTTTATCCAGGAACGAAGCTTCCAATTCCAATGCCAACGACGCGATGCGCTGCGTGCCGTAATGAATACCAAACGGATTTGGAGCGGTCCCAGTAGTTTATCTACGCGTACGCATGCATATGTCGATTGAGCAGTTCCCCGAAATTGAGTGAGGACTGCTTGAAAGACCGTTTGAATAAATATTGTTACCGCTTGTTGTTGAAAACTGTATCAATATCCGACATTTTATTTACGACAGCCATAAACGGGCCAAAGCTGTATCTGGTTCGGGGTATCTAGGCTGGGATATTGCATTCCTAGGTGAACCCCGTTTAATTAATGTTTATTTGGTAGATTAACAGTTTTTTTTTCTCTGTTCTCAGATATCTCACGCAGATACTTTATGTAAGTACACAGAAAATTGGGTTTGTTACACCAGCGCAGCGCAGCGAGTCGGTTCTCAAGTGGAAATGTGCGTCCAGAAGCAGACTTGTTTGCTTTTCCACCGATGGCAATGGGAATGGGTAACTCACCAAAAGAGATGTTTAGCGATTTGGTAATTTAACATGAAGATAAGGTACGAGTATAAAGAAAATTTACAACCTGTGTTAATAGGTAGCCCCGGCAGCCTACAAAAATGTTACATGGCCAAGAACATGTGCTTTCATTTCGCCGCGGAAGTTACTCGTACATATACATATTATGGAGATAGCGCAGATCGATAGGTGGTGGTTCTTCTACTCGTTGTTTGTTTGAGATACTTTCTTTTATTGTTATCTACCTACGGACTATTACACAATCTTATCGCCTGTGAAGGGTACACATGTGTACAAGTATGTACGAGTATATGTCGGGTCAGATGTGGATACAAATTGATGTAAGTACGAGTAAGCCATTCCGAGGATTGCTTTATGTATGCGGCGATATAAAAATTATTTGTTTATTTTGTTTAATTTTCCATGACGTGAAGTAAAATACCACAATTACGAGTATGTATGTATGTATATCCTTGTTGAATAAAACTCCGTAGAACGTTGGGGTTGTCTTGATGAATTTGTGGTATTTTGTTACGAGTATTTTGATTGGTGGTTTCGCAGAGAGAGACAATTTAACTAATTTGCCTGTGGCCTTACACAAGTCATAACTCAAATTACCCACATTGACGACGGTTTGGCTAAAATACCTTCTATACTTCGGCAACTACATAATAGGATTTTCTTTTCGAAGGACCTTTCCTGTAAAGGGTTTATCTGAAGTTAGTTTCATCCTTCTTTGTGGGGTGGTTATCCTCTTGAAATGAAAGCGGGATGAGATCTGATGTAAAATCGACATGGTTTGCGTATAGGATATTTTATTAAGGTTTAAGACTTAGATAAAAAAAAAAATGGATTCCGAAAGGGTAAATGTGATTACTTGAAGCATAGAAAAAATAAAATAAAATAGAAATGAAAAAACTGTTCGAATCATAGTGAATCGAAAGAGACATACAAGTAAGGAAATCGTACCTAAATTCGAACCGGATAATAGGAGGATGGGTCGAAACCTATCAACGGCATGGGCTCTGGTATCTACTCAAGAGAGCCGGAGCTAATCTAACCTAAATAGTAGAAGGATGTCGTTCTGTGCACAAAGCACTAAGCAGACATATCAGGGTGAAACTATGCTGGGTGCCTGGACATGGACACGGGGGGCGGGGGGCACTGCCTATAACCGAGATGGTAATGAACATAGCACCGCCAACATGCGGCATCAGCGAAAAACTTAACAACACAATCATAAGTATGGCGAACCACAGATGGTCAAGAATAGAGAGACAAGGCTCTTTGGCAAGCCATAGATCGCAAGAGGCCAACGTAATCTTAGGACTAAATAGGGCAAAGTAAAGAACTCTAATAGCAATACTCTCTGGACACTGTCTCTTGAGAAAACATGACCAAAGAATGGGTCTTTCAAACACGGACGAATGCAGATACTTCAATGGCTCAGCCTCATAACCCCTTTCAACATAACCTAACCTACCTAACAGGAGGTATTACAATACTGCCTTTCAACGGAAACGGGTTTCGAGTCCAAAATCCAGAATAGACTTTCAGTGTGCTTCCGTCATTATGTTTACAGGTTTGCCTCCAATTAGAAAACTAAACAAACAAATGGGTTCAAAACTCCTAACTCGAAAGACGAAATGCATGTCCTACAAAACATTGATCCTGCCAGTTCTGCTGTATGGAGCCGAGTGTTGGACGATAAGCAGGAAAGCAGATCAGACTTTGAACACTTTCGAGAGAAAAATTCTTCTTCGGATATTCGGTCCCGTATGCGAGGAGGGCGAATGGAGGAGAAGATACAACCGCGAACTCTATGAGCTGTGCCAAGATGTGGATGTAGTCCGAAAAGCCAAAACACGTCGACTACACTGGCTCGGCCACATCGAGCGAATGGACAACAATGTTCCAGCAAAGAGGATCTTCGAATTACAGCCCCCAGGTTCGAGACGACAAGGAAGACCGAACCTCCGGTTTAAGGACCAAGTTACCGCGGATGCCATTGCGTATGGTCTAGACAACTGGAAGCATCGTGCCCGGGATCGAAGAGAGTGGAAGGCTGCCGTGTCTCAGGCAGAGACTCTTCACGGGTCGGGAGCCGAAAACTTTAACATACTTAAAAAATATCGAATCATTCGAAGTGAAGTAGAAGCACCAAGCTTTTTCAGTTAAAGCAGATATTTTTCTCCACTTCTCTCAATCTTGGAATAGGTTTTTCTTGCCTCTGGCTTCGAAAACCGAAAACCGAGGAAAAGTCGCCTCAAAACAGCAAAACATGGGGTCATTACCATTCGAGAGTCGAACGTTTCATTCGCCACAGCCTAAAAAAAAACTGACAGATCAATGTAACGAGTTAAAATAAACTAATTCGCTAGATTTTGACAGCCAAAGCGAAAGGAATTTCATAGAATGAGGAGAAGTGATAAAAGAACGATGGAAGAAACTTATTTTAAGCACTTTAAAGATTCAAATTACGACTTTTCATTGGGTTAAGTATATTTGCTGCTCCTTTCAACATCAAACTTTAACACTCCTCTTAAAGAAGTATGTTTATTTAAATAAAGAAATACGTTCTTTTATACTGCAGAGGTGAACCCCCATTCAAAATGTCTACACAGGAAATGAACAAGCCAAGCTCCTTCTACCACACCACCGGTATGCTACCACACTTTCAAAAGGTTAATTTCAACCAATTTCGCAGCCCATTCCTAGTGCACCACCCTGTATAATAAGCACATCACTCCATTCTATGTTTAGATAGCATTAAATGAGCAATTTACTAACACACAGGAGAAGGAGTATTTGGCAAACGAAAGGTGTCTAATAATAAAACTCAACTCTTCGACCTAAAAAAAAAAAAAATAACGGTGCATAGTTGCACGAACTCCTTTAACGATGATAACCATTTCTGAGTGTGTGACGAGAGCACAGGATGTGAAGATATAAAGACGATAAAGTTGAGATGGAAAATATGAGACCATACAAGAGATAGAGATAATTATGGAGGTAATGAAATGGAGTGTAATTTAACGGTGTAGGTGTAGGTGTAGGTAAACTCATTGGAGTTGTCTATTTGTTAGTGTATCTGTGCAATGGCATGCAAATATTTATGAGGAATTTACTAGGTAACATGATTAAGTTAATTAACAACTCAAACTGAAGTGATTATCCGCATAGCTGTTCTGTTGCATGTGTGTACGAGTATTTGGTGAATACGTCAAGCAGCAGACACATTCCAAGGATATCTGTTCTGTTTTCAGGGAGGCGGTGGCCGAGCGGGCGGTCTGGCTCAGCTATTAATGGATAATTGCTTTTCTGCAAACGAGTACGAGTGTATGGGGACGTGGATGGGGATGTGAACGAGATTTTAAGTAAAAAGTTTGCAGCCATTAACGAATTGGAAAAGTTTGTTTTTTGTTTTTCTGAAAGGAAAATGGAATGAATGAATGAATGAATCCTTGTTGAATGGAATCAGGTGAATGGTTTGATGATGATCTAAACTTAAAATCAGAAAATGCCTGGAAAGGAGGTAAATGCATTAGAATTCTGCTGTCAAAGAGATTTAGAGAGAAAAAAACGAAGTTCCTCAAGGTTGTGTTTTTGGACCTATATTTTTTCTTAAATGATGAAAGAGAAATGCATTTGGCATATTTCCATCGGTTTTTTTTTTAAGATTCTGACCCGTCAGTTTCGGAGGGCACCGCAACCTTAAAGATCTATTGTACCGCAAAGTCAGTTTAGGGAACCAGAAGAGGCTCAAACAGAGGCTGCTTTGATGAAGTTGAGGATCTCACTGGTGGAGACTTTACGACTTTCCATGGGTGTAAGGATTTCTCTGTGGAAATGTTGTCTCCTAATGGCACAAGTGTTCCGCAGTTTCGTCGACTTCCATGCAGAGACGACATTCAGTTTCCTGAGTGAGGCTTATTTGTTTAGGTGATATCGAAGATGGCAATGCCCTGTAAAGAATCCCACTAATCTCTTGATATCATTTCTAGTGAGGAGTAGGTGTTTTATGGATTTATTTTGGATGGGTTTAATGGCTCTTTTAGCCTGATGAAGACCCTGAATATTTTCCCAATAGGGTTGTTGGGAAGTTGTTTTCCCAACTTTTGATTTTTAAGTTACAAGTTGAATTGGAATGTTACAAAACGGCTTTCGGCCTATAAAGGATTCAGCGGAATATTTTCGAGCTAGTTCGTCAGCTTTTTCGTTTCCATCAATACCCTCATGTCCGCGCAACCACCAAAGTTTGACTTTGTTTCTATGGGAGAGATCTTGGAGAGTATTGAAGCAGTTCAGGACTGATTTGGAGTCAATCGGGTATGGCCCTAGTGCTTTTATCGCTGCTTGAATATCCGTGGACCGTGGGTAAATGGATGAGAAAAATTTTATTCCAGATTCGAGGATGATGTTGGCGGACACTTGAATGGCATGAATTTCAGCTTGAAATACACAGGGATTTCGTCCCAATGGAACTGATATTCTAGTGTTTGGTCCAAATATACCAGCACCCATCCCGGTGAACATCTTTGAGATAGGATTTTCGTAGTTCCCTGCCTCACGGCTTGGGATCACTGTATCGAACCTCCTGCCGAAGCATAAAGTTTTAGGTAAGCGGTCATCCTACCGCGAATATCATGTCAAGCTTCCATCGTAATCTAGTAATTATTGTGATTTTAATAAACTCTTAGAAGTCTTTTTGGAGTCCCCGCAGGAATTATCTATGCAAAATGAAAGGACATAGCAAATAACTAAAGTTTTCATCTTTAAAATGAAGGGTTACTCTTGCCAATCGCTGCTTCTTTGGACTTAAAAGGCAATTGAGTAGTAAAGCCCTTTCTCGATCGACTAAGGAGACTCTAAATAAAGAGAGGTACACACCATCACACAAGAATTTCAGTTTTGAATGATTACACGCAAAACTAATAATGTGTACTCTCGAAATTCGAGGTGACATTCAAAAATGATGTTCACGAAATTTTTTGCTACTGAGTGACATGAGCGGCCATCTCTGTTTTTCTTCGATTGGGTGTATACAAATTTAGTCATCCAAAAAACAAACACAAGTAGAGAGGGTCGAAAAACAACAACAACAACAACGATGATTTGAGTGTCATACAAAACTTATAGTGTGTACGCTCGTTTCATAATGCAAAAATGATATCAGCTTCGAGTGACACTCTTGTATGATGGTGTGTACCTCGCTTAAGACCCTTATCATCCCAGTCTTGCTATATGGAGCTGAAGCTCCATCTCGGAGAATATTCGATTCAAGCCCAAAGGGCCAGGGCAGCAGAGGACGACCTCGCATGAGTTGGCGCGCACAAATAGAACAAGACCTCAACAAACTTGGGGTGCGCAACTGGAGGCAAGTAGCTAAGGACGGAGTTAACTGGAAGGTGTTGTTGGTTGAGGCTTTGGTCCACCCCGGACTGTAGTGCCACCTTAGTAAGTATGTAAGTAAGATGTATTGAAAACGGTTTCAAAGTTGCCACATGTGTTGTGTACATTGACCAACACAAGCACATGACGTTATTCCCTTCTCTTTAACGACTAAGCTAAGTAGAACCTTGAAGGTACCCTCGAGGTTCTGTAAGAGTATAAAAAAACAATATTTTTCGCTATGTACAGACTCAAATTGAATGTAGTGAGACGCCTTGCACTTCAAAATTCGTTTTTAATGTTCTCGATATCTGCTGGCAAAGGAAAATATTTCAGTGATTCAAATGCCTTCTGCTCCACAGAAATGTCAGTGTGTCTAATCTGCAGGCTATGTACCTTAAAGTTGCGTTGCTCCTCCTTCTATTTTTGACATTTCACAATTTGTTCATCTGACTTGCCTACCAACGAGACGCCAAAAGCTGCAAATGTTAGCATTTTGCTCAAAGATTCCTGACTTGACAACTTTACATGTTCTGCTGCTCTTCTAATTGAACTCAATTTATTCATATTCCTTCCTCGTTAATGCCAAAGTTTGGTAGGAGCTAAATTCCTTTACTTAGGTCCAAAGCAACGACGACCTTTTTTTTTTTTTTTCTCGAACACCATAAATTCATTCGATCAATAAAAAAGTAATTTATCATTTCCTCTGTCCACCATTTAAGATACTATATTTAATTACAACCGCATTCTTAGACTCCACACACATTCATTGAAATGGAACTTAATCACCCGCGCCCCACCCCCCTCCCTCCCAACACATTTCACAAACTTTAACTTCACATCTGTGCCCACCACGGGTACGAGTATACAACTCCCAATTGCACTGCATTCAGAGTACACTAATTCAGATTAACGAATCAATTTAACAATTCATCCAGTGGTAATAACAATTTGCCAACAATTCATTTGCGATACAACATAATATATGTGTGTTTGCGTCCCGTGTCCCGTCCCACCCGCTGCTTCGACTTTTCTAATCTTAAACACTCTCTAACTCCGTCTGTGTGCAGCCAACTCAATGTGTGGTATCACAATTTGGATTTATGAGTCTCTGATCTTTTAAAAGCGGCCCAATTCTAAATTGCCATCACTAGAGGACGAGCGGAGTCGCAGCTGGATTTGGAGCTGGAGCTGGAGCTGTTGTATAGAGTAGCACCCCGGACACAAATTCTATAGTTTCTCATAATAGGCAAAGCCCACGCTATGCAATTACAGTAATACCCACAACTATTGTTGGGTAAATTTATTGTAGCATTGTTTTAATTTATCCAACAGAAATGGCTTTCGCTGAGATACTTAACTTGTGATACAGAGGGCACGAATGTTGAATGTGTATCCATGGATTGAATTGCTATTCCGTAGATGTTAGCAATTACGCAGATAAGGTTTCATTTAAGAAATGCCCGCTGAAAACGAGATGGGTGGGTGAATAGGTTCACCATGATATCTTGGGTCATAAATTTAAGTGAAATCCGAGTAGTTCCCCTTTTGTTGGGGTTGTTGCAGACTTGCCTTTGAAATCGAACCTGGAAACATTTACATGTCCAAATCACATAATTGTAGCGTTTTTCCGTAACGTTACGTCACAGTAACTTTGTAAATGCTTTCGTATCCGACTCCACTCATACCATTAGTTGTTATTGTGAATTTTGGAATTTTCATTTTTTTCAACTACATATTTGAATAAGTTTAACGGTCATTACGTAACATAACGTGTAAATTAGAGGTGCATCCACTCCATTACGTAACACAACGTGTAAATTAGAGCTGCATCCACTCCATTACGTAACATAACGTGCAAATTAGGAGCTGCATCCACTCCCTCGTGTTTACTTTAAAAGGGGAAAAACCAAATTACGATGACTACGTGCGCCATCTTTTATGTCGGTATGTAAACATTGAATAACTTTGACATTTATCAACCGATTGACTTGAGTAGAAATGTTTTTGAAACGTGAATTCAGTACAATTTTAACCATGAATCGCTCTACACCGAAATAGTGACGCTGTACATTGAAAATAGGTGCTCAGTTGTGTTGACTCAACGTGCATATCGTCGAAAATATCGTGACCAACAAGCATCGTCTGACAACCCTATTCGTTGGTTGTCGAATTTTGTTGAGCACGGCACAGTGGGAGGTGCGTCGACATGCCGTTCATGAACGCCCAAGGCTTTCCACTGAACTGGTTGAAGCGGTAAGAGAGAGTGTTGCCGAGAACCCACATGTATCGTATCGTCACTGCGATCAGCATTTTGGCGTCAGTGGAACCACCTTGCGGCGCATTTTGAAGGATGATTTGCATTTGTTATCGTACGAGTATAAAGTGCAATTGACTCAAAGAATATGGCCGCAAGACCGTCCACGTCGCTTGAAATACGAAATACGGCCAAACAGTCGCTCGAATGGTTGACACTGAACATGATTTTTGGAAAAAAAATTTGATGACCGACGAGGCCCATTTCACACTCTCTGGCGCCGCTAACAAGAAAAATTGCCGCATTTGCGGAGCGGAGAATCTAGACGAAATCCATGAAACACGATTGCATGACCAAAAAGTTGAGCCGGCGTTTGCGTGAAAACCACAATTGGGCCATTTTTCTTCAGAGAAGGCGAAACAGTCGACGTGAATCAATATCGGTAGATGTCTGGACGGTTACTGGTTTCAACTAAACGGTGCGCCATGCCACCCTGCAAATCAAACAATGCAGTTTCTGCGACGAAAATTTCCTGGACGTGTGCTGTCAAAAAATGGCGACATTGACTGGCCACCCAGATCTCCAGATTTGACCCCCTGGGGACTCCTTTCTGTGGGGTTATTTGAAAAGCAAAGTGTACGCCAGCAGGCCTAAGACCATAGACGAGCAAATAGTCGTGCCGAAATTATATCTATGCCGCATGAGATGCTCGAAATAGTGATGGAAAACCCAGCAAAAAGAGCACATTTTGCTTCGGTCAATTGAGGCGGCCACTTCATTGATGTCGTATGCAAAAACTAGTCCAAATAAATTGTGAAGGACCGTATATGGAAATTCGGTTGTTTTTTTTTTTTTGAAAAGTTATTCAATATTCACATACCGACATAAAAGATGACACACCCTGTATATGGATGCAGACTAAAACTTTACGATTGAGATAAGTAATGCAACGCAATGTAATGAGACGTAATGTAACGTAACGTAACGTAGAATACTAAAATCTTCGTTCGAATTTCATCATCTACCAGTATCCAAAAAAAATAGTTAGGGAACTAATGCCTGCCGACAAAAGCGTTTTAGACAGCAGGACTTGCTTCTGGCTTTATGTGTGTAGGCCGATATCGAAGTGTAGCAAAATACAAGCCAAGGAAGAACCGCAACTCTGGGAAATTTAGACTACAACTAACTTTAGACTACAATTTTTTAAAGATTCTAAAGGGTGATTTTTTAAGAGGTTGAGGACTTTTTTTAAAAAAAAAACACAAAAAATTCGAAAAAATGAATGAATATTTGAGTTTGAACCTTGCAATTTAATGTTTAAAGATAATTTCATGCAAATGTTGACCGCGGCTGCGTCTCAGGTAGCCCATCCGCTGAGTCCAATTTTGGCATACTCTTTCACACATATCGGCCGGTATCTCACGAATGAATGCATGGATGTTGGCTTCCAGTGCGTCAATCGAAGCGGGCTTGTCCCTATAGACATTAGCCTTGACATACCCCCACAAAAAATAATCTAATGGTGTCAAATCGCACGATCTAGGCGGCCAATTGACCGGCCCGAAACGTGAAATTAACTGTTCACCAAACTCGCCTCGCAATTGCGCCATTGTTTCGCGTGCTGTGTGGCATGTGGCACCGTCTTGTTGAAACCACATATCATGCAAGTCAAGAACTTCCATTTCGGGCAAAAAAAAGTTTGTTATCATCGCTCGGTAGCGTTCACCATTGACAGTAACGCTGCGATTCGCATCATCTTTGAAGAAATATGGCCCAATAATGCCGCCGGCCCATAAACCGCACCAAACAGTGGCTTTTTCGGGATGCATTGGTAGCTGTTGCAATGCTTCTGGCTGATCTTCACTCCAAATGCGGCAATTTTGCTTATTTACGTACCCATTCAACCAAAAATGAGCCTCATCGCTGAACACAATTTTTCGATAAAAAAGCGGATCCTCGGCCAGCTTTCCGAGCACGAATTTTGATAGTAAAATTCAATAATTTGCAAGCGTTGTTCATTTGTAAGACGATCCATGGTTAAATTGCAAACCAAACTGAAGCTGTTTGACAGTGACACAAGGTACTAAACACACGTCAGCTGTCAAAACCAGTGTTGCCAAAACCAAACCAGCTAAAAAATCACCCTTTAGAACACAAAACATGATAATGTAAGGAAGAAGAAAGGAAGTAGTAGGAAGTGATATTATTTAAATTAAGATTCTAAAGAATTCTGAAGCCAATACATTATTATCTGAACTAAGTGGTTGTTCCCTATAGATGAAACGATTGCATAGAAAATTGATGGAAATGTAATATACCTGTGTACAAACACGTCTACACACATATGTACATAATATGTATTTTATGAGCATCAAATAATGGTACTTTCTGGTTTCTTGTCTCTAATAGTTGTACTTAATGTTCATATCTAAAGTAGCATTGTGTAAACGCCGAGATGTAAGCATTGATCGTGGAGTAACTGGTAAGGTTTGTCTGAAATCACCAACTATTTACTAAATTTAAGACTCAAAATCGCCTGCCTACCCCTACTAAAATATATGTATGTATTTGTGAATTGAAATAAAATGTAAATCTTTATTCTAAGGTATCCACTGACTTAACCTTAAGGTAACCAAATACCGCTGTAAAGTGACAAAAAAAAAAAGAAAGTAAAAAAAGTCGTGCATTTCCCCCTTTCCGTCGATCCAGATCCGCACGCTGATGAAGCAGAAATACAACTAACTAAAGTCGGTAGCAAATATCAGCAAAATCATCCCTCCTCTACTTTGTGCCACAATCCCACAAAGCATTATTATTCACACGAACAACCCTCTCTCAACAGAATGACGATCAATGACAATGGTTTACCCATCATTCAATTGGCGTATGGGTAGAAAGAAAATTAAAGAATAAGTGATAGCGATGGATTTGTGGCGAAGAGAAGAGCATAACATCTACAAAAATAACCCTCTCCCAACAGACTGACGATCAATGACAATGGTTTACCCAAAAATAATGACCAAATAATAAAAGCGGAAATTGGAATAATGCGAATTATGGAATCAAGGAATTGTATGTTTTGTATAAAAAGTAGCCTAATCTCTAATCCAGGAAGTAGACTATCTATTCCCGAAAGTTTCATTCAAGTCTGTTAAACCGTTTAGGTGTTATTGAGCAACAAACATCCAAACATCCAAACATCCAAACTTTCACATTTATATATTAGTAGGATAGGATAGGATAGGATAGGATAGGATATATATTTATATTTATATATATACATATATATGTTCATACTATATACTATATACTAAATAAATAAACACATACATACATACAATGTGACACTGCACGGTTAAGGCAAACATCGAACCACCAAATCATCAAAAGTCAAATTGATGTTTACTTTTTTTATGTGTGTTGTTATTTTATTAAAAATTAAATAAACATTTTATTTTTAATTTTAATTAAGGAACGCTTGAATTGCTCTCGGGTAGTTAAAAAAAAATATTAACAAAATGTTGATTTATGGAAATGAATTAATTAGTATCCAGATACATATCCATGCATGTACATGTAGTACAACCTCAACACATATGCGACGCGTTGCGTAACGTATGAATGTGTATTCAACTGTTACGAAATTGATTATGTGAAGATTTTCTGATTTTAATTTAATGTCAACGTTTTAATGATCACGGTAACTGATTAATTTGCTGTCAAAATGTCAAACACTCGTTAGTTAAAGAGTGTGTGCGTGTGTACATGTCAAGTGAATTAAAACTACGAATCATAAAATTATTCGCATGAGTAGCATCTTAATGATGGATTATGTCACAAAAAAAAAAAAAAACCTTCATATAGTCTCAGCATCATTAAAATTTTTATTATTATTGCTGAGGACGGTGGTGTGTTCGTTCCTAAGCGGTGGAACTATAATCTAAAAAAGAAGTCTAAAGTGTGAGTACACATTGGGATTAATTTAACTGTATTAAAATATTTTATTATTCTGGCGATATAAAATATCTTAGCCTAAGAGACACCTGCGAAGCTAAAGTTTGACATTTTTAGCGCTCGTGAAGATTTTTATTATAAAAGACAGCGTTAAGTGGTCTGACGTTGACGTTCTTCCAGCTATTGCGATTCTAATCAAGTGATCCGGACAAAGTTCTTGGAGCAACATTAGGTAATGTAGTCCCAGCAGTCACTAATTCTGGATAATTCTGATGAACATTTTTAAAGCAGATACTCACCAAAGTATAAAAACCCAAACGTTTAAAATTGTTCAAACAAACATACCTGGAAAAGAAAGAAAATGATTTTTGTTAAAGTTTGACTTATATTCTTATTTTAAAATTAAAATCTTAAACCGAATGCCATTAGGACGGACTAGATAGATACATACCGAAACTCTTGAATAAAATATCGAAATTCCTACTAAACCTATCCGATGACAAAGGGAACTCTTAGAATCATTAATAAATGGTAACGGTCCGAAGTGGCTTCCTTGAGGGACACCTAAATTCGTATCTACGTCGTTCGTTTTAGATAGAACTTGGGTAAGTGAAAAGGATATGTCCCACATTTAATAAACATCAAATAGTTTTTTATGTATATCAGAGGTTCCCCCCCCTTTAAGGAAACAACAGTCCAGGCCATACAATTCGTCATTCTATTTCTTTCCCTTTACACCCCGATCTGATACTATTGCGCTTTCTGCAAGTCTATACTCTTCGTCTTCAGGGACGTTGATATGGTGCGCTAGAGATGTCCACTATCTCTGCGACCAAAGTAGGTCTATTCAGTGATGTCAGATCGTGGGATTTATCCCATATTATGGGATTTTCAACTCCTAAAAGTGATGAAGGGATTTCGAACGAAATCGTGGGATTTTTTGCCCAAATAGAAAAATTCAATAAAACATAAAAGTGCACAATTTACCGACAATACAAAAAAAAAATAAGCTTAATCAATAATTGTGTTAACAAACATGATTTAGAACGCTGTCATTTCCAATCTTTTTAAACGCACTCGTTTTCACTTTAAACTTTGACATTTAACTAATGAACGCAGTCGGAATTCGATTCTCGAATCTCGATTGTCATTTACCTTCTCCTTTTACTTCATCCATACTCACGTCATTCGTACAAACAAACAAATTCTATGAAGTTGTAAGAAGTAGGTAGCATAGATCTGTGAAATTAAGGTAAAATTCCCACTAACAGTTCGATTCAAAATGTGCAAAATTATAATAATTTATTTAATTCAGAAACTACAAGCAACCAATTTAAAATTGTTGTTATACCTAATTAGTTTTGTTATTTTTGTTTCAATACTTAAAAATCCATAATGAATAAGGTTTGTTTAAGAGACAACTGACTTATTTACTTACTTAGTTGGCGCTACAGCTCGAGGTGAACCTGGGCCTGCTTCTCGCAACCATTTGTGTGTGCGTGTTATATTTTTGCACGAATGGAAGGGACCTACAGTTTTTTGCCGACTCCGAACGGCGAGTTGAGAAGCTCAATCGTGACAAATGATACTCTTTGATGCTTGTCAGACATTGGAAAGAGGTGGGCACTGTGAAAAACTTTAAGGTGTTTGCGGCGGGATTCGAACCCAAGACCGCTGGCTCAGTAGCCCGACGCACTAGCCACTTGCGCTACGGTGCCCCCTGACTGACTTATTTGATAAAACTTAATTTTAGAGCAAAAATTGAACTGTTTTCTTAAAAGGGATTTTTGGGTTAATCGAATGGGATATTATGGGATTTTCGTATTAAAATTTGGGATATCGGATCAAAGCAGTGTGACATCACTGGGTCTATTGTACCCCATTTTACATTTGGGAATCGTAAAAAATTCTTAAAAATTTGATAATCCGTTGGACTGGAATACTTTTGTAGTCTTCTTCCTTTGATATGTTTTGGCTCTTCTTTTTGCTAGAGGAGGGCACTCTGAGAACAGGTGCTCTGTATTTCTTTTGTTTGTTGACAGAATCTGCAAGTGTGTTGCTGATTTTCATTGTGTAGAGGTGAGTGTTGCAGATCAGCAGATCACCGTCAGTCCTGCGCAGAGAATTTTTAAATTTTCTTTCTTAGTTTTAGAGTTTCATTTGTTCTTTTGTTATGGTGATTAAGGCGCACTTTCAGTTGTTCAGTAACTTTTGAGTTAGTTTCCATTCTGTAATGACTTTATTAGTGTCTATTTTTGTGAACCCATAGTGAGGGGGCCTGGTCCAATAAATGGACTGTTGGTTTCTTTTTTTGGCCAGGATAACAGGCTTTTTATTTCCCTCGTGTCCTTCAAGCCCTGTGGCTTTTAATTTGCAGTTGTGGCTTCTTAGTGCCTTTAGTACAGCTTATCTCTCAGACGGTATGTTCAGGGGACTTTGGGTTTTAGTAAATTCAATTTAGACAAGATCTCGAACACCAAGTTGCGTTTGCAGTGGAATCGTCTCATGGGCTCTCATTTGTTATAACTCAGATCATATGATCGCTGCTTTAAAAAATAGGATAGATACCAGCAGACAAATTTTGGCTGTCATTGTCCACGTTGAACTTTTTATCTCGCCTGTCAGTGGAATGTTGGTCTTAATCGATTTTGCAAATTAAATCAATCACGAAGGTCGTTGAGTAGCAAAACACTTACGAAACTGTGTTGTCTCAAGATAACTCCTTAGCTACATATAGACTATGGTCGCAATGACCTTAGATAGCACTTTATAGAAATGCTATGAATTTTTGGCTAGAAAATAGAGCTTTTCTTGCTCATTGGGCATTGATTTTTGAAAACCATGAGGTGCCCCAACCGATCCTTTGGATCTTGAGAACTCCTACAAAAACATCATCTTTTCCAAAATTTAACTGCTGATCTAGGTTAGGTTGAAAGGGGTTGAGAGGCGGAGCCATCACAAAACACTAGGCACCAGAGTGGGCCCATCGCGATCCCCAAAGAATCCATCCAAGGATGGCACTTAAGCCGCTAAAATTTCCTCAAAGCATTTTATTACCCTGCTGATCGAAATACATATGTAAATGTCACCTCTTGCCTGTCGATCATTTTTCGTTTTTTACTCAAAACATCACTCAACTCAACACTATGTGGAGACTATTCAATAGTGGCTCAAAACATTTGCCGACCAAGATGAGACATTTCAAATTTCAATCTCATTACATCACGCGCCTGACACAAAGTTTGACATACTTCGTCTGTGTGCAGACCAAATCAAATATTATTTCGTCTAGACGGTTTCGCTTGCACAATTTATTTTCTATGTCGTTTCTCTAAGATAAATGGCCGGCCGCCTCTTCACTCATTTGTATGTATAAACATATATCGTCTCGTTAGGAAACATATCTACTCGTAAGTCTGCCAAGTGCAAGTAAGCAAACTTTTCTTCGCCAGCACGTATGTATAAAAGTATTTAAATTCACGCGGGAAAGTGTGTAAGCAACTTTTCCACCATCTTTCATTTGACTTTTCACTTAGCGTCAGGCGGCAGAAGCTGTAGGAAGCCGAAGGAAGAATATAACGCTAGGCTGCTGGAAAATAAATACCCAAAGTGTTCCCTTGTGTTGTCACACATTCGTGTTTAACATTTTTTTGTCATTTCCCCACGAATGACATCGCCAAACACACACATAAGACAGAGCACAATTCATTACACAACTCTAATAAGCGTAACATCTGTTGAGTGAGTGTTTTTTTGTTTTGTAGGGGGACACGTCAAAGCGAAAAAAAAATAAATAAAAATAATGAGCCGACGACAACGACGCTCGGCTGATGGTGCTCTGCCTTGACACAAGCTGAAGCTCACGAGTTCCACAAGTTAATTACTTGTAATATTCACGTCCATCAAATTTTACATTGGTTCGGTTCGCTTTGCTTCAATTTAATCGCGTTGAACACACACTGAACAGTGAACAGTGGGGCGGCAGGCAGGCAGAGGAGCACCAAAGTCGGCACCCATTACCGACTCGAATGGACGGACAGACGAACGGCTGAGTTATGTCAACAATTTGATCTCCTTAAATGGATGGAGTGGTACTATGGGGCTAGTGGGCAAAAATAATTTTGCATTTCCTTTTTGGTATTTTTTTCATTCTTCCCCCAGCTGAGCTTCTGTATCTGTATCTGTGTGCAGATGAGTCCACGATGGTGGTAGATACTTCGCTGACGCTGCCTATGTACATACGCTGAAGCTCTATAAATAGGTGGACATGTTGGAAGATTATTAAAGACGATACGGCGCGGCAGTGTGGATGATGGTGTTATGCTAAATGCTGCAGCTGATGACTTGTGATGGGCGGATTTCTCTGATGCGGAATGCGACGGCGGGGATGAACAGACTGGACGGGCAAATGTTCAATGGATTAGGGTGATGATGAGCGGCAGCATTATAATGATGATGTAAGTGAGGAGGATTCTTATTTCGTAGTTTCGCTGATTTCTTCAGAATGATATTTGAGAAGCGTATACAAGGCGATGAGAGATGTTTTCACTGCTTTGTTGTGATTCCGAAGGGTATGAGGTGGCGGCGATCAAAATGCTGATGGAACCTAGAATCGACACTAACACGTCCGTAAAAAACGAATATCAAGTGATTTATAACTTAAGTACTTGCTTACGATGTTTGTTGACAATAAAATAAGGAGATTTTCATTACTAGACAGGTTAAGGGTGTCACATTGCCGATGAGTAATGTAGAACGTTGACAAAGGACTATCATTTGAAGTTATCGCGCAGTTATAGGAGTCACTCAATAAGGGTGTGAGAATTAGAGTTGACAACATAATGCTTATTTAAGATTTGATGGAAGACCCATAGATGCTTCAAAAAAAAAAATCAATCACAACTTCTACGGCAAAGAATTGAAAATTAAAGATTTGGCATCACTTTCATCATTCACTGTCTAAAATCAAATATGATTTGATAAGAAATAAATATGAAATCAAATATCACTGTCTGCCGAAATCAAATATGACCAGCTAAAAAAAAGTGATGCCAAACCGACTGACTATCAAATAAAAGCAAACATTTCGAACACTGCAGTTTTATGGATGTACATACATAATTCCAGAAAGAATTCTGACATTTGAATGTTCGATAGGTAAATTTTCAATCTTTGATTTTCAATGTGTGGTTATTAAATTTCAAATTCCAGCTTGATTTTACCAGATACAAAGTAGACAGATATGGAACAACTCTGACGATGCCATCCATCTTCACAGCTGGCTCAAAATTAGAGGAATGTACCCGAGCAGGCGTCTTCTCGGAAGAACCTTGCATAAATCAGTCTTACCGACTAGCAGACTAATGTAGCGTCTTCCAATCAGAGATATATTATTTCTGTAGAATGGTACCATTTGCGGCTCTCACACTTAACCAATTTGAACAAATGAGGTGTCAAAAGAAAGAGATTTTCCTGGAGCACTGACGAATTGCACGTTCACTTTATAAATTTTAACAAATTGAAAAATCTATAAAAACGAATATTCTACCATAAATGAACTCTCAAAAGAATAAACACTTCACGTATAATTTGCATGGGATTTCCATGAGTTGACAGATAGAAATCACATGGGAAGATAGGATATTGGATGGGAAGTTTGGATTTTGGGGGTTGGATTTTCTCTTGCGAGAGTTCTCGCACGGGCACAATAGTCAGAGATATATTTTATTAAGAAAGCAGCATAAATTGTCCTAGCAAAGAAATTACCCGCAACGGAAATAACCATTTGTGTGGACAGCAAAGCCGCACTTAAATCACTAGACTCCACCTCCGAAAATTCAAAATGCGTACAGGAGTGCCACACGGCACTTAGAGCGATAAAACTCAACACAGTCTTACCCGGACATGTGGGAATGGAAAGGAACAAAACAGCAGCCGGACAGACCTGGAAAGGTATTAGAGTCTTATCCTACTAATATATAAATCTCAATGTGACGCTCTTGCCTGTCAAACTTACGATTCGATAAACACAAAAACTAATGCACACAATGAAGTAAAACTTCGTATTCCAGTTCATTAACATCCTGTGCCTATTATGGGCCAATTATCAAATTAATTTATTCGCAATATTATTTAAACGAATGCAAAAATAAAAACACTCTAACAAATGCCACTTTCTTGCGAAATGTCACTTATTCAAACTACAAATACTTACGATCCACACTTGTGGATTGTATATATTAGTAGATTGCAAACTTAGAGGTGCGTTCGCACTATCTTTGATTCTTCCAACTAAATGACAATGTATGTATGTATTGTAAGTAAAACTATATTATTTAGACACGGGCGAAGCCGGGCGGGACAGCTAGTAGATACATAACACTAGATATAACACTAGCTGACAAACAAGTCTTACCGGCTTTCAACACAGCTAAAAATAGACCGCATCACCACTTATTTAGCCGAGGATCGATGGCGCAACACTAGCGACTGTGCCATAACCCGCAACTTGTGGCCCGTAGTCGACCAGAAAAGAACAATATCCCTCCTTTCTAAGAGAAGAAGCCAAATCCATGTATACTCGTCGGTGTTATAACAGGACACTTTAAAGAGGAAACATGGCCAGAAAATAGAACATCCTTACAAATGACTTCCGTTGCATGGATGAAGATGAAATAGCCAGGTTCTTCAAGAACGGCCGGAACGAAATAAGGAAGCTGGAAAGAAATGAGGTACGGCCAAGCAACCTCATCCAAGAGAGTTCCAAAGTCACCACCTCTCAAAATCCTAGAGTTTTTTTTTAGAAATTTAGTGTAATGGTAAAGCAACCACCCTCACAGAATTTTTCAAAGCCCTCGGGCTCGAAAACTACTGAGAAAATAGCACAACAAGCATCGAAAAGAATACGCTCGGTGGCAGAGGAGATTGGCAATAAGGCAAAGAAAGGCTATCATCGACCGCAGCGATCCGGACGGCAAGATCACAAACGAGAACTGACTAAGTGTGGAAGCCAAGATCATCGAAGCCATGATGGCGAAAGACAATGACAAAGTCGACAACACCTGCAACTTTGTTTGTTGGTAGAATGGCGCTAAAGTCGTGGGCTGCGGAAGTAACGGCTCATACGACTTCCTATCCCGCTGCATCCAGAAAAGAACAATATCCCTACTTTCTATGAGAATAAGCCAAATCCATGTACTCGTCACCGTCGGTGTTATAACTCGACATTGTATAATAGAAAACATGGCCAGAAGATACGACATCCTTACAAATGACTTCTGTAAAAGCTGATGAGGATAAAATAGAATCTGTAGCATACCTTTTATGGCACTGCCCGGCTCTTCAAGCACGGAGCCTATCTTGTATTGGAGCACGGTTTTTTCGACTGCCTGGATGACCTGGCTAAGATACCTCTTACAGACCTAAAGAGATTTATTAGTAGATTGAAAGGGTTTTGTTAAATGCATGTTTCTACATGCACAACTAGGGTATTCACAATGGACCCTTACCGCCTCTAGGTGATAATGCATTTACTGCAAACGACCCTCCTAACCGAACCTATCTAATTTCGCAATTATTTTTCACGCCATTTTATTTGTCCTGTCAGTCGTCTTTTATTTTTCAAACTAATTTTTACCAATCTACGTAAAATAAAGAATGGCGTGTTGTTTCGTTTAGTTATTCTTGTGACAGGCAAGTTGAAAGTAAAATGTCTTGACAGATGTTAGGCAGTAAAAAAATAAATAAATGAATCTGACATAGTAGTTTGACAGAAATACATAACACATGTCTCGAGATATTTAGAATCTCTTTCTTTATAGTTTTTAAGCAAAATGTCCAAAAGTAATAATGACGTTTTCTCAGCTTTGGTGCTAATATTGCGATCTAAAAACCTATAAAAAAAAAAAAAACACTGGGACAAGTGCGAATAATTTTGTTATCACAAAAAGGAAAGAACACAAATTAAGATCCACCCAAGTTTTGGCACATTTTAATCGTTAATGAATTGAAAGACAAATATTTTACGAATTTCAATTTCCCCAATTCCATTGAGAAATTGAAACCAATTCCCATGACACTACTGCCGGCCACCTTTTCCGCTTATGGAATTCCACCTCTACCACTTCTGTCCATAATAGCGAATGAGTTCATAAATCACCCCACAATCGGTCGAGACTCGAGACTTTAGCTATTCCATTACAATAACATTATGCAGAATTTACTGAGTTAATTACATTGTTACACAAACACAAATAAACAGTCATTTTGAAATTGGATTCATTATCAATCGTTGGAAATCAACAGTTTAATTTAACAATTAGTTTCATTCTTCTCGTTCAGTTATGCGATTGCTCTGTTTTGTGCGGCCCGGCCGGCGTGGTGTGGCGGCATGGCGGCGCGCGGTGTGGTGAGATACAAATGGCTCTGCAAATGGACACAACAGCGCTCGTAATTACACGGTTTCACGTGGTGTTTATGTTTCATGCACAATAATAATGTAAAATGTCATGTAGTCGTGTATGGTTGTTACCATTACCCAGAGTAATGAACCTTTCTACAATGAACTTTTTTTTGTTTAGTTCCTGAACTCTTTCACTGAACCATTTGGGTGGGGACATGTTAACGCAGAAGTTATGACCACAAAATTAGTGTACACGCAGTACAAATGAACGGATGCAGTTGTAGCACATAACACGAGAAGGGTTTTTCATACTCGAACTTGTAATTATTTACATTTCCATGGAAAGTACTTGATTTTTACAGCGGGGCTAGGTTACGTGTATTATTTTATGTTCAATATAGACAAACAAAGGTGCAAATTGTGTTATCATTTCGTTGACCGTTTTCGATGAATTTAGCCAGACCACTTAAATGTTTATCTGAAGAGCGTGTTTTATTTATTATTGTTTTTTTTTTTTTTTTGTGAGTTCGATAAGATAAAATATCGTAAACATTTCTGACAAATGACCAATGATTGAACGGGCTAATAATACAAATTATTGATAGCCAGCTCGTTGAGTAGCTAATCGTGGGTTTTCAGCTTTTACGGAATTAAAAGAGTTTTAAATGATTTAGCTGTACAAGTTGTGTAACTAATGAATGCACTGAGTTATTGTCTCTAAGTGGTGATGAGTTAAAAATAAATAAAATGTTTAGTTTAGACAAAAAAAAAAACCCTGGTGCAAACGAAATAATCCAGCATAGCTTTTAAGAAATCAAGACTCTCTTCCTTAGCCGGTTTGAAGTCGATGAATGGATGGTGTTTTCCTTTTTCAGAATTGGACATATGTACTTTATTTGAAATGTTGAATATGCCCCAACAAAATTTTCCTGTGGTGTAACCTGGGAATATACCATATACCACCTTGTTAAAAAAGTTCCCGGAATTTATTCAGAAAATTGAAAATACAATTTTATTCATCTAAATCTATATTGTCCCCTGCAAAGTAATCCCCATCGACTGCAACACACTTATGCCAGCGCTTGATCCAATCCTCGAAACCCTATAAATTAAAGCTTGGGGCGCTCAGGCACAAGACGACACATACACGATGTGCAACGAGGACGGAAGAAGAATTTAGTCAAATTTTACCTCGATCCTGAGTGCCCCAAGCTTTAATTTATAGTCACACATTGGTGACTCGGAAAAAAATTATTTTTTTACTTTTTAGTTCATTAAAGCTTGTTTTTAAAAATATTTTTTTTATCTTTATATTTATTTTCAACTTTTTAGTGTCTGAATTTTTTTTTACAAATTTACGTCTATACGTATATTAGCTTGGGTGGGTCTGATATGAGAAAGTTTACTCTATATCTTTGAGATTCTACTCGCCCTTTCATTTGATACCCATGCCATGGTGGTTGTGAAGAAAAAAGTAATTCGCCATCTTGCGGCACCCACCATATTGAATTTAGAATGACGTCACTTGGCTAGTCTGATTCTGCTTGTCAATCCCTTTAAGTTGATACCCATATTAAGGAGGTCGTGAAGATAACGGTAATCCTCCATCTTATGGCGTCCGCCATATTAGATTTACAACGTCATAAAATATACTATATTGTTTGAGATTCTATTCGTCAAATCCTTCTATTTGATATCCATGTCATGCGGGTTGTGAAGAAAAAAGTAATCCGCCATCTTATGGCATCCACCATATTGAATTTAGAATCATATCACTAAGCTAATCATATTCTACTTGTCAAACCCTTTCATTTGATACCCATATAAAGATGGTAGTAAAGATAACGGGTATCCGCCATCTTGTGGGCATCCGCCATATTGAATTTTTAATAACGTTATAGCGTATTGTATTCTACTTACCGAGCCCTTTCATTTGATACCCATATTTAGGAGGTCCGGAAGATAACGGTAATCCACCATCTTGGGGCGTCCGCCATATTAGATTTAAAAGATCATGAAATATACTATATTGAGTTGTCACCGGATACGCAAAATTTCAGCATAATCGGATATCTGGAAGTGGGTGTAAAATCGAATCCCAGACTCCGCCCTCATAGAATTCTAAGTTAAAAAGCGTCCGCCATATTGGATTTACAACGTCATCGAATAACCCATATTGAATTGTCTCTGGAACTATATACGTGTGCAAAATTTCAGGATAATCGGATATCTGGAAGTGGGTGTAAAATCGACTCCCAGATTCCGCCCTCACAGAAATGGAAAAGTTAAAAAAGCGTCCGCCATATTGGATTTACAACGTCGTCAAATAGCACATATTGTATTGTCTCCGGAACTATATACGTGTGCAAAATTTCAGGATGATCGGATATTTGGAATTGGGTGTAAAATCGATTCCCAGATTCCGCCCTCACAGAAAGTGAAGTTAATATAAAGCTTGTAAAATCGAATTCACTCGGAATGCAGAATACTGGGGCCAAATTACCGCACTCGTTAACGAGTTACTCGTTATCGAAATGTGACGATTTGGGATTATCGATGTGTACCATTTACTTGATCATTCGATAACGAGTCCTGCTCACTCACTCGTTATCGAGTGCAGTAATTCGGCTCCTTAATTCCATTTCGAGTGAATTCCAATCCAATCAATCCACTTTAACTCGAAATGCAGAGCAGGGCTTTATAAAACATTTTTCTCAAGACTAGTGATCTTACTAGACTTAGTGACAGTACTTAATGTTATCATAAATGACAAGTGTAGCAGAAAATCAATATTAATATTGGTCTTCCTTAAGGGTAACGGCTTGCCACTACTCTATTTTGTTAGCTACTAAATAACCACGCCTACTTTGACAGCCGCATTTGGTCATATTTAGTTGCAATTTAACTGTCGAACACTACACCATTCAACAATTATTGGTTTTAATTGTAAAAATGTATTATCAACCCAATTTAATTTGTGAATAGAATTAGACACCTCATATCCTTATATTCAATTCCAAAGATCGACTGTCCTTAAGAAAAAAACTAGGCCTGTGTAGCAAAAAGCAAGAAGGGACGACCAAATCAAGTAACGACCGAGGTTTAGAGACTTGTTCTATGTAGCAAGAAAGAACGACCAAGTCAAATAAGGGCCGACATTTAGAGAGTCCTGAATAGAACTGCAAGTACAGTTTGATAGTTTCTTTTCAAAAATCTGTAAATAGGCAAGCATTTTCGGAGTTGGCTTTGCAAACTGCCTTTGTAGGGTATAAAGCTGTTGGACTTAATCGGCCCACAACTGAACGCTACCACTGCCAAAGGCTCTTTTATATAAAGATATGCCGAAAATCCTAATAAGATCAGACACAGAGAATACCACCTGCTTGAGACATAACTGTAGGCAATTTTCAATAGCTCTTGCCAAAGACTTGAGTGCTTAAAATCGTATACTATTGTCTAGTGAACATTTTCATAAACATAACCCGCAACCTGTGGCCCGCAGTCGACCAGAAAAGAACTATATCCCTACTTTCTATGAGAAGAAGCCAAATCCATGTATAACTCGTCTGTGTAGCACACCTTCTATTCCACTGCCTGGCTCTTTAAAAACGACGCCTATCATGTATGGGAGCACGGTTCTTTGACTGCCTAGATAACTTGGCTAAGATACCGCTTGCAGACGTAAAGAGATTTTTTAGTAGATCGAATTGGTTTTATTAAATGCATGTTTCTTCATGTACATCTATGCCATCTAGGGTATTCACAATAGACCTTTACGGCCTCTGGATGGAATTGCATTTACTGCAAACGACCCTCCTAACCTAACCTATGTACGAACTTCGGTAGGCTGATGCTACGGAAGCTAAGTGATGTGTTCTATTCGTCCAGCAACTTATATTAGATTCCAGCATTGCGAAAGGTTTCCTGCCGGGAATTCTCATCGAAATCAAAAAAAAAAAAATCTTGCAAATGCTCGCTGGAAAAAGTCATCAGATCAAAAGTCTGTCTGTTCATCCTCTAGGTGCTGAAGAATCTAGAGGAGGAGGATAAAATCACAAACAAATAGTTTTCTTCAAACAAATGACTGGATTCGGGACATACTGAATTTTCGACTGATCCATAAGATTTCATGATGCATCCTCTCGTACAGTTTTCGGGCAGGCAGAGTAATAAGGACATTCTATTTTAAAAATGGAGTCAAAAGTGAAAGCAATTCATTCCCCCGATTTGTTATACTGAATGACCAGTATCGATGACGTATGATTCGATGAGGGTGGCTTACTTTATACCCCGTCTCCACGAGACATTTCCCAATAAATGTTCTTCGACTTGACATGCAAATGTCTCGTGGAGACCCCTAATTTGATGTCCGCGATGTCAGCATTTTAGTTTTGTCTTCTTGGCAACTGAAATCCAGACTTTTCTCTGACATTTAGCCGTTTGGCAGGTAGATTTTCATTCGGTTGGTATTTCCATAGAGTGAACAACTGTTTGGGTAGGTAGATTTTCATTCTATGGTGTTTTCGTAGAGTATTTCGCTGCTTTTAAAACGAGAGTTGCCCGTTGTTTCTTTCTCGACAACGTCTTGTAGAATGAAATGTCTTGACATGATCTGCCCAACGAAGAAAAACAAAAAAAAACTTTTTTTAGTCAAGATGTAGTTTTGTCATAAGTATGTCTCGTGGAGACGCGGTATTAATAGACAGTGTAAGCATTTCAAAATATTTGGCTTTCCACAATCGCAGATCGCTATCAGCCGTCTTCAAACAATTACCGACCTAAAAATTCGAATGTATCCGCGCGATCGGGAAGTTTATGCCGCATTTCTTCGCAGTCGTCAACAAGTATGTGGAGGATTTTATTTACCTTTCACTTCAATACGAAGACATCCGTTTTCTTTGGCAAAAACCTCCAAATTCCAGAAAAAATGTTTACCCAGAGGCTTTTCATAACAACAAGTGCTTTAGACCCACAACGATCTGCGTTAACCAGTCATCTTTCATTAATCTTCCCCTGAGTCATTTGTTTTCAACGGAATTTCCTTTAGCATTGAAATCTGCTCTCCATTTGTTAGCGTTAACGCCCCAAGTGCAAGTAATTAAAAAATAGAACATTTCTACTAATTGTTTGTAATTCCTTGAATTCTACATTCCATTCGAGGTTATCCGCCAGCTTTCATACATAAAAAAAAAAACAGAAAATAGAAAATGGAAAAAATAACTAACATCCGTCTAATACATCACAGATGTACGCAAAAAGAAGAAAAAAAAATGCGCAGATATAATTGATCTCACATGGGAATAGAACTAAACAATAATTTCCACTCAAACAACAAAAACACTTACGGCGCAGCTACAAGCTCGTAAATAAAAAGTAAAACACTTAAGGGAGCAACTATTTCCATTTCCAGCTCCCAGGGGTTCGCAGAAGACTCACTAATGCCCATACGAGTATGAAGATGTTTGCTGGGTGGTGGCTCATTGGTTGGCCAGGTTTGAGTGACCTCACTTTGGTAGCTCTTGAACTTGGCACTCAGTCACTCACTCAAATAGAAAAGATATGAAAATTAATTAATTGGATCATCAAAACAGGTCGAGGATTATATTCCATTTGAAAAAGGGGGTGGCCCCCAGTTCTGCGGGCTTTTAAACAATTTCGCTGATCTGTTTTGGAAATTAAATTCAAAAAATGATCAACAAAAATATTTGATTTGACGATAAATAACCGAATGAGTGGTGTGCCGATGATTTATAATCATCGCATGTACAGCAGCTTAATTTATTTAACGATGATGAAAGGAAAATTAACTAGCGTGTGTTTGACTGCTGCTGCTGCGACTCCATTTGGGAGGTTTCGGCTTTTTGATCTTTTGCCTGGAGTCGAATACACGCACACATAAACATTTTATGTGGTTTTAATTGTTTTGCATTTAAATATTTAATGATGTGGAACAAAGTTCGACAGTGATTAGACCAAGTCTTGTTCATTAATTTTTATTTAATAGCGAACCGCAGGAGAATAGAAACGGTGAAATAGGAGTAGGTATTAAAGGAATGGAAAATTAGTTGCATATTGAGAGACAAATTATTGAGTTTTAATTAATTTTTTTTTTATTTGAGTGTTTTGTGTGAAGAATTTCACATAATGAGGGCATATTTGTTTTTTTTTTTCTTTCTTCTAAACCACTTGGAAGAGACTGGAACAAAGCAGGTCAGGGGCAAGTTGCGGATTTCAGAGACAGTTCGTTGCCCTTCGTTGAGTTTAAAGCGAAAAAGAAAATAATTGTTGTACAGACGAAACCGACAGAAACCTTCATTACTGCAAACGCTCTAAGAGTGAGATTTTAACAGCTTATAAATACCATGTTTCCACCAAACGAAATCCCGAGGTTTCGTGACATTTCTCCAAACCTCAGAGGTTTCGGCGAAGCCTAGTTGAAATCTCTTTGAGTTCATCCGTCCGTGAGAGATTGTCAAACCGAACAAGTCTACAGCGTGAACTTTCTGGTGTTCATTTATAGATGTCAAAATATTAAAGGATTTTTTCACCTATGAAAAAGATGTGTACCACAAGGGAAGGCTTAATATTTCAATTTGAAAACTATTCCAACTATATACATCGGTGCACATTGGTGGAATATTCAAGTAAGTCTATTACTCATGTATACAAAACTAGTGTGCCCGTGCGAGAGCTCACGCAAGAGAACATCCAACCCCCAAAATCCAAACCGTTTTGATCGGTTTTTTTATTTGTTTAAATTTATAAAGTTAAAATGCAATTCGTCACTGCTACAGGAAATTGTCTTTCTACACCTCATTTGTTAAGATTGGTTAAGTGTGAGAGCCGCAAATGGTACCTATACTACAGAAATAACATTTCTTTGCAGGAATCTGGATTCAATTATGTGTTATCTATATCTAGAGAGCCACCTGAAATCATCGATGTCCTGTACCAAGAAGAACAAAACTGTAAGGTTAGCTATTAAGTAAGTCTCTAAAGCAACTGTTTCTTTCAGCCACAAACAACATTTACTACGCGCAGGCGGTTACTTTTGGTTCATCTAGATCTAGAATGTTCGTTGAAGTTTTTCCTGACTCAGCTATCAAGCGGACAACCTTTAGCAGGCATCGTTAGGATTTCGTTTACGAGAGAACCGTATTTAGTAAGCACCGTGGTTTAGTGTTAAGTGCGTTGGACTACTACGCAATGCTGCCCGGGTTCAATCCCAGCAAACACCTTAAACATTTTTTCACTGTGCCACCTCTTTAGAATGTCTGACAAGTATTCAAGGATTATCATTGGTCATGAGGAGCTTCTTAACACGCCGAAAAACTGAAGGTCGCTTCCATTCCTGCAAAAATATAACACGCACACACAAATGGTTGCGATAAGCAGGCCCTGGTTCACCCCGAACTGTAGCGCCATCTACAGAAAGAAGAAACGTATTTTGGCAAAAAGATGTGCTATCGTGTGACTTCTTAAATAACTTAACGAGCGCAGCTCTAATCACGAAAGGCATTGCCTTCAAAAAGTCTGCCTGACTGCGGAGCTGCACACGCAATATACACATCATCGCAAAATGACAGCAAAGGTTTCTTTTTTTTTTTTTTTTACTGCAATTTAAGCTAATGAGAATAAAACAAAAGATAAATCATCTGTCACTGTTAACAGCTAATCAGAGTAAAATACGAGTAGTTAAGTAACCAGTTGTTTCGTCAACTGTTCGTTCACTTTTACATATGTGTCATTAACCGCAGGGGAGTTACTTGTGGCAATATATGCTTTAGATAACTATGTTATTTTGACAGTCTGCGATATTGCAAATGAAAAAAAAGTAGGGATACGAGTAAAGGCGACACGTTTAGACACGTGGTAAAGTCGACTGAAGCTTTTAAAGGGAGTTTGTGATTTTGACAGCACCCGATAATCATTTTCGTCAAAAGACAGTTGTTTTTATATAAATAAGTCATACAAAGTCGGTTGGATATTAACGCTCCCGCTTTGATTTGACAAGCTGAAGGGTGAAATTTATAGTCTGTTGAAGATAACAGTTAACTCTGAAAATTGCATCAACATTTGAGAGTGCAAAAAAAAGGCGTAACTCGGATATGTCAAGTGCCTGTTTAACAAAGCCGCAGCAAATCCCAGTTCTTTGGTTTAAAACGACCATGTGATTTGAGTAAACGCATTTTTTTATAAATGTAGTAGAAATATGAGTGGGCACCGTAGCGCCAGTGATTAGTGCGTCGGACTACTGAGCCAGCGGTCTTGGGTTCGAATCCCGCCGCAAACAACTAAAAGTTTTTCACAGTGCCCACCTCTTCCGAATGCCTGACAAGCATTCAATGGTACCATTTATCAAGTAAAGCATCCCAACTCGCCGTTCGGAGACGGCAGAAAACTGTACATAAATGGTTGCGGGAAGCTAGGCTTGGTTCTACCTAGGACTGCTGAAGCCAAATATTATTAGTAGAAATATGAAAATATATGTAGTTTAAAATGCAGGGATGTATGGAGGATTTCACATATGTGAACTACGTTTAAACAAAAAAAGGGGCGTGGCACAAGTAAATATTTCACCAGAACAGTTCAGGTGTGGAAACATAAAATATTCCAAAACCTGGCGATGTTCAAGCGATCAATCAAACGACATGTTTGGCACTGAATATGATCGCAGATGCGCCCACATATGCGACTTATATTCAAGCTTGGGGCGTATTTACACTTTCTGCTTTTATACATCATTTAATTTGGAAGGTTTTGGCATATGGTTGCGTTCCAAAATCAAGAAATAATTTGATTATTACTAAGAGCATCGAAATAAAAAGCTAATATAGATTTTCTTGAGTGACACAAAGTAAAGGTCGGTCTTTTTCATGCTACTACGTTCGTTAGCTTTATTTGGCAGCAATAAGTGGATAAAGGTTACGGCGGCCTCACATAGACCAGTGTTGGTCCAAACTGATGAATTAGGGTGAAGAACGAATCAAATCAATTTATCGCTTATCCGGTACGCCATCTCTAGACTTGAGTTCACACATAAATCTAGTCAGTCTGTAAAGGTTAAATTCCACCAGCAGGCAGGTCAAATGTTTCAAAACAAGTGCACTATACTCGTATACGCACATACGAGTAATTAATTCAATGGAAATCTAAAAGAAAATACCACCAACATCCTGTTATGTGTAATAATTAATTATTATTATTTATTTATTTGTTTGCCTTACTCGCTAGAGTGCTTTGTCATTTTACACAACAGCGTTCGCTACACCCTGAGAGATAATTGCAAAGGCCACAGAGATATCAATATCTCTCAACGCATTTCCCGCTGCGGATGTTGCTCTACACAGCAAAGGAAGTTGTTAAGTATTACGAAAATAATAATAAAAGTTGCAGTGCCATGGGAAAATAATTTTACGATAATTTAATACGCCGCCGGACGGAATCCTATATATGAATTTAAATTTAAATGCGAATAGCCCATTTACATCAGCATTATATAGTATATCTTGTTACATATATAAAAATCACTGTGTTCGTACACGCTAATCTCCGAAACCTCCCAACCGATTTCGATGAAATTTTGTGAATGTGTATGGCTGGTTCCAGCTTGAAAGATAGGATAGTTCTGGACTCGAAAGGTGGCGCTGGAGTCAAGTTATTAACAAATTCTATATCTATTGACCAAACTATACACAGTGTGTCAAGTAATATTCCAGACACGAACCACATCTCAGCAACCAAGAGCGCCATCTATTTGTTCCAACTTGCGTTTGAATATTTCTCTACTATCTGTCGGGCGCCTCAAATGATCCAAAAAGTAGGTGATTTTGTTGCAGAAGACCGCAATACTTCACTGAGAATGACGGAAGAGGCCTTAAACATCAACAAAGAAACTATTCGAACCATATTCACAATAATGTTGGTTAAGTGCCCAATGAACCATGAACATTAACATTCCTTCCTACAAATATCTTAACTCCTCCAGACTGTTTTACATTCACGCAATCAGACTATGGAATTCTTTGCCTTTGCATATTAAACGTATAAATAGATCTGCTAACTTTAAATCTGAAGTTATAAAATTTTTCTCAACACAGCAATAAGGTCTCTCCTTCTATCTTTTCTCTTTTTCTTCCTCTCTGCTGTTCTTCCTCTTTTTTGGTTTCTTTTAAATCTTAGGTATAAAACCACTGTTAGTTTTTAAGTTTAGTTTTAAGAACATTGTTATCTGATTTAAACCCTCTTTGTACTATAAAAGACCAAGTCTTATTGTACTTATGCAAATTACTGTTAAATAAATTGAAATTGAATTGAATTGAATGAGAAAATGAAAAAATATTGACCCGATAGGTGGCGCTGGGAGTCAAGTTATTAACAAAGCCTATATACAGTGACCCTGCTTAATGTCGCATATAAGATGCTATCCAACGTACTGTGTGAACGTCTGAAACCTTTCTGCAGCAAACTAATCGGCACGTACCAGTGTGGCTTCCGGCCCGGCAGATCGACGATCGATCAAATTTTTTACACTAAGGTAGATCTTACAAAATATCAACGAATTTTAAGCCGAGACTCACCATCTCTTCATCGACTTCAAAGCCGCTAATGATAGCATTCATCGTCTTAAGATCTACAAGGCGATGGCCGAATTCGGGATCCCGGCTAAACTGATCCAGCTATGCCGCGTAACGCTGGAAAACACGCTGTGCAACGTGCAATTCGGAAACAGTCCCTCCGAACTATTCCAAACATGCACCGGATCTCGGCAAGGAGATGCGCTATCATGTGATTTCTTCAATCTTGTGCTGGAACAGATAGTGTGCAGGGCAGGTGTGAACATGGAAGGCACTATCTTTAATAAATCTGTATAGCTACTGGGATACGCAGACGACATCGACATCATCAGTCGCTCCCAGCGCGCCATCTTAGAGGCAATTGAAGAACAGACGAAACGGGTTGGCCGTGAAGTCAACAAACAAAGTAACATCTGTCCACCGCCTAGGACAAAACGTCACTGTTGGCAACAATGACTTCGAAGTGGTTAAGGAGTTTACCTGCATCGGAGTATATATCATTTCCACGAATGACACCTTAGTGGAGATTCAACGAAGACTTACCCTAGAAAACCGCTGCTACTTCGGTTTGGCAAAACAAATGGGTTCAAAACTCCTAACTTGGAAGACGAAATAACATTGATCCTGCCAGTCCTGCTGTATGGAGCCGAGTGCTGGACGATAAGCAGGAAAGCAGAGCAGATTTTGAAAACTTTCGAGAGAAAAATTCTTCGTCGGATATTCGGTCCCGTAGGTATGCGAGGAGGGCGAATAGAGGAGAAGATGCAACTGCAAACTCTATGACAGGGCATTGCCTTATAGGTTATCACGCTCGCAGGCTTAAACTAGTCTCATCGGATACATGCAGAAACTGCAATGAACCGGGTATTGTAGAAACATTAGAGTACCTCCTGTGCGCTTGTCCTGCATTGGCAAAAAGAAGGCACAGACTAATGGGAAAATTCTATTTCAACTCACTCCTAGAAGTTGCAGACATAAAACTTCACCTTCTCATTAAATTTGCTCAACATACAAACTCATTTTGTTTAAACAAAGCAGCAGAAATCAACTGATTACTCTGAGGAGTTGTGGTATCACTATGGACTAACACTGGTCTATGTGAGGCTAAGCCGCCACCCCCATATCCTAACCTAACCTAAACTCTATGAGCTGCACCATGATGTGGATGTAGTCCGAAAAGCCAAAACACGTTGACTACACCGGCTCGGCCGCATCGAGCGAACATCGAGAGCATCGAAGCAGCACTTTACCGGTCTTGAGTCCAAAGAGTAGGAGCTAAAAGCTTAGCAGGCGGCTTGGCTGTCTGAAAAGACATTTATGTTAGCTCCCTTGATGCCTCTCTGTAGATTAGGTTAGGTTAGGTTAGGTAGCAGTGGCTGCCGGTAATAAGTACCAGCACACTTAGGCCTATAGAGGCCCATTGTGATACCAAGGATCTTGGGGATATTTACCCCGCTACTCAAGAGAACCATTTGGAGCTTTGCACAAAGCGAAGAAGGCTTCCTACGTCTTTTTTTGTTAGATCACTTAGTAGATCTGTAGATTAATCAAGACACAGATCTCAATGCCGTCGACCTCAGCTTGAAGCACGCGGAGGAGTGATCCCGAAGACCCCAGCGAAAGCGCCAACAC
This sequence comes from Brachyopa scutellaris, assembly GCA_949775065.1. Classification (NCBI taxonomy): domain Eukaryota; kingdom Metazoa; phylum Arthropoda; class Insecta; order Diptera; family Syrphidae; genus Brachyopa; species Brachyopa scutellaris. The sequence continues at coordinate 119,335,602 of OX459113.1, forward strand.
CAGAGCCCATTTTCGATCTTTCAGTATACGTACCATGCTAAACTTTTTGAGTCTATTGTGGGTCCGCCATTTGACCACGTGGTACGTTCCCCAATATGAACTTCGATCTTTCTGCCAAGGCAGTATTATTATTTTTCAGTATAATAAATAACTTACTAATTTGAAATGATTTTAAAAATTCCGTCACACATTTACCTGAAAAAGAAAGAAAAGAATTGTTTTTTAAATTAAAATGACAAAATTTAATTTGCATAGAAAATCTAATTTAAATTAAAATAATAAAAAAGAAGAATCATTTAATTCTTATTTTAATTTGTTTATACATATGTATGCATGGAAAAAGAGGAATCAGAAGCATGATCAAATAAACACAGACAAACAAGGTTTTTCGAGTAAAAAACAACACCCACCCACATATGATTTTTTTTCTTCTAATCTATTAATTCTGTTTTTTTTTTTGTTTTCTGTTTTCTATGTTAGTTTTTTTTTTTTTTTTAGGTATCTGCGCGCATATATTAATAATTATACAAAATTTCGATGGAAACACGTTTTAGCGATACTCTGTGAGGGGGTGGACCCAAACGGCAAGGTTTTTATTTGTTTTGGTTGTTTTTTCTCTTTTATTTAGAAAAAACTCATAATTTTAAATTAAAATCAATTATGTAAATTTTCAATAAAGGTCTATTTATTAAACAGTTAGTGGTTTTTTCAACACCATAACACGAGAAATTCAAAATAGCGAAGGAATTCTATTTTTTATTTTTATTTCAACAAACGTCGATTGTAAAATTGTTTTATTACTTTTTTTTTTCGACGGACTCTCGACTTGTTTGATGGGTGACCGAACACCGAACAGAAAAAGAAAGAAAAAAAAAACAGCGACCGATGGAAACCGTGTGTAAGAACCAAATTAGTAAAGATACGAGAAACAGATTATGCTCAAGAGTCAAATGGGGTGGACGGAAAGTTGGCGAGAAATTTTAATGATTTCGACATGTTTTTTTGTGAGTTTTACTATACATATGGATTTTTATGATCTGGAGAATTTGAGAGACAAAGTGTCTAAGCAAAGCCATAAAATTAAAACAAAACAAACCCGACTTTGTATGAAAAACGCAAAGAGGCGTAATTGATTGGCGTTTTTTCTTCTGGGTACTGTTAAAGCAAGTCGATTGAGTGTTTTTATGGGAAACTTTTGGAAAGCATATTGTTTGGGGAGGAGTTATGGGTTTAAACTAAGTGGGAAAGTTGAGTATGAAAATACAGTAGAAGTTCGAGTCGTCTTTTCGAGATATTTTTGATGGGAAATTTTGGAGACAGGGTTAGTGCGAAAGCATAAAAAAATAAAATAAAATAAAAATATTTGGCTTCAGCAGTCCTAGGTAGAACCAAGCCTAGCTTCCCGCAACCATTTGTGTGTGCGTGTTATATTTTTGCACGAATGGAAGGGACCTACAGTTTTTTGCCGACTCCGAACGGCAAGTTGAGAAGCTCAATCGTGACAAATGATACTCTTTAATGCTTTTCAGACATTCGAAAGAGGTGGCACCGTGAAAAAAGTTTTTTTAGGTGTTAGACCCGGCCAGGAGTTGAACCCGGACAGCATTGCGTGGTAGTCCAACGCACTAACCACCACGGCCACGGCGACCACAAGTCGACCAAATTATCATGTCGCGATATCGAGCCGCATTTTCAAGGAAGAATGTTGCAGATAATGTCTCCAGCCCAACAAAGCCATCAACATGAAAATGGGCTGTCAAACGTTCATGATTTTAAAAATGTTGCTCAAGAATGAAAACGCGTTGTTCTTTCGTTTAGCATTCCATTTTCAGCAGGGCTGATCCTAAATTGTGAATATGAATCCTGTTGGTCAATAAATATAGAAGTTATTAATAACTTGACTCCAGCGCCACCTATCGGGTCCAGATTTTGTAATTTTCTCTTTTGGCACTTAACCAACACATATTGTGATTATGAGTCATGAGTCATTTTGATTCAAATATTATTTCGTCACCCACTTCTGCATGGCTGTTGGCTTCGGTCTCCACTGATGGAAAATTGTTGGCGATGATTTCATAAATTGTTTTGAGCATATCTCAGCTCCAGGATAAAGCAGAAGGATGATTTATACTGCAAATTAAACTTAGAAGAACATAGCTACCTACCAAAAACTATTTTTTTTTGTTTTGATTTTATATCCAATAAGCCATTGTTGAGTTGGGGCTGTGTAATGACATAAAATTTGATTGTCTACCACTTCGATCTCAAATTCTCAGCTACAATAAGGAAGAGAGTATTCTGTATACACCTATAAATACCGCCCGGAAATGCAGATCATAATAATAAAAACCGCATCCGAATCCGTTTAGGGGTTCAGAAGATTAGCGTGTTCGTACAGAAAGACACATTTTGTGGAATTCCTTTTATACTATGTATGTATAGGTAGATAGATGAACACACATTTCTTGGAAACAAAAAACAAAGCAAAATAAAAACTAAAATCATAGTAAAGGTACTTAAAAACTAAACCTTTCCTTTGGCTGGTGGCATATTTCCCGCATGAAAATTAACTTTGAATTAAAGAGCGCACATGCTTTCCAAACTGATAAAACGAAGTCATACAAAATAAAGCAGAATGTAAGAATAAAGAGTGTTCATCTTTTCGAGCCCTCGAATCTGACCCGGTCATCTTTGGGAACCCTCATCATCTTTTCGAATAGTTCATTTTAGTGAGCTTTTACTGTAATTCTTTTGGTAGTCAAGCAAATCTTTAAGGTTTACAAAGGGGCCATATTTTTTAAGTTCGCCACAGGCCAATACAAGATGCTGTGAGTCTTTGACAGCTGTCAAGTGAAATTATAGACACAAACAACAAAATTGGATGCTATAGGGCCAAAATTGTTTTGCAGTCTTATGACATTTGAAGTGTTGACGTTATAGAATGTCATAATCATCAAAGAAATATAAAAAAAATCACTAAACATTTTATGGAAGCCAACCGAAAATATCGGAAACACCACGCAATATAACCACATGAAGAGGTGTTATTCATGCTCGTAGTGCAAAGTTAACTATGAAATCTTTGTTCTCTATCTAAAAGTGTCTAAAAAAAAACCAGTCTGCATTCAGTTTGCTTTTGCATAAAGATTAAGCGGATTGAGCCTTAGCTTATTGAATGTTGAATGCAGCTGACGGGAGCATGCAACACAACGGCGGGCGGCGCTGCGGGCGATTCGTTTCCTCCTTGGCTGTCAAAAATGTAGTCAGGTGATTTTATTTGTTCAGGAAAATCATCCTAAGCGAACAGACCCATTTCCATCTCTTGTTAGCCAAATGTCAATGAACAAAACTGTCATCTTTCCATCTGCAATCAGTGACAGTTCCGTTGACACCAGCGAAAGCATCTAATTAAGATGTTTGTTCTTACATAGTTATGTACATCTGTTTTCCAAAATGAGGTAAACACACATATCCATATATGTTTGTACTTTGTTCATATGTGTGCCAACAACCACATTTTTCATCGCAATTTCTGATCTCAACGCTTGGCAACGCGTCGCATGTTTCTGTGTACTCCAAGTTATTAACTGCACTCGGGTATTTTCATTATTTTCCACTCAACATCAATTTACGGTTATCTATCTTTTGTAAAAAATAAAAAAAAAAAAAACTTCACAATATCGTGTGTTCGTGGTTCGGTACAACAAATGTGTCGCAGTGCGATGTCCCCCTCTAGTTCCCACAGTGAAAGTGAAATGCAATTACACCGTGCACCACAAAACCCGTTAGAACACTAACAAAACGAAAGTGTAAACTAAACCATTTTGTGTCCCGTTCTCGACTTCTCGTCGTATCCCATATCATACGATGGCAACGCGCGGCATGTTATTCTTGGCCCCGTGAAAGTGATGATATCTGGGAAATTAAATGCGATACGAGTATGTTCTACAATTACATATCCCGATGAGCACGGTTTGTCGGGTTGTTAGCTTAGATGGTTTGTAACAAATACCAAACACCAACATCACAAAGCTGCACTCGTTTTTTTATTGTGCCCCTACACTTCTCCTCCCTGTCATCGTTCAATACAAACGAACTAGAGAAGAAAAGAAAAAAAAACTACCTGTTGTCAATCATCACCTGTCATGTCATGTTATTATATACTTCATGTGTAAAAGGCACAGAACGATGACGGCAGAGAGACAGAGGCAGGTACTACGACGACGACAAGCCGCAATATAAAGCAAACAAGTCTATAATGTAAGTCATGCTATTAGACGGGCTTTGACTTTGTATTGGAGTGCAGAGTAACACTGCTCGCCATTCATGGTTCGGACAGAACTCGTTATCCTTGCCCCCAGGCCTGTCAAAAGTGCAAGAGTAGACGTTCTGTCTATTGCAACGGATCACCAGTCACCACTAAGCAATGATTTCATTATGACGAACGATGACGATTGCCATCTCTGTATTCTACTTTTTGTATTTCAGTTAACTGGTATAGGTGCGTCTGGTGTGAATACTAATTAAGTAATATTTATTTATCGATTTTTAGCTTAATCGTTTTGTGTTCGCTTACGCTTCGTCCGCCCTCTGTCGGCCGCAAATGCTCGGATTTGGATTATCGGCGATTGACTTTTTCGTTTGGCGAGTCGTACCGTTGTATTTGGTGCTGCTATACGTGTTAAAACATAATATTAGCTTTAAATAGAATCGCATACACTGGGTGTTGGAAGTTGTGATGCGGTAGGAATTTATAGGTTGAACAAAAATTTCTGAGGCATCTAATATATGTAACAGTATGTGTGTACGGGGGGTGAAGTCTTTTAAAATGTTCATCTCGTTAAAAAAAAAAAACATGTAAGCTACGCGAGGATGTCTTAATAATTTAATAAAAAAAATAAGGAAGTGGCAGTACAATAAGCTGTCATAACTAATAAATAGAACACAAAAATAGTTCAAAACCATTTGTCAGTAGATTAACAACACTGAAAGGAAACAGGGAACACAGAAAGCTGACAGTTGCGAAATTTGCCGAATTCTTAAGCCTTTGACGTCGACTTGTCATTTGTGTGCTTTGTTTGTTTTGTTTGCTTATCATCAACATAAAAAACAAATGTTATGAATTAAAAGCTGCCATTCAGTTGCGAAAATGCGTTGTTTTTTTTTTTTTTTATTTAAAAATCACTGACAAAAATTAGACCAAAATAAAACACATATGTACAAACACTCAGAGGTATTCAAAGTCTGATTTGTAGATACACAATTTAAATTCACTTGATACGGTTGTTTGAGGAAACGTTCCTAATCGTGCTAGAAAATAGAAAATTCGCAGATGCTGCAACTATAATGCCATGCTCAAGTTTTCGTTCACTTATGCTTTAGTAAAGCGAGCATACACATTTAAATTAAGCGAAGCTGTGCGATGTTATTTATACGCAAGTTTGACAGATGATAGTTTACAAAGTGAGTATTTAATTTTGTTCTAAATTTATAAGCGAATGAGAGAGTTTTTACGGCGAAATTTTGAAATGCATATGAGTTTTGTAATTTTGACAGCACTTTCCACTTTAGGTGGGTATTGTGACAGTTGAACGGTAATCAGTTCTTTTTTGAAACACTGCTGGTTTGATGGCAGCTACGCCCATGAGATTGTCATGAATGATAAAACCCAAAGAGATATAGTTTTAGATCACGTTTTAGATTAACGATTTTATTAACGATCCCTTAGGTACGAGTAGAAGTGGTGGTTTCGGTGGACAGAAACCCCAAATAACGCAAAGATTCGCCGGCCGTTTTCATACCACAACCTCAGGTGAACCGTTTATTCGGATGTAGTTTGAGACATTTTTATCCACCCTGTGGAGTTTAAGAAGAGGATCATTTCTCCAATCCTTTTCTCAGATATCTCTTTAACATAAGGTCACCGAAGAAAGGTTTGCCTCCAGTATGCGTTGCCTGTCTCTCGCTAGAGCCATTCTATTTCATTTTCATCATTACAGCTTCGGAAGAAATGGTTGTGAGGGATCGCAAGATGGTCTCCTATTGGCCAGTGTCCTGTACTGACTGCTAGTTCTTTGTAGCAGCACATTTGTTTTCGACTTATTGTAATTTGGCATATATTTCTGAATATGACACAGTTTGTCACACATGGTTCACATGAGACCAGCTAGTTTAAGGAAGTTCAAGAGTATATTGCGCTGCACCTATAGGAAAACGATCACTTTCCGCTAGTGAGCTGACCATCGCCTGGCTAGTTCGTCGGCTCTCCGTTTCTCTCAATGGCACTATGTCCTGGAACCCCGAGAAGAGTGTTCCTAGCACAATCAATTAAGTTTTGCTTGGCATCGATCTTCCAGTTTAGATGAGGTATCTGCCGAATTTATGGCTTTAATTGTGGTTTGGCTATGTGTAATAATAGCGATGTTATGTTTGGGTGTTGGATCGTTTATTAAGCTGTGATAAGCCTCGGCGATCGGTAGTAGATCCGCCTGGAAGTCCCCAGCGAAATTCGGTAGGAGATAGGATTTCGAAGTGTCGAGTTTTTCCGCGAAAATGCCCGCGCTTACTCCGCGTTCGCAGTTCATTTTTGAACCATCGCATCGCATCGGTGAGTACTGTTGTATCGAAATCTGTCAACACTCTCCTTCGCTTCCATTCCTCTCTGCTTGTAATGCTAGAGCAACGAAAAGCTTCTTGAAATTAAGCCTTGGAATATTGTAATCAGTTGGATACATAACCATAACATTTGGTAATGTGTCCATATGGCTAAGCAGTCCAGCACCCAGATTTCTTGAGTCCGACTGCACTGCACAGCGCTATGATTTTTCTATGGAGCTGAAGTGGCAGAAGGTGCAAAAACACAGTAGGAGCATCAGTTGGGCATGACCTCAATGCACCTGTGGTGGTGTCTATGATTGCCTTTCTTTGTACCCTTCTGATTTTGTTGACATTGTATTTTTGCTTAGGGCGAGCCACCTCACTATGGAGTCGTGAGTTAGAATTTATTTAAATAAATGTTGGACTTATAATTAGGTTTGGTATCTTGGCAATACAAAAATACATGATTTCGACAATTCCCACCTGTCCATGGGTACACCAGGGCCAGTAGAAAAACTGTCCAAAAACAAAAATACAACAAGAAAGACGAGATACAAATAAGGCAATATGTAAGAATTCTTTAATCAAAAGGCAAAGCGGCTTAAGTCTATTTAAGCCAAAAATGATTTTTTTACATTTTCAAACCCTTTAAAAAAATACGTTTTTTTCGGTCTTATCAGCGTGTTTCTATTCCATCTAGAAGTCCTTTTTTTGGTGATGTCAAAACGGATTAACTCAACAAAATTCATACATTTGCATCATTTTTCAAAGTTTAAAATTGCTCTCCTGAAAAATGCTTAAAATAGACTTAAGCCTCTTTGCCTTTTGATTAAAGAATTTATGAAACAAAAGTTGCGATTACTGAGTCAACCAGCAATGGTAAGATTTTGCGTGTTGCTTTTATCAAGGAGTTGCGCATTTCGAGGATTGCTTTTATTGAGGTCGTACTGTACTTGCATTTTTATTTTTCGCGTATAGCCAATTATCTTCTGTTTTTGGGATACAACTTTATCCCACCACTGTTAAGCTAATGGTCAGTTACGATGTTATAACGTGTCCGGCATATTAATTGCCCGAGATTATATATATTAATTACATTCATTAATAGGACGCATGTATGCCTATAATAATTAGAAATTACAACGCATATTATTTGTATCTCTGGGCGAGCGAATATTATACGCGTTTTTTTTTTCTTCGTTTATTTTTGCACATACATATGTATGAACATTAACATACTTGGTATTTGCATAGTCGTTTCCTTTGTGACAGTGTGTGTGCAAACATACGTGTGTGTATAGTGTCTTGTTCCATTAAATATGGGATTTATGATGGTGTACATGATAGGAACATACATTGGCGAATAAACAGTGGGCAAGCTGTTTGATTTAATGTAATGTTACGCTGTGTAGCAAGAAAATAATTAATGTCTTTGATAAATGACCCGAAGCAGGATTACAGACGAAATGGAGAACACAATACTTTAATGTTAATTCTTTGTAATGCATTGCGAAACAGTAATTCACATTAAGGATAAGCCGGAGGTTTACTTTATATACTTGTACCAGGGTCCTTTACACTGAAGTTATTCACGAATGATGCATGGGAGTTGGAGCATATTGCATCTACATTTGAACGTGTAGTGGGAGTTTACTCTGTGTTTGATTCATTTGAAATTTGCTTTAATTAAATGAAATTCCTGCATTTTGGCTAACGGGCGGCGGTGTCTAATTGAAACTATAAGAATAATAGGATGGTCCGAATCTACGTTATACAGTGAACTCTCGATAGTTCTAATTCCACCGGACTAAGGCAAAACTTCGACTTTTGAATTATGGAGGGTTCAGAGAAAAAAATTATATGTGTAATTTGTATCAATTTTATTTCTACTTACTTCCGGGATGGACCAAGGCCTCAACCAACAATCCCTTCCAGTTAGCCCGGGCCGTCTAACTTAGGGCACGCCATAATACTCTCAATGAATACAGGAATTACGGACTATATGACTCCGCTCCTAGTTTCAAACTAATATTTCCAGCCGACAGGAATGGGTAGGAAATATCTGTCTAAACGACAAATCCGCAGTGGAGATTTACACGGATGGATCCAAGACAGGTGATGGTATAGGAGCGGGTATCTCAGCCTGAATAAGTCCTAAAGACTTCCAGATCACTGTATTGTCTTCCAGGCGGAGGTGATGGCTACTCGTGAAGCCGCTGAATGGCTGTCGATGAAATCGATGTACAATCCTGACATTTTTATTGACACCGATAGTCAAGCAGCTATGAAAGTACTCGAATCAGCAATTATAAGATCAAAACTGGTTAGAAACTGCTGCGCATCTCTAAACGAGATATCGAGCAGATGCACGCTCAAGCTGTGCTGGGTTCCTGGTCATAGTGATATACCAGGTTATTGTGAAGCAGACGATCTAGCCATAAAAGGTACAAAACTGGAGAATTTTATCACAGAAAGGGAACCCCATGTACCAATAGAAACAATAAAACACAAAATCTCTACAACAATCTAATGAAAGACGGCTTAATCTTGACACGTGTAGCTGCGCCAGGCAGACTTGGTCTCACCTGGATCGGCGTAAAACTTACAGCCTGCTAAAAATTAGCAGAGCACATGTTGGCGAATTGACAAGGTCATTGTGCAATAGCCAGATATGCCAGCAGGCTCGGAATCCTCGCTAATGACTTCTGTCACAGCTGTACGGATGAGGAGGAGGAGGAATCTCCCTGTCACCTCCTACATCTGTAGCTGACCAGCACTCTCTTCCTTAAGAAAAAAGATTCTGGGAGAATACTTTTTTATAGACCTTCAAGTAATTTCTTCAACGGATATCAATAAAATATGGAAACTTATCCAATTCTCAACATGGTTCTAAGAGCCCCCGCACACTACAGACTTTCTATCTGCCGATAGTTAGGGTCGGGTTAGGCTGATTAGTGCTTACACTGGGCCGATTAAGTAGTCGGGTTGGTAGTGAGTGCGCACACTATACAACAGTCGGCCAGCTGTTCTCGAACGATTTGCCATTGCTAGTCGAAAAACAGATTTTAAAAATATCCTTTTTATACAGCGGAAGAGAAGGACCAAGATGAAAAACTATTGAATGGATTAAATGGAAAATGTTTCGCGATGCCTTCCAAGTTACTGGATTACCCCAATAAATAGTTCGACTTTTATCGGATGAACATGACCAGCTTCAATAAACTTGCGAAATTAATTGGAACAGTAATAGCGAAGGAGGAGAACTACTTTAAAAAAAAACTCAGAGAAAACTGACCTATCGACAAAAACGGCTGAGTGCGCGCGTGGAAGTGCTCCATACTGATGAAGTAGTCGGCCGATAGTTCGCCGATTCCTTAGTTTGAAGGCAATCGGGTCGCACATCAAACTTTTTTATCGGCCGATACCGAATCGTTATAGTGTGCGCACTTTCATACATCTTCATACTGATTAATCCCGACCAAACTATCGGCCGAAAGAAAGTCTGTAGTGTGTGGGGGCTTTAAGAGCACCGATAAAAATCGGCTCATGTGGCAACACAATGGACTTTCTGTGGTCTAAGTGAATCCTTCCGAATTCGGGGATAGCCACCTAATCTAACCTAACCTTAAGGCGGCATCAGCGTTGCCGCAGAACATTTTTTTTCCGTGCCACCCTGGCAAAATAAGGTGCCATTTTGAGCCATTGCGTGCCACCAGCATAAATAGATAGAAAAACACATTTTTTCAGTCTTCTTAATATAACACGTTATGACACATTTCTCCGACAACATTCAAATGATTCAAACTAAAAAATAATTTGGCAGATAAGGAGTTGGCACCAATGAGGATAATCGAAAATGAATGTTTTCAGCGCAGCGTATGTAAATATTGTGAGTGAATGCAAAAAGCGTTTGAAAAAAATTGTTCTTTTAAGGAATATTTTTGTGATTCCACCTATTTTAGTTATACCAAAATCAATGTGAAATGGTGCCACATGAAATCTTAAAGTGTCACCGTGCCATTTTAAGCAAAAAGTGCCATAATGGCACGATCGTGCCACATCGGCAACGCTGGGCGGCATCTCTTAGACATTTGCTTTTCATGGCCTACTTTCGTCACATACGAATTTCAACGAACAGTTGAAAACAAATAGAATTCGAATCCGGCTTCGAAAAGAACCATCACCTTCGAATAAGAGAGGTTCTCAAGTTATTTTGAACAACAGTAAATTCGATTCAACTAAACGGACACACAGCACAGGTTTTTTTCGATTAACAGTGGTTTTCTCATGGGGCTCTCATGGTTCTTCTATTCATAAAGGTTTTCAAATTATAGGGGTTCAAATTATCTAGAGTTCACTGTATAAGTTAAGCATGGCATCACTGCTAAGCAGACAATTCATAAATGTAGTAAAGACCTATTCATTGTGCAATTTCGAGCGCAATCGTGCAGCTGTCATAATCGTATTGCGCTGGTGGTTGTCGTAGTAGATTTGAACTTGCATTTGCGCAGGTTATCATGCTTTGCAAAACTTGCATTCATGAATGGGCTCGCAGTCTTTGGCTTGAAAACTCTGAATAAAAATCTCAGAATATACTTAGTTCTTCTTCCTTTAGGTGGCGCAACAGTTCGGGGTGAACCAGGGCCTGCTTCTCGCAACCATTTGTGTGTGCTTGCTATTTTTTTGCAAGAATGGAGGGGACCTACAGTTGTGTGCGGACTCCGAACGGCGAATTGAGAAGCTTATCGTTACAAATGACACTCTTTTAATGCTTGTCAGACATTCGAAACCGTGAAAAAATAGTTTGGTGTTTGTTGGGATTAAACCCGAGGCGGCATGCGTAGTAGTAGCACTAACCACTACGCCACGGTGCTCATATAGTTATTAGTCTTTTATTTCCAGATGGATGGTAGTCAGGCTCAGGTCTTCTTATATTTTTATGGTCAAGACATTCAAATTATTTGTGTAAAAAGGTCCCATCGTAGCCCCCCCCACGCATAGCCTACAGGTTTATTCCGTAGATTGGAAGGCCGATCCTGATTTGTGACATCTTTTTGATCTAATCACACCAGAAGTTTTGATACTTTGATTCACAATTCAAAGCTTATTTTACCTCAACTCCCGATGAAGGTTGCTGATCTTGATTGAGACTAATTGCTGACTAAACACAGTCAAAAAAACGCCTTCAGCCTACATTCGCTAAGTCTGAAGTGGTTTCGAATTTCATTGGAAATGACCAGCATCATACCTAAGACAGCTTAAAATTCTCAAGAAAACCAACAAAGGAAACAAAGTCCAATTTGATCTTCTTACCCCCAAAAGAAAAAAAAATTAAAATCGCAAGTTCATGAACACATCTCAAACGTTTACTGAACTCTCGTGTCGTCTCGTTTAATTTTTTTTTTCTGGAGTCTCTCTCTTCACTGAACAATTATTATGTAGAAAAAAAAAACTTATAGCAGTTAACCGATTTGACCTTAAAATTAAAACTGATAATTACATTTGGGCCAAGAGATTGCCACTCGGCGCGGCGCCGCGTCGCGCCGGCACTCCTCAGTCATCAGTTCTCAATTCCTAATCAAACATCTCTGAGATCACCTCTAATTGAATTACTCACTGATGTCTGTATTTATGTACCCCACCCCATGGCCGTGTGTACTCGTAATCAAAGTGAAATTTGAAATTTCGAAATCTGATCTAAATTTCGTATCAGCTTCGGATGCAATTTACCCAGAGTCATCAAGTTCCTCGCCGCCCTACTGCTACTAGGTGTTATCAAAAGGTCAATGTGTTCAGTGTTAATTAAAAAAAATATATATAAAAAAAATTCCCAATCTAAATCCAAATTGATTAGTCTAGATACATTGTACGATGCTGCGGTAGTGTAAATGCCTCCGCCTTCGGGCTATTTTCGGAACCCCGTGTTTATAATAAAAACTCAGGAATGAATGTTTTGAAAAGCAAATCCCCATTTATCCTCCGGTGGGTGGTGGTGGTGGTGGTAAACACAGTTGTGTTATTGATCGTTTGTAAATCTCCTCCGGCTTCGTGTTTACGGGGCGCTCTAACAAGCCTATCGGTCATGTTTATGTTTTCAAAGGCGTTAAGTCATAATTTTGTATAGAATGCTAGGATTGCGCATTCCCGTAGAATGTTGTGCGTAGGGGTGGTTTAAGGTCGGTTTTTAGGAACGATCGTTTAGTGTACGATCGCGAGTTATGGGTTTATAATTGTCTATCCCGGCGGGATGATGATGATTATTTGCGATCTTCCATTATTAATAAAGTTTTCGGAGAGGAATGCGATGCGAGTCGAGCATTGGATACGTGATGATATGAGTTTATGGATTCACTTATTCTTCTCGGTATTATTTATGACGAATTACTTTTTATTCGAATTAATGATTATTAGCTGAATGTAGAAGTTTAAAATTTCGGGACGGTTAATCATGATGACTCTATTCTTAGGAAGGTACATATTTTAGATTTAAGGAGAACATTTCGAGACTGTGTTAGTGGAATGCAAGCTCGTTAGCACGCGTTTTGGTAGTAAATTGGTACAGGACTGTCAGTGGGACTATAGTCGAACTGTAGATGTGCATTCTTACCTTTGGTTTCTTTTATGTACTTGCGAATATGATCTTGTATGACACTAGCGGCATGGCGTTCAGAAATGGTAAAAAGAGAAATATTTGTGGCCCTGAAAATTACATTGAACTTGTGTACCAGTGCGAAACCCTACAACCGTGACCGCATTTTTTGTACGACCCTCCGATCTTTGGCGGTCATTAATTCCACTAGTTTCTGCGAATATTTAAATGGTTCGATAAACAAAACCACGGCTAATGTGTAGCGGCAACAAGGTTTTTAAAATTGACTTTGCATCCGGTCCATATTTGTGCAACACAGTTTTCTTTATTTCCCCGTTTCATGTTGACACTTCAAAAGTTATCTAAAACTAAATTATTATTACAGTGAAATTTCTCTTAAGTGGACAGCCAAGGGATCGGAGTTTTTTGTCCGCTTATGAGAGCTGTCCGTTTATAAGAACGCATTTCGTATGGGAAACTAGAGGATCTATTTCACAAATTACTGTAAATAACGGAATTGGCTAACCCAAATGTGTAATACAGGGCATTTCAGTATTTATGGCTAGACTAGGTACATACGAGTACATATGGGCTCGAGAAACCGTTCGCCATATTGCATCCCTTTATGTCGCTCTTCCATGAACCATCTTGCCCATGGACACTCTCTTGTTCTCCAATGTTCTTCTGTTAACGCTAGCATCTGTATAAATGGAAACTGTGCCGGACGATTTCAGTAATTGGGCCTGAACTTTATCAGGGCATATAGTTTACAGGTATCATCTTCTATAAGGCCCATACCCGAAATTTCTATAATCTGGTAGATAATGCTACTACCTATTTCAAAGATCTCCGGCTATTCTAGAGTTTCACTGGACTCATTGCAAAATCAGTATGAGTCTTTATCTGATAAACCTAGCTTCCAGAGATATCGTCAGGTTTATTGCACTTTTAGCCTGTCTACATAGTTCCACGGATAACGATCCTCTCAGATGCTCCGCTGTGATCCATTTCTTGATCAGGTTCTCTACCGTCCATCTTCCAATAGAAGACTAGTTAGGGTCCAAGCCACTTCTAGGTTGACCCCTGTTTTGCAAGGGAGTCCGCGCTTACATTCCCATTGATGTCGATGTGTCCTCTTACCCAAAGCAGTGTCGTAATACCTTTACTCATTTGTTTTATTACTGATGAACCATATTCAGTGTTGGAATCATTGGAATAGGTGCAGAAATAAACTCTCAGGAGGAGATTTAAATCTATAGATTGTTTTCATTTAAAGAATTTGGGTCCACAACTTCAATGCCAAGATTGGCTATTCAAACATCTTTGAAGGGCTACTCAAAAGGTACAGACGACATCTGGCAATCTCTTGGTACCACACCTCAATGACCAAATGCAGCATTAGAGAGCGCAGTCTCTTCCAGATTAAAACGTTTGAAATTAAGATTAAAGACATTCCTATTGTGGACAGTTTCTGGAATAATCAATTTGGTTTTAAGGCCGAACCTATTCTAGCAAAGTAGACATAATGTATGTTTGTCCTTCAGTGAATGGGTTGGATTATGATTTTTTTTTTTATTATTATTTAATTTATGCCAGTCAAGTTTATAGTTTAAAGAAATAATAATAAATCAATAAATAAATCTACTAAATGGATGAATAAGTAATTTCCGACATTTAGTTTACCAGCGTAAATTCATGCATACGACAGCTGACAGCTTCATACATCATTCACCAATGGATCACTAATGGAGAGATGCCAAATTTGCTCGATACTCGATAATGTGATGCGGCAATGCGGCACCTGATCCAGATTCGCGTTCTGACGCATATTGCTGCGAAACACGCGATGAACGAGTTATGAGAGCAATTTTGCAACATTTTGTTTAATATGTGATCTGTGATCTTTAATGTGATTTAAGACATTGTTGCCAGATAATGTAAATAAAATTGACCCCATTTATAACGCAAAAACAAAAACTTGTCTCTCTTATAAAAAAAAAAGAATGTAGTTAATATAATATGTAGTTGCTTAAGTAGGAAACTACATTCATGGGCAAAGTACTGTTTGTTTAGCTGATGGTAATAGAGTTACATTGAATTGTTACATTGTTTATATGTTCAAAAAAGTTAGAAGTGGCTGTAACGGCTTTGGGCAATGGTAATAATAAACTCATACAGGGATTCTACAGTCTTGTGTAAACAAATTTAGACCAATAGGATAATTGCTCACTTTTGTGCTTTTTTTTACAGATGAATGTTTTGTACTTAAGTTGAAAACAGTCTTTAAATGAATGCAGCCGAATATACATAAGACTACAATCTAAAAGTCAATGTTTATAAAATTATCCTACTGGTCTTAATTGTTTACACATAACTGTAAGTTAGGGTTGGTTCCAATAAATTCTGATTAGAGTTGTTTTGCAGAGGTCAGTGTAGAGATAGAACGCTTGTAGCATGCAGTTTGCAGCAGCGTTCTGTGGACAGCGGAAAGAGCAGGTATTCTGCACCTGTTCGATACTGTACGGCCCAAGAGGTGAAAAAAAGATTCACAAGCGCAGCTTCATATATTTTCTTTTGAAATTGTCCATAATTGTATTTTTCTATTCCTCTACCACTTTTCTTTTCAATCAAATGGTGTACATTCAAAGTACACGTATCTAGGTATATTGCGCTTCTGTCAACAATTTACAAAGCAAAAATGGCGGACATAATTGTATGGAGTTTGTAATAATAAATATTATTGAAATTGTTTTATTCATTTTTTCTTTTCCTTTTTCTTGAATTTGATTCACATTATTTCATTCCGTCATATTTTTACTGTTAATTAAATAATATTGATTGGCGGGTCACAGGTGGTGGCCATCTTGTTGAATTTTTGACAGATGCGCGAACTTGAACGAAAATGAACATTCTGACTTCTGAGTATATTACCTTAGATACGTGTATTGTATATGTACATCATCAATTTTGATTTGATCAGATTTGGACAGGTCTTATCTTGGGTAGCCGAACCCCAAAACCGAAATGCGCTTCCCAAAATGCCTAAAATATAAATTCCTGGCCTTGGCGGCTAAAGATAATTTTTTAAATATACTCGAAATATGAGAATTCTGTGGTTAAGGACTTTGTATATGAATATGCGTTAACATTGAATGCATTGAATTGGCGCAATATACCTACTTTAAATGGACGAAAGTAAAATTATCACAATACGTCCGGGGTCCGCCCCATACAGAATATTTGCCTCAGTAGGCGATAAAAGCTGTTAAACATGGTGGTGCGAAGATCATCGTTTGGGCATGTTTTTCGTATAACGGAGTTGGGCCAATATATCTGATAAATGATATCATAGATCAAAACGTCTATGTATCAAACCTTAATTATTATGCTCCGTATGACGAATACGAAATGGGCAATGGATGTTCCAGCAGGAGAACGACCCGAAGCACACGGGTAAAAAGGCAAAAGAGTGGTTTCGGGGCAAAGGCATTCGGGTTGTGGACTTGTGGTGTGGATGTGATGTCAAAAAATATGTAGTAGATGCCAAACCAAGAGCTTTGGAGCTCGTTGTTAAAATCTTCTGGACTTCATTCCACGTCGCGTCGGTCGGTGTGAGGCTGTCTTGAAGATCAAAGGATTTTTAAGCCACCTAAATTTAAAAACTACTGAATTTTGAAATGATAGTGAAATCTCGTATTACGGACAGCCCCATTAGCCGGACAGATCCTTTAGACGGACACATTTTCCTAACCAAGCTTTTATGTTTCAGATTGCATATATCTTATGTTCCCTCAACCGGACACTCCCTTGATCAGACGCGGACACATGTATCTGCTAGAAATTATTTAATTTAATTCCACTAGACGGACAAAAACAAAAAAAACATCGTCGCTCACACCGGGTTTTTGTTTTTATTTTTCTTTGAATTTGAAAGAAACAAACTTGATCACGACCGTAACAGATGCAAACGAAAAGAAAAAAATACAACAGAATTGACGCACACATTTAGTACAATATGGTGCCTTCTGGCTTTAGGTGGCCCGCGGCGGTGAATTTATCATGTATGTATTTAAACTAATCCTTGTATGAATGTAAGAATAAATGCATAACAATGTGTATGACGTATTTGCTACATCTCTGCTGTATTTTGTAGATAACCAAATTCTTCGTCCCATTAAATGTTTGGGTAGGCGAACAAACACAAATACCAAATACTGCAGCATGTTGCAGAAAACAGAAATATGAGATAGTGAATACAGCCTGCGTAGTTAGGTTAGGTTAGGTGGCTATCCACCGTACTCGGTAGGATTCCATTGCGCTTGGAATCATTTCAAAAGTTGGATAAATTTTCATGTTTTATTGATATTCGTTGCCGAAAGATCTTGAAGGTCTGTTAAGAAATATTCTCTCAGAATGTTTTTTTCTTTCTATAAGAGGAGAGTGCCGAGGAATTGCACAGGAGGATTCTTCTTTCCCCTCATCCATGGAGCTGCGTCAGAAGTCATTGGCGAAAAATCTCACCCTTTGTTCTGTTCTGTTTTCGTTTCTTGTTTTTTTTAATCATTTCAAATAAAGTAGCAGTGTTTTTTATGTTTAAACATAATTTATTTAAAATAAATTGTGTTTATCCCTTGGATGGACAACTCCCTTAGGCGGACGACATTTTGTCACTGTCCGCCCAAGGGAGGTTTCACTGTATTTATCTTTTAGAAACTAAAATTAGACTAATGACTTAAATGTAAGTACCCTTTATTTTCTACTTTTCGTTAAAGTTTTTTAAACAATGTTGTTAAATAAAATGAATTTTGTGTTCCAAAAAAAATAACAAAAATCGCATGTTTCAATTTGGTGAAAGGCTCCAATTATTTTGAACACAGCTGTATATCCACGAAGTCTGCCACAGTCTTCCTTATTGATAAATATACATAATTATTCCTACTTAAACACGCTTGACACTTACAGTCTTATAGCAACGATAAAAAAAACCCTCCATGGCTTTAAAATTACTTATGTTCATCCACCTAGGTATAATTACTATTAACAAATTACCCCCGGGTCTACGATGTTGGCCAACGTCCCGTTCCCATTCACAAAAAAAAGGTTAAATAAGATTGCAAACCATATTTATGCCGAAAGCTGTTTTTCATTAAATTCGCATTGTCATTTTGTAGCTACAACTAAGAGTCCAAGTACTTTAACCCGCAGGAGAATATGTAAGTCAAGCCGAGAGGAAAACAACAACATACAAATTATATTACTTAATCCATTGCCAGATACAGTTACAATAATTACATAACAACCATAATAAAATCATATATGCCATAAAAAGAACCCTGTTTTCATTATGCCTTTGCTGTGCGATGATGACCGACGACACACAACCAATGACGGCGACATCAGGCGAAAAAGCACAGCACACACATGTGTGTAATTGTATACGTTACGTTACGTACGTACAGTGTAAGCTGTGCTGTGTTTCACTTAATGGCAATAAAAAATCCGTCACGAATTAAGATTAAAAACCTCAGCGGTGGTGGATATAAACACATACCCATACAAACAGCAACGAAATCCCGAAGCAATTTTATATTTTAATTGCGCAGACATTAAACCGTACATTTTCGTGCAAAAAAAAAAATTTAAAAAAAGAACAGGAAACCGCACCAAAATACTCTTGTACCCTGGCATCAGTACAAACACCAGGCAGCGGGTAACGACGACAACAGCGCGCAATCCTTAAAAGTTTTTTTTTTGTTTTTTACATAAATAGATAGGTGGAGAGATGTGAAATTCTCGACTCTTGGTGGCCCGTCTGTCGGTTTTAGGGTTTCTTCTCTTTTTTTTTGTTTTGGTTTAATGAAAACGAAGGGACGTGCGTCGTCGTCAACAAATTAAAAATAAATTTGGATAATTTTACAACATCAACGGGCGGCACTGGCTACAGTGTGGTCAGATACATAGATTCATGTAAATCTGGGCGCGTGGACGTGGACATGGACCCTCTAGATACATAAATTACCTCAAATAGATTTGGGCCCACTTGCGTTCATTGTACCCCAATAGATACATATTCAGATACAAAATGTATCTTGCGCAAATTAATTGTTAAGGATGGGGTGCTGCCGAGTGTATCTATTTTTTTTGATCCACCTCACGAAACAATAAAGTTAATAAACTCAACGAACTCGGCGGGCTAAGAAAAGTCTTAAACCTGCCTGACATGACCCAGAGAATGAAAAGATGTTTTATTAGGAAACGCACCTAAGTACGAGCGTAAGTAAGTCGTTTCGACTTCATGTAATACAATTTTACGATATGTTCGCTTTTATGCGAGTTCCTTATCTGATGTGTTGTACTTTAACGGTTTTTTTCTTTTGCTTCGGTTCTGAGTGGGGAGGAGACCATTCACCCTACCCGTGTGTCGTTTAGTGACACTTTGGATGGTTGTTTTGTGTGAAAATATCTTTGTTGTCTTATTTCGAGGGTGGGTGGTGGTGGATATTTTATGTGTTTTTTGCACAAAAAAAAAAAAAGATACAAAAAGTATCTGAGAAACAAAAAAACTTTTAAGTGGGGAATATGTTTGAAGATACTTTTTTATCCACAGACATTGTGTGAGTTGTTTTATGGCCGTTATTGTTTCCTTCAGTTTTGGCCATTGACCACTTGTTTTATAGATCTATTTATGTAGCGAAATAAATATTTGAGACGGGGGTGAGTTTATTGAGTGTTTAGAGAAGTGGATTCGGTGGTGTTAGTTAGGGGGAACGTTGCTTAGGACTGCGTTAGAAGACTTTCTCACGAAGTGATTAATTTTTGATAAGAGAAACCAGCTAGCTCTGTTGTTAGAGTCTAAAGCGACCCATCTATAAACCTAGATGGTTTGTTTAAAAGTTCTCTTATACATGAGTAGGTTGACCAGATCCATGCCCACGAAAAAGAGGACACCTTTAAAAAAACTCAAATGAAAAATTGAAGAACAAAAAAAAAACGAAATAAAAAAAAAATATAATTTATTTTAGTTCATTAAAACAAAATAAAAACATCAATTTTAACAAATTCAAGTAAAATAAATAAAAATAAATTAACCCTTTGTATCGCATGGCGTCAAAATCAAAAAAGCAGTACATTTTCAGCTTCCTTTGGTGCCAAAAACTATGATCTGTTTTACGAAATTGCATTTAATTTGTTAATTTATATTTTATTTATAAGAAAACACGACAGTTTTCCACTATGCTTACAATATTTTTCCAAATGATTTCACAGAAATGTTACTCATGTCATTATATACTAACTATATTTATTTCATAAATAATCAACTTTAGTTTACACAAACACTAGGTTAGGTTAGGTTAAAAGGTCTGATGTGAATGATAACATCCCCATCACACTTAGGTCCATGTGCACCCATTGTGATACCCATGTTGTTTTCCCGCCAGTGGTATTAATTTCTAGGTTTCAGCCATCCAGACGCCCTGGCAAGTTCAAGTATGTATGACCTATGGTGATCCATCCGATAGCTCGTCGATGTCCTCGAAAAAGAATTTGCCCAAGGTTTTGTTTCTAAGTTGGCAAAGGCCAGGGCAGTGACAGAGAAAATGGGCTGTGTCCTCATGAGCCTCTTTATAACCACACACTCTGCAGATGTTATCATCATTCAGGCGCAGTTTCTTCACACTTAACTGAGAAAAAAAAGACGACAATTTGCATGTTATAACGGACATTTTATTTTTTGACAAAAAGAGGACATGTCCTCTTAAAAGGGGACGTCTGGTCAGCCTACATGTGAGTAATCATCTGTATTATTTGTATCCGCCATAATCAACACAAAACAAAATGTAATCCAATAAACACTCTTGTGGAACGCCACTTTGGCTAGAAACATCTGTTCTACTGAAACATAAATACCTACCACGTGAGTGATTCAGAATAATTAATCATTAAAAATAATATCTTGTTGAACACAATTAATGAGGCATTGGCTTTCGCACAATGAACATGTACATATTTCGAATGAGTCAGGCTTCTAGCTAACAACGGACGTGACTATTTTTGCATTTCAAACGAAAATTCATTCAGCAGATCTGTTGGTGGTGGAACGAGATATTAACCAACTGTGCGGCTGACTATCCTCAGAGCTGGAAATAATGATACGAGTAACTGACGAGGATTTTGAAGAGTGTACACCATTTGTTTGTGTAGCAAGCTCATAAAAAAAAACACTACAATAACTAAATACAGTGCACTCTCGATTTTTGCAACTAATTAAAACAGACGATTTTGCAAAAATCGAAAAGTTGCACAAATCTAACAGAAAATTGAAACACTTTAAAAAGGCTAAAATACTATGTCTGTTTGGTAACCTTCGAATTCGTACGAATTCTCACAAATTTCTGTTTGTTAACACAAAAAATTCGTAATAATTCGTAAAAAGAGAGCCAAATGAGAGTGTCAAAAATTTCCCCACAACTGAGAGACTTACGAATTCTTATGATTTCTTACACCAATTTTTTCTTTGGGTGAAGTGGGTAAAACCTGTCAAAACGGCCATTTGGCAGTTTCCGTCAGTGAAATAAGTTGTCATAAATCCATTGTAAAGTGGAAAACAAAAACAAAATTGACGGCTTCTACCCACAAAGCACCAAAAATGTGGTACAATGCGTTTGTTTACTTTCTTGCAAATTTTTCACACTGTGAGAGAATTTTCTCCATCTGGAAACATCTTTCTGACAAAATTCTATCCCAAATTAGAAGCAAAGGAACATGATCAGGAGTTCTGATTACTTTTTTCCAAAATTTAACAATTGTGTTCGTTTTTAACTCTTTCTCAGCGTTTATGTCATCGTTTTAAATTCAAGCTTTACAGTGCTTCTTCATAATTGCAAAAAAAAAAACAAGATGGCTTAATAAATTTTTTTTGTAGTAGAGTTTAGTTTAGCAAATATCGAGGTTTGCAGAAATCGAGGTTGCAAAAATCGAGAATGCACTGTATGTATGTTCAAATGATTCTGCCTCAGTCGGGGAATATTTTGAATCATTTCATGGTAAATGGTCATGTATAGTTAGAGTACGTAGAGTTGAGAAGTACCATTCTTGCTAAACAACGTTTGAGTCGATAAGTGAATCCAGGACTTTTGAATGCGAGGATCAAACGGAGATGATTTGTTGCAAATTGTCGGTGCCAGTCCTTTCTTCGAATAAACCTTCTTGTTAAATTCATCCACTCACCAAATTTTATTGATTCACAGACGAATTCATCAAAATTCCATGGAACTTACCTGAAAAATAGAAAGAAAAAAAATCGGTTAAGCAAAGAAAAGACTTTTAATTTAATTATGATTTATTATTAATTGTTTTTTTTTGTAATATGAAACTAAAATAAAAAAAATATCGAATGGGAATTTTTATATAAAAAATAAAATAAAAATATTTGAAGGTTAAAAAAAAACTGTTGGAGTAAAAGGAAGTGTGTAGACAGGAACAATCATAATAAGACGCGTTAAATTTGTATCTTTCCAGAGGACTAGCTTTTGAATGTTATTTTTTTGGCTATTTTATTGTGGGTCCTAAAACCTGCTTTTTTACTAAAGCGGCAAACGTCTTCCAACCATATGAAGAAGAGACGCATTGGACTGGTCGCCTCTAATGGAATAGCTTGAGAAATGAAAGAATGCGTCGATCCTAAGAAAGCGCCGGGAGTGCATTTGACTATCAGAAAAATTCTTTAAAAATTCACCAACAATATACATAAATTTATGATCAAACTAGCAGAAATTGTAAGCGTCGAATTTAGATTAATGTATATGCCATGAAAAACGCACAGATTAATATGGTAACGAGACCTACACCACTAAGCTATATAAGTTTTCCTCTTTATCCGATACTAGATGCAAAACTAAAATAAATTTGGATATAGAAACAGGCATTCAACGGATAGACAAGGTGCACACAGTAACTTATCCAATTGAAAAAAGGCTTAGAGGAAAATCTGCTCTACGATCTTTGTTTCTGTGCTATATCACAGGCGTTTGATAAATGTGAGACAAGGTACTAATTCATAGAAGACACCCACCAAAGAAATATTCAGAGATTTTGAAGTCCTACATAAAAGAAATTGCGAATAATACAAGATGGCGAACACTCGACTTTAAAAAAAAAACTGGTATTCCACAAGGCAGCGTTTTAGGCCCTGTATTATTCCTATTATACACCAATGATCTATTACAGGGTGAAGGAATTCCTGATGTCGCTTTCATAGACGATACTGCTGTGTCTGCTGTGGGTGAGATGAAGCAGAATGTGCAAATCTGCGGACGAAGTAAATAACATATCTGTATGGACCAACAAATGGCGAATAAAGCTAAAGTCACTCAAATATACACCTACCGCGTTGTTGTTATACGTCACGTATGTGTATAAACAACAATGTGGCATACTCAACCAAAGATGTGAGCACGACACAGAACGCAAAATTGCATTGGAAAGCTCATGTAAATTAAAAAAAAAAGCGAATAACTCAACAACTGATATAATAAGATCGATTGGACCACTCTGGCCTCTCAATATGCAGCAAACTAATCCTACAGGTCTTAAAACTAATTCGGAGCTACGGCCTCCAGCTCTGTGGACATCTAAGACTAATCTGCAAAATATACCAAATTTCTAAAAGAATGTGTAATACGTTACATTGTTAGTGTGTCATGGTTCATACATAACGCTGATACATACCTCGACCTCGCAACCAGGACAATTTAGAATTAATTGAACTACTTCAAAATATCAATTTAGTTAGAAGGTTCAAAAGAGTAAAACCATACATATACTCGGTTCCACAAAAATTGTCAGTACGGACCTTATAAGGGAGCTTTTTGAAAAGCTCAAATTCGCATACATCCCACAGCGCATGACCAGCCTGCCACACAGCCAATGGCAGAATGATCGCGGGGTCGCCATCAACCCGCGCTGCGTGTATGGAAAATATGAACATCAAAGCAGTGTTACCATTAGTAAATTAAAGCAAATCGTTAAAGCTTTTTCTGTGGTTTTTAAGAAAGTTCTTTGGGATTTTGTGCTTTGAGAACCACCAATAAATAAATTTGAGTAGGTGAAGGTGTTGCCGTTTGAAATTTGATTTTTCTAGTTTCTTGTTTTTCTGGAGAAATCATTAAAATGCATTTAAGCAATTTTTCGCATATTGAAGGTTTATTTGCGCAAGATGAATGTTGGGTGTGGACACGAATAGTGGGTATTTTCTTTGGTGTTAAGCTTATAAATCACAAGCTAAACATATATAAAAATACTCGAAAAAATGCCCTCTACAATATTCTTAAATTTCATCAAAATGTAAACAATTATCTTTATTTCGCTCAACAAATTGTGTTGCTTTTAAATCAGCAGATGGTTACCCTACGGGTCTTGCTCTCCGATTTGCCCCGTGTGAGATTAAAAAAAGAGCAGGTTTATGTTAGCTATTGCAACCAGACTGAGAGGCAAACATCCTATCTTCCCCGTACTGGAACAGAGTATATTGTTAACTATGACAACAAATTACAACATATCACACAAAAAGATACCTACACAGGTTCTCTAAAATCAAAGGTTACTGACAAAAAGCTGTTTCCTTATATACAGACTTCCAAGTACATCTCAGGAATCAATTGATGACTAGTTTGACAACTAGTTGCGAAAATTTGAAAAGATGCCATAAATCACGCCGTCACGTCTGCGGGTTTTTAGTGCATTGAAGTCCCACACTATTGCAAAGCTCGTGATGTCTTTCGACGATTTTCACCCAACTAAAACTAAAGCGGCAACCAGATGGGATAAAATCGCACATATTTGAATTTAAAGAAGTGTCGGTAGAGGAGGCCAGTTCCAGTGGAATTTAAACGAACAAGTTTGGCTGCCAAACAAAATGTATTTGTTTGCATAATTTTAAATATAGATGCAAAACTCTCTAATAAAAGCGTACGTGACATCAAGTGGCATCCGCGACGTGTGATTGCATGCACATACTTTTGCCAAAATACGATGCACGTGTGGATCTTAGAACATTGCGTGTTCTCCAGCATTAAGCATCAAAACTGCACAATAAATGCAACTTTTGAAGGCGAACACTAGGGTATAGTGCATTGACTTGGAAATGTTATGCTTTGTGCATCTGATGTCGGTTTGGAAGACATACTAACTTGTAGATACATAATGTGCGAATTTTTATGGTAAAAACAAAATTAAGACATTTAGAAGCTGACATTTGCTGATACTGAGGTTTTCAAGAGTTCCCGAACTTTTAAGGGCTATCACAAGTGAAAGCAGTGTAGGTCCATTACCACCTTGTTTTATTAATTCCTTCAACAGAAGAGCCCAAACGAATTCTGTATGCTTGGAGAGCAAGATTTCCATGTTTGTCAAGATTCTGGACGGGAAGTTTTTGCTTTTCTGTTATAACATAATACAGCGCGGTTCGAAATATTTTGCTCAAGCTTTTTTTTTCGAAGTTTGGCGAATTGGTTGCGAAAACTATTCTTTAAAGAGGTTCTGTTTTCTAACGCATTTTTAAACGTTTCACGATGCTTTTAGAGCATTAGAATTGTTTACCTCTGGTCAACGGAGCAATTTTAGTCCGAAAAATTGGGTTTTTTGGGTACTTGCGTCAATTTCAATAATAAATTAAAAATGCTTAATTATTGCAGTTTTTTTATTTGTCCATTGCCTCTTAGAAACATTGTCTATTAATTCGTACTTTGTTGGACCTCCTCTTGCTTTTATAACTCCTGCACATCTGCGATTCTTTGGCTCAGATAGGTTTATCCATGTGAGCACAGGTATCGTGTTCAAGGACCGGATTAGTTAATGTTTTAGAATTTCAAATGAATCTGGGCGCTCCTTTGCTCCTTTGATTGCCCAAATATTCTCAATTAGATTGAGGTCTGGGCTATAGGGTGGCCATCTTAGCACATCAACATTGTTTTCTTAGAAATATAGGACTTGTAGATAAACTGCTGTAGTGCTTTTCAATTCTAAAGAGGCATTCTATCTTCTCCATCTCCAGAGAAGCATCCCCATACCATCACACCTTCAGTTTTGCAGTCATCCATAAGAGGCATTCAGAGCTCAGTCTTTCCGTTGGTTCTCTTCGCGCAAGAATCCTCCCATCTCCAATATGCAGCTTAAACATGGAATTGTCGGAAAAGATAATCTTGTTCTACATGTCTTAAATCCAATTTAGATGTTTCTCAGCCCAAATTAATCATTTTTCTCTGACTCCTATTGAAAAATCCGGCTTTAGTACTGGTTTGAGCGCTCTAAGTCCACATTTTACGAGGTTTTTTTCTCACTGAGCGTGCCTAAATTATTTTTTTGTGCAGCTCGAAATAGATCATTTTAAATATCCACTGAAGTCTTGACCCGATGCCAACGGTTTTGGAGCACAAAAAAACGATCTTCCATTGGGGCCGTATTTTTGGCCTCGCTGAGCCTTTCCTTCTGCTGGTAGTCCCGGTCTTACGATATTTGTTTAAATTCCATGCCACAGTTCGTTGAGCAGCATTAAGTCTTTCAGAAATTTGACGGGATGTCAAATTTAGACCTGACAGACACAAAATATTAGATTTGCAATCCGAACTGATTTTTCCCATTTTTTGTTTTTTAATTAGCTACTTTGATTCATCTTGGATAGATATCAAGAGCTAAATGCACCTCTAATTCATAATTATGGTTGTCGGAAAAAGACGCTCCTCGGTCAGGAAGGTACACCGGGGTTGATGACGGCAAAATAAAGGTATTGATCGAGCTAAACCCACGTAACACGACACGAGAGATTGCAGAAACATTGAACATCCATCATTCAAGCGTTCATGACCACCTGAAGAAGCTGGGATACATATGCCAGCTTGATATTTGGCGTTCTCATGAATTTAAGGAGGTTCATTTGACTA
Source organism: Brachyopa scutellaris (assembly GCA_949775065.1). Classification (NCBI taxonomy): domain Eukaryota; kingdom Metazoa; phylum Arthropoda; class Insecta; order Diptera; family Syrphidae; genus Brachyopa; species Brachyopa scutellaris. The sequence goes on from OX459113.1 coordinate 119,362,725, forward strand.
TACGTATAAACATCTGCGATATGCTCATTAAACGTTAGGAAAACGATAATTTTTTGAAAGCGACTGATAACTGGTGATGAGATATGGATTGTATACGACAATGTGGTACGCAAACGGTCTTGGTCCCAACGTGATAAAGCACCACAAACGGGATAGAGAGCAAACATTCATCAGATGTCAGTGTTATGTTGTCAGTGTGGTGGGATTTCAAAGGTATCGTGTTTTTTCAGCTCCTACCAAGGAATCAAACAATTAATTCTGATGTTTTCTGTCAGTTGGACAGTTTGAATAAATCCATCATCCAAAAACATCCAGAGCTTGTTAATCGTAAAGGAATTGTGTTCCATCACGTAAATGCGAAAGCACACACAAGTTTGACTACCCGCCAAAAGTTATTGGAGTTAAGATGGGATGTGTTGCCCCACCCACCATATTCACCTGACCTTGCGCCATCGCACTTCCACTTATTTCGTTCGATTCAGACCAGGCTGTAAATCAGCATCTTATTCAGTTTTTCGCTGATAAAGGCAGGTCCTTCTATGAACGAGGAATTATGCTGAAAGATGGCAAAAGGTCATCGAACAAAACGGGCAGTACATTATTGATTGATTGTGCTTCTTGATATAAATAAATAATCTTTGAAAAACATAGAAAAATGTCTCATGACTTTTCCGACAACCCAATACATCGACTTTTGTGCACTAATTGAACGACATTTTGCTACAGAGTGCAAAAAAACATCGTAGCTCTCATTAAATTCCAAGAACTGGCATCTGAAAGAGCAAGAAAAGGTTTGAGCAGAATTTTTCGAACAGCACTGTACCTTTTCAGTGGAGTTTTGACTTCAGCATTTTCTGACCATTGTCGTTGTTGGATGCTCACTCTATAGTACGAAAATGGAATGGCTTCAAAAAGTATCTCTATCCGATTAGATGATCTTGATACCTGATCGAAGGCCGCCGTCCTTTCCCATATCACATTGCCATCTAGTACAATCCACCTTTCCACACCACATACGATCAATAAAAATTCCATTAGCTTGGTGTCGTCGTGTGTTTGAGTAAATACGAACACAAATACGAGAAAAAAAAGGCCAACAGTAAACAGAAATTGAATTTTGGTATTTCCTAAGCAAATATAGGCACCAAGAATTTTATCTCTGTATCTGTGTTCACATGTCATTGGCTTAAGTACACACTTAGCGCACCTTAAAGCACCAACACGATCTGAGTGTGATTCTCAATCAAATCAGAGTTTTTTTCCCCCCACCTCCCCGGGTACGGGTAAGTAGATACATATATCTATCTTGACAGCAATTTCATGCTCTATTTGCATTTAATCGGATTATATTCGCTATTCATAAATAAACAACATAATCACAAACACAACAGAGAACAGAACTCAACTCAAGCATTCATATCGATTACACAAAAAAAAAAAAAATAGGAGAAAAAAAATCTGCCAACAGCGCTCAACTCAATTAGTCACACCCACTACATGGTTCTACGGGGTAATTAGTTTGATAACTTTTTTTTTTCGTCTTAACATATACATACATATGTAGGTATTGATATGGGAAAAGAAACTACTTAATGCTGAGTAAACCACCACTTTGGCAAATTACTTCCTGAACTACAATTAGATTTCGTTTGGATACACCTCAAGGGTGTATCACCCCATCATCATAATCACCATCATCATCGGTGTAAGATACTTCTCGTGCTTGTAATTAGCAATCGATACTTAAGTAACGCGGGTGTTGTTGTGCACAGCAATTCACTGTTACTGTTATGTAAATGTAAATTAAGCGATCTCCGTCGTACAATTAAAAATGTATCTACAGGGGTATCCTCCTCGTATCTATAGTGTAATTATCCTACCGTTGCACTGGGTTAAAACTCCCAGACTACCTAACTAATATGCGCAGTTAATTATAATTCAATTACCACCGGTACGTGCTCCAAATTTTCGATTAAGTTTTAGATGATCCCGATGCACTGCGGAATATTTAAATATGGGCCGGGGTGGTTTTTCTGTAGTGCAATATTTCCGAACTGGGTTAGGTTCGGCCCAAGATAAGACACATTGTGAATGATTTAAGGGATCATTAGACTTGCGAGTTTATCGGAGACGGCTGGCAGGTATAGGTATCACATACCATCGCGTACGCCTGTAATGGCTATTTGAATAGCCTTTATAAGTGAAATGTTACACTACTATAGTGTGGCTATTGGACGACGCAACGTATCGTGCATTTATAAGTGAGTTCACGTTTAGGTTTCGAATTTTTGCTATGAATCCATCATGGATGGAGTGGTTCTCATGGATTCCATTTATGGATAAGGGACGGCACGGCGCCTACGCCATAACAGATGTCTGTAGAACATTTTCTGTAATGTTAGAGGTACGAATTACGAGTACGAGTAGATTACTCATTGATGGCATCATGCCTTAAATTTTAATTCGTGTTTTTTTTTTTTGTTGTTGTTGTCTTTTGTTATTCAAAGTTTAATGATCCAGACGTATGGTAATTATTCGTGTTTAGCTGATTCACGAGCTTTTAACAGCTGCTTAGGTTGTGACATTAGGGAATGAGGAAACGTTTTGGTATCTATGTAGAAGTTTCGGGTTACAATAGACGATGAGTCAAACAAAGAACAGCCGGGGCAGCTATTGCCTTTGTTTTATAATTAATGATACCGCCAGTGCGATTATGATGTGAAGCAAGTGAAATACTGGGTATTATTTGTGGCAAACAAAGCAACTAGAGATGGATATAACTATGTAGCAAGGAGAGTTAGAGGGCTATCGATTTATTTATAGTTTTCGAGTTCTTAAAATTGTTTGATGACGTAATTCAATTTTTAAAGATTCTGTTCTGGAATGATGGATTTAATGAATACAGTGCACTCTCGATTTTTGCAACCTCGATTTCTGGAAACCTCGATCTTTGCAACCTACGTAAATAAATTTATTTTTTTCGATTTTTGCAACGAATCCAAAAAAAATCTCGATTTTCGCAACTTTGAGATTTGATTTTCGCAACATATAAAATTTTTGCGTGTAAGTTTTACCATGCAATGTTGCAGGAGCAAACTTCTGCCGATATCATAAATTGTCTTGACGCAGTACATTTCTGTCTTTCCTTCCTGCTGTGTTCCCTTTGAAATGATCATTTGAGCAAAACTCAAAAACTCAAAAAGGGTCCATCGCCATAAAATACGCAGCCGAATGATCGATGCAATCAAAAACGTAGTTGACCTAGTACAGAAAAAAGCCGGAGCTGTCTGGCTACTTCTTGCAATTACGAAGAAGCACTGAAAAGCTTGGATTTAAAACATGTCTTCTGTTTCTTGGCAAACCAAAAAGCGAATACAATTGCTAAAAGTGCTCAGAACTCATGATCATTGGGAGGAAGAAGACTGTTCCTTTGCTTCTAATTTTTCCAAATACAGTGCACTCTCGATTTTTGCAACTAATGAAAACACGATTTGTTGCAAAAATCAAAAAGTCGCACAGATCGAACAGAAAATCAAATCACTTTAAAAATGCTTACACAATATGCTCTGTGTTGTGAAAATAAAATTGCATATATATACATATGTATGTATGTAATGTTTATAGAACATTGAAATAGAGGTACATGAATAAATATGTACAATTAGAGTTTAGCAGAAGATCACTTGGATCGCGCAATTTTTGCAGTTGCTTGATAATTATCTAGGCTAGGGTTTTCTTGTATTAAATATTGAAAGCTTTTTTAATTCTTTATTGGACTTGCAAACAAAACACGCCTATAGTAAGTTTGCTTTATCTGCAACATTGAATAGTAAATAGCAAAAATCGAAACAAAGTGAATCCATTACATGAGTTGCAAACATCGAGGTTTGCAAAAATCGAGGTTGCAAAAATCGAGAGTGCACTGTAATATGTTTGAATGCATATTTTTTCTTTTTAAAGTATACGCAATTTTATTTTGCTAAGGGAATAGTGTGTAAGCCTTCTTGAAGTGTTTTAATTTTCTGTTCGATTTGTTCAACTTTTCGATTTTTGCAACAACGTCTGTTTTCATAAGTTGCAAAAATCGAGACTGCACTGTACCTTAATATCAAGAGAGAAAATAGTTTTAAGGACGTAGCCAAATTTACGAAAGAGTCCTATGCTCGTTACAATGGCTTAGATAGGAGAAATCGTGACAAAAGCTCGTCTTCGACTTCTTTTTAGCCGGCCAGACGCCTTAAATTTTTTTTTATTATAGAACCAACCTTCACGAATTCCCGAGAGACCACCAAAAGCATATTTTATCTTGATGTATGTATGTATCTTTGTACACAGATACATACATATGTATGTATAGTATGTATGTCCCATTATTTGATGCGAGAATAGTAAACTTATTAACGCATGTACTAAATACTGTAGGTTCAATTCGTTATTTTGTGTGCCATCTACAAGTCCTAGACGAAAAAACATCTCTATTAGAATCGGTTAGAGAGAGAGAGAGATAGAGAGAGATAGAGAGAGAGAGAGAGAGAGAGAGAGAGAGAGATATTCGCTCACACCTAGCCCAGGTGAGAATTCCATAGCACCTCCTCCAGACCAATTTTCCTGAGAAATCGCAGTAGGAGATTGGGTGCTATGAGCGGTAGATCCTCTGCTGTAATTTGGTATTTACCTAAGCACTTGAATCTTTTCTGGGTTAATGCTTCACATTCCACTAGTATGTGTCCTGGAGTTTCACTGTATACTAGTTGCAAAATCTGCATGAGTGTTCATCTGAAAGACATAGCTTCCTGAGATGTCCTATCAGTTTATAGTGCCCCTTGAGGACCACAGTCAGGATGCGGAGTTTGTTTTTGTCCAGGCAAATGCAAGCTTTGAACATTTTCAGATTGTAATTACCCAAAAATTCCTTCTGTGCTGTCTTGGGCGCTGAGTCCATGACTTAGTCCTGTTGGTCTTCTCCAATAACCGAAGCTCATCATGGTGTGTTCTCCTATACCACAGGAGAGCTCAGGACCCACTTAGGGTGTGGCGGTTCCTTTCCTGGTAAGTTTTCATTTCCTTCTATCCCCAGGTAGATGTCCTGGTACCCAGTAGATGGTAACGTTCATTCGTTCGCACAGTCGTTATTTTACTCAAACACAGATTCAGTGAGTTTCTTCTTCTATTACGACGAAAAAAAAAACTCGATACCTGAGCCACACAATTTCGTTAAATGCACACTTAAAATTACAGTTCCTCAGTGCAACACTATCATCATTTACAGGGGATCTGGGAAAGTTAGCGTACATATACCTATGCTCTTGGTCTAGGCTATAGGTCACAAGCTACAAAGGTTTATATCTACTAATTCTTTGTATCACATTTTATTCTTGTCAAATAACTACGAATAGATCACATGCATCCATAATGGTTTAGCAACGAGTACACTCATTGACGTCGAGTATCTGAGGTCGAGTATCTTTTTAACAGGGAAGTTCTCCAAGTCACACCCGGACAGCACCTGTGATCGTAGACAAAACAAATTTTCAGTTTCTTTGGCGAACCTATCATAAATCAAGAGACATCCTTAATGAAATGCTAATGCTTTAAACATTGACGTTTGAGGCGAATGAAACCTCAGCGAGTCGCCAACCTTAATACGAAATAGTCACAGCCAACTTTTTCGTTCGACTCGCTAACCGTTATAGGGGTTATAAGCACGCAATTACACCAAAATGGGATGCAACTGAGCCCACTTCTGGAAATAACCAACCCTAAGACAAAGTTTTAAAAGTTCGACCGGAAATAAGTAAAATTTCCGGAGTCATACCCCAAAAGGAAAGAAAAGAAATGCACTCCTTTTAGTTTGATTTGGGATACCATAAATTTTTTTTAACCACTAGCGAGGGTGGTTCCAACTGTGACTCATAGGTACCTTAAATATTAAGTTTGAAAAAAAAAAAAAAATGGTGAGTCATACCCAATTACACACATAATGCGTTCTTATATCCAATTTGCATTCATTTCTATCACTCAACAACTCAACTGTGATATTTGCTTTACGACAACTCAACCTATCGAACTGTCAAACGGAAATAACTCTCAGAATTGAGTTACCCCCCGCGAGACGTCATTCACCGATGAGAATTAATATTCATTCTTACGAAGGCTGCACACAAAATAAACAAAGCCCACCCCAAACCCTGCCAGATATCCATGACCCAAAACTTTCACTTACAATCCATGGCAGTACAACGAGCAACGAGCAACGAGCAACGAGCAACTCCAATTCGTATTTCGTAAGTCATTCGATTGTCAATTGGGGCGGCTAAAATATTCACATGCAAACATTTCCACCCAACCTCCTTCTTGCTGAAGGCCAATATAAAAAAATACATACACACAACCATCCACCATTCAGCCAACAACAATAAACTCGTCGTAATACGTTTATGGTTTGCAATTTTCCTGTGGTGTGTGGCTTTTTTTTTTTTTGAAAAACGATTTGAGATAGACTAGTATTCCCGTCATGCTTTTCATACGAATATGAGTACGAGTACGTGTGTATCGGGTCCTAGCTGAAATGATCGATCCATGTACATGTGCATGTAATTTGTCAAAACTTTTACACACCCATTCGACAACAAATGAAGTGAAATTCTTTTTAAATGTGAAAAAAAAAAGAAAAAAATATTTAAATTCATCTCTCCGGGGAAAATTTTGAATTGAAAATAAATTTTCTGAATTTTTTTTTTTCAAAAAATCCGCACGAATTCAAAATTAGCCGCGTCGCGTCGCGCCGATCTGAACTGAAACATCCGGATGAGTTGCCCTCGCTTATGAGTCAAAGACCGATGGGCAGAGGCGAGGCACGACCGAAATAAACGGTCCAAAGCTTCGCCGAAACTGCAGTTTTTGTTTTTTTTTTGTATTTTTAAATGAATGCAATCGTGCATCATAGTTCAGGGAAGATGAAAGAGGTTCCTGTACTCGTATCCCAAAAAAAAAAAAAATACTCGAAAACACTTTCAAAAACACATTCCCATCGGAACGAGTGAGTTTTTTTTTCGAGAGGAGAAGTGATATTTTAATAGATTTTTTTTTTCCTTTTCGCACATTTGTTGTCACATATGTTACGCGAATTTTCTAAAATTAAAACCACGCGTTGACTTTTTTAAAAAATAAAACAAAAAAACAACAATTTGGCCGACCGATCGATAAACCCGCGGCCGGTGGCACAGCAGCATAATTGTATCTGCATTTATTATCGTGGTATCGGTGTGTGTATCTGACAGAGTATCTTAAGGTCATTTAATTTGTTGAAAATGCAAAAGTTTAAATGGCTTTCTGTGCTTGGCTACTGCACGAGTTCGCTTGCTTTTCCGAATTCCTGCAGCTAAAAATATACTCGTAAATTTGTATCGGATGCAAGCTATTTTGTGTGTATTACGGATATGCTGCTGTTGCTGTTGCTGTTGCACTCTGATACTCAGCTAACAGCTACACATTTTTTTTTATATTTTGTTAAGCCTTTTTTGTTGTTGCCGAATGCTTTATGGTCGAGCATATGCGACGGAACGGCATTGACATGTCATATGAACACGATCTGTCCGCAGTTTGTTTGCTGCTGTTGGTGTTGGTTGCCAATTGCTCAGAGAGAGAAAAAAAAAAAAAACAACAAACAAATGAATTGCTTTATGTTGTCATAGTTCTGTTTTTTATGATGTCTATTTTTAGAGTTTATTTTTTTTTTCTTGAGACTTAAACTACTACTACACCATCCAGTCTGCTACTATTTGACAGCGCATAAATCATTTGACATTAGAGTTCGAGGTTCAAATGAAAAGTCGGAATTCCAATAACTTTTTCGAATTGAGTAAGAAGCGAGAGCCAAATGAGTGGAGTTCAAAAAGGTTTCAACTCTTTGTTGACGCAATAGAGACCTTGAAAATAGTAGTCTCAAGTCTATTCAAGTCAGCTGAAGGTAATTGGAAATATGATTCTCCACCATTAGCTATTTCATGTCAAGTAGGCGACGCTCTCTTTGTTTAGTTAAACCGGTGAAGATGGTGCGTTGTCAAATTTGAAAGTGTGGAAATAGACAGAACGTCTAGAATAGACCGTTTCCGCATTGCTATCGAAAATGTCTCCTTGCTTCTCGTAGGTCAGGTGAGGTTCGAAGGTCTGCTTGAGTCTGTGGTCAGCACAGCTATCGGCAGTTTCTGTTCCGGAATGTAAGGTGCACGCAACCGAATGTTTTTCGACAGTCTTTCTTAAAAAATATCTTTCTGACGTTCTAGTAGGCAAATAGTAACTTACACCAAAAAATAGCACTATCTGCTAAATGTAATCGTTTCAAGCTAAAAGGGTCAACCAACATCTCTTTATTCGAACGAATAAAATACCAAGAATTATTTTTTGGCAAATCCTGCTGTTCCTTAATTTGTGTCACGGAATTTGTCCATTTCTGTATTTTGTCTTACATTAAAAATAAAATTGAAAAAAATATTAAACAGTTTCTTTTAAAGATTGACTGTCAAAATCACAGACATTATGAAAGAATGTCATCGCACTTCGATAACTTGTCAAAACTATGCACGGTGTCCGGTAGGATTAATTCACAATAGCATGTATACACGCTTAAATTCAAAATGCTCACAGTACACGAACATCGCGGTTTTCAAGCTGGAAAACTCAGACAATGTAAATTTATAATGCAGTGAAACATCCATTAGGCGGACAGTGACGGTGAAAACATTTCTGTCCGCCTGATGGAGTTGTCCGTTCAAGGGATAATCACCATTTTTTAAAATAAATTATCTTTGTTTTTTATCAAAACTTAATTTGAAACGATTAACAAAACAAAAATCGAAAGCAACAACAGAACAAAGATTGGGAATCCTCGCAAATGACTTCTGTCGCAGCTGCATGGATGAGGAGGAAGAAGAATCCCGCTATCACCTCATGTGCAGCTACACGGTATTCTCCTCCTAAAGAAAAAATAAATAAACTCTGGGAGAATACTTCTTAATATCATTTCTGTAGTATAGGTGCCATTTGCGGCTCTTAGACTTAACCAATCTTATCAAATGAGGTGTCAAAAGAAAAAGAATGTCCTGGAGCAGTGACGAATGGCACTTTCACTTTGTACATTTTAACAAATTAAAAACCCGATCAAAACAAATATTCTACTCAAAATGAACTCCCAAAAGGATTCTAAACATTCCCCGTATGATTTCCATGGGATTTCCATAAGTTGACAGATGGAAATCATATGGGAAGTTTGGATTTTGGGGGTTGGATTTTCACTTGTACTTCTTTATAGACCTTCAAGATATTTCCTCAACGAATATGAATTCTACCGAGTACAGTGCAGCGTTGCCATTTTGCTGCAATTGCAGTAGATCTACTACATTTATTTCGAAATTTGAATCTACTGCCACTAAATTAAATCTACTGCATTTTTGTAGAATGCTTGTTATGACTTCTAGATCAAGAATTTTTTCCCTTTTAGCACAAAACATAACAACAAAACTTTTTGAAAAAGTTGAATTTCTTATCTGAACACAGTTGGTTTGTGTATGTATTTCAAAGTTTATTATTTTCTACATATACCTACATATTTAGAAGCATAAATTATGCTACGGTTGAGGGAAATAAAAGCTTAAATGAACCAAAAGCCGAAATAATACAATAAAAACAGAAATACGAGTCAATTTGTGTTAAAAATCTTGTTTTTCTGTTGAAATAAAAATCTAATGCGAAAAAATTCAATCTACTGCATTTTTTAGAGAATCTACTGCGAAAAAATAGTTCTGAAGTGGCAACGCTGGTACAGTGGATAACCACCTAACATTTCCTAACTACGCAGGCTGTATTCACGATATAATATTTCTGTTTTCTGCAACGGTCTTCCGTATTTGGTATTTATTTTTGTTCGCCTACTCAAACAAGTGCAGTGCTGCACACGTCATACACATTGGTATGCATTCGTTTATACATCTGTTGTGACTGTGAGCAAGTATGTTTCTTTCAAATTCAAATCAAAATTCAAATAAAAACTTGGTGTGAAACTACTGAGGATTTTTGTTTGTTTTTGTCCGTCTAATGGAATTAAATTAAATAATTTCTGACAGATATGCCTGTCCGCGTTAGATCAAGGGAACGTAAAATGTGTGCAATCTGAAATATAAATGCCTGGTTTGGTTACTAAAATGTGTCCGTCTAAGGGAGCTGTCCATAATGAGAGATTTCACTGTATTCAATTCCGATTAAAGAAAACATTATTATCTTAGATCAAAAATTTATTGCTGGTCGATAAGAGGCTAGGAGATCGAAGAATTTTTTCGTGTTGGTTTTTTTTTGACATTTGGGGTTCTTCGGTTGTCAAATGAATGAATGTTTTCATAGGAATTCATCGCAGAAGTAAAAAATGTTACTTGGAAGCACTGATTCACACCCGCTACTTAACTAAGCGGATATAGGCTATGTTATTGTTGTACAGTGAAATCTCTCATTAACGGTCACCAATGTGGGAAACTAATTTCGAATTGCCCATACAATATGCGTTCTTATAAGCGGACAGCTCTCATAGCCGGACAGAAAACTCTTGTCCCGTGGCTGTCCGCTTAAGAGATATCTCACCGTATTTTATATGTGAATTGTAAAATAAGCGTTTATACGCGTTAAAAAAAAGACACGGCTAGTTTTGCATGTTAGTGTTGCCCTTGAGTAATGCTGATTTCTATGAGAATCGAAACATAACGTAATGTCGGACAGTTCGGAAGTGAGATTGTGTTCTGATTTTATACAATTTTGTGGTAAATTGTGGCGGGAATATTTGAAATATGAAATACTGGTGTTTCTCAATAGCAGTGGGGAATCTGTATAGAATCTGGCATTAGAGCGTTGCTTGTTTTCTGGCCACGGGTGCAACAGTCACAAGACTTTCTTAGACCTTTGTTGAGAAAAAATAAGTATGTATTTTTTATAACGATGACAGGCAGAAGGAACTTGGCAACTCTCCACTTTGCAGCATGCTTTTATAAATACAAAAAGTCATTGCTCTATGTTGTTGACAGCGCTACTCAGCCAAAGGTTAAGGACGGTCTTAAAAAACAGTTTAGTCGGTCTTCGTTTTTCTGGACCTTAAAGACGACAAGGACTGTAAGGCTATCACGGATGTTAAAGAAACAATGTTACTGGACTCGATAAGGTTACAAAACTGCGGTTCTCTTAAAAGATATAAAGTTTAAAGTTACTAGCAAAACCCGTCTAAGCTCATAAATCCATATCTGAAAACCATTCAATTTTGACCATCTGTCCAAATAGCAACTCTTTGAAATTCCAGCTTCAATTGATTTTTCTCTCCTTCCTGCTGACAACAAACTGATGACAAATAAAAGAAACGATAGAAATACCGTCAACTTCAATAGATTTCCCATTTGATCAGAAGCGTACTCGTACGTGATGAACTATACTCAAGCCACTTGGTCATCGTATACACACGCCCAGCTATATACCTATCAGCCTCATGCAACACAATTATCTAATCTCTTGACAAGTCCAAGTGAAACATTACTATAAAAGGACAGATAATGAGAGTAAAAGTCTTGGACCGCTGCTGAACCTGTTCTCCACTGAATGCGTTATTAGTTCAAGCTCCGATAGAGATAAATCCATTCAAAGATAACAAACAAAAAAAAAGCTATACGATGTGTGAGGACAATAACGTCGCTTGTCCGTTGTCTGTTTTGTCGTCTCGTTGACTCCTTGTTCACATCCAATCGATACCCCATTACATAATTAGGTACAAGTATCTAGGCGCAATTTATTCTCGTGCTATAGAAAGCTGAGGATATACAGACATGCACATGTGTGTGTATGTGTATTTGTATAAATAGAGGAAGCTGAAAGTGCACCATCTTGACTTTGGGGGCATACACTTATGGCCTCCACTGTAGACAAGATGACGAAAAAATATCCATTAAATGACTTCAAACTGGATGCAGCTGTATCTGTGCATCTGCCAACGAAAACGTATCGTACAACAGCAAAAAAAAAAAGACAGACAACAACGACGAACGAACAAATGAAAGGAAACAGAGAGTGGGATGTTTTTCTTTGCTCTTCCTGTAAGGATATGCTCGTCGTCATCGTATCCATGTATAGTTTTGTATTTGTAGTGCAGCAGCCGAAGCAGCAGAAAAGCAATTCACTTGCCATCAAGAGGGGGGTTGGTAGGAAATATAAATATTTATATTTCGCTTTAGTATAGAACATATACACTGAGGGGTCGATTTCATACACGTTCGTATAGCTATAGATACTTTCTCCTCGGGGGTTGCTGCTAGCTATAGATACGAGTGGAGGGTGTACCCACACACGGCTACGGATATCAATAATCAAACAGATTGCGACGGAGGGTGGGTGTGGGAAAAAAAAAGAAAAAGATTTTCTTTTTATTTTTGGCAGACCGAAAAAGGCCTACCATTCCGTGGCCATGGTTTTTTTCAGAGAAAAAGAAAATCATCTTTATTCCCTGTTCCCTGACCCCGAAGAAAACAACCGACAGTTCTCTTTATTGATTTTTATTTTCTTTCTTTTCGCTGCCGGCCTTCCTTAAGAAATCGCAACCGACCGACCGAGGAAAAAAGGACGACGCGACGTCGCGGCCGAGTAAATTGCACACAACTTAATGCTAAAGACAGACCTTGGCTGTACTCTGTGGGTATGGGTGTGTGACGGGGTAGGGGGATAGAATCTCCTCAATCCACTTGAAAAACCGCTGATATTCAACCCCGTCTGTTTCCATGTCTAAAAATCAAAGTGGTGGCAGGGTTGATTCGATTGAGCCTTCCCGACTGACTAGAAGTTAAGAGCAACAACAACCACAACAGATGGTGGTGTTATTTCTCCATCTTCTCTGTTTTGATGTTATAAAGGTTTACGTCGCGTGCCAATTTGTGAACGCTGCGTCGATAGCTCGTGGAAAATGTCTAAAGTTGGGATTTTGAGTGATGGCTTACATGGGTAAGCCATTTAGCATTCGAAACGCAGGCAAACACACACACACACGCAATGTTACAGAGCAGAGGGGTTGTAAAACTTGTAAAATCGATAACGCAATTATGGCGAGATACCCACTCGTACAGAAAATGAAAAAGTTTCAAAGCAAAAACAGAGAAAAAAAGAAAGGAAAAGGGAACGAATTTTTGAGTTACCAAAGGTTACAAACGGCAGATCCTTTTTTTTTTTTTGTGTTCAGAAAAAGGTGTGGGAGTTGGGGGGTGGATGGTAGACGACTTTGAGGTTTTTTTTTGTGTTGACAGTGTTGAAAGTGCCACGTTGTGTTATTGTAATTAGGGGAACATTGTGTATCGGGTTTCCAGCAGAGAGCGAGCAAGATTAACTTAAAAAGGCCAAAGATCCTGACTGTTCTTTTCTCTGTCTGGATTCTCTACAACATACTCGTACATATGTTTGTAAGGTACTCGTATTCGTATACATAAAGCCGAAATGAAGATGAAGGATAACGACGTACTAAGTTTGACATGGGATATGACAATGACAAACAGAAAAATTCCATTTCAGTATCTGGTAATGCGCGTGTTGGCGTGGAAAGTAACGAAAGATGTTTGGAAAGGAAAATAAGTTTATTTTTTGGGAAATACACTTGAAGAGCCCTACTAATGTGACAGGACGAAGTGGCAAGTGTCGCATATCGCAATTCATTTATCTGAGATGAAGAAAAACTAATTCGAAATGTATGGAGTTTTCCAAGTTCTGTGGAGTGGTATAGTTAACTTCTGTTCGCAATGGGTAGTTAGTTAGCAATCCAGTTGATGGAATGTTGATCTAGTAAAGAACTTAAATGTCAATTGCAAAAATGTGTTGGGGAGGAGGTGGCTTTCGTTTAAAGATTTTACATTTTGTTGAGACTACCCTAGGAAACCGCTGCTACTTCGATTTGGCAAAACAAATGGGTTCAAAACTCCTAACTCGGAAGACGAAATGCATGCCCTACAAAACATTGATCTTGCCAGTCGTGCTGTATGAAGCCGAGTGTTGGACGATAAGCAGGAAAGCAGAGCAGATTTTGAACACTTTCGAGAGAATAATTCTTCGTCGGATATTCGGCCCCGTATGCGAGGAGGGCGAATAGAGGAGAAGATACAACCGCGAACTCTATGAGCTGAAGGTACCAATCTAGTCCGAAAAGCCAAAATACGTCAACTTCACTGGCTCGGCCACATCGACCGAATGGACAACAATGATCCAGCGAAGAGGATCTTCGAATCACAGCCAGGTTCTAAACGACCAAACCTATGTTTCAAGGATCAAGCTATCGCGGATGCCAGAGCCGTGCCCGTAATCGAAGAGAGTGGAAGGCTGCCGTGCCTCAGACAGAGACTCTTCACGGGTCGGGAGCCCGTTTAGTAAGTAAGTAGAAAACTATGGAAATAGCGAATTGATTTGTTATTTGAAGAACAGGTTCATCCCAAATAATGACGAAATGACCGACAGAATTGTTCGAGTTCAAATCGGGTCGATAGGAGCTTCATCAATAACACCAGGATCAAGACATTTCTCCTGCTTATGCTCTGCCACCACTAGTCACTGTGGAAAAGTGGTCCAGACAAGGCATCATATCGTCTCGTTACCATTTTTGAAAAGTCAAGTTTTTTCGGTTAATAATAAAATGATAAAACCAAAAACTAAAGACAAAAGATTGAACATCCCCCTTACATCAGCGGGCATCTGCCCAAAAGAGATTGCTCTTTATCAATTGAACACCACAATCCAAAGTGCCCTGGACAATAAGGAGACAGTACTCTGCGCCTTTCTGAACATCGAAGGAGCCTTTGATAACACTCCACGTGAAGCTATTGGACGCTCCCTGGGGTAGAAAAGGCGTCAATGACACTATTATAAGCTGGGTTCACGAGCAGATGAGTTCAAGATCGGTAGAAACTTGCAAGACACTTCACACCATCAAAATAAAAACCACTGGGGAGTACTATCATCACTGCTCTGGAGTCTCGTCATTGACGAACTCTTGAAAACACTGACCAACCTCGGCATAGACTGCCAAGCTTACGATTATAATATTGTCTTAATTGCCCGAGAGACTTTAGATATGAGGAAACCCTATGTGATATAATACAAAAAGGGCTAAGAGTGACAGACGAATGGTGCAATATAGCGAGGCTAAATATTAATCCGGCCAAGGCAACGCTACTACCCTTAACAAGAGAGAGGAGGCTTCGACACCTGAAGATCACTACCCTCTCAGGAACAATCATCACTCCTATACTAGAAGTCAAATACCTAGTAGTGTACCTGGACAGTAAATGCAACTGGAAGAAGCACACATAGGGGGTTACTAAGAAAGCGACCCGTCCACTCATGATATGTAAAAGCATAGCCGGCAAATCATGGGGTCCTGTCGACCTCATACTCACAGATGGATGTACATATATTGGCATGGTGAGACCTGTGATCAACAACAATGGGGCAATAGCATGGGGAAAAAACCCAGTCTAAAAACTACGAGAAATACACTAAACATTAAAGTGCCTGGCGGGTGCAATGAGAACCTGTCCAACTGCAACAGTGGAGGTGCTATTAGAGCTTACTCCATTGCATCTGGTGGTGAATGTAACCGCTAATCGGACGTTTCTAAGAATGGCCAAAGAAGGAATAGGAAGGGGAAAATGCATTAGCCATAAGGATCACACTAAAATGACTAATAAACTTTCCGTTCTGGCATTCCCATGGACGATGGCATCAGGACTAACTAGTCAAAGAACTTCGACTTAAACTCAGTAAGAAGAAAGATTGAAGCAACGAATCTAGAATCTTCAGGCTGAGTCCTCATACCCTTATATGGTACACGGATGTATCAAGAACTGAAGAAGGAACAGGGGCAGGAGTGTTTGTGCGCAGAACTAAACTATTCGAATCCATGTGCATCATCTGTTAAACCGAAATCTGTGCTATCGACAGATGTGCCCAACTCAATCTTGATAAACGCTACAACGGACGTGATATAGCAATAATGTCAGATAGCCAAGCAGCTAGGGCTATCGGCGCTCAGATCATCAAATCTAGAATTGCATTGGAATATCTAGATCTAGATAAACCAAAGGAGAAGGAAATTCATCTCGTATGCAATTCAAAACATACAAGAAAGCATCCTTCGAAATGCGAAAGTTCTGAACAAAACTAAAATAATAAATGATAAGTAATGGTGATATGAATCATTTGTATCAACCGAGTTTTACCTTTTATCACATTTTTCAATAATATTTGATTTGTCCCGTATAATTTTCCGCTCAATCCGTTCTTAATTTATTTCTTCGTCCATCCGAAGTGCAACAGAATACAGTTTCCTTTCTTATTATATTAAATTCTTCGTTTAAAAATCATAACAATATTTTCCTCCTATTCTCGGTTTATTTATTTGACATATCTCATAAGAAATATATCGAGACTCGACTCGACTCGAAAAATTCTTGAGTGAAAAAAGCATCTAGTAGTATTTTTTACATTCTGAAAGTGTTACAGAGTACCAATTCAAAAGCGAAACGAAAAGCAATTTCGAATAGGATTGACTTTCGAAACGAAATACAGAGTAGGGCCCCAGGACACCTGGGGATAGAAGGAAATTAATGAAATGAAGATAAACTTGCCAGGAAAGGGGCTGCCATAGCTTTTGGGGCCCTGAACCCTTCTAAGGCAAAGAGGAACACACCATAAAGAAGGAGCTCCAATCACTCGGGAAAACAAACAGGACTAAGTCCTGGACAAAAACTCGGGGTCCAAGACAGGCGAAGACACTTTTGAGTAGTTACAACTTGAAGAGATTCAAAGCTTGCATCAGCCTTGACAAATAAAACAAACTCCGCATGCTGACTGCGTATCTTATGGAGCATTGTAAACTCAATGGATAGATAGATCAGACGAAGTTTCATTTGAGTTTTATTGGATATATTGCAAAATTTGCATGAGTCTTCATCTCAGAGACCTAGCTTCCTGAGATGTCTCTTTAGTTTACAGTGCCCCGTAAGGAACGTAATCGGGATGAGGAGTTTGTTTTTGTTAAGGCTAATACAAGCTTTGAATCTCTTCAAGTCATAATTTGTAGTAGATGGTTACGTTGTGTGCTTCGTCAAGTACATCAAGTTTATCTCCAGACAATTCTACACCTGATGCACTGAGCTACGATTGCCCTGGTAGCTGCTTGGCTTTCTGACATATTTTCCATATCACGTCTCTTAAAGTGTTTATCAAGATTGTGTTGGACAAATCTGTCGGTAGCGCATATTTCAGCTTGGAAGATGCCGGTGTAGCTGCTTATGGGTTCCAATAGTTTAGTTATGCCCCTACAACACTCCTGGGCCTAGTTTCTTTGTAATAAATACTTTAATTAGTGTCATAATTTCTATAAAGCTATTCAATTGCATTTAAAACAATTTCGAAAATCCCACACTGATCCCTGCCCTGCCACACTCTCACACAATGAAAAGAAAATCCTTTTTTATAAGCCATTCCCAAGGCAAACACCATTAACACACTTATTATTCGCTTCCTTAGGTATAATGGTTAAACTTACTTTTTCGACTTTCAAATCCCTGTTTTTTACCTTTCTTTTAACTTTGCAAATAAAAGACAAACTTAACACCCTCACACTTGAACGGGTTAAGTAGCAGTAGCAGCAGGAGAAGTACCCCATTCCCTCCATCCCTTACCTCATGACTTACGCCTATTTACACAAAACTTATCATCGTGTCGTTGTTGTCATATTCACTTCGAAGGCTTAACCGGAAATATCCATAACCCGCCCGCCCTCCTTCGTATAAAAGTTCCCCATGGATTTTTAAAGCACAGCAAAACAAAAAAAAATGCGAAAACAAAAAAGATTAAACTGTCTTCCTATTGTTGGAGCAGCGCAGTCAGTATGGCGACACGCTTTCTGTTTGTCAACGAAAGCAGGGTATCCAAATTAAAATATGAAAACTTTCCGCATGAAGATGTTTCACAGAAAAAAATGAAAACAAACGCTTCTCAGACTCCCACATGTACTCTTACTCGTATCTCACCATATGAGGTGGTTTGGGTGCCCCAAAGCCCCAGGCCTCCCTCTCCCGGCCATAACCCGAACACGGCGTCGGCAACATACTGTTCCAAAGATACATACATAAAAAGTATACAAACGCATATACTACACGTAGATACTCGTACTCGAATGTCTACGCTCAGATACTCACTCCATGGCACAGATACTCGTACTCATACTTGTATGATTTTAAGCATCTAGAACAGCAGCCGCCCAGCTTTGCGATTGATGATGACACGACGCATTAAATATAATTAATGAATCTTAATTTAGTTCTTTCGTTGGTGAGATTAAAGTTTTAAGTCGCTCACCACGACAACGGCGAACAAAGAGCTAGAGAGTCGGCTTAACAGACACAATCCACTTATGGATATGTGGATGTGGATGCCCTGAATATCGATATGGTGAGACTTTTTCTTCTTTTGCCAAATGATTCATTCGTTGGAGGTACTCGAAGCGAGACCAGGATTAAGTTGTTGTGCTTGAATCAGCAAAGCAGGAAACTGTGCTTCGTTCAATTATAGCTGCAAGAACTGCATATGACTGCGCGGTCCGGACCGATTATGTGAATGAGTATCTTGTTTTGCACACACTCGGCTCAAATTTATATTAAAACGATGACAACTTGTAATCTCTGCATTCAATAGCGTGTCATAGTCAATGAAACGTTTGTTGTGGTTCAAATGGCGAGTGATTACTCACGAATCCAGATACCAACTGTGAGCTAGAGGAAGACTCCTCCTTTCTTTGAATGATAAGCTTCTAGGTTAAGGAAACTGTTTCACTTCCTTGTGAAAAATATGATAAGCTGGATCCAAGCCTTGCTTACGATAAACGAGGAGTCAAAACCGAATAGCCATCGAGTGTGGCTCTTTCAAGGTCTGTGCTGTTTCGGGACAACGAACGAACTTTATCAACTAGAACTCGAGTGCATCTACATTGCGTCACATCTTGTTCTTTATGGTCGAAACTTGATTTTGAAAGGACAAAGACGATGTTACATCTGGATGACCGCTTAGTCACCGGAATAATCACAGGACACTGTGCCATAGGTCATATGACGAGCAACGAAATTCAAAGATTCACCAAGAGCACAAACTGGTTTACAAGTTGGTAAGAAGAAGACTGACTCCCAAACTATGAGGGGATTCACAATGGATTTTCGGGTCTCCTAGTGGATATGATTGCTCGAACAATCACACATGCTTAGGGTCTTTATTTACTTACTTAGTTGGCGCTAGAGCTCGAGGTGAACCTGGGCCTGCTTCTCGCAACCATTTGTGTGTGCGTGTTATATTTTGCACGAATGGAAGGGACCTACAGTTTTTTGCCGACTCCGAACGGCGAGTTGAGAAGCCCAATTGTGACAAATGATGCTATTTGATGGTTGTCAGACATTCGAAAGAGGTGGTACCGTGAAAAAATTCTTTTAGGTGTTAGACCCGGCCAGGAGTTGAATCCGGGCAGCATTGCGTAGTAGTCCAACGCACTAACCACCACGCCCACGGCTTAGGGTCTTTAGGAGTGGGTACTACCAGTCGAAAATGAGAGAGTCTAGAGACATTTCCTGTAGACGCAAATGCCCCCAGTTGTGACTAAAATAATTTTGGAGCAAGCATGCTTGAGTGACACTACATATAAAAGAGGAAAGCAGATTTTCTTCGATCGGACGACATAAAGGGGCTTAAAGTCCTTATTCGACTTCCATGTGATAAGATTTTCCAAGTAAGACTCGCCTTGGATTAAAGTTGGTTGTGACGAAGTTAACAACCGGTCACAGTATTTCTTTGATTGATCTTCTGATGATATAGGGTAACTTCGGGCATTATGGCGCAGGGGGCCTGCGGGGTAAATACCACATTTCCGATTTTCTTATAGATAATAAAACGATGAGAAATCTTGAGGCTTCCTTGATAGAGAGCCATGTCAAGTTGTAAGGCTGTTGCGATTATTTGTACAAGTGAAAAAAATTATAAACAACAAAATTCTTCACTTTTGGCATCTGCATATATTTTTGGCTCTTTTTCATTTGCGGGTGGCTCCGTAAGTATAAAGCGCAGGTCGTTAGTGTACACAGTGAAGTGATTCATATTGGTTTTCTTTTGGTGGCATTGATTAGTAACAGTAACAGAAAATCCGTTTTTTTTAAGTCTTGTGCAAATGCGTCTTTTTGTTATATGGCGCACTTGCCGTAGGGGCATAATGGCGCACTCTCGCACTTATGGAGTTCGCACGATGACGACGGGAAGCATGTTTTAGGCGCTCCCACATGCCTAGGAATAGAAAACGAGCAAAAAATGTTGGCTCATGTAAGGAAACCACACGCGTATGGATTCGCTCCTAACAGAAAAAAGCTGTTCCTTAAGGGCTTTGAACAGGCAGACAAATACAAGCCAAGTCACAATTTTAATAAGTTGAAAGTGGTCCCACGACTCATGTACTTTATTTGAAAACACTTTTGATAGCTGTGGCAAATCAAACCGCGAGTACAGCATCACGCCATATTGCCCAAGGGGATGCGCCTATGCATAGAGCAATATGGTTTTTTGTAAATCATTTTTAACCTATCTTTTTCTTTGTTTAAATTATTATATCTGTTTAACTCATTTATGTTCTGATTTTCTTACATTTTATAACTGTTTTTGTGTTTTAATCAAAAAGCTTTTCATGTTGAAGTTATTTGAGAAACAAAGAAATGGCGCCATTATGCCCGAAGTTACCCTACACTTCTGTTCAATGCGGGATCTTTGATTCGAAAGCGACGAAATTCTGAAGCTAGTTTTCAAATGCTGCATATGTGAATCCATGAACTTAATAGAGCAGCAGCTTACTTTCCCTCTTTTAGATGGCGCTGATATCAGTTTTGGAAGCCTCTCTCAAGCTCTACCATTAATGCGTGCAACCTTACGCGAATTGGTTCCTGTATCTGCGGTGAATTGATTTTTCTGTTTAATGTAAAAACTAGTGTGGGCGAGAACCACGTCCAAATCCATCCACCGTGGAATTCGACATCTCCGGCTACAGCTCCGACATCTCCCTTCTTTTCAGCACCTCCTGGCGTACGTCGGTATGCAGAACCGTCTTCGCCAGTCTTTGTGGAATCTCCACGAGGACCAGAAACAGTCGGTAGTGGACGAGAGGTCTCAGATCTGGCTAAAAGTTTCGAGTTACTGCCACAATCTCAGCGGGCAAGTGCAAATGTGTCCTCCAATACCTTCGTGAGTCAAATGCCAGTAGTAGAGCCTCAAGTCAAACTGTTCCCTGACCAAGCCGCCAGAGTGCAGCGACTGCAGAGTTTTAATGTCATATACAGTGGAAGTCGCCTATAACGACGGTGAGGGGACCCAGCAAATGTGGTCGTTATAACCGGCGGTCGTTATATCCAAAGGTAGCATAGGTAAAAATATAAAGAAACCAACTAGATGAAGGGAAAATGGTCGTTATAAGCGACTGGTCGTAATAAGTCAGGTCGTTATAAGTGATTTCCACTGTAAATTGAGTATACTCTCCAATTCTGGATGCTTTGGGGCGTGGAAATCGTTTTTGGCCACAATGACTTCCTCTTTTAAGAGGTATTCATAGATAGCGACCCGATGAGCCTTTCACTGAAAAAAATATCGTTCGTAATATCAATAAACGCCGTTTATCAACTCATTTTTTACTGTCTCAATAAAACTTTTGTTAATAGTACGAAATATTATTATTTTGATACTACCCATTTAATAAATAGTTCGTTGGGCCAATAAAACACAATTTATTAAAAAACGATTTCGAAAAATTAATAACCGATTGCTTGTATTTAAGAATATATTTATTGGCACAATAAATTCATACATTGTGCCAAGCAAATCTTTTGTTAGGTGAAGAGTCTGGGTTTCGTTCTGCTTAATAAATGCATTCGTTGAGATAATAAACCAGTTTATTAAATTTTCATAAAAATGTTCATTGAAATTATGGACTCATTGCTTGTATTAATAAACAATTTTATTAAATTAATAAAACAGTTATCAAAACTACAAACAGTTTATTGTCACAATAACCTTTTGATTTTTGCAAGAAACTGTACCTATATAAGCGAACTAACGCTTTTGCAACTGTGCCATTTAGTCATTCTAGTGTTTTCCGTGAACCAGTAAGCATCTTTGGATAAAACTAAATCGAAAAGTAGTTATGTAAGAATTCTGTGGAAAAAGTGACAAAATAGACTTATTATATAAACGAAAACGAAAATCAAAAAAGGACTGACTAAAAAGTGTTAAATTAGTTAAAAAAACGAACAAAATATTCAGGTAAGTCTACGTATAATTAATATAAATTAATGAACTAAATGGTGGTTGACTTTAAAGCGTTTTTTTTATTTCCCGCTATTTGTATGTTTATTAGTATTTTAAAGTGAAAGTGGACAACGAAGGCAATAGACGCAGGATAAGATATACGGTAAAAGACTCACAGGAAATGATTTTATTCGTTGCAAATGCATTCGAGGCTGTTGAAGACCACATCCAGTTCCTGAACCGGACAGCAGAAAATCACTTTGTATCGTGGTAATACGAGAAGATGTTCTCAGCTTCAACAATATAAGTAAGTAGTGGTAGTATGTATTTTAAGTTTTTTCTATTCAAAAACTGTGTCGTTATGTGTATGTTTAAAGACATTTTTTTCATTTTTATCTCAAATTTTCTCTTCCTGTTTAATTTAAGTGAAACTCTTTATTGTAAAGAAAAAACCAAAAGAAAACATAGCTGTGCAAAAACCCATTTATTGTGTTCGAATGAATAAAAAAAATAAATTGATTGAAAATATATAATTTTTTTTATTCATCTTAATTTTCAGATGAGCAATCCCGGAAAAGGTAAAAAAAGTAAGTATAAAGTTTCGAGAAGCTAGAAGAACCACTATTTTAGGGCTTTGGAGGAGTTTATTATATCAATAAACTATTTTTATTAAATCGAACAAAAAGTTTATTGGCTCAACAAATGTTTTATC
The DNA here is from genome assembly GCA_949775065.1 of Brachyopa scutellaris. Classification (NCBI taxonomy): domain Eukaryota; kingdom Metazoa; phylum Arthropoda; class Insecta; order Diptera; family Syrphidae; genus Brachyopa; species Brachyopa scutellaris. The sequence continues at coordinate 119,385,817 of OX459113.1, forward strand.
AATTCAATAAAATGTTTCGTTGTCCCAATGAATGCATTTCGTTCAAACTATAAAATTGTTTATTGGCTCAACGAACTTGTACTTGAAAAGAGGTTTTATTTCATTGGCACAACGAACAAGTTTATTAAAAATTTAAAAAAATTATAAACAGTTTTAACAAACTCTTAATAGTATTAATAAACGTTTATTAAATTAATAAAACGCTTTTATTGGCACAATAAACGCGTTTGTTGGACGAATATTAATAAAAATGTTCTTGTCCCAATTAACTTTTTTATTGTATTTACGTACCTTTTTGGTTCAGTGTTGGCATAAACATTTTAGCGTCTTCCGTACAGCGGTCACCGGAAGGAAAGCGAAGACTTTCCGAAAACCGAAAACGATTCCAGTCTTGAGGTTAGACTGCTAAGTCCTTTAGGTTTTGTTGACGCAGAAGATTGTAAGTCGCCCTTAGTTAATGAGCTCAAATGAATACTTTCTTCTTTTGTAACGTAATTTGGCAAAAAAAACTTTAAATTCAACTGACTTTGCGAAGATTAACCAGGGAAGCATAGTTTGAGGAACTAAAAACTGTTTTAGACTGAGATTCTTGAGGATTCGGGAGCCGTTGCATCTTACTTTAGATGGCGCTACAGCTCGGGGTGAACAAGGGCCTACTTGTTGCAACCATTTGTGTGGGCGCGTTGAGAAGCTACTCTTGGCAAATGATACTCTTTGAATGCTTGTCAGACATTCGAAAGAGGTGGCACCGTGAAAAAAACTTTAAGGTGTTTTCCAACGCACTTACCACTACACCACGGTGCCGACATCTGTTGGAATAAATAAATTGAACGACGAGGAAGAAGCAACCCTTAAAAAAAGACATCCTCGGTTCCATTAACGAAAATTGAGTTCTCAAACCCGTATTTGCTGCTTTTAACGGTGGTTTGTTCACCCATTCCTGAAGCAAAAACCGCAACCGAAATTAGCACAGATGGTCGAAACGATTCAAGTTTATTTTTAAAATCACTCGTTAGCTGTTAAGTAAAGCACGCTAGCGGTGATTGCTGATTGCTACTGGCTGGTAAAACAGCATAAATGCGGGTTAAGTCCATTTGCAACTGTAGTTCTCCACTACCAAACCACACACTTAAAAAAGTATAAATACATATAAATCAGTATGTGCATCTGTATTTTAATTTATTAAATCATTAAGTATAAAATATTGCAAGTGTCAATATTAATTATCGAATCAAACAATATCTGATTGACAGATTGCGGTTACCGATGATGATTGAGCAACGCATACAAATGTACATACGTACACGTAGATATACATATAACATAATGTATGTAAGGTACATTTGTGTGAAATGAAATTTCCACTTGAATTGCGACCACCCTATGTCACTCCCGTTCCGTTTGTTTTGTCAGTTGGCTGTCAGTTACAAACACCAACACATACTCGTACAATGTCCTTGTATACCAATATCCATTGTAAAACTAACATTCCCCTTGAGGACATCGAACCGAAAGGCACACAAAACAACAATCAATACACCCAACAAAATCAGGCATACACACTTCAATTGGCATGTGAAGTGGTCTCACTGCAGATTACACCATAGAACACGGTCATCCACATACATAAATATGTATATACGAGTACTTGTGGGCTTAAAAGGGGGGAGCTATAAAAATAACACCATCACTACCATTGACGTGTCTCCACGCCTGCCTCATTTGGCCAAACATCCAGATCCAATAGAGGCTATGTGGATCATTATTAACTCATCTCGTTGCTGCTGTTCCATGCTTTCCACACACACACAGAAACATACTCGTGTAGGTATTGTCTGAATTCGATTTCACATTCGATTCTCCACTTATCGCTTCGATTCCGTTCGGCGTTCACACTGAAGTGAATCGGCCACACAAAAATAAAAAATTGAATGTCCATAGTGTGGATGAACAAAAAATCGAAAAAAACAACAAACCCACAAATGTGTAACAATAACCATTGAAAACAATCGCATGTCTTTGTCACACCTGTCAAACGACGAACTTTTCGGCCCGTCCCCTACGCTTTACGACGGTCATTGATTAAATGTCTGTTCCCATCAATTTTGAACGCTCTCTGTATATGTCGTTCTATTAAAAACACATCAAGTTTGCATTTTTATTTTCTCATTATATGCATGTCCTGCCAAGACATTAACATTTGAGGCGGGGGTGGACAATCTGTTGTCTGCGGACTGGAGAATAATGGTGTGAAAATATGTTTTCTGAAATTGGTATAAATTGGCAGATTTAAGGCCCATTTCACTTCTTAAAAAATATTTGTGAGGTACGAGAATTTTTTATGCGCAAATAGAAAAAAAAGGTTTGCAGTAGTATTTTCAACCGATTACTAAAGGGTTTTCCAAGAAGAGGTTTCATTTTGAATAGCCCTCTATTCTGCCAGCTGTAATTGACAGATCATTTTTTGACAGATGAGATGCAAAAACCATGAAGCATTGAAATTCATAAGTTAGGTTAGGTAGCAGTGGCTGCCGGTAAAAAGTACCAGCACACTTAGGCCAGTAGAGGCCCATTGTGATTTGAAATTCATAAGATTCACAACAAAATTGTGAACATCTCGCTCAAAGAGGTGGGGCAGTTCGAAGTTCTCTCGGTCGATGTGAAGCACCTTCTTGCACAGCGATTGCTAATTTGGTTCAGAAAATTGCGCTATTGGGACAAGTTTGTGATGTGTTGAACCGAAATCATGCCCGTCGCACAAAAACAATTCGGAATATTGTTTCTGTAGCTCGAAGTACAGTCTACGAACGAGGTTTGTCAATTCCACGTCCATATCAGGAATCGGGCATATCTCAAACAAAACTCCTCCGAACTTTGCATAAAGACTTGGTTCAAATAGCCTAAAAGGTTCAGTTGACGCAAGAACTTTATCCTGTCGCCCATCAGCAGAGTCATAAATTGAAATTGATCAACAATTTCATCGAGAAACCATTCTGAGCGATGAGGGACATTTCCATCTCCAGGGCCTTGTTACGAGTAATAAATAGAATTGCCGCATTTGGGTCGAAGATAGTCTAAGAATGATTGTCAAGAAGCTTCACTATCTGTAACGTCTTACTGTTTGGTGTGGTTTTTGGACTGAAGCCTTTATCGTGCCTTATGTATTCGAAAATGAAGCGGCTGCGGCAGTTACCGTGAATGGTTTGCGCTATCGAACCCTGATCAATGAACTTATATGGCCAAAAACATAAAGGTATGGATATGATATGGGTGACGTTTTTTTTCCAACAAGACGGCACTAATCGATGTCAACCCTTCTTTTATATCGATTAAGATAAAAATCATATCTTACTTTATAAGAAAATACGTGTTTTTTTCTGATTGCTCTGTGATACGTGAATATCTAAAATATTTACAACCGCATGCCGAATCCTTACGAACGATTTCGAGATTTGATGAATGGATTCGATGAGAGAGGTGAATGATTTCAAATGATTCTTTTAGAGACTATCAACTGACATTTATGGGCCCTGCTTTAATGGTCATGGATTTCTACTTCGAGCATAATGTAATTTATACAGTGACACACGCCTGATGAGAAAGCGGTTAGGTTTTTCTCAAAAACAAAAACTCTTGGCAATGGAAAGCGTCTATGAATATACTCGTACCGAGGCATGCACAGTGTTCTAGGACGTTCCCATTCGTAGGAGCTTATTGAACCAAATGAATCAATTAAAATTTATAACCACACCGAAAACGATCAAGCGGCGTTCAGTCCTTTTGTCGATTCGATGGAATATAGCTTGATTTCACATATTTTCACTCACACAACACTCACCCAAAACATCATACACTCTACGTATTCAAGTAGTTCTCAGTATCTTACCTGAAAATAAAAATTCAAAAAATGTAATTAATTAATTAATTTAAATAAATAAATTTTAATAATAAAAATTTAAATAATAAAAATGTAAATAATAAAAATTTTAAAAAAAATATTAATAGTTATTTATTAATTTATTTTATTTTTTATTTTATTAAAAAGCTAGAACTCACGTGATGTTTCATAAATAAAACCTTCATTTTTTAGTTATATTATTTTTTTTTTATAATTTGCACACGCTTAAGAGAATATGAATACCCCCAAAATGTTTACACACAGCGAGCGCCAGCGGAAGAACAAGAACGAGAGACAGATAAATTGGTGTAGTGATAAGAAACTCAGGTGGTTTTAGTCCTAGTCCACTATGGGTGGTGTCCAAGATAACTGGAGAGTTGTGTATTATTGAAATTTTTGTCCTTGCTTATGATTCACAGAATTTTTTTCCTAGATGTTTTCCTTTTATTGTTTATGTGATCAATTTCTTCAGCCATAACACAATCCTACTGCCAATGGTATGTCTGAATGTATGCCTTCGCAGTTGGTTTTCGACATTAAATTTTGAAACTGATGAACTTATTTTTACTTCGCGAGAAATAAATGTTTCGGCGACATCTGGCCACTACGCCACAGTCATCCAGTTATACAGAGTTTAACAAAGTCGAAATCTTAAATGATCACTTCGACATCGCAATCAGCGCCTAAGAGTGCCAGGTCATTTAAAGTCCGAAACACTGATGCTTTAGTTCAAAGAGGATCGATCCTAAAAGGAACGTATTGTCGATGGTGTACCAGTGATCTCAGATATGAACTACTACCTAACAGTGTGCAGCCAGTTCCATTTTTTTATACTAATTTCAGTCTATCTTGGACCGCAAAATATCCTCTAAGTTAAAAAAAAGGCTCTATATGCCCCAGTTGTGGGTACAGTCCACAATGTTCAACAATGCACAAAAAAGATGACGCAGTAGAATAAACAAAGCTTGACCGGATACAAAGTACGGAGTTTGAAGAAAATTGGAGCTCAAACGGTTCAGTTGGTATTGTCATGTTCAAAGGATAAATTCTATGAACCCCATCGTGATCCTATACAATCGCGAGAAAGATGCCGGAGGCATGTTGACAATTTTTAAAGGTAGAACCCCACAGGCGGACCAGTAGGGATGCAGTAAAGTGGGTGGGTTGTGATGCCTCTTATCTAGATCATAGCCTCTCCGACACAGAAAGAAGATGTCTTTCACCTCTGTAGTCGAAGGTTCGTCTTAAAACCCTGGAGTTTAAAAAGAAAACACTAAAACAAAAACTTGAGCAAAGGCTTGACCTTTAACTTTATCGGCACCCAACGGCTGGAAAGTGACCAATAAGTGAATAGTGACAAGAAAATAGCTTCAATCTAAACTAGGTGTCACTTCTTAATTAAGGCCAAAGCCTAATCCGTATTGTAACGTCTTTTAAAGTCCAAACCAAGCTCGGACTGCGAATGAAATTAAAAAATCACACAAAGTAAAACAACTAGGAGACTAGAACCTTTAAACAAAAATGAAACTGACACTCGTAAAACTTTCCCTTTTTCACGGTTGACACTTAAACAAAATGGCTGATTGTCATCACACCAACAACAGTGAAAAACGGTTACAAAACTACCTTTTTGTTGCTGTTCAATTCTTCAGAAGAAACAATGCTATCAGCGAACCCCTTTTATTTGCACCCCAAAAGTTTCAGCAAGACTGTTTTATGCTCCCCAATGTCGACCACGAAAGCAAAAGCGAACACGACTACGACTTCGACTACGGCACCCCCAACAACAACACACCGAGTATTATTTCATTTTTTTTTTTTTTTTCTACTTTAACTTTAACACTTAATTTACGATTATTTATGATTTGCAAACTTCTAACGACGGGTCACGATGACATCGTCATCGTTAATAGCCGGTTCTGTCCCAACAACGAACGCCATAAACTGTGTTCATTACATGAAAACGTTTTTATACTGTCTCGCGCGAGCTACAATGAATTATTTTTTTTTTCCTTTTATTAATAGCACTTAATTGGTGGTTTGTTGTTAATGCAGCGATGATGGTGGCGGTGCCGGCCTAACAAGGTAATTGAAAGCCACTAAAATTCGTAAATGACATTTTTATTTGTACAGACTTATCATTAGTCTTTAGTGTAAATTACTGGTTTACCAAGAAGAGAAATACAACACACCCGGAACCACCCACCCTTCGCTAAATGCTAATCTAGGGGAGGAAGGGTACAATTCACCAAAAATAAAAAAATCCGCTCGTGTTATAAACACGAACATTTTATGTTTCAAATTGGAACAACAGATGGAAAAAGGTAGTTAAACACAAACACACATACACAGTGGGAGTCCCGCTCCTGCCGAGGAACTCCGAAAAATAAAAAATCAACAAAAAATTGTGGCCATTTCGACGAAAACCATAACCAGAACATGGCCATTGGAGTTAGGAATGAATGGAGTTGGGCTTGCGATATACAAATACTCGTACGACTTGTGTTGTGCCAACAAAAAAAAAAATGTAAGTAAAAACCTATCCACAGCCACATGTTTGAGCATTCTAGTGGATACGACAAGGGCGCAAAAATTAGCGAACCGAAAATCTAAATTTTCTTTTTTTTTTTTCCGAATCGCCTGGCTTGGCTTGGCCTGCTTTAGCCTTAGCGGCGAATGAGTCAGAGGGGGCGGTTTGTTTCGTTTTTCGTTTTTGTCTTAGGCAAGGTCTTGTTGCTTGTATCCTTCGAAGTTGGTGTGTGTGGGACAAAGAGAACGTGTGTGTGTTTTTTTTATTTGCCACGATAAGTTTTCATGTAGAATAATGAGCTTAAATTTTGGATAATTTACGGTATCACGGGTTTTATGTGAGGTTTTGTTTGGGGGAGGTGAAGTTAACTTTTTGATTTTTTTTTTCTTGTTTTGTTTTTTGGAGTAATAAAGTTTACTTTTGGTCTTCAATTTGTTATATTTTGGTGAATTGATTGCGGGTATATTGGGGCGTATAAATAAAACAACAGCATAACCTACATATGCTCATGAATGTAAGCGTATAAGTACGAGCATAAGCATATGCTGCCGTTTGATTTTACTTTATATCACTATAAGTTTATCGCTTTTAGAAACGGAAAAAGATATGAAATTTTTATGATTAAGGGGATTCCCCAAAACTTGCTGTGCTTTATTTTTTATTTTATTTATTTGTTTTGGCAAGACACCATATCTAACAATATTTATAAGAATAAATAGATTAAACAATTTAAGATAACAATAATTAAATAAAAAATATAAGTGAGTAAGTGTGGCTCACTTACAGTACACTCTCGATTTTTGCACCTCGATATTTGCAACCGACGTAAATGGATTTCCTTTTTTCGATGTTTGCAACAAATCCAAAAAAAATCTAGATTTTCGCAACTTTGAGATTTGATTCTCGCAACATACAAAATCTGTGTGTGTTAGTTTTACTATGCAATGTTGCAGGCAAGAGCAAAGCTCTGCCGGCATCATACATCGTCTGGACGCAATGCGATAATAACATAAATACAGTGAATCCTCCATAGATCAAAACCTAATATGGTTGACTAGACTCAATCACTAAATTAAAAAAAATTGTTAAGCCATCCTGTTTCTTCTTGCGATTATGGAGAAGCACTAAAAAGCTTAAATTTAAAATATGCCATCTTTTCCTTGGCAGGCGCTTGGATAGACTTAAAAGCAAACACAATAATTGCTAAATTTTGGAAAAAAAAAATTATAAAAACTCCTGATCATTGGGAGGAAGATCACTTCTAATTCGGGATAGAATTTTGTCAGAAAGGCAGCGATGACAGCTCTGAATGGATTTCGGAGAATCTACAAAACGTAGAAGCCCGAGAAAAGGAAGAAATATCGGTTAATAGTGCGGAAATGGATATTATTGATACACAACCTAAAGTAAAATTAGAAGACACAATGAAATGCTCCACCACATGATTGCAGTGGGCAGAACAAAATTACCTCAAAATTGAAGAAATGATGCAACTCCAGAAAATGCGCGATACGCTGTTGCGAAGCGATCTTCTGCAAAACAAGTGCAAACCGATATTTCTACTTTTTTATTAAACTTAGGCTGTATATAAATACTCATTAATTTACCTGTATTTAAGTTGGGTTGGGTTCGATATCCCGCTTTTTTCGTTTAACCCGAATCAGCCCAGAATTATTTTTTTTGATTTGCGCAGAAATATTTTATAGGTATGCTCGGAAGAGTCTAAGAAACACAAATATACTTCTTTTTTTCCCCCACCTACCCCCTCATCCGAGATAATGGGTGTGACCATATGGTCACGCTGGGCATCAGTAAGAAAAAATGAATTTGTATGTAAAAAAAAAAAAAAACATTAAAATACTTTTTTGTTTCTTTATTAACAAGCTTTTGTATGAAAGCCTGAAAAGCATTTTAAGCAAAGGCCAATGTTACATTTCGAACATTCAGTCCGTCCGACGGAAATACATAAGTCACCTGCACAGTGTCTTCTTTTTTCACAACGACGAACAAAATGATTCTTCCCATCGTAACGAAGTGTTTCTTCTCTTGTTTCTTCCAAGTTTCGTGTACGCGGGCCAGCAGCCTTTGGTTTCTCACCAAAATGTTTGCAATAATATATTGCAACATCTCGTCTGAACTCCAATTGAGATAAATCGGAATGGCCTGAGCGGTGTAATTGCCAAGCATTTTGTATCGAGACATCTACTAACCAAGTGAAAATACTGTTCCACCATTTCTTACCTTTTATTCCAATTCGGTAAAGGCTCACATTCTGGTCCATACGGTCTACACCACACATGTATTTGTTGTATTCACCGATAACGCATGGCCGCGGAACACTAACCTTCTTTTTGTGCTCACTGGAATACCGCTGAATATTTGAAATGGGATTTATTCCATAAGATGTAGACGCAATACTAACTACAGCATTATCATTCCACTTGGTTAGTACGATATCAGTTTCCTTCATTTTGATTGACTTAGTGAAACCCCGATGCTTCTTCTTCAAATATTTCTTGTGTTCGATAGGGCAACTTTTGGGAATTCGGTTCTCTCGAATTGTTCCTGTTGCGGAATAACCTCGAGATTTCATATAAGTCAATAACGGAAAGCTGGTGAATAGATTATCGCAAAAAAAGGAAAATGGCAAGTTTTGAATTTCTGGCGAAAAGTCATCTATCATATTCACGAGTGGTGCAGCGCATTTGCCGAATTTTTCCTCATAACTGGTAATTGCCCTTGGATTGGTACCTTGGTATATTTCGAAATTGATCAGGTAGCCTGATGGAGTGCACAAGGACCAAACTTTGTACCCAAAACGCAATGGCTTTCCCTTGATGAACTGCTTACAACCATGTCGACCGAAATAAGAAATCATGCTCTCATCAAAAGAAAGGTGTTGTTCGGGGTGAAAGTGCTTCAGCATGTTAGCTTTTATGTGATCTGTTAGCGGCCGCAACTTCCACATTTTATCACCATCGTTCACCATCTTTCCACTATCTTCAAAATGAAGAAACTTAGATATTTGTTGGAATCGATTTCTACGCATGGCTGAATACACCAACTCGTTTCGCATATCATCGTCATTATTCCAAAATGACCTAAAGCTGTTTCGACCGTTATAACCACTTACTATAAGAATACCAATATATGTTTTCAATTCTGCAATAGTAATTTGTGGATTTGGTTTTCCGAGGAAGATTGCATACTTTTTTGATTCATTGACAATGTGTTCCAAAAGTTCATTGTCAATAAATTTTTCGAACTGCTGATGAGACTTCAAGTTATTGCAATCTTCGTAATTAGCTAATGGATAAATTGGAGTCATAGGAACTGAAGCATCCTTTACCCACGTAAACATAGTTTCCTTATTCGACGAAGGAAGGTTTATTTTGGACGTTGTCGCTGTCACTTTTTGCAAAGAGCTGTTCTTAAATATCGAAGTCGATGGTTCAGTTATTGGCGATGATTGATCCAGTAAATTGACTTTGAAATTTGAACTTGAATTCTGAAGTATATCTGCTAAAAATGATTCACTGCATCCTATTCTATCGGCTTCGTCGATATCGTCATAGTCCGTCACAGTACCATCCAAAGTTGTGATGCGTCTCCCATTTTGAATTACGATTTCACACGATGATTTCAATTGGCCAGCACAAACATCATCTGGCACACCAACATCATCCTCATCAGCATCATCCTCTCCGCTGAGTACGCCACTTTCGATTTCTGGTGGTAATAGGTAGAGTGCTTGAACTGATTCACTTTCATCGTCATTGCACAGTTCATTTATGAAATCAAGAGCCTCTTGCGTACTTAACGGTCTATAATTTATAAGAACATATAAATAAATAAATAAATGGATAAAATCGACAGAACGTAGTATAAAAAGATCCACTTTATTTTCACATATAAAGACTGATTTTTAGGAGACAACTTAATTATATTCAGTATTGTTTGGGAAATCATCCTGGAAGGACTCACGCCCAACAGTATTTACTAAGTGTGGAAATTTATTGCCAAGTGTTCTGAGAAAATTGTTTTAAAAGCGCTACGCCAATTTAACTATTTGCAACACAATTGAAAAATGTTGCACTACATTTATTTTTTGGACTCTAAGTCACCGACAAAATTGTCGCGGCCAGAAAATGAGGCTCCCAGTAACTAAGGAAGCTGAGTTATAAGGTTAGGTAAATAGCCGCGAAGCGCTTCGGGTAAAGAGTACTGGTAGTGCCGCGTGGAACTTGGCGGTGCACTACTGTGCACCCAGATTCAACTATTCGTCTTCATGCAAACTTGTATTGTATCCATCGACGTGGATTATTGGATTTCCAAAAGTGCGTGAACATGGTCTGCATGAGTTATTGAAAAATATGTTCGATGACATTATCTTCAGAAACTAGCCTCCAAGATTAAACGTTGCTGAATTTTCTGTAGGGCTTTTTGAAGTCGTTGGCCTATGCGAGGTAGTCAAAAATGATTCCAGCCTTCAAATCTATCATTTAGACCATAATTTTAAAGATAAGGCCTCAAATGATCGAAAATTGGAGCTCGAGGATGCAGTTCCTGAGACGCTTCCGTGGTAGCCATATTCGAAATAATTTTTCATTATTAATTTCTATCGAATTATCTGTCAAATAAAATAACATTTGGCTCAATTGCTCAAATTATGTGTTTTATTTCCATTTCAAATCCTACAGCTCTTAAAAAAGCACAATTTATGTATAACTATACTGTGACCCAGCGTGACCATATGGTCACACCTATAGTCACGGTTAATAAAACATACTAATATGTTCTAAACTATAGAAACCAAATTCAATTTATGAAACAACAATTAATTAACTAATGAAATATGACAAATAAAAAATTTATCAAAAATATTTAACAATAATAAATGTATACTTACTTTTTGTAATAATCAATTTTCACTCTTTTTGCCATTTTTGTTTTTCTCTAAATTTTGACAACGTATAACTTTCACAAATACAGAATGACTGGTAAAGAGCTTAGAACAATAAATTCAAATATATATGAGGATTGGGAAAATAAAAAAAAAATTTAAATTCGGTTACCTGGTGACCGTTTAAACCATAGAAAAACATGTCTACTGCGTGTGTGACCATATGGTCACACTGGGCTGATTCGGGTTAAAGGAACTTTTCTTATTTCTTTCCTAGAAAATGGAACAAGCAATATTAAATTTTGAAAGATGAATTTGTTGAAATACAAAATTGGGATGCTGAGAAACGGGCAAAGCGGGATTAAACGGGATTTTAAGACTCGGTATTTAAAAAAACGGGATTTTAGAAGACGGTATTTTAAAACTTTTTTTCGGGATTCTTAAAAAACTGGATTTTTTTTTCTTTTTAATAAAAATTTAACAATTTTATTTTAATAACTCAGAGAATACCGTGAAGGCCTTTTTAAAGTGTTTTAATTTTCTTTTCGATATTTTAAACAACGTCTGTTTTCATTAGTTGCAAAAATCAAGCACCGTATTATCATCTGCGTTACTGGAGCTTTGCGAACCACCCCCACCGCAGCTCTCGAAACAATGTTAAATATGCTTCCGTTTGACATTTATGGTAGGGACATAACAACCAAAACGGCGGCGTTGCGACTTAAAGAAACCTCACAGAATACTCACAATGAATAATCTAAATACAGGAATTACGGACTATATGACTCCGTTCCTAGATTTCAAGATAAATTATAGGACTAATATTCCCAGCCGACAGGAATGGATAGGAAATATCTGTCTAAACGACAAATCCGCAGTGGAGATCTATACGGATGGAGTTTTTAAAAGTTTAAAGTTTTAAATGACTTTTATTTCAACATAAATTTAATATAAAACATAAAAGTAATCCCTGAGTCTATAAGGTTTGGTCTATGACCGTCTACCAGATTGACAATTTGTTTATATATGTATACATAGTTTTAAAAATAAGTTAACTTCATAAAAGTAAAACTTAGAAGTTTTCATCGATTATACATTTTCTGTATTTAAGCGAAACCACAGCATACTCGTACAATGAGTTCCACCCCTTCTCTCCATTCAAGATACCGATTGCTTCATCCTCATTTAGACTAGGTTTCCCAAAGAACCTTAAACGGAATTCCTTAAGTACTGGGCAAATTGCTACAAAGTGAAACACGTCTTCTCTTATTTTCAGGTCGCAGATGCTGCACAGGATTGGTAGGTCTGAACGGTGTGGTATGAAATTTAGGTTTACTAGTTCTCCTCTTAGCTTAAAGATCGTACTAATTTTTTCTATTGAGCTGTTGTTTAGAAAATAAGTTCTATCATGAAGTTGGTGATCTATTTTGCTGTAATAACACCTAAACTGGGAGGACCGAGCTTCGTAGGAGTACTTTTCGTACAAGATGTGGGCTGTTTTCTCAAGTAGGATGTCGAATTGGATCCTTAACGTAGTCGGTTGGACATTTTGTGTTAGGAGCAAACTTAGGCCACAGTCGCGTGCAAGACGTTCCCACTCTTGGACTACTTTTCCTCTCGTTCTTATGGCGTGAGTTAAAACTAGTTTCGGCATCCTTTCGTCTTCCATCGCCATCACTTTAATGACATAGTTAAAATGCATTTTAAGCGTGTCTAAAATCAAAGGAGGTGTTCCAGTTTCAAGGTACAGCATATAATTTGGTGTGTTACTCGGCAGTCGGAAAATTCTTTTAAGAAAGTAGCGGAAAAACTTTTCTACTGCTTCAAAAGAACAATGTCCCCATACTTGGGCTCCATATAAAAGGATAGAGGCTGCTGATGAGCGAAACAGTTTTTGCTTAGCACTATGGGATACAAATCTATTTGCTATGCATCTATTCCAAATCGAAGATATAGCTCGCTTGGCTTCCGAGAGTTTTGCCTCAAGGTGCTTGTTCATATTTAAGTTGGCAGACACCAATACTCCCAAATATTTGTATTCCCGTACAATTTCCACAGCTTTCTCGTCATATGTCCATTTTTCGTCTCGGCAGTAACGCCCACCACCATCTCTAAATACCATCATCTTCGATTTATCCAGATTAACAACCAAATTCCAGCATTTACAGTACTCCTTTAATCTGTTCATCATTAGTTGCATTCCAACAATTGAGTCCGCGAGAAAGACAATGTCATCTGCATACATCAATGCGCGGATTACAGTTTGGCCAAACTCTACACCACCTCGAACAGTATCAGTTATATCATTGATAAACAATATAAACAGCAAGGCACTCAGGATGGATACTACGGATGGATCTAAGACAGGTGATGGTATAGGAGCGGGTATTTTTTCGGGCCAGCTCAGCCTCAACTTGTCCTTGAAACTTCCAGATCACTGTAGTGTCTTCCAAGCGGAGGTGATGGTTATTCGTGAAGCCGTTGAGTGGCTTTGGATGAAATCGAGTACAATCGTGACATTTTTATTTACACCGATAGCCAAGCAGCTTTAAAAGCACTGGAATCATCAATTATAAGATCAAAATTGGTTAGGCACCGGCCGCGCCCATCTCTAAACGAGATATCGAGCAGATAGTGATATACCAGGTAACCGTGAAGCAGACGAGCTACAAAATCTCCACGCAAGCTCTACAACAGGCTAGCGAAAGATGTCGTAATCTTGACACGTGTAGCTGTGCCAGACAGACTTGGCCACAGCTAAACCAACGTAAAACTTGCAGCCTGCTAAAAAATTAGCAGAGCACATATCGGCGGCATTGCGACATAGTTGGCGTATTGACTGGTGATTGTGCAATAAGCAAACATGCCAGCGGGCTCGGAACCCTCATCAATGACATCTGTCACAGCTGTATGGATGAGGAAGAAACCCCCTATCACCTCCTATGTAGCTTCCCAGCACTCTTTTCCTTAAAAAAAAAAAGATTCTTTATAGACCTTCAAGTTATTTCCTCAACGGATATCAATGTGGGCACCGTAGCGCAAGTGGTTAGTGCGTCGGACTACTGAGCCAGCGGTCTTGGGTTCGAATCCCGCCGCAAACACCTAAAAGTTTTGCACAGTGCCCACCTCTTTCGAATGTCTGACAAGCATCAAAGAGTATCATTTGTCACGATTGAGCTTCTCAACTCGCCGTTCGGAGTCGGCAAAAAACTGTAGGTCCCTTCCATTCGTGCAAAAAATATAACACGCACACACAAATGGTTGCGAGAAGCAGGCCCAGGTTCACCTCGAGCTGTAGCGCCAACTAATTAAGTAAGATATCAATAAAATATAGAAATTTATCCAGCTCTCAAAATGGTTCCAAGAGTATCGATAAGATTCGGCTCATGTGGCAACACAACGGACATACTTTGGTCTAAGCGAATCCTACCAAATATGGGGATAGCCAAGCCAGCCAACCTAACCTAACCTAAGTGAAACAATCAAAAGGCTGACAAGTTGATTAAAAACTTCATAAAGTTACTTCAACCATCATTCGAGCAACGGTATTATTCTTAAAAATAGCTCTGCTAGTATTAAAAGTCACATCACAGAACACCAGACACCATAGTGGGTCCATCGCGATCCCCTGGAATCCCTGAAACATTTCCGTCTCAACATTTAATTCCCCTGTAAAATTCTAAAATTTGATTGTGCCCAGATTGACCGACTTCTTCCAGTATATCAGAGAAGAAATTCCCTAAAAATTTCTTACGAGAACGAGCAATGCTGGCCTGAAATTCACAAAGAATATGTTCGACATCATCTGCGGTACTGTACCCACATACATATGTACATATGTCATCGCAGTATCTGTCCATACAACTTAAGCTGGTGTAGAAATATCGTGCCTCTCTCACTGGACAGATCTGAAGTATTCTCGGGGCATACACATGTAATTACATATCTGATGAGAGTTCAGCGAGGGTAGCTCATCGTTATCGATGAAATACACAGCTCTTCTGTTGTCTGGTGCAGTGTCTCAGTAATCGATCTTCTTTGCCCTAAAGTCGCCTTTTGGAGAATCTGTGAATTTTATATTCAAACAAAGATTACAATAGGAAAGTTCTTAATTAGGGAAGACCACAAATAAAACTGATGATTGGACTATACATGGGCCACATCAACTTGAACAGGCTGCAACAAGTGCAATATAGCACCTGCCCGGGTTGTGAAGAAGAGGACGAAAGCATCGAACCCTTCCTCTGCGACTGTGGTCCTTTTTGCACAATAAGGCAAAAATACCTGTGCTGACATCGCTTAGATCTATCGATTTCTATAAAACACTGGAGTTTACACGACATACAGAGGGTTTGTTTTTTGAATCTACATATTCCTTCTAACCTTTTCATTCCCCTTCACTCACACAAACTCCAACCCTCTTCTTTCTCAGCACAGTTGCTGAAGGGAACACAATGCGCCTGACTTGCGGCCTAAGTGAAGTCACAAACCATCCAACCACCCTCCAATTTAATATCCTGTGTGACAAGAGCAGTCTCAATATTTGCTATCGCAGCAGCATTACCGCTTCATTATGGACATACATATGTGCTCGGAAAATATTAAGTGAAGTACTAAAGGTTCTAGTCCTGTAAGCTAGAGACAAGTTTCATTTAAAACATAATTGTAACAATTAAATCAATTTTTTGATGTAAGTTATAAACAAGTGCGGACAGAGCACAGAACCCTGATGCAGACCAGTATTAGTTGAGAAGTTATCGACCACTTAAAAAAGGCGGGATCCATTTTGCAAATCCTAGAGGTTAAAATACCATAAAAAGACCAAAGTTTCAAGTAACCTAAAACTCTGCTTCGTTAATGGGCTTCAACATGGCCCTTAAACCTACCAAATCAATCCCAAAACTCCAAAGGAGTACGAGTACTGAACTCAACTTAGCGTAGGTGCTTTCCCTTTAGAATCAGTGATAGTCTTCTGATTTCCATTCAGAAATGTATCTGCTTATTCTTCCGACAAATATTCAAAGGGATTCAACCCCTTTTCAAGTCATTTCTCATCCGTTCCGGTTGGCCTAAATCTCTGAATTTTGACAGCTAATTAACAAGATGGCCGACTACCGAAGCTCTGCCGATGATTTATAAAGCTGTCGACCGCTTCTAAATATCTCTCGTCCTCCATAATCTAGGGACCTGCAATTGGTCTTTTGGGAATACCCAGTTAAATAGCGCTGCCTAAAGTGTGATTTAACTACAGGCAATGCCTCATTTTGACACTTCCAGCTACAGCGGCGTCTGATTTGGGGTCCCCGTGCCATTCTCACTGAAGTTAAAAAAAAACTTTTTTGTTTTGGGGTTGTTTTCTTGTATACATCTACGTTTTCCGCTATAATTAAAAGTAAACACCGTAGCTATATATATTCTGTCACATTCACACACACACACACTCCTTAAGGCAACCTTATACACTTTTAATCACCAACTTGACTACGAGCGAAGTAGGGAACTAATGAATGCGTCCGCTTGAGTAATTCCACTGTAATCGTTATCTTTCGCGCTTAATTGACGGAGTTGAAAATCATCATCATCATCATTATAGCTGTTGTTGTTGTTGTTGTCACACAGTATAACGTGATAATTTGCTTCCTTAATTACAAAGTTGTCACCTCGAGAGAGCAGTGTTGGTTTAATAGTTGTTAATATCGCCTTACAATTTGTTTTAATTTTTTTTTCTTCTTCTGTTGTCTGTTTTTTCCTCTTCGTCTTCGTCTCCATTCCATGACTTGTTTCGTAGGAAAATGCGTGACTAAAATCTATATCCAGAGCAGATACAGTCGTGTGTATTGCACGCGCACACAAACCGCGTGTGTGAAGTGACGACAGGTAGTATGTGTTTGGATTTGTGCCCCCAAACCAAAATGTCAAGGACTTTAATCGATTGTTGGTTCGAGTATAATGTTCGTGACAGGAGTGCGTTGGGGACAGCGGCAGGAACAGACCTATGTTTATATTTTTCTGGTTAACTGGTGGCGGTCGGGTCGGGACGACAGCGACGACGACGACGCGACGATTGCAAATGTTATACTTTGTTGAACCAAAGCAATTGGTTTACATCTTGAGCTGATTTCTGTTACGTGTGCTGACTCCATTGCCCCAGAAGACCGACGAATGACGGGGGTGGGAAAAAGCAAAAAAGAAAAAAAGTTAAATAAATATCAATCACTTAAGCTCCTTTGAAGTGGTGTGCAAAGTGTGGAGTAAGTAGTGGCTGTGGTGTGCTGTGGAATAAGATAGATGAACACCGTAGGAAGAAGCCCTTCGCCTCCACCACCACCGGTGCACCGTCATCATCGACGTCTTCTTCATGTGATATTGCGTAATTTATTACGGAAGAGGTGGAGGACGACGACGAAGAGGATGACGAACCATGTTTCATTCCCATTCCCATGGCGGACTTAGAATATGAAGGCAATTTATTTTCTAATATTTTCTTTAATGTCAGGGGGAAGGGATCTTTTATTGAAGTGTGAATGGCTCGGGATTAGGTTACACGACTCGAAAATAAAAAAAAAAATAAACCATTGAAATAGGTGGCGAAAGCTAAGGAGACCTTTTGTTATGATTTCTCGATGGAAAATATTGATCAGTTTGGGGGGCGAGTGCGCCTTTTTTCAAATCTGTTGAGCTACATTTTTCATAACTTTGCAAGAAGCACTTACGACTGAAAACGTTCAAAGAAAGTTCGTGAAACTGTCACGTACAGTTTGTGTGACAGAGGAGAATAATTCGCCGAAACTATGGAAGGAAAGGGCGCTGATTTAATTTTTCTGCGAGTTTTAAATGGATTCTGCTGTTTAGCGTCTTCAATTCCACTGGCAAGATCTAGGTTTTCGCCTACTTTTGGGGCTTTCGGTGCCTGTCAAAATAGTCGAAAAAACAAAGAAAAAGGTAAATCATCTGTACAGTACAGAGGCGGGTTTAGATAAATCGGCGCCTAACTTTGATACTTTAGAACAAGGCTATCCAACCCGCGGCCCAAAAATATTTAAAGTTACTGAAGCATGCCCATATGAAAAACAACAGAAACAGGAACAGAACGCTCTTTCGTTCTGTAGTAAATTCTTTTTCTGTTTGCGTTGCTCGGTCAGCTACACTGTTCTGTTGTTTGTCATTTGGCGGCTTAACCCTAGTACAGGGGCAAGGTCCATTTACAAGTTTTGAAACCTGGGGAAACATTTTACCCCACGAATATTGAATCAGCGTAGCTAAGACATCTACAAAAAAAAGTATACAATATTTTCACAATCGGAATAGTCAAATATGGTTCCTTTTATGTAAAATGGTAAAAACAATCAAATTTCAAACCTGAAATACACTTTCACTTTTCACAAGTATAACTTTAGCACGAAATGGATTGCTTTCAAGAAGCAGTTGTCAACGAAAATGGCATAAAAGACAATGCACAGGCGGATAAAAATAAAAAAAATAAATGAAAATAGCTTGAAAATAACTCGTAAACTTTTGAAAAAAAAAGATCGTAAGAAACGCTAAAAATGGATTCGGGACAAAATTTGTAGTAGTAGCACAAAAACCCAGGTTTCAAAACATGGCAGGAAAAAATTTGTCCGATTTGAAAATAGCGCTGGGGTAACATATTACCCCAGTTCCTGTACTAGGGTTAAGTGATATATTTTTTTAAAATGATATTACATCAATTGAATACAACAATGTTAAATCCATTTTTATGCTCTATTTTTATAATAAAAAAAAATGCATAAACTAATAAATTTTAAATTACTTAAACATGAAAACTGTATATTTTATTCTTTTTTCGCTCCTCAGCTATGGTAATATACAGGGTGGGGCAAGAGTAATGTCATCATGACAATTGGCTGCCATTTTGTGAGAAATTAAAAAAATGGATTCTATTTTCACAAAAATTTTATTAGAATGTGTAAAATTGATGATTTTAAGTGATGATTTCTTCTTCCATATTGGCTTTCAAGACTTGCAAGGTTTGTGGTTTCTTGTGGTAAACGCGAGATTTCAAAAAGCCGCAAAGAAAGAAGTCTGGCGCCGTCAGATCTGGCAATCTGGCCGGCCACTTCGAATCGCCAAAATGGGAGATAACACGGCCCAGAAATTGGTGATTTAAAGTCTCCATCGTTCCCCGAGCTGTCGTTCCATCCAGCTGAAACCAAAAATGCTCGAGACCCAATTCAGCAACTTGCAGAAAAAAACTCGTTTAACATCTGTCTGTTGCGCTCACTATTTACGGTTACGGTGGTGCCCTCGGCGTTCTCAAAAAAAAATAAGGTTCAATCACTTTCTCACTGCAAAATGCCACACCAAACAGTCACTTTGAGTCGATGCAATAGGTCTTCGTCCAATTCATGTGGATTCCCTCTGCCCCAGAACCGTAAATTTTGTTTATTCACATTACGAATGGGCTTCGTCGCTTAATATGATTTTGGATAAGAAATCATCATCTTCTTGCACGAGGTAACAAAACATGGGAGTAGGTTAACCTCACTTGACGGTCAGCAGACAGCAATTGCTGAAAACATCTTTCAGTTCTTTCATAAAAATTTAACGCAACGAACATCTGCCGATGCCAAATTGTGTGCATCAATGTCTCGTCGATTTTTGAGGACTCTTTCGGACGTCCTCGGCCACAGCAGTGATATTCTCGGTCGAACGAGCACTTCTTGCAACATCTCTAGTGGAGCCAGCTTGCACGAGACGCTCAGCCAAATGCTTAATTGTTCGCGCACAAGGTGCAGGACGACGAGGAAAACGATGACGAAATTCACGCTTCGTTAAAACAACAGACCGGAAATCGGTCAAATAAACAGTAACAATAATTCCGCGTTCTTCAGGTTTGTAATGCTCCATTGCTAATTGCCAACTAAATCTCTATCTGTCTACAACATAAATCTCAAAGCACAATGACATTTGACGCCATTTGCAAAAATTATGACACATTCATATTATGACATTACTTTTGCCTCACCCTGTACTTATGGCTCAAAAAAACACCATGTCTTCTTCCAATGGTGGCCCAGGGAAACAAAAAGGTTGGACACCCTTGCTTTAGAACGCTTTCAAAATCCATCCATTGTTTTTGTTTTATGACTTTATACAAAACATCTTTATGTTATAATTTAAGCTGAAAAATTAAATATTAAATTATTTCTGAAATTTATGTAGTTTTGATATCCATTTCAAGTTGCACATTAATTTTTATGAGTTTTCGAGATCCTTCAATGTAGAAAATGCCAGTTTTTCACAACAAACTAACGGATGGTCGTGGTCGCCGTGACCGTGGTGGTTAGTGCATTGGACTACTACGCAATGCTCTCCGGGTTCAACTCCTGGCCGGGTCTAACACCTAGAAGAGTTTTTTCACGGTGCCATCTCTTTTGAATGTCTGACAAGCATCAAAGAATATCATTTGTCACGATTGAGCTTCTCAATTCGCCGTTCGGAGTCGGCAAAAAACTGTAGGTCCCTTCCATTCGTGCAATAATATAACATAATAATAAGCAGGCCCCGGTTCACCTCGAGCTGTAGCGCCAACTAAGTAAACTGACAGATAAATTCTTTAAAAAAAATTAACACTACAATTTCTACATGAATAACGGTAATCACCCGTCACTTTTCATATTTCATTATTTTTTAGGTCGTTGAGGTACTTTCTAGAAAGTTCTATAGAAGCTCCGGAATTTTACTAGAAACCTCTATCCAATTTAGCGCCACAGTTAATGGGCCTAAATGAAAAGGTATGAATCCGCTCCTGTACCTACAACAGAAAATCACTGTTGATGGGTTTAACTTTGTTCTGGTTTCGAAATGTGACTTCCTAGTTGGCAACTAATTTAAAGTACCATGCACTTCATTGTAGATCAAAGCCAAATGTCAATAAATGAATTCTTTTCAACTTGAAATAGTTCACACTAAAGTTGAGTTCGCATATAGGTGACAGGTTATGCAAAACAAGACATGGTAGGCCACAGCAGTTAGGTGTAGACTCTAGCTGGGTAAATTAATTGCTTCATTAAGTTCGCAACCATAATCATGTTGCTCGATTAATGATTAAACAGGTGTAGTACCACACTACTACCGTCTGATTTAAATGCACAATCGGTATCATATTTCAAGGTTTCTCGTCCCGGACGTCTGACTGTGAGTGACATAAATATTAATATTTCCCAATTGCAAGTGACAAAAATCCCATTAAATATACAAATGATTCAGATTTATTTATTTTGAGGAGTCTCGATGGGAATGGATGCTCCCCACAAACTTTTTAACTATCACAAATTATTGGATACTAATGGACCGGCCTCCATCATGAATTTTACGGACGGACTATGACTAAAAGAATGTTGGAATGTAAGCACCCTGCAGTGTTCATTTTTGGAAAACGAACAAAAAAAAAAAAACAATCAATGACGCACCCAAACTTAAATCCATATCGTATGTTTTTTTAGCCATTTGACGAAAAGAAGGAGCAGTAATTTTGATACTGGTCCAGGGATGGCCTTTATTCATCTGCTTAGTTGATTTTAGATGAATGGCGGATCTATTAGTATTTGCGTACAAAATAAATCCCCAAATTGAAGTCTGTCCCCTCTTCGAAAATTATAAGAAATTAATCGATTTCGACTTTCTACACAATTTTGACGAATTTAATCTGCGATATAGCTGAAGGCATTATGGCTACGTGAACGTTACGTGTCGAAAAGCAAATTGTGATCGATAAATGTGACCGTTTCGGTCCTTTTCGCGGTCGTCTAGACCTAGAGTTCCAGCCTTAAATGTCAAAACATTGCCCAATGCAACTGCCAGAGCATGATAGCGAAATCTTATCCAATATGGCCGCAATTGCCGTCAAAACATCGAATGCACTTCGATATTTAGATGATTTTTGAGACGGCGTCCGGAAGTCCGGAATTATTTTATTGTATCACATTGTGGAAAGATTTATAAACCTTTTGAACTTTTTTCTACCGCATCTGTTGATGTTTTTTTAACGGATTCTGCCCCAAAGCTGTAACTGCGACCTAAAAGATCTATTGTATCAAAGGATACTAATTATGAGCGAGTAGCTAGGAATTGGAGAGCGTTGAAACAGCACTTTACCAGTGCTGAGTCCACAGCGTAGGAGCTCAAAGCTTTGAGTACGGCTTGGCTGTCTGAAAAGACATTTATGTTAGCTTCCTTGATGCCTATTTGTAGGTTAATCAAGGCGCAGATCTCAATGACGCGGACCTGAGCTTGAAACACGCTGTGGAATGATCCAAGAGGGACGGAGATTCTAGTGTTGGGCCCGAAGATCCCAGCGCCAACACCAGGGGCCATTTTCGATCCATCACTGTACCATACTGGACTAGAATGGTTTGACCATGTGGTACGTTCCTCAAAATGAATTTCGAATTTTGTGGCAAAGCAGTATTCACTTATCATAACATCAGCGATGATGGCGCAAAACATGTCCTGATCGGGAATATTGTTGATTATGTTTAGGTGACGCGTAAGATTACATTCTTTGTACTTACAAATAAGTGGAAGCTTAACAGCGCTTCTAGCGGCTGACTTTCTAATGAAGAACTGTAATCGCGATATGCCAATTATAGCTTTTAGAGCTGCTGAAGGGCAGGTGCGCATGGCATCGGTTATTCAAAGAAACGCCGTCCCGTTGAGGCTTATCGAGTTTCCTGGCTGTAGTCTTTTCGAGAACTTAAGGCCACCAGACTAAGGTTCCGTACGATGGGTATGACCATATCGTGGTATACAACCAGTGTGTAATTTAAGGGTTGAGACCCCAAGCTCTACCATACAGTTGGCGACTTGCCCATAAGGCCCTAGTTGCACGGTTTATTATAGAGTTGAGGTGAGAATTCCAGTTGAGGCGCATATCTAAGATATTTGACCTTTCAAGTGTAGTGCCTAGGTAAATAAGCCTTTTCTTCGTGAAGGGTACTAGAACGGTTTTACAGTGGTTGACTGAAAGTCCTTCCCAAGTTGAACCATTCTGAAACGATTTGTAGTGAACTTTGTATCACACTCGTTGAGTCAAATTTACCACTCACTATGACGGTTGAGTCAAGTTTACCACTCACTATGATGGTAAGGTCATCAGCGTAGCCAATGGCTTCATAGCCCGAGTTGTGTAGTTCAGCAAGCAAATTATCGATTACGAGGGACCAAAGCTAAGGAGAAAGATGCCGCCTTGTGGGCAGCCTTTGATTGCCGTCACTGCCACCGATATATCTCCTGAAGTGGACTTTCCAGCAGGGTCCTAATCTAGCTGTTGGTCGGTTCTTTGATCTCTCTTTGGCGAATGGCTCTTGAAATTGAGTCATAGCCAGTGTTTGTCGAAGGCGCCTTCGATGTCAAGAAAAGCACTGAGAGGGATATCTCCGTTGATTTACCTTTTCTGTGCGTGTATTGACTTGAATGTTGATGGTTGCTTAAGTTACTGACATCAAAGCTACCCCGAAAAAAAATCCAGTAAAAAAAGCTGGCACTACTTTTTATGTGGCTTCTAAGCCCATCCCCAAGAAATATTACCCAATAAAGGACACTGACCAGAAAGGCGATCCGAAATCAGTTAATGAAATATAACCACACTTATGAAGTATGACTCAATTCATCCCCAAAACCATATCTCCAATCTCCACAATCGAGACCTTTCCAAAAGAGATTGTCAGAGATCACCGCCTCTGCCCGTCCAGATACATCTCGTCTAATTTTATTAAATCCATTGTAGCCGGAGTATAAAACCTTTAACCGAGGCGTTCACTAAATCGTCACTTTACCATTTACCACCACATCGAAAGGCTATAATCCGCACCATCACACCCCCATTTGCTATCAGTTTGTTAAAAATACACTGACCGGGACAGGGACAGGGACAGAGATTGGGACTGGGATTGAACCTAACCGGACCGGGTCATTGATGTCTTATCAGCTGGCAACGATGAACGTATACGTAGTATAAACACTAAAGTCAACGTGTTTATTGTTTATACTCCCTTCCATACCGTTGTACGTAGAAGGCAAATACTACTTACGAGTTTGTATGTGTGGATGTATACATTTTATCCTTCGAAAAGAACATAGACAACAATTTTTATGTTTTTCTATATAAACAAACGTGTCGTGCGTGTAGATATGTGAACGGAACGAATTTAAGTTGAATTTGTTTGCTTCTATATTCTTCCCTACGAACACTCGACACACATTGACAGCACTGAGAAGAGGACCCACAAGAAAAAGACCAAACAAAAAAAAAAAAGAGAAGAAGAACGAGGGAACCCCGGAAGTGGGAGACAATTTGTTGCTGTCACTGAGCACTCACCATTTTGTTTGTTGATACATACAGATAGGTACATATGTACATTCTGTACATATACATTGCTGCCAGAGAGAAGACCCAGGACACAAGTTATCCAATTAGGATCTATGGGCATAGCGCCACATTATGAGTGGGTATGGGTGTAGAGTCGGGTGTATGCATAGGGAAATGGCTGGAGCATTGTTTTCTATTTGCAGAGAATTTATATGGGCGGTTGGTCTTGGTCCGTTCAAGCCATGGAGAATAATAATAATCGACGTCTGGGTCGAATGGGGGTGGACGGCGGGCGGTGGCGCATTGATCTCCAATGAATATTGCATTGGGCTAGGGAGCACCGCCGGAGTACATTGGAAAATCCTTATTGGAACTATATCGAGGCATTTAATGATTTATAAACAATAAAAATAAAATTAATGAAGACGAAGTGGGGGGTGAGTGAGAAATTCTATACGGATTGATTTTATTGCCCTGCAGACGTACGAGTATTTGCATAGGAATGATAATAGTAAGGCACCTCAGTTGGAGACTCACTTGTATATGGATTACTTGAAATCCAATACGATGACTATGACTATGACTATGACTGACTATGAAATATAAGCTGCGGAATGTTATAATGGAATCGATGAAATGGAGAAGAGGGCAAAGTCGAATATTTGGGAGTATTATTTCGGACATAAGGCTGTGATAGGGGATCGCAGTGGGTCAGAGAGTTCAGTATAAATTGTATCGAAACTTCTACTCCAAGTTTTCGTTGGTTAAGTACCATTTTTCAGCGATGCCGGATATAGATCTGACAATCTAGAAGGGAAATTAAGAAGTCTTAAAAGTCCATGGATGTTTCAAAGATGCAGAGTCTCAAATGGACCCACACGTGGGCGGTGACTTTACGTCACGGAGCTACCATCTACGTTAGATTATCTAACTGTCGAAGTGCTTACGTAATTGTCTCCCGCTTAAAAGACGTTCTGTATCGGAATTCTAAATATGGATCGCAGGACCCCTAAAGACAGAACCTTTGACCACTTAACCCTTTACAGCGCAAGATCGTAAAAACATCAAAGGACTAGTTGATTTGATAGCTTTTCGAATTTAATAAAACACGTATTTTTTAGAATCACAAAGTTTTATTTATTTTTTGAAAAAAATACTTAAAAAATGGTTTTTGAGACTTTCAGTCACAATGTATTATAACGTATATCCCTATGATGTACGTGGGTGGTCCGATAAGTACATAGCCTCACAGCCCGATGGTGCCAGTATCACAAGAGAGATTTACTATTGTCTAGTACATTCTTTTAGATGGCTACTGTCAAAATTTCAGCCGAATCTCGTTTTGTTTTGACTAAGTGTCACGTGACAGCTTGTCTGCGAATTTTAGTATGAGGAGGTACTTTGCAGACCTCGAAAAACCTATTTATTTGGATGGGTTAAAGAAGTTGGAGCATCGCTGGATCAAGAGTATCGAGCTAAAAGGAGACTATGTTGAGAAATAAATCGCCACTTTTCCAAAATGTTTGTTTCTCTTTTGTACGCTAAGTACTTATCGGACCGCCCTCGTAGGTATGGAATATTTTGAAGCAATTATTTTACTTATTGTAGCATACTGCACCGAACTTACTGAAGATGGGGTATCACTTTTGAGTATTTTTTTAATTACATACCAATATTCACACATGTGTTTTTGCACAAGTTTCGCGACAAGTGAACTGCAACTCAGGGACGAGCTCCTAACGCGATCTCTTTCAGCTGAAACGTACTAAAAAATAATAGAACGGTATATGACAATACTGTAACACTGAGTTGTAATAGACTTAAAACATTTTTTCGTTTTTGTGAGCATTTAAACGGTTTTTAACATTGCTGCATCATGGCGCTGTAAAGGGTTAAGGCGGAACTATAATAGGTTTGTTTGATGTCAGCCCTAGGACGCACTATGGTGCACCGTAAATGCACTGATGCGTTTTATGTCCGCCAGTGCTACACTGAAAACGCACTGAATATGTTGCCCTGCGTTCGTTGTCGACACTGGTTCATACTCGGGGTAACCGAGTTTTCCGTCAGTGCAAGAAAAAAGGGCTGTCAAAACATTAAATCAGCTGATTTGTCATTTGGTTATGTTTCATTGCGTTGGTTTTCCTCATTATGCTTGTGATTTTTGTGTTCAGATAGGTTGCTCAATAAAACAACGAGCTAAACTAGTGCAAAAATATACGAAAATTAACCAAATTTTATTTATGTTAAATTTTCAAAGAATGCCAGTTGTCAGGGCAAGGTATTTACGTTCGATGAAACGGGGGTTGCACTGGGTTTTTTGCCAACCACGAAAATAATTGACTCTAGTCACTGCACCCTAGGGCTGGCGACATTAAACAACCCTAATACTAGACGTCGACATACGTAACTGTGCGAACACAAGATATTTGTATTGTACGATTATAATAGCTTTTCGCTTGGATTCGTGAAGTTTCGTTCACTTTTGCTCACTTACGAAAGGAGCGAACCCATTCGCTTTTTCCTACGAAAATTTGACATTTGACCTTAACAGCTGTGCCGACCCATAAAATCCGTAGATCCGTTGCTTGGTTTTCTTTTAACTGACGGCTATGTATAATACACACATTCTTATGGGAGATGGACCATAATAACCAACGGATGCATGGACTTCGACGGATAAAATAGGTCTACTTTCTACTTTTTGCATCCGTCGATACTTTCTCAGTACACACATTCACACATTTAAGTTCACACATTCACATGATGAAGTTCACACATTCACAAATTGAGAGTATGCATTTTCATTGGTGGAAGCATAGAGAGAATGAAGAGAATCGTTGACATTTCTACGTAGATATGTGACGGATTCTATGGGACTGCTCTATCCGGCAATATTTCAACTTCAACATCAAAGTACAACGCAACGAATTCGACGGATTCTATGGGTAGGAGCCTTAAATCGCTTTCGTTCACATAGATACTCCTATTCTGGGCAACTTGAGCAAAGGACAGTACTGAAGAAAACTTAACGTAGACTTTTGACAGTAGCTTCCGATCGCTCTCGACTATTTAAGTTGAGCCCTTTAAGTAAACGTATTCAATCGTGCGAATACACAGAATTTGTATACTTCAACACGCCAGCCATACTCAGTTTCGTTAAATTTTCGTTCAGTGGCGCTGTCACACTGTTAAATAGAATGCGAAATTTTCCGCTCATTAGATGTGTTTGTTATCTTTTACTAACACAAATGAGACATCTGTCAAATAGTAAAAGTAGGGGAAAATCCTCACTTCTTCTTTTTGAACTACATATTGAATATTTTCACGAAAAACGAATTTTCTTTTATTTTTGTTAACAAGAAGTGATTGAAATTTCACAAATTGTCACATTGGTTTTTGATAGATGTCCTTCGATGACTCCATGAAATAGATGTAGCACGATTTCGCTGGAGGGGACATTTTTTGACAATCTCATTTGGCTCTCTCTTCTCTTGATTTTTGACAGTTGGATGTAAATTTACGTAAATTAACAGGTTACCAAACAGACCTATTATGAGCGTAATTTAACAGCAGACAGTCAAGAAGGAAATAACTGCTTTTTCAAATAAGTTTACCATCCACAAGAAATGGAATACATAAGAATTTGACAGATGGTTTAGTTGCCAGAAGTAATTTGTGTGCCAACTCCAACTATAGATATTCGAGTATGTATGTCTCTTCAGATCTGGAGAAAGTTTTGAGGCTTACATTTTTAATGCGGCTTCTTTTAATTCCACAATAATTGCAAATGGAAAACCATAACTGATCCAGTAGTCAACACATTCTGACAGTTGCAACGTGTAACAACGATTCTAAGTGTCTGTCAAATGGATAAAGTTTTATGTCAGTTTTTATAAGACGTAGGTAGACGTCAAGTGATAGTAAATGCTCTCTCAGAACAACATCATGTCCCAGTCTAATCCTTAGAGCGCTGTACACACATACATCCACCAAATTTCAAACGACAATCAGGATCTCCGCGCTATTTTGCCATCAGAAACATGAAACGTGGCAATATTTCCGTGTCGTTGGTTTCAATATTGCACTTCTGCCGTTATCTACGAGTACTCGTGCAGTCCCATCGAGTTGTGAAGAAAAACAATTTTGATGTTTCAAGTTTATGTAAGTTTCAGTTCTTATGACATTTTGGTATGATGACAGACTATTCGTTTACAAAATATCACTTTTTGCTACAAACAAACAGAGTGTGATAGAAAAAATCTCGTTGACACTATTTTGACGTTCATGCAAATGTCACACAAAAAGAGTGAGATAGGTCTTTCACCATGCAATCCTTTAACAAAAGGCTTCGTTTTTTTTTTTATCTCAAAGGTAAATGTCAAAAATTAAGTCGAGTACAGAGGAAAAGCAAAATTTTTCAATCGAAAACTCACACACAGAGAGCAGCATATACATAACCTTTTAATAAAGCTGCCTCGGAGAGACAAACTACACTACCGTTACGTATTAACGCTGATCCATGAAATGTGTGTGCCTGACAGGACGGGGGGGTTCTGTCTTCTCAATGGAAAATGGAACTAAAAAATAAAACTTAATTCATTCTGTCAATGGTATGTGTCAGAGGTTTGTATTTTTTTTTTTATTATTATTTTTCTCTTCATTCGTTCGTCGTTCCTCGGTGTGATTAAAATTGAAATGAGATCTGAAAGGATAAGCACACGAGGTGTTTGTATACTCATAGAGATACATAGATAGAGAGGACAGACGACAGAGGATAGGATAGAATGTGACGCGTTATATAACGGCTGAGAGCGTGTTGAACATGGATTTTTTATGTGTCAATCGAAATGGTGTTTTCCATTTTTTTCTTGACTTTGTTTTCTCAAGTGGTATACGTACCTACGCAGATGGAATAAAATACGGAGAGACTCTTAAGGAGTCCGTCTATATCGTAGTCATAAACTTATCAGAAGCTTTGATGGCAATTTAATTAATTAAAAGTTTTCACTGGGATAATCCAAGCTTAATGGCTTAAAATACCACATTAATGGTAATTTGTATAAATTTTGTCGTGTTAACAAGCGGTCAGTGAAGTAAAAACAGACCATAAAGTTCCTCCACCTGCCGTTGAGGGCATTTTAATTGCTTCGCATCTCGGGACGTGAATTGGGTCCGGTTTTTGACTATTGACATTTTTTTAAGTGTCTTTCAAGGAGATTCTGTGTGACTTATGTAGTTTTTAAAACATATATTTATGAACAACATTAAGAAAGGATAGGGTAGGGCATGCATCAGCATCACTGTCACGTATTTAAAGACATTTTATGGTAACGTAGTATAAGGAGTGCCATCGAAAATATGTAGGTACTAACTGTCATATTTTATTTCTTTTCCAAAAACTACAGCTGTATCGATGAAAATTCCTGGGAGTGATGTTACTATTATTAATTTTAATTTCCACTCTGTTTGGTAGTTAAAAAAGGCAACATTGCGACTGAATTGGATGTGAGAGGATCTCTCAATTTAAAGAAAAGAGAATTCAGGTATAAAACCGTTTTATAAACCCAAGATAATTCAAAATACCAAAATTCGAACATTTGTGAACGAAATTTGTCAAAAAACAAAAACAGAATCGACTTTTTAAGTCGAATTTGAAAAAAATCTGAGGATTTAAATAAGATATATAGAAAGTTCAAAATGTTCCAAATAGAAACTTAGAAACTAATGCCAACGGAAATGGACAAACATTTGTCTAATTTCCTTTAAAAAAAAGTCCCGAAAACAAAATCCCGAAAAATTATATAAAATGAAAAATTTGCTTTTTATATCAATTTTCGGGATTTCGTTTTCGGGTTTTTTTTCGGGATTTTGGCCTTTCGGGATTTTAGATTTTCGGGATTCTGTCCGACTCCCTTTGCAAACAAATCTTTTGTCCAAATTTCCATGCATTATAATGGACGATGAAGCATGTACAGTAAAATCTCCCTTAGGCAGAGAGTGACGGTGACAGCATTTGTGTCCGTCTGCGGGAGTTGTCCGCCCAAGAGATAAACCCAATTTTGTTTTAACAAATATTCTTTATTTATCACTACATATAAAAGAAGAATCAGCTCACGTGGCAACACAATGGACCTACTAAGTGAATCCTACCGAGTACGGCAGATAGCCGCCTAACCTAACCTAACCTAACTACGCAGGCTATATTCACGATTTTTGAATATTTCTGTTGTCTGCAACCAGGGTTGGCCGAATTAACTACACTACATTTTCTACATAATTAACTACGCGTAGTAAATTGAATAAACTACACTCCTAATTTACTACAATTTGTTACGCCTGCGTAGAATTCCAGTAAACAAGATTCGAGAATTTTGATAAATGAAGAGCTGAAATGGAGTAAAAATCCGACTTCGACTTGAGTTTTAGTTATTTAATGTTATTTTTTTTTATTTTTCTTGTTTTCTTATATGAACTAAGAAAACCGCAACCCAAGAAGCAAATAATCCAACTTCAAAGTGACAACTAAAAGATCATTTGACAGTTGAAACTACTTACTTAGTTGGCGCTACAGCTCGAGGTGAACCTGGGCCTGCTTCTCGCAACCATTTGTGTGTGCGTGTTGTATTTTTGCACGAATGGAAGGGACCTACAGTTTTTTGCCGACTCCGAACGGCGAGTTGAGAAGCTCAATCGAGACAAATGATACTCTTTGATGCTTGTCAGACATTCGAAAGAGGTGGGCACTGTGAAAAATGTTTAGGTGTTTGCGGCGGGATTCGAACCCAAGACCGCTGGCTCAGTAGTCCGACGCACTAACCACTTGCGCTACGGTTGAAACTACGTCAGCTACAAGAAAGAAAGAAAGAAATCAAGAGCTACCACTGTTTCGCCTGATCTTGTGTCATGTCACTATAGAAAGAAAGCGATGGATTGGTATAATCAAAACAACGTTTTTGTGGTGCCCAGAGAGGCCAATCTTCCGAATTTGCTAGAACTTAGACCAATTGGAAGATATTGGCAACGAGGTAAATTTTTTTGATTGCAGGTGTCGCGAGACAACTTCACCACTCAAGTAAAATCGCGGGGTTCAAAATCTCTTTTTTTAAATAAAAGTAAAATAAAAGATTATAGTAAAATGAGTCCGCTTTCGTCTACTTACCTATCTGTCATTGGGGTATATTCAAATAAGGTGGTCACACTAATCCCAATGAACAGTTCAAAAGCATTCAAACTCTAGTGATGCCCGCGCTCCCACTGGCTACGGCTTTGACAGTTTATGTATAAACACTTGTAAATGACAGCTATCACACTAAGCAATCAAAAATGTCATCTGTCAATTGAATGCAAATTACTCCTGGCAATGATACGTTCATTTCTCCTGGTTTAAAAAAGAACTCACTAGCTTTACAATGTTAGATTCCACTTACGAAACTCGTTGGTACTCATAAAAACGACCTCGAATCTCCAACTTGTTGATATTAAATACTTCGCTTGCATGTTGCCTATTAATACACGCATCTAACCAGATTGACAACGTAATAAAATAAAATGTCTGCAATTGTATGAGCAACTGTTGCAATAAAATCCGAAGATGCAATCCTCCTCAGGAATGTGGACCACCGCATGCATGCATGCGTTTATGGTCACCATAACATTTTGGTTTGCAATTTATCCAATTACCTGTGTAAGTGTGCTCCGTCGTGCAATTGCGCCACAAGATTGCGTGACGCAAATCTCATCTGCTCCGCGTCGTTCTCGTTCCAATGCAATTTATCTAATAAATGTGGTACAAAAAAAAGGAACGATACGGCTTTAGTCATCTTCTCAAATTAAAAACTGCAAAATCAGAAAGAATTAATTAAATTGTTTGCTCTTTGTTCTAAAAGGAGTCTCGTTGGTTTCTGTGTTCCTTTATTTCTTTCTTTCATCTGTGTTTGTATTTATTTCTATCTTTCGTTTGTTAAATTAGTTGTTTTTAAGTTTTCGCTTTTTTTTGTCAATTTTTGTTTTTTTTTGTTTTTCAAAAGAACAGCTAAATTACCAAACAGTGAGTCAGCACCCCAATTCATTTGCCGAAATACTGAAAGACTCTATTTCCGACAGAGTGTAGACTTTTCAAAAACAACAACAACAACAGCATCGGATGTTCTTTTTGAGTTTTTTTTTTGGCACATAACCTACCTCTGAGTCTCGTGTTTTCAAACAGATGACGTGGCATAAAGCGCAGTATACTCAAACACTCGAACAAAGTCTGTGTAAACTTTTATGCATGTAATTGTTAATTAATTAACCCTCGCGCTGCCGCTAGCCAAAGCCAAAGCCAACTAATAATAATAGGAGAAGAAAAATTTAAATAAATTGTTTATTCGTGATGCAACGATTTGAAAACTTAGACTAGGCGACGCCTCATATTTGTTCAATATCATACTCAAGAGCAAATCTCAGCGGCAATTGTATTTAGCGGTATTGCGGTTGGTGTATTGGCAGCCGCCAGCCGCAGTAGGGGTGAAATGGAATTCACTTTGTAAATTAATTCAAAACTTTTTGCGCGCGGATTAAATTGTTTTGTTTTTTTTTTGCCCGAGAGGGGGATAGTGAAAAATGATTTTATTTGCTTACTAATAAGCGTTTGTTTCATTTTATTTCGACGAGAGGATACCTGCGCAATATATTTTAAATTGTTATACATTTCGATGTTTTTTGTGTAAACAGAAATTGATTGCCAATAGATTTGCCTTTTGGGATACAAGAAAGTTTTCATGTTTCTCTGTTTTTTTTTTTTTTTTTGGACGGGAATACATATTTTATTTATTTATATTTGGGATGCTGTTTGGTAGAGAATGTTTATTATTACAGCGGAAAAAAAGAGTTTCCACTTTGTTTGCGTTCACTCTTTCTGTTAAGTGCGGAAATGTTGTTGTTTTAATTACATAAACGCTTAGCAGGAAAATGTTACACTTTTCCTTTTTTTACGTGTAGTAAATGCTAATGGTATTTGCTGATTTCTAGGAATTAATTAAAATATTAAAAAAGAAAAATAATCAAGCTGTTTTTATTTCAGGTCCCTGTTAGCGGTAAGATTTTTAGCATGGAAAATCGCAGCGAAGGATATAATGGCAGTCGCGTTTTTATGATGGAATATGAAAGGTTTTATGGTATTTTGGAAAATTGCCGAACCATAGGGATCGTAAACAAATGATTGCTATACTTCCACAAGACGGTTACCTTGAAAATAACCTTTGTGTTAATATTTAAATATTCGCCTCCTTTTAAAGACCTTTACAACTGCCGAGTTTCAGGGCAAAAAAAAATCTACGAGCAGAAACAGAGTTCTTCTCCATTTGAATATAACCCGATTTCCATTACAGAAAAAATCAGTGGGATTTTCCTTTTTACGGACAATTCTGAAGGGCGATGGTTGGATGCTGTGGAAATAGGGCAGGCAGTAGGCACTGACTGGCTTTAACCTGCCAAACCCAGTGTTGTAGCTGTTACTACACATGAATTGTGCTTATTTTACCTCCAAGCTTGCTGAACTTATAAGCGCGAGTGCTGATCTGCTCCCGGAAACTACGCCAGATTTTTTTTTGAAAAAAAACCACACACAATTTTTGTGTTTTCAAATTCGGAAAAAAGCGGAATTTTGTTTAGAAAATACGCCAGAAATTTCGGAAATTATGCGAGACAGATGTGGAAAAAGCAGCAGAAAGTAAAATGGAAATTAGGCCAGAAAATAAACATATTCTGGCTTAATTTTAAATATTCCAAAATTATTTTGGAAAAAAGGCCGAAAATTCTAGAAAGATTGCCAGAAGAATCTTGCCTTTCTTCCTAGGAAAAAAGTCCAAGCTTTTGTATAGAACATGGCGTTTTTCCGGGAGCCGTGCTAATCAATAGGACTATAAACTATAAACACGTCACCGGACGAATTCCCTCGATAGAACGGTGGCGTCAAATTTCAAAAACGGAAACAATACCTACCCTGACATATTCGGATCCCAGGTCGATAAGGATTTCCAGGTGCTAGTCAGGGTCTTGGCGGATGAGCCCTTAATGGGTCAACTGCAGCGCTCACACCCCCATAGTGGGAAACTCACACCGGTGTACCCCTTTTCCTAACCTAGGAGAATACAAGGATCGTCAGCAGAGGAAGACCTCGCGTAAGGTGGGCGCATAAGAGGAAAAGGACCTAGACCACCTTGGAGTGTGCAACTGGAGGAGCGGGCTAGGAGTTGTTGATTGACCCCGGCCTGTAGCACCACCTAAGTAAGTAAATTCTGAAGGCCAAATCCTGTATGTTTAGACATTAGTATGGCTAAAATTTGTAGGCAAAACTTCTGAACACGTCTCCACGAGATATTTCATATGGCAAGATTCTAAGCATGCCATCACAATGGCTAGATAGTGCTGATGGCATGCCATCTACAGCAAGATTTTTCGCAAGCCATTGATGAGATTAGTTGTATTCGTCGTTTTTGCTTAAAAAAAAATTATAGCTAAGTGGAAGATGGCATAGGAAGAAATTTTAAAATTAATTAGAAATTACCGCCAATTTCAAAGGCAATACGACGCCGACATTGTAAATGAAATGTTCAGCAATAATATGCCCATACACACATTTCACAGTTCTCTTTTTTATAGCTGGCCATGAAATGCTGCAGTATACCGTTTACCGTGTTTCTTTGTGTGAACAGTTAACCTCACGTTCGCGAAATTGGGCTCTTGTATGTTTTACTGCTCAGAATTATGTAGTAGCTCAAATAGCGACTGTTTCGCTCAAACTTAGAGCGCACGGCATAGCTAGACGTTTCTTTCTTTAATTCGGGATTTCTGATAATATAATTTCTAATTTCGTTTTCAGTACCCAAATATGCACGACATTGACAGAAGTCCAACTTGGTTGTGGGACTCGGAATCGATTTGCCCATCTAAAAGCTAAACTCGATAACAATTGAACAATGATGGTGATGATGATAAATGAAACTCCAGCCAAAATAAACGTCGTGTAAACGACTGTATAAGAAGTCAAAAGGTTCACCCATCACTGTCTTTGTATATCCAGACAGCTGTAAGACATTCGTTTCATATAACGATAAATTACAATCACACGGATATATGTGGATCAACATAAGTGGCTTCATCACCCACAAAAGTCACAACAACAATAATCGATTTATGAAAGTAAATTGAGACTTATTTACCCTCTAATCTGTATCAAGTATGTATAACGAAAATATACGGCCTTTTGACAGATATATTCCCTTAGGCAAAAGTTAGGGGGTTAAACAGCAAATAGGCTTTCGATTCAGACCATTTGAAGGGTCATCTTCCATGCTCCATCCCCATCATCTCTTCTTCACTGTTAATGTTGATGGAAATTTAAACTGAAAAAGCCACTTTAAGCCGGCAGAAATGATGTCAGCCCTATGCCGTTCCCGAGAAATTTAGGTCACGAAGTCATGTGGTATCGAGTTCGAGTATTTTTAGATTGAACTATGTACCTACCCCTACCGTAAATAAATTGATTTCTTTTTCTTTAGAGATTCAAAAAACAAAAATTCAGAAAGAATTTGAAAATAAATCTTGTATTTTCCTCTGCTCGTGTTTTACTCAAAATCATTAACATTCCGACACCCTCTACGCACAATTATCCGTCATTTCAAGGGAATCACAAAACGAGATTTCAATCGCCTGTAGCAGACATCATTGATCTGAAACCAATTCTCCATTCTCCATTCCACATATCAATTCAAATTGCCACCGTAATCAATTCTGAGCCAAAAAAGCAATTCATCTCAACCTTCCCAACCACTCATGTTGTCATTAATTTACCACCACCGCCAAAACGAAGAATTTTCATTCAATTCGAGAGTCGAAAGATCTGTCAGACCGGAGTTCCTACACAAATGGTCACTGACTGAACAATACATAGGCTCCCACATAATCGCGTACGTACACACATGTGTATAGAGTGAACCATAAATACTCTCGTACATCATTAATCTAAGTCGTTTGACAGATATACACGCTCCACCGATTCGTTTTGTTGGTGTAGAGTAGTATTTAGTTCTAACAAATTACTTAAAGACGAATTCCATGATTTCCCAATTCCCACCTTGTCACACCATTTCACATCCACACATCAAAGAAAAACAGCGAGAAAGAGGGAGAGAGCGAAACAAAAAAAAAAAAATAAGAGGCGAAGGTAATTGTGACAGCACACAAGTTGTCAATTTTTTCGAACCCCTTTTTGACATTTCTACCGTCACACCACTACGTCTACCCTCACTCAAACGGCATTCTTGCCGATGACATTTCAAATCCAGGGGCTTTACGAGAACCTGGAAATTATCTACAGAAATATGGATGGAGGAATGCCAAAATAGGGGTTAAACAGACAGACGAATAGAGCTTACAATGGGTTTATCATAAAGTAATATGTAAATAATTTAGGACAATTTTTGGACGCTCCCGCGTTTTTAGGGTGAATGAGTGAGTTCAGCGGGTGAATGGAAAACAAAAAACGAGGAAAACCTTTTAATGTATAAAATTTTAATTTAACTCTTATTATTCAACGGGACGAATTCGGGATTAAAACGATGAAACCTTTTGAAATGGCAAACGCCAGGAAGACACACAAACACACAGACACATCGGACCGGAAGTGTTTTTCATATTTAAATTTAAAATGGATTTTGTTTACAGCAAGACAGCAGTCAGGTATTAGGGAATCGGAATGTTGGTCTAAATCTAAATAATTTAATAGACAAATGGGTAGAGCGGCTTTGAGGGCTGAAGGCTCTATAACACTTTAATCAATAGAGATTTGAAAACGTAAATCCCTTGAGGTTATATCGTATTTTTTTTGGAAGTTATTCAATTGGATTTAGACTGCGGACCAGCGTTGCCGCAGAATATTTTTTTTCCGTGCCACCACTGGCAAAATAAGGTGCCATTCTGAGTCATTGCGTGCCACCAGCAAAAATAGATAGAAAAACACATGTTTTCAGTCTTTTTAATATAACACGTTATGACATATTTCTCAGACAACATTCAAATGGTTCAAACTAGAAAATAATTTGGCAGATAAACTAGCAGCAATGAGCATAATCAAAAATTAATATTTTCAGTGCAACGTATGTAAATGGGAGTGTGAATGCAAAAAGCGTTAAAAAAATTGTTCTTTTAAGGAACATTTTTGTGGTACCACAATATTATTGTGAATCAATGTGAAATGGTGCCATATGAAATCTTAAAGTGTCACCGTGCTATTTTAATTAAAAAGTGCCATAATGGCACGATAGTGCCAAATCGGCAACGCTGCTGCGGACGCGATGGTGTTCGATGGGATCGAATGCGAGAGGAATTTAAAGTTGGAAAGAGGGACGATTTCGAGGTTTCTCTTTTTAAGTGGAGTGCCGCAGGGGTTCACTCTGTTGCCTACACTTTTTTTAGTCTGAAAAACACTTAATTTATAAATGATTGAAATGGAAGAGTATAGGAAAAGTTTTAAAGATTATGTTGACAAATAGGATAATAAAAGAAAAAAACTGTAAAGGAATAATTTTTCCAGTCTTAAATTTAGGAATAACAATTGAGTAGCAAAGCGAGACATTGTACATGACCCTTACTATCTCGGTTCTATTGGGAAGCATGGACGAAGTTTTCGAGTCATTTTCCATTCAATATGCATTGATGGAGTTTGAAGGAGAACATACATAATATTGAAGAACTTTAAGGAATGTTAGAATGTTAGAATTTGACACACGAAGACCGAAGAGGTAAAAAAAAAGACCTCGCCTTAGATGGGACAACCAAGTGAAACCACAGCCAACTTGATGTTCAGAGCTGAAAGCATTTAGCTGAAGATTGGGCTTACTTTAGGAGCTGCTAAATTGTCCTGTCTAAAGAAGAATACTATTGACTATTGACGGCAACGAACTCTTTAATAGATTTAGAATATAATGCTGGTCAAGACAATTCAGTGGAAGGCATTGAATTGCTTTATACGACAACGGAAGAGGTTTTAACAAAGTTAATATTTTCTTTAATCTTTTAAGAGAACATATTCGGTAGACCAGCAAGAATGGTAATTGGCAAAGGAGCGGCATTCAGCTCAAAAAATTTTAAGGAGTATTGCGACCAACGAAATATTGCACACATCCAAATTACAACCGGTGTCCCTCGAGGTAGGTCAAGAGAATGAACCGGATCATAATCGCAACATTAACAAAGATTTCCGTGGACAACCCCCTAAAGTGGTACCAACACGTTACAAAACTGCAAAAGACAATAAATTCAATGGTTTCAAGAGCTACGAACACAACGCCTATTAAACTTTTGCTCGGTGTTCCAATGTGAGGTGATGAAGATGACAGGTTAGCTGAAATGCTGGATGAGGAGATACGGGAGGAATTTGAAAGCGAAAATACAGATCGAACGACTTCAAGAAGAAAATAAATCACATACAAAGCCAGCCAAAAAAATATGCTGTTCACGATTTAGTCGCAATTCAACGAACGCAAGTATACAAGGAGAAGATAAAGAGTTTGAAATCTACGAGTCAGATTAACACAGGATAGCTGGATGTAGGCATTATATGCCTATCAACTAAAACTAAAACCGTTAGAAAACGCTGAGAACCAGGGTAGCAGAGAAAATATTTAAATGTATTATATATGGTCCTTCGAACCGCAATCTATGTAATCTGAAGGAAAAGCTACGCCCCGATGAAAATAGGACACGGTTCAGTCAAAGAATCGTCCAATCGTTGCAATTAAGCTCAGGATACCAATGAAATCGGACCCAAACTTGCAATGTGACCAGAGGTGCCAGCACATGACTTGATAC
Source organism: Brachyopa scutellaris (assembly GCA_949775065.1). Taxonomy (NCBI): domain Eukaryota; kingdom Metazoa; phylum Arthropoda; class Insecta; order Diptera; family Syrphidae; genus Brachyopa; species Brachyopa scutellaris. The sequence continues at coordinate 119,425,352 of OX459113.1, forward strand.
AACCGAGGGCTGTTGATCGTCGTCCAACTGGAAACAAAAATATTTCGACAGCACGTAACTTCAAACGAGTTTCATTGTGACTCGTACCTAAAAAAATTAATTTTGAACTAAAAAGTAATAGGTCAAATTGCCCATTGGAAAATAAAAATTGGGAAATTTACCGAAAATTGTTGATTTTATTATTATTTCCACATTCTAAAAATGATATTAGGCGTGTTTTTTTTTTCAAATCTATTTAGTAACTTAAAAGTGAGAAAAAAAAACCCTCGTCAGTGACTTGGCAGGACTATGCTAATTGACGTTTGACAGTTTCACATCGACATCGACAAAGTGAGGCCGGTAGTTATCAAGCGCTCATAAATCGCTTTTAAGTTTAATTTTTTGGCGCACTTTCGAGGATGTCAGTGACATATGGCAATGTAAATATTGGGGATGATGTAAAACAGCTGTAGATGATGAAATTGATGTTGGCGGATAACATTTGATTTCGTCAATTTTAATTCAATTAAATAGTAAAATAAGGAACATGTTCACTTAATTCATTATAATTTTCTTCTCCTTGTCGGATAAATTCGTATTTATTTCTTTTCTACCCATTTTAAAAATCAACAGATAATTTAAATTTGAAATGTCAGCAGAGTTCGGTTGATAGCTACTGGCCTCAATATTTCTCCCTCACTTCCTTCCATGTTATATTTGCCATTTCGATAAAATTTTCGATAACTATCGACGAAAAATAGTTTGGTAGCACATTTTTCTATCCATGCTAAGGATCTAAGACTGGATAATTATCCAGTTTTCGTAAGCCTATATAGGCTTAGTTGTTAGTGTAATTAACATGGAAACAATTTTCTAAGCCTATACAGTTTTGAAAAAAAAACACGCCTATTCTGTGATTTTCCTAAAGTGAGGATGAGGAAGCTGTTCCTTCGGACGTGGGCAGTTTTTAAAATTCCTTTAGCAAGATCCGGATTCTCACTCACAAAATTTATGAAAATTTCCGTTTGCTTTTTATTTATACTCATACTTCATACATATGTTGTTTAAGCTCCATATTTTGTTTTATAAAATAATAATTCTTCAAAAATGACCGTCACCGCCAACTATAATATTTTCTATCGAATGTGGAGTTTCGTTTCAAACGTCACTTTCAAATTTGTGTGCTGCCAACTTTAACGATACAATCGAGGAGAACCGATTGAACCAAAACAGGTGCTGCCAGTGCTCGACAGTATCGATTAAACTCGATTGTATTCAGTTACGTGCTGGCACCCCAGGAAGAAGAATTAAAGGTTTCGGTTTGCTTAAGGGGGTATTCTAGTCTTGGATTTTGAGAAAATATTTTTTTTTTTTTCATATTTTTAAAGATTAGACATTCAAAAATATATCCTCCAAAAGTTTCCTGAATTATCCTACAGAAAGTCTCTTATACACATGAATTCTCAGAAAGTCATTATGTGAAGGTCGTTGTAACGTATTTCTTTAAACGCGTTTTTCTCGAAACTACTTTTTCCAACACGTCTGACGTGATTTCTCAAGTTCTAATGAACCGATTAGCTTGAAATTTAGCGTGGAACTTCTTTATATATCCCTCTATCGTTGGAACTAGAATTATTTTTAAAAATTTTGTTTTTTACTATTTTTAAAAAAATTAAAATCTTGGAAAAAAGGCATAACATCACATTTTTTCAAACAGCCGCCATTTTGTGAAAAAAAAAATGTAATTTCCGTAGTTCAGACGATAGCGACATTCTTAATAATTAACCATATAAGTTTTAACCATTCTTAGTTTTATTTTATCGAATTTTAAAAAAAACACTCAAAATTGGTACCGCTAGACTAGAATACCCCATTGAGGCAGAGGCTTGTACGGCAAAGTTGGAAAAGATGATTTAAGGATGATGACATACCTAAGTACGTAGTTTTTTTTTCTTTCTTCTATTCCTACATCATGTTCCACTGCTAGATGACCATTCCGGCAGTAACTCACAGCCCCACATTAAACCACTTAATGGACCGACAACAGGCCATTTATTCTTGTCCAGATTTAGGTGACCTTTCTGAATTTTGATTAATTCTTTAGAGAAACTTTTCTAAATACTCGTAGCTCCAAGGTTAATTTATTCTGTTCCCGTGCTGCTTTAGCAAAAAAAAAAAATACTAATGACTTATCCGAAGCACAGTTACAGCTAAGCTCAACCATATTACTACTATAGTATAATTAATTATAAAAAAAAACGAAGTATGTAGGTCAACTCGGAGCGCCTAAGGATAAGGACTAAACGACTTAACAAACGTGGGAGTATATATATATATAGCTGTGATTTGTATATGTATACATATTCGCGTAACTTACTAGAAACACTTACTCACTGTCTCCGGATTATTGCATCTCCATATTTATACAATAAAATCGATTGTATCGTGAAAAAAAAATCCACTAAACTTTTAATAAGATTTGCGTCATGGTTAAACGATTGAATAAAAAAATTCAATGAAATATAAATTTAAAGAACCAGAACGATTTAGATATAATATATTTTTATTTCATTTAAATAAAACACTTAATTTATTGTGCGATGCCAAATTTAAGCCCGCACACACCTACGACCAGTTTAACTATAAATCACAATCATCATCACCAACAGAGTAGACTGGCTGACTGGCTATAACCAAACCACCGTAACGTTACGTTACGTAACGTTAAGTGAGTGAGTTTCTCATTTGCGTGAATATTCAATTAAATCTCCAAATGTAATTCATTTAATTTCATCCCGTGGAACGATAAATAAAGGAATCACTTTCAATTTACCATCTCCAACACAGAGACCGACCCGACCGAAGGACGACACCCTTGGCAGAAATTACAAAAATATTATTCAAGACAAAAGTATCCTCTTACTTATGTTTGTATGTTCGTTTGTATGTATGTATGTTGTACATCCCAATGGATGAAAGAAGAAGAAGGACGGACCAAAAAAAAACCGTAATATCTGCGCCATCTAAATTAAACAGCGAAGAGATTTCCCACTTGTACTCGGACAATTAATAATCTCGTCGTTCTGTGCATTTCATCTCTTGCTCTCCGGTGTCAGAAACAAACATCCTTTCGAAGTGCCTATTCCGCCTTCGCCTACTCCTTTAACTCCTCCTACTCCACCCAAGTAATACTGTGGTCGGCGATGCGATGGTGGAAGCTATCCTTTTTTGTTTTGGCGAGGCAGATATTGCATTTTATTTGTTTTTCTTTTTTTTCTTTGGACAGGAAACAGGAGCAGGACTATAGACGACACTCGTTCCTTCGTATATTCGCATTGGATTTGCACCCACACAATGATCAAGTGGAATACAAAAAACAGAGGGGACTTAGGTTTATTTTTCCCCCCAAAATTACTTTCTAATTAAATTTAATTGGAATTTCTCTCATTTTGGTTTTTTTTTTAAGTGTAAGCTTTTTTTAAAATTATAATAATTTTGCAATTTACGTCAACTAGGTTCGGTGTTCGTGTGCTACCCACACTCTTAGGTGGATTGATAATAATTCGTTGCGGTTCTTCGGTTAAGTGATGGCGCACGTTTTCCTTAATTTGACTCCCAACTGTGATGGAGTTTTTCTGTATTTCTTTTTTTTTGGTATTTAACTTTGGAAGTCTACATATATTTTTGTCGCTTGTCAGTTGGTTATGCTAATATTATTTGATAAATAAACATAGAGAGAATATTATTTCTTTGAAATTTCATTTGAATTCACCTGTTAATAGCATTTGAAGACATCATAGTAATGGTTTGAATATTGTGACAACAACCACCTACTTACCGAATGGTGTGGGGCGCGTGGGCGACACTTTTCAAAAAGACTCACAGTGCGGTCGCTGATGATGGGAAGGGGTACATGATTTGAAAGATACTTTTCTTGAACAAAAATACAATGATAGTAGAAATAAACATGGCTACACACTTATCGAGTATTTTCCTAATAATGCCGCAGAAATTTTAAATAGCGACAAGCTGGTAACCTTCCGTATTTCGGGATCGCTTGGTGTTAAATAAGGTTTCAAGTGAATTTCGCGGGTAGACAAAACTTAAAAAGGTACTGGGTGAAGTCTATGCCAAAGAAGGAACACTTAACTAAAATTTTGTATTTGTAGTGTTTCATTTTCAAGATCATTATTAGTTACGGCCCGGGCTGACTGCAGAAGGATATTGGTTGAGGCCCTGGTTCTCTCCGAACTGTAGCGCCACCTGAGTAAGAAAGTCAGCTTTACAAATGGATGGATACATACATACATATGTAGATGAAGGAAAAACGGCTTAAATGTACATACACTGCGACCTGAAGAGTTGCTCTCGGGCTTAAGAATCTCACCGGTTTCTATGAAATGGACTTCTTTTAATTCAAGGTATTTTCTAAGTTAATAGTGTTCTCTAAGGAAGTCTGTTAAAGGTCGATAGGTTGAGTTGAAGTGGTTGTTTTGATAAAGAAAAGCGTTTAGACACCGTAACTCTTTTTCTTTCTTTAGGTGGCGCTACAGTTCGGGGTGAATCGGCGCCGGGGCCTGCTTCTCGCAACCATTTGTGTGTGCGTAATATATTTTTGCATGAATGCAAGGCACCTAGAGTTTTTTGCCAATTCCGATTCCGGACAAATGATAGTCTTTGAATGCTTGCCCGACATTCGAAAGAGGTGGCACCGTGAAAAAAACTTTTAGGTGTTTGCTGGGATTGAACCCGGGCGGCATTGTTAGTGGTCCAACGCACTTACCACTATACCACGGTAACTCAGTGACCTGTTTATTCGGATGCAGCTTTGCGGTACTTAAAGCCACCCTGTGGAGTTGAAGAAAAAGATCAGTTATCCAATCCTTTTCGTGGACATGTCTTTTAGGTCGTCGAAGAAGGGTTGGCCTAGTTCGAGCTGTATAGCTCTCGTTAAAGCCAGTTTTTCGCAAGCAAAGTGAGTAAGGAACTTAATCTTATTTTCGTCCTTACAGCTACGGCAAAGTTTTGCTGCTGTGTCTTCCACACCTTTCTTTAAGTTTTTGTGGGTGACATTTGCGCTTACACCACAGAGAGGCTCAGAGAGGCACCACAAGGTGCATAGTTACATCCGTTGTTTTCACTGCTATGTGACCTGTAGAGTATACTCTTAGTAGCCTTGCCCTTTAAGCTCATCGCAAGATCGATTTTGCAAATTCAAACCGTAGGTTATATTAAAAATACGATGAAAGTTCAGCTTTACAATGATACGGAAAGCCATATTGTGGCTTAACATGAGAAAAGCAAGCGATATGGATTCCTTGCAAGTCTATGAAACCCGTTATGATGATTACAAGATATTCGTCTTCCACTGGTAAGTATGACAACTAAGCCCGCAACTAAAAGATAGGACCTAGCAATGTTAAATGTGCAGCGCTAGTCTATTTCTTCGATGTTGAAACTTAAATTCAAGTCAATCGGGCGCACCTGTTCCGTCTAAATGTTTTCATTGGTTTTGAAGATAATTCTCATACTCAAGACACACTTCAATGCCGAGACGTGTTTCGATATGCTGTCAGATTAGATAGTTCATAAAAACGTGACAAATGCCACCGAAATATATCCGGGAACGAAGTCAAATTTTTTCGTGCTTGAACCCCAAGTATTCACTCTCTGTAAAATAATTTACAAAAATGCGGAAAAAATTAAAAGCAATTTACAATAAAAACACCCCTTTGTCTTTTTTTGAATATTCGGCACCACTGTGTGCATTTAACTGAAACCCCTCCAAAGATGACTCACTTGAGAGTAAACTCGATTTTGTCTACCACAGTTAGCATATTTTGCACATAATAACTTCGGCTCTATTAGCATATTTAATGTGATTGCTTGTGAGTGAGGAGATGATTGTATTCCGAGTTAGATGACGCTTCCTACATAGCTATACCTGCTTCCGATCGTCGTCGTTTAATGGTGGAACCAACAAATTTTCACATGCGACGACGGCGTTAACTTATCTGACGATAAAATGCAGAACCGTGGTTCCATTTCCATGTATTCACCACTTCATGAATGATCTTGAGAAAGGAATTCATGTGTTTTTTTTTACTTCTTCTTCGATTCTCCCCCCTTCTTTCATTCTTTTACTTATGTTTGCCCATCGGGTAATGGAGGAAAAATGAAGGAATGGAACCGGTTACTGAAGTTGGCCCCGAAAGTCCAGTCCAGTTCGCGGTCCATGTGATGTGTAGTGGCTTTACACAACAACAACAAAAAAAAAAAAAAAACACGGACAAAGGTAAAGAATTTTTTCTTCAAGAAAAACCAAAACAAAAAAACATGAATAACGAAAGAAAAACAAGGAATAACATGAAGTACCACCAGCCAACTGGAAGGGGAACAAAAAACAGAAATACACAAGTCCAGAGGGGGATGGCAACGGGAGAAGAGAGAAAGGCTCAAAAGTGGGATTATTCGATGAAAAAGTACTCAATATTCAGATCACGATTTAATGTGTCTTTAAACAAAGAAATAACATCGGAGTTTGGTTTGGACGGGGAGAGATGGGAGACGGGGCGGACAGAGAAAAAAAATCTCAGAATTGGCTTTAATTCTCTTTTTTGGAGTTTCTGGTGCAACATGCTTCCGGATTGTATTTCATGTAATTTTCTGTAATTTTCGGTAAAAGAGATTCGGAGTTTTTTTTTTCCTCTTACATATGAAGTCATATGCCCAAATTAAGGCGATGCAGAGGAATGTGGCTTACACAACAGAAATATCTCCTCTCTGACCCTTTTGCGGTGTGACTTTGACTACCTTATTGGATATTTGTAAAGTAAAACAGAGACCGTTGTGGAATTTCGGGCTTCGAAATTAATGGTTTCTCCACTAATTAAGTTCCATGACCTTCCCTAGTAATATGAGCATATGTACATACTTGTATAAAAGTTGGAATAAATTAAAAGTAAATCGTCCATAAAATTATATTCGGGATAGCGAAGGGCGATACACAGAAAAGATATTTGGTCATGTGAAGGCAGAACGGACGAAGGAAAGAAGGACACATCGAGCAAATGGGCATCAGAACTTTAAGAAGAAAAAAAAGTGTCTTCAAATACTAGCATACAACTTTCGAAATGACAAAGAAGAGTATACCTTTGTTTTAGGCACCAAAATGGCAATTATCATATAGTTCGCTGATGCTAGAAAGGGACATGGAAGCTAACGTAGCAAGTACAGTGCACTCTCGATTTCTGCAACTAATGAAAACAGACGTTGTTGCAGAAATCGAAAAGTTGCACAAATCGAACAGAAAATTAAAACACTTAAAAAAGGCTTTAAAACTATTCTCTGCGTTATCAAAATAAAATTGCGTGTACATTGAAGAATGAGAAAAATTATGCATTCAAACATATTTTCAGAAAAAATAAATTCCTTTATAGGTATGAAACTTAAATGCAGGTAGATTCATAAGTACATATGTTAAACAAAACAATTAGAAATTTTAGTTTGCAGTTGTTTTGCAGATGAAAGAGCAACAGGCTTCTGGAGTTGCATCATTTCTTCAATGTTGAGGTCATTCTTGCTATGTGGTGAAGCATTTTATTGCGTCTTCTAATTTTACTTTGGGTTGTGTATTAATATGTTAATATCCATTTCCTTCTATTTAACACAAACTTCTTCTTCTCGGGCTTCTACGTTTCGCAGACTCTCGGAGATCTATTCAGAGATGTCATCACTGCCCAAGTTCGCATCTGGAAAGGTCTGGCTAAGCATTTTTGTGACGTCAGACCTTTCTGACAACATTTTATCCCAAACTAGATGTAGAAGAACACAGTCTTCTTCCTCCAGATTATCAGGAGTTCTGATTACATTGTTCCAACATTTAGCAATTGTATTCGCTTTTCACTCTTTCCGAACGTTTGCCAAGAAAGAGATGGCATGTTTTAAATATAAGTTTTTCAGTAAAATAAAAAATAAATAAATAAATATTTGGCTTCAACAGTCCTAGGTAGAACCAAGCCTAGCTTCCCGCAACCATTTGTGTGTGCGCGTTATATTTTTTGCACGAATGGGAGGGACCTACAGTTTTCTGCCGTCTCCGAACGGCGAGTTGGGAAGCTTTACATGACAAAGGATACACTTGATGCTTGTCAGGCATTCGGAAGAGATGGGCACTGTGAAAAACATTTTAGGTGTCTGCGGCGGGATTCGAACCCAAGGCCGCTGGCACAGTAGTCCGACGCACTAACCACTTGCGCTACGGTGCCCACTTTTTTCAGCGCTTCTTCATAATTGCAAAAAGAAACCGGATGGCTCAACAAACTTTTTTTGTAGTAGAGTTTAGTCAACGTTTTACGTTTTAACCCATAGGTTGGAGTAAAATACATTTTTGTAATGCTGAGACATTCAATATCAATAGCCGAGTTTTTTGGATGACGAAGCGTTATCGACAAGCTGTAAAATGGTTTATGATGATGAGTTTGATCTTGCCTGTTACAATGCATAGTAAAACTTACACACACAAATTTTGTATCTTGCGAAAATCAAATCTCAAAGTTGCGAAAATCGAGAATTTTTCTTAGGATGTGTTGCGAAAATCGAGAAAAGGAAACCCGTTTACGTTGGTTGCAAATATAGAGGTTTGCAGAAATCGAGGTTGCAAAAATTGAGAGTGCACTGTATCTGAATCCGGTAGGAGTGAATATAATATATTTCAAGAAATGAGAAAGCAAACACTATTATTAGGACCAGAATTCTTCTGTGGTATAAGAACATTGATAAACTAAGGACTTCGACTCTCTCATTCTGGGGTTCTGACAAGTCGAACCCTTACCATTAACACAGGAACAACTGGAATTTCAATCAGTAGGATTTTAGAAGACTTACTACAGGGTCACTATCAGGGAGCGATCCCATGTAGTCTTTGTTAAGAAGAGGCCAATATCAACGAACATATCCCCTGCGAGTATCTGACTGTCATCTAGATTCTAGAGCAACATCAAAAAACACCTCAATCAAGAAAATTTAAGCAACGGGCTAATACATAGTATGTACCTTATAATGGAATAGACCTCCTCTTAGGTCGCAGTATCAACCACTTGTCAGGATCTAAAACAACTTCATCACCATACATATGATTGTTCGACTTGAAAGATATTTTGTTTCTTAATATTCTTGTTAACTGAGAATGTGCCCTTAAGAACAAGAAGAAATCCTAAGAGCCTTAAAGTAAAGAATAGTCTAACAATTTGTCATATTTTCACGCTGGGTAGTTCTCCCATCGTACGTGAACACTAGTTTTGCTAAATTTTTCCACCGACAATCGATTGGGAAAACCGAAACAAACACAAAGCTCTAGTCCTTTCTATGTATGTAGTACTGCTACAGCTCAACAGCAGGCTAATTTTTTGAAGTCACCAAACTAATGTCAAAATTTAGCCGTGGAAAAAATTAACCGCAATTGGCACACGGCCATTTCTAAAAGCCTTACTGTACTGTTCGCTTTGCAAACGGTTTACGAAAATGCTGGCAATTATAGCGTCAAATCAGCGAACATGAATTGAACTCTAAAGTGTGAATTCGAATTCAGCTCAATCTGTCAAAATCTCATTTCTGTGTCCTATTCTTGAAGTAAGATTTTTTAAGAATTTGTAATCTTTAAGTGTTGATACAAAAAGTCCCTGAAAATCGTTGGCTGATTGAATGTTCCCATTTCCACCGGAAAGATATGTATTTATTAATGCAGCACAATTTTGACACATTTTAAACTCGCAATTTGAATAAAATAATTGCTAAATTAACTTGAAGTTGATAGGTTTTCAAATCGAACATACTTTTCAACCCGAGCGATCAGTTTTGAGTGCGGAAGTCTGTCAAAAAATTTGAAGTGTCAGTCTTGTTTTTACTTTTTATTTTTTATAAAATTAGTAGGTACCGTATGTATTATTTTCAGTTAAGTGTTTAGTATAGGTTTAACGCATAGAAAATTATATAAAAATGATAAAAAGAAATTGGCGAGCTAATGTCAAATGAAATACGAGTTCGGTGGAAACTCATCATTATCGAGTTTTTAACTAATCAACTGCCAAATGACTTTATATTTTTAATGCTTCCTCTGTTAAAACCGATCATACATATATGCATATGTACATATGTAGTGGAGAGGGGGAAACCTTCGAACGCGGGCGGGATAGCAACGCATGGCTAGTAACAACTCGATTAATAAACATTTTAAAGTGTAAACCAAAATTTCCACATGGCAATACCGTCATCTCTAGTCGTCAACACTTTCTGGGGTTTCCCCAGTCGTCGTCTTCCAGTAGCTGGATGTGCAGTATCTATGCACAGAATTTCGTTTTATATTTGCTGAATTTTGTAACACTACACATATTGGGACAGGTTTGAACAAAACGGGCGGGTCACTTTTGAACATGTTCAGAGGTGCGTACCTCCTCATTTAAAAGTTGGTCCTCTTTTTGTTTGATTTCATTTCTGAGGGTAATAATGGTGAGCAACTACAAAAAAAAAGAACAACCGATGTTAACTATAATGACATCTAAGGGCGCCATTCTAGATGTTTAGGTTTAATTTTTTTTTATAAAAAAAAATTTTTTTTATTGAATTTGATTTGATTTATTAAAAAACAAGCGCGCGCATTAAAATAGCTACAGTTCAAAAGTGCACCCATGGGTGGTACATTTGAACATTACTTACTTAGTTTGCGCAACCATTTGTGTGTCCGTGTTATATTTTTGCACGAATGGAATGAACATTTGAACATTAGGACTTATTAAATATAAGTTAATAAATAAACCCTAAGCATTTATTGAATTTACAAGAATGTTGGTTTAAATTGAAAGGTAATTTCACTTCTCAAAGTGTGAATAACTTACAGATCAATAATTCAAATATATTAGTGGTAAAAAGCCTTTAAAGGAAAAAGCGTTCAAATGTGCCCCCTCTCCTCCACGTAGTTTGTAGTTTAATATCAAACGTAACAGTAAATGGAAATATTTTTAAACAATTTATTACAATCATCGAAGCAGCTAGGTATGCATATTCGCTTAATAGTGTCTCTACTCTCTTTTCCGCAAAAATATCGATTTTAACACAATATCTGTAACTGTATGTTCGCCCCAAGCAAACAATTATTGTTAGACAAATCGTATATGACCGCCCACCAATTTAGTATACCGTACAACAACAAAAAGGCCACTGAATTGCTTAAGCACAGAGAAGCTTGCTTTTTTTTAGATTCAAATTGTTTTTGTCTTGCAAAAAATAAAGCTACAGTTACAGTAACAACCGAAAATGAACGTGACCAGGTGTGCAAAAAAAAACAGCAAATTGTTTATAATTTATTATTGAAAGCGAACATATTTTGTATCGTATCAAAAAAAAAATGGCGAAGCCGAAAACCCATTAGCATTTCGCCAATAAAACAATAAATAAAACGTGTTTTTTATAATAAAATTGTTAAATCACTTCAAACAGCAAACCTCTATGAATGCACCTGTAAATGATGACAAATCTCCTGCCATGGGTCGCCTACCTACCCCGAAGGAAACAGAGAATAAAACTTAATGAATCAATACAACGATTGTTTTTTTTCTTTTTCAAAATTTCATTCATCAAATTTTTAAGTTAAAACAAAAACCTGCTCCAGCACAATCCAATTGATAAATATCTATGTATCTGTCAGTTTGGCATCTCCTGCCCCCACCGACACCCCGTGTCTTGTCGATAAGAATATGCAAATTAAGAGTGTGTCGTTTGTTAATTACTAAAACAAGAAAAAAAATAAAAACAAATTTTTAAAAGCCTCACACGAAATAAATTAAACACACGCAACCAGAACCAGAATTCATGGTGCTCTTGTGACGTTTGCACTTAATTCACTTGTCCATCCGTATCCATATCAACATATGTGTGTACTTATAAATCCAGAACAGAACCAGAACAAGTTTCGAAAATTATTTTGATCACCCTGGCGAGCAACACGAAAATGAAAAAAAAAAATCATAAATAACAAACCCGACCGATTCTATTGTATCCGTACCTAGGTCGTCATCGTAAATGTATGCCTGCCGGCCGATGTCAAACGCAAAGCGATAGAGATACACAAAAAAAAAACCAAACAAAGATACCCACGGTATAAGGCAAAGGTAAGTTAGTCACAGGTTTCCTGCGCCTGCCAGTATTCGCTTTGCGGGAGGAGATAAGATAAACTATCTCTTCTCGTGTCATAAAAACGAAATAAAAACAAATTCACATAATAATCGTGTGAAAAATGTAAGCAATGCAGGTAGATTCTGTATCTAGATACGGCTGACGATGGTTGTTCTTACATATTATAAATCCCCTACAACAAGTACACACTACACACACCAGGGTCGTCTTTTTAGTGGGCATAGGGTAGGCAGGCAGGCATCCTCATGCAATCAGAATCCGTTTCGTTTCGTTTCCTCTTTCGAGGTTTGTTTATTTATTTATTTTATTTTTTTTTTGTTCGTTTTTATTCCTCCCGTGTTGTGTACATAGAAGTGCATGAAAGGGAGAAAAAAAGGTAATAGAGAGATGAAGTCACCACCTTTTCAACGAAGAATAAACCTCAAATAGAAACCAACGACTGACTTTTTTTTTACCTAAATTCCAACAGCGGAAACAATAAACTGAGAAAGATACTCTGTCGCTGGCTGTCCTCCTAAGGTTCAACGTTCGTACCATTTATTTTGACATGACTCGAAAAGCGAGTAATTACGAGTGCGCTGCATTTGACTCATGTGGGATTTGAGGATTCCACCGGCTTTCACTCATTTTCTACTGTGGAGAGGATGGAAACCAACCAAGGTTGGGTGGTCATTGCTGTAAAATTACTCTCAAGGACGACGACACTATGTGGGTAATAATTTTTGCACAACATTTTCTCATCTCGTCGGTTCCAAAAAGGAAGGACGAAGAAGATAATCATAAGACACAGCAGTAGGTGTCACTTAAAAAGATAAAAACAGAAAACGGTTGTACACAAATGTCAAAAGGAAGGAAATGTTGTATCCTCGAACGAGATTACTCTTGTCCTTGATGTTTTGCTCCGTTTTTTTTATGATAAGCAATTAGTAGAATTGTATACTCGTGTATGTGATTATTTCTTGAATGAGTGAGTTTTTGAAAAGTTTGCGAGTGTCAAAGTCAAAGGGAGAATGTGTTTATAGGATTATGGGACAGGGACAGTGGCAAAGGGATAAAGATGCAACATTTGAGATAGTTTACATTTAATGTGCACATGCGAGGAGTATTTTGAAAAGTATCAAGTGTGAGGTAGGCATAAAGTGGTTGGCATTCAACTCGTGTGTACCAACGAATAAACCTGCCACCTGTCATAATATGTCATCAAATGCAGCTAACTTGAACTTGAACCGTCGTCATTCGGTTATTCGTTACTTTTATAATAATTTGGTATTCAAATATTTTTGATTAATTCAGTAGACATTCATAGAGTTCTGTTTATTTTCTTTGCTTCTACGTTGAGTGATGACACAAAGGCAAAAAAATACGAAATTCAGTTCTGACTCATGAACTACTTCGTCACCACTGTCGTCTATTTAAAGGTTTTGTTAATTTGGTCGTCGTGTTCCTTGATGTTGGTGATTGTACATCATCGTTTGACTTATGCAAATCCAAAGAAAGTGCTAACCAGCTGCTTTATTGTCTAATCTATGCAGAGTTAAACTTAACAGCTGAATTAAAGTACAGCTGTAGACAACTAATTTATCAATTCCATTCATGTTACTGTGTTTATATGTTAGTTCCTGGCATCTATTCTGCATAGACTAAATGAGTTATCTGCAGCATTCCACAGGAATAGGTTTCCAGGCTTCTTCAATATTATTACACAAAATGTCTAATGTTGATTCTTTTCAAGGCGACTGCCTTTTAGACATCGCCACACAGATGTTTGACTCGATTGGATAAAGAAGTGGGCAGTGCCCACCCAAAAACACTGATCAAATTGTCCTGAAAGAATTGTTTCGTGACCTTAGCCATATGTTTGTGGTCATTTTTGATGGCCAATATCTTTTCCAATATCTGGATAAAATGTTCAGTCATTAAAATGTCATCCATTCTTTGTAGCGGACCAACGCCATTCCAGGAGAACATCCCTAAACGTTGACTTGTCCCCCACCATGGTTAGTTACTGGTGAAACACACTTAAGGGGGTATTCTAGTCTAGCGGTACGAATTTTGGCTGTTTTTTAAAATCCGATAAAAAAAAACTAAGTATATTATTACTAGTCAGCCTTGTTTTGAATTTTTTAAAAATAGTAAAAAACAAAATTTTTACATAATTCGAATTCCTGCGATAGAGGGATATATGTATAAAGAAAATCCACGCCAAATTTGAAGTTAATCGGTTCATTGGAACTTGAGAAATCATGTCAGACGTGTTGGAAAAAGTAGTTTCGAGAAAAACGCGTTCAAAGAAAAAGGATACATCGACCTTCACATAGAGACTTTTTGAGAATTCATGGTGTATAAGAGACTTTCTGTAGGATAATTCAGGAAATGGTCGGAGGATACATTTTTGAAGGTCTAATCTTTAAAAATATGTAATAAAAAAAAACGATTTTTTCAAAATTCTAGACAAGAATACCCCCAAGGTTCAGAGCTGGACCTTTTGGTCGTCGTATATTACATATCCGAATGCCTGAGTATCATTTGTCATGTAAAGCTTCCCAACTCGCGACGGCAGAAAACTTTAGGTCCCTTCCATTCGTGCAAAAATATAACGCGCACACACAAATGGTTGCGGGAAGCTAGGCTTGGTTCTACCTAGGACTGCTGAAGCCAAATATTATTATTATTATTATATTACGTATTGGGCGACATCTTGTCCCATGCGGTTGGCCTTAATTTCACCCTTCCATACTATGTATTTCCACTGCTCTGCTGTCAATTTAGGTGAAACTTCGCGAACTCAATTCTTTGCTTAAAAGTAACGAGTGGTTTTCTTTCGTGCGAATCGTCCATCTTATCCAGATTTCACTAGCCGTCCCCTAATGGTGCGTTTAGAGATTGGAGTACTGGATTCTTCCAAAACTTGTCGCTGGATTTCTACTGGACTTATTTTTGAATCAAATTTGGCCAGCCGGGCAATCTTTCGATCAGTCCTTTTTGATGTTTTGCGCGGCCGATTTTTTCAAAGTTTCGGCTGTTTCAAATACATTCCTCGAAAGGTTGGATAGCGTAAACAACTTTCTTAACTGGGCAATTTAATTGAGTAACGATTGGTCGTTATGATATTTTGAGCTTCGACAGTTCAAGGATTGCCTTCCGAGTAGCTGAATCACAGCTTTTGGTTTTAACCATCGCAAAATCGTTTAAAACTACATAAAATCAACCACAAAATAATCTTGACACTCGTTCGATGATTGACTAACCTTTGAAATTTAAAACAAACTTTTACTTGTTCAATAAATTGAATCGAACTTAGGTGTTCCTATTTAGATGGCCACACAAAAAAGACACTTTTTCCACATTTCCCACGATAAGATATGCACTGCACGGGGAACGAACTAAATACTAATGCTTATTGGAATGGACAGCGTCAGCGTGTTTCTAATTATTTGGCCACAGCTGTATATTATCGTTCTGGACGTGTTCCTTTAGATGCTAACAAGTAGCGCTATATTCTGTTGTTTTTATTAAACGCGAACCATGTTGACAGGTGTAGAATAGAAGTGGCTAATTCGCAGAGACTTATTCAAAAGACTAGACTTTGAACAAGTACTGATAACTCGATGAATGTACATAGTTTGTTGTACCTGAATAAAGGGATTAGCAGCTTAATTTCCATTTGTTGCCAACTCAAAGACTCTACACGTTTTCGTTAGATAACGATTCGTTGCAACGGTAACAAATTACTGGAAGAAGAGTGCACCAATTCATAAGATAAGGACAATCTATTTGTTGAACTGCAGTTTTCTACGAATCGGTACCAAATTCTATGACAGTTGTTACGTCAGAAATCCTATCAACGATTTACGATCTTGTTATTTGCTAAATCTACATTTTAGCAGAAAAGTGTGCTCTGCAATTACCAATAAATGTTTTCTTGGAATACTATCATCTCTCGTGTTATAAAAAAGAGTTATTATGCATATTTACAAAAGAACACAAATCTAAAACATATTTAGCAAATAAATTTGATAACACATTCTGCTTAAAAAAAAAAAAAAAACTAAAACAATATTTAATTTTGTGTCAAAAGAACAAATCCCCCATTAGAGAGTTAGCTAACATTTGAACAGTATCAATCCGCATGTGACCTGCATTATTTGATTGTGAATACAAATTATGACTTTTCCACTTAATTTAATTTTATTTTTTATATTCGTATGTACAAAGTACACACATGACTGACTACGAGTATATGCATGCTTGGTATCGCGAGTATAATCAATTAACACCATCATAAGTGACGCTATTAGTAGCGACAGAAGGTGTCAAACAGTCTACACTCTCTACACTGGTGTCGTTGTGCGGTGGGAAATTATAGAATACAGAAATAGATAGATAGATAGATTCTCGGATCATACGAGTCCCAACCTACTAGCGGATTATTTAATAGTTGTTGTTGGCGGTTTTTTTCATTGGTAGACTGGTTGTTTTGTGTCTCCTTTGTTTTATGCAATCTAGGTTGGTTTTTTTTTTTTTGTTTTATTTCAAAGTTGCTAATTATTCTGTAACTTCCTCCATAAAATTAATAATAAAATAAAAGGAAATAAAAACAAAACAGATTGTGGCACTAGTAAGTTATAAAAATATTAAGTGATTGTTAAAATGCTTTTAAAACTAACCAAACAGAAATGGGCGAGTAATTTCAGGTGGAAGATTGGGCGTGGGGAATTTGACCGGGGAACTAAAAAGCAAAGACTTGTAATGTTGTTATAGTGGAATTCCCGAAGCTTTAACGATCGGTAACTAACGACGTTTGTCGCTTGCGATAGCGAAAGTCATATTCCCAAAATCAAACATAACGATTATATTCGCTAAGTTTTCGCTAAAAAATATTAACGATTTCTATCACTAAACAACATAAATATCTTGGCAACCCTTGAAAATTATGAAGTCGAGTGCGTCAGATCCTGTGTGTGATAGCGAAAAAAATTATAAAACGTCAAATTGGACTAGAAGAAAGGCAAACAAAATTAGGGGTTTATTAAAAAGATTTAGTTCTACCAAAATAGGGCTCATATTGGCCAAAAGGTTTTATAAAAGTAGTCTGGACCACGCTGAAATACATTTCCTTCAGTTTGCATCATCAAAACCCCTGTTATCATTTTCATTTCATCTAAATCAAATGGGCTATCTACTACACGTCGCAGAAGTACCCGATGCACAACATATTCCCTCATGCCACTTTCGTTTCCCAAAACAGCGCAGCGGCATCAATTGCTAAATATTGCAGTGCCATTCACAAAAAAATTGCTTAGAGAAAAAATTCGTTAGAGATAACGGGGGCAACATTTTCGTCGCTACGTCAACGAAAAATATCGTTAACTACTATCAGTTTTAACGATGAAAATCGTTATTATTTAGTTTGAGAATACCACTTAACGATAATTGTCGCTATCAGTATTTAACGATATCGAATAACGATCGTTAAGCGTTTGGGAATCCCACTACTGGACTCTCTTCTTTTGTATTCTATTACATTATTAGGGAGTCAGACGATAATTTGAAGTTTCCCAACCAACTCGTAGCAATTTATGCCGTTCAATTGCAATAGAATCCTGACATCCAATTATCCTGTCATTCCCGATATTGATGAACGAATTCAGGTTAAGTCTGAGTGTAAACAAGAAAATCCCGACGACATACTAATATTAACGGCAGACATCGATGAACGCACTCACAGGCACAAATGTTTGTTTTTTGTTAACGATGGACGCCAACAAAATCGACATACCCTCTGCATGCAACCATTCAGAGGATTGGCCAATATGTGAAAAGAAAATGGCGCATCCAACATCGAACTACGTGATTAAAAAACTTTATTTACTGCGAGAATTGGAGACATTTTCACTTGCCCAGAAGGAAAGACACACATTCAAGGAATTTCATATTCGAAGTGGTGTCCAGCAAGGCTTTGTTCTGACACTAGTATTGTTTGTTTCTTGCAGGAAATTCAATAGAACATAATCATTCAGGCAGACAGCTTTAGTTGCTCATAACTGATTCGTTTTATGACGTTTATGAATAGTTGTCGGCGTTTGAGGTCACTGCGCAATAGCACGCATGACGAAAATGGGAATATGTAATTCAGCTGTAAGTCACTCAAAGCATAACTATTTGCATTTCGAAAATCCAAAGACCCTGTGAGTTTCAAATTGATGACATGGTTAGATTAAATGTAGGTTGGCACAGTCTTACAAGCTAGCGCTATTATTAAACGTCAAGCAATCCTATATTGTGACACACTGACTTTCAGTGATTCTCGTTCGTTGACCTACAAAATGCTAACTGTTTCAATCGACGATTTTTGCATAACGCAAAACGAGAATTACTTCCAAGACACAAGCCTAAATTATACCACTTATGCAGTTTTGCACAATTTGCATTTCCATTATTTGCGCTTTTTTCAAGCAATAATCCGCAGCGAAAAAGTATGTACGTACGTGCGACATGTTTATTTTTTTGTGCAAAAAAAGAAGAAATTATTTATGCAGGTCAGCTTCGAGTTCATGCTGGTTTGATGGATGTCTTTTGGCTTCAGCATGCGTCAAGCAACATTGATTGTCATCGGGAACAAAGTGTCAGTGGGTTTCTTTAAGTTATTTTATATTTTTGGCAAGTCACCGCATGTTTGATGAAATCCATTTAGAAGAGTGCGGCAAAAAAATAAAAAGGAAACAAAAAAAAAAAAATAACATTTCGTTTATTACCAAAAGTTTACGTTTTATTTTTGCTAACATATGCGTCTTGAAATTACAAATTAATGAATCATGTAAAAACAGGGTCCTTATAGTGGAGGTACGTAACCTTTTGTCTGTTTGGAAATAGAGGACAAGTGTCCATTTTGTCTATGTTTAGAGATCAGATGGAATATAATAGGTTTGAGGAGAAGCATTATTATTATTTTAACATTAGCCGTAACCCGGTGCGCTTCGCTCCAACTATATTTTAAAAATTTGCCCGCGCACATACATAGTTATTCGGGTATGATTGAAAGAAAGTACGTACATAGTAGGAAGCAATCACTGCTGTTTTTTTTTTAAACTTCAATTTCCATTTTTTTTTTCTATCTGTCTGTCTGTATGTCTGTCTGTGTATCTGTCTGTCTGTCTGTCTGTATGTCTGTCTGTTTGTCTATTTGTCTGTCTATCCAACTGTCTGTCTGAAGTAGTGGTTATAGTTTATAGTTTCCGAGTCTATCAAAGACAAGCATACAGATGTACATTACATACATTCATTTTTATATTATATTGATCTAATAACTTGACTCCAGCGTCACCTATCGGATCCAGATTTTATAATTCTCTCTTTTGGCACTGAACCAACATATATTGTGAATATGAGCATTTTTGGTCCAGAGCCACCTAGCGGGATGAAATATACTTTACGAGCTATTCTCATACCTACCAAATATACGCAAAAAATTTCATAAAAATAGGTCGAGCCGTTTCGTAGGAGTGCGACTACGAACACCTTGATACAAGATTTTTATGTACATATTAGATAATTTGGAGTCTCCAGAACGTACATAGTTGAACAGAACCCGTGCTCTTAGAAAATAATATGGGTGACATATCCTATATGTTTGTATATGGGTGACATATCTTATATGTTTGTATATTATTTCTGTAGTATACATAGGTACCATTTGCCGCTCTCACACTTAACCAATCTTAAGAAATGAGGTGTCAAAAGAAAGACAATTTCGTAGAGTAGTGACGAATCGCACTTTCATTTTATAAATTTTAACATATTAAAAAACCGTTGAAAACAAATATTCTACCCAAAATGAACTTCCAAAAGGATTCTAAACATTTCCCGTTTGATTTACATCAGTTGACAGATGGAAATCATATGGGAAGTTTGGATGTTGGATTGGAAGTTTGGATTTGGGGTTGGGAGTTCTTGTAAGGTTTATTTATTTTTGTAAGTTGCCATTCAACAAAATGCGTCTATCAAAATTCAAAGATGAGTTCAAGTAAATTAATGCAAATGAAAATCTTTAGAGAATTCCAAGCGTAGGCCACGAAATGCAGCTAAGGAGTAAGTAAGATTCAGTTACATTTTTATTGTTCCTTTTCCTGACTCGTAAAATCTGACCTTTATCAAAATCACATGCGATAAGCTGTCGATGCAGCTCAACTGTCGATGTACCCGTTAATCTGCATTGATCTACTTGATGGGTGCGTTCAAAAGCTTTAGTTGAAGAATGAGGTTTACAGATTCGAATTCTTCTCTATTCTTTTTGCTAGTGCTACCGTAGCCTTAAAGTAAATCCGTTCGATTCCGCAAATGTCAAAAACACTACAGTTGGACTGACTTCATATAAACAGACACTGACGTGCTTTAAAAAAAATGCAAACAAATATTCATTCCACCAAAGATGACATCAAATTTAAATTTAAGAAAATGAGATTCAAAGACCATCCCACCAACTATAACGCATAACTCGCGCCGCCCACATTCGAATCGGTAATTTATCACATTTTAAATACTTAAATCAAATATCTACTCATCAACAATTTGATTTGCGTGGTTTTAAAAATTAAAACAAATTAAAAAAAATCGCGCAAAGTAAAAATGCAAATTTTGAACTAAATTTTTTGCAGATTAAAAATCCCAATGTGATCACGATTACTTCCTTCGTACTGAAAGGGGTCAACAGCACAGAGTTAGCACGCAATTAATATTGTTTACACTTGTGCTGGGCTGCTGGCTATTAATGAATAGATGTGTCGTATTTATCAGTTGTGCGCAAAATCCAAAACGATTCATTTAAATTCTAATCGCTGAATGGACAGTTGCATTTTACATATGGTCTGTGCTAAATCGGTAGTGATGAATGTGAAAGGACTGGTATGAGCATCTGGTCAAGCATTGAACATCACGGATCACGACTGTGTGTGAGGGAAGAGATTTCGTTGCAAACTGACTCGTCATCACCGATCGATCTTTGTCAGTGATCACGCTGGAATAATTTCTAACAAGTTGCCGAGAGCACTGGAAATATACGAAAATGCTGGTTTTAGTGCACGTTTTCGGAGATTGTTGAAGTGAAAATCGGTTAATCACTTTTTAGCAGCCCAACATTGATTGATCTGCTGATTCCAAATATTGAGAAACTTTGCTTTTTAAATGACTTCCATTTGATGCCAGAGAGGAGTCTGTGAAGAAAAGAACTAAGCAATCTCAGAGTCTGTCATATTCCAGCAAATGTTTGCACAAGTAAAAGAGGTTAGTTCGATCAAAATCTGCTATGACTAGAATGCGACTTGGTCGTGATCGTTCACAAGTGTAAATAAACCATCCCTGTTCCTCTCATAAATATCCTCTAGTTCTTTATATCATCCCCGTGAACAGTGTACTGTGTACTGCAACATTCCAAATTCAGCTATTTACTTAAAAATCAAAAGTTGGGAATAAACACGTGTGCCTCCTATTGTGAAAATACCCAGTGTCTTCATCAGGCTAAAAGAGCCACTAAGCCTTTGTACAATAAGTCCACAAAACAGTTACTCCTCAGTAGAAATTATATCAAGAGATTAGCGGGATTTAAATTTCTAGCAGAGACCAGTGTGTGTGCAGAACACGTCTTTTTTTCGAAATACATTTAAATGTCAAGATAAGTTATCGGTCTTGATGAGCAAATGCCATTGTCCACAACTATATATCCCAAATAGGTGGACGCAATGTATTGGTATTCTGTTTTTCAGTGATTTTGTTGAATATAGTGCTCAGTTCAGAAATCAGGACTGCCAGAGGAGAAACAGAGAGAGAATCGTTAACTTTATGCGATGTATCATGGTATGGATATTGTCGGCTCCCTCAAATTACGCCAAAATTTTCTATACAAACGTCTGACCTTTTTCATAGGAAGAAAGTCCAGATTTTTCTGGCAATATTTCCAAAATTTCCGGTTTTTTCCAAAAAGTTTTCTGGCGTTTTTTTCCATTTTCAGAACTGGAAAAAACGCCAGAAAAAATCATTTTGGAAATAATACCACAAACAATATTTCTGGTATTTTTGTCTATTCTGAACCCAAGAGAAGAACTGTATTTTATCAGTTGTTGCAAGTTAACATTCATTCTTCGGCGTGCTTAGGATAGATTTATAATTTACATACATAGTTTCTTTTAGGTTCACAGAACACAGTTCGGGGCTACGTTATTTAAATTTTCAGCATGACAATATATAATTATTTATCTTATTTTACAGTAAATAACCTTTTCTGACCTTTTTTTCAAAATAAGTTTGGAAATTAAGCCAGAATACGTTTATTTTCTGGCCAAATTTCCATTTTACTTTCTGGTGCTTTTCCTCGTCTGTCTGGCATGATTTCCGAAAATTTCTGGCGTATTTTCCAAACAAAATTCTGTTTATTTTTTAAATTTGAAAACACAAATATTTTCTGGCTTTTTTCAAAAAAAAAAAAAAAATCTGGTGTAATTTCAGGGAGCCGATATTGTCTAAAATGCCAATAACGACAGTCTTCGATACTCAGTTCTCAGATTGAGAATTAGAGTATAAAGCGATTGTGGAATCTGGAAAGCATGCGCTAGCGAGCTAAAAGTAAAATGGACAGACTCTTCGGGGATGCTCCTTTGCCCCTATTGATCTTGGTGTACTAAAATCAAGAGCTTTTGCTTTTAACTTTTTGTCTAAAAACAGGTAGGAATTAACTACTTTGCTGACAGTTCGTGACATTTTCTTAATTTTTTTGGAATTCATGGCATATTTTTTTTTAGGTTCCAAAACTGACCGAGAAAATTGAAATACATACATATCTTCTTAAATATGTATTAGATTTCGACTAAATCCGACAGTTTTGAACAGCAAATAGCAGTCTTTTTCAATGTTTTAACTATCTACTCAGTTCTATAGAAAAAACTCAGTGCATACGTAGTTCAGTGTTTTAACTATCTACTCAGTTCTCCAGAAAAAAACTCAGTGCATAGGTAGTCCAAATCTGAATCCAAACAACTCACTATTACCATACGCCTTACAAAAAAATCTTTAAAATAAAAACAAGTACTGCCATACTCCTAAATATATGTGTGTAATTAGAAATTCAATCCGCTAGTACCTATGCACCGCCCTGTAATAGGATTAAAGTCTTAACCTACATGTGAGTGAAATGGTATAGAAAAAAAAAGAACTCACCTCTTAAATCATAATTCCCATCAACTTTGACATCGATCGACTCGAAATATCCGCTTACCGAGTCGCATGCCTCCCTTATCGTATCCTTATTCGAATCAGCGTGTAAATGATGTGCGGCACCTGATGACACCGAATCATCTAAATTTTTCGCACTCACTAGTAGAAATAACAATTGAAAACATAACAACGACAACACTTGGTAATTGCACTTTTTGTGACACTTTGGCGAGGCCATGATGATTGATTTGATTTATTTATTTTTTGCCAAAAAAACAACGAAGGAGAATATAATTGAAACTCAACAAAGTAACGAATTATACGACCGAATGCACTTTTCACCACAAGACAAAAAAAAAAACAGCAGCAGCGAATTGCAACGCGACAGTGACAGCAAGTTGACGGCGACGAGACGACTTGTGTATGCAGCTCAACGGTTTTAGAGTGGTTTACACTATACCGCGATCGAACAGAGCAACAGAAGCAACAACAACAACGACGGCGACGAAGATGACGATTACCTACGAACGAGTGTGTTTTGCACCTTTTTTCACGTTTGCATATTTTGTTGTTTTGTTTTCGCACACAAAATGCCACTCAAGTGATGTTCTCTCTGTTGTCGACGGTGGCGGTGGCGGAGTGTCTGTGTATGTGTGGGCTATACACACAGTAATAGATATTTTATGCTATATGGCAGACTATGTTGGGTGAATTACTAGGTGGGGGCAAAAATTGGCAGGCGGCAAATTCAATTCACTCGACAACTCTATCTATACACTGCGTGGGATATATTTAGCTCTTCTTGAGTTTACGGTATCTCATAGTTCATAGATACTCATGCTGTTGTCAGTTAAGGCGACGACGAAGACGACAACTTTCCGCCCCTCCCCACGATCTGACAGTATAGAATAGATTAATTTTTCGCACTTAATCGCGCAAAATAGATCGCTTCACGTATGATATCACAAGTGATAAGGTACGGATTCCATTACAAATTGAGTTTCACTTTATGCAACTGTCAGTGTGACAGATAACAGGATATTGCAAAATTTATATTCTTGAGTTGATCATTGACATGCCAAATATTTGACTCCTCTCCAATAACGGCTTATTTTCGTAATGACATAACGCACTTTGTGTTTATTCCGCGTGATGACAGCTCCGACAATCTTTCGTTATGATCATCGACAACGATATGAAATCAAAATTTAACGCCTAACCGATTAGATACGGATGGTTACTTTGAAAATTAAAAAGTCAAACACAATCAAACTGAAAATAATAATATTGAGTAAAAAACTCTACAAAAAAAATACTCGTGTGAGGATTTTTTTTTTATAATTTTAATCTCTTTCCAAATGACAGAGCGATTAGATTAGAAACGAAAAAATGAAAATGTAGGCTTTTTTCCGCAACACACTTGTCTGAAGTTCCGATTCCGACGAATCCGTAGCGAGTCCATTCATACAAAAATAAAAGAAAAATACAAAGCGAACAGTTAGTAGTATTCCGGATAAGCACAACAAAAACACACACGTCAAAACGTTTCAAAAGCTCGTCCGAAACTGAAAATGAACAGCGCAGCGCAAGAGAATCTACCACTAAAACCAAACTCGGCTCTTAAGAAAACCACTCAAATTAGTTGGTATCGAACTTCACTCAAACATTGCACATTCTTGTGTGTGTTGTTTTCCTTTTGGTTTTATGTCGAAGTTGTCGGTTCGTTCTGTACTTATGCATGTGGGGCTGGCGGCGCGCACCGGCTAAAAAGGAATTAGGAACTAACCAAGGCAGTCAGAGTGGAACCTGTCAGACCAGAATTTACCACCAACAACCAAAAAAAAAAAACAGAAAACACCATGTGAGACACAGACACAGAAGAATCTCCCGAAGCCGAAACGAAAAATCAACTCATCCATTGTTGAATGAAGAGAGATACATTTAATTTTTTTATTTTTGTTGGTTTGTTTAAGATTGAAGAATAAGTAAATAATGCAAGCCATAAAGATATGGGTGTTAGAAAGAATAACATAATAAGCAAGCGTGTGTTGTTTCTGTTTGTTTGTACCTCTGGAGGGGTTGAATGGGGCGGGTAGGTATAAAAAAAAACTCAAATTTTAGATTGACAATGGGCGACAGATAGCGCGTAGAGATAGATACTCGGGGGAAGTAAAGGCACAGATTCACTGCGGCAGCATTTTGATTAGGTTGACGAGTTGCGACTCAACGCAATCAAAGTTGAGTCTGTCAAGTCAATGCAATTTTGGTTTGATTCGCACGGTATCAGAATGAGACTAGAGTTGAGTTGAGATTGTTTTGTTTTTTTTTTGTATTTTTTTGCAACTGAGTGGATAGATATTTTTTTGTTTGTTTTATTTTTGAGTCAAGTAGTAAATAGTGTTGCCAGTGGGTATATTTTTTTTTTTATCAAGCAAGTGTCCTGTTAGATAATACGTAGATACATACCTATACAGTGCCCCAAAAACAGTTGGACAGGAACTGGATGCAATTATAAAATTGAATAAAATCGCAACCCGTAAAGCTATTAAAGTCAATAAAAGTGCAAATGAAACATCATTTTTTAAGTTTTGTAGTTTTAATTAATTTTTCTAAAATATGTTTTTTTTTTATATTTAAGACACAAAAAGAAAAAAACAGTAGTTTTCGAAGACAAAAGAAATTGATGAAAATCATTGTTCCTATTCATCTTGTTTCGTACTTTTTAATTGGTTTTTCCCGTAGTCGGGTTTTAGTTTTTTAAACTTAATTTTTTATTTACAACTTTTTAGTTTCAAAAAATATGTTGTGTATGGACATATAAGTAAGCAATGTCGTGTTCTACTTGTCAAACCCTTTCATTTGATACCCATATTAGGGATGTAGTAAAGATAGCGGAAATCCACCATCTTGGGGGGCGTCCGCCATATTGAATTTAGAATGACGTCATATCGTATTATATTATACTCGCCAAGCCTTTTCATTTGATCCCACTATCAATACGGTTATAAAGACTAGTCGGGTAAAAAATAAAAAAAAAGGAGAAGAAAAAAGAAGAGGTAGTCCGCCATTTTGCTTGGTGCGCCCGCCATATTGAATTTTTCTGTGACGTTACATAGCCTAGGACACTCTCCGGATAAAGACGAGTCCAACGACACCTCATTTGTTCCATAGTTTAGGCTGTACGAGGTGACATCCTTACATACATACAAACAAACAAACAAACAAACAAATAAACCCAGCCTGTTAAAATCATAACCCTTCTGCGTAGTCGGGTAAAAATATACCTACATTTTAATATTTAGTATGGTGTCCCTTGGCTTTCAAAACAGCTTGTAGCCTTCTATTCATAGGCATAACTATTTTTTTTTTTTTTGATTGGGCAGTTAATTGGCCCATATGTCCTGAAGGGCGCTTTGAATTTTTACTGCATATTGGCCTTTCCCTAAGTTTTTTCTCCATCTGCTCTTAGGGCTTAGATCCGGGCCTTGTGGAGGATGGGGAAGAATATTTTTCATATTACATAGCAACCATTCCCGTACAATATTGGACGCGTGCTTTGGGTCATTTTCATGAACAAAGCAAAAAACTATCGCGTTTGCCTGGCTTAGTAGCCGTTGCTAGCAAATTGTTTTTGGGGATGTTAGTGTGGTCTATAGTAGAAATGTTACGGATAATAATTTGGCCGGATACCGGATACTCGGCATGTAATAAGGCCGGTTGGCCGGATATTCGGCCAAACGAAATGTTTTATCCCGCAAAAAGATCAAAATGATCGAAATAATTTACCAAAAAGAACTCGGCCATCCCGTTAACAGGGTGTGAGGTAGATGACTGAAATTAAATGTGCAGTGAACAGTTTTACTCGTAAAATGAAGTTGCGGAAATTAAGTGAACGTCATCGGAGTAGGAGATTCTCCACTTAGCAGAAAAATAAAATGGGTGAAGGTTATACTCATGTAAGTTTTTGGGACTGTTTTCGAGGTGGCGGAAGACAATAGTCAAAATGAAGTTTCAAAGAAAAGTGGCACGGCCAACGAGCTGGACTTCTTTTTTAAAACAGTTCGGCTTGATCGGAATAGTGATCCTTGCACTTGGTGATCAGTTAATACCCAACATTTCCCAATTTTGTCTAAATTTGCTAAGATTTATCTTTCAACTCCGTGGGATACAATTGCATCTTCCTGTAGGTCTTTAGCAATTATCGCAGGAATGT
This sequence comes from Brachyopa scutellaris, assembly GCA_949775065.1. Classification (NCBI taxonomy): domain Eukaryota; kingdom Metazoa; phylum Arthropoda; class Insecta; order Diptera; family Syrphidae; genus Brachyopa; species Brachyopa scutellaris. The sequence continues at coordinate 119,452,935 of OX459113.1, forward strand.
TCGGATCTCTAACGACTAATCGAAAAAAAATTCATTCTCCTTGAGGAGTCGAAATTTGTTTAAGTAGTCCATGGCCACTAAAACTTTGCAAGAAACCATTTTTTCAAGCACTTGGATGACACCGATCTAGGATTTTTCACTGGCACTGGACCGTAAAAGGACCAATTGCAAGGCGCAAATGAAAATATTAAATTTGCTTCTTGGCAAACATGCCAAGAGACTCGGACTCATCATAGAAACGGTTTTTGCAGATACTGTAATGGTATAGGTGTAGCAGAGGATATCGAACATATTGTGTGTGAATGTCAGGGCATAGCACTTAGTCGCAGGAACATCCTACTTCTACAGTAGGCCGAATCAACCATAAACTCATTCTAAAATTTTGTAGGGTAATAAAGGGATTTGAGGAAATTGTGGCGGTTTACGTGCCATCCTTGGATGGATTCTATGTGATCGCAGAGACTTATATGACTATATATGACTCACAGAGACTTCTGGTCAGATTTCGAAGAAGCTATCGATAGTCCTAACATGTCATCTTTGGTTCCCAGATGCAATCAGTCAAAGTCCTTGTCTGTACCTGTAGATGTAATGATTTATGCGTTTGCGGTGATTGCGAACCACCATAAGGAGATTAGACCAGCTCTGGCCTAAGCCAATAAGTAGTTCCGCTATCCATCGAATGAGTTATTACCACTTACATTTAATCCATAAGCTTAAAAAAGATTACGGCGTTTCCAAGATAAGATTTACTACACATATCGGTGTTAGCAGCTTGACCAACCACGTTGCTGTAGAAAACCTAAAAAAAAAAACGAATTAAAAATCTGAACTCCAACTAACGTTATAGCTAACAAATAGAGTACATTTTATCCGTGCGTGTGTGTGTGGTTGACTTTTAGCTGAGTTAGCACTCAATTCGCTACTTAGTCGCTAGGAAACCGAAATAACAGAATTTAATCAAAGTAAATTAATCGTAATTGTGTTAATTTATTCAGAAATAAAACCATCTATCAAGATATTGATTCTCCATGGCACCACACGGTGTGCTGCGTACATGTATAGAAACTGTTCCAATCAATAATGATTGGATGAGAAGTTTTTAGATGAAAAATTGTGAGAATATCTCTTTATTTAGTTTATTTTTTTTTTTTTTTTACAAACCGTTGCACGACTCTTGTAACTCTTTTAACTGTGAAATGTCATGGGAATGAAATCGACTTTGCTGGAGTTACGCAGCAGAATGTTTGCATTGTTCTTCGGTCTAATTGAATCAATCCACTCAAATATGAAACTGCATTCATGGATGTAGATACATTTGTATCGTATCTTCTTTCATATTCAAATCATGTCAAGCAGAAAATGTGATTAGAATAAGATTTGGAGGTTAAGAAGAAAAATCAGGGTGAGATGTATATCTCATTTGTATCACCGAATCTATTAGAGAGCGAGTGGTCTACATCCATGTGGAGCAAGAGGTACATTTCTGGCTACCAATTACAAAAAAAAAAAAAATTTTCATGGGATGTGTTCAAAAATTACTTGCTTTTGAAGTAACGCCACCAAGGGATAGTTTGATTGGTAAATAAGAGGGAGTCGTTGACATATGACATGGTGTTGTCTGGATTTGTTTTTATGGTTTTTAATGGCAGAGTTTGTCAAAAATTCTGACTTTGCTTGGCTTTATATCAGAAAATTTAGCTGAACCACTCCCGCTCAGAATTGGCGGTGGAGAGTTGCCACATTGAAAAAAAAATGTGAAAAGAATTTCGTCTATAATTGAATCAAAAAGTTCTAAAAGTTGTTTTTTTTTGCCAAGGGGCTGTAACTATTTCAAAACAAATTCTGAACATTAAGGTACCCAAGAAGAATCAACTTCTGCAGCAAGTGCTGCCATAAGACTCAAAACTCGTCAAGTAACTTCACTGGTGTCACTTCACAATACTAAATCACTTAACTCTCCCCGAAAACATAGACTATACGGTGGCGAGGTATAATTTCACTTCTACACTCCTACCAATGATAGTTTAGGAGGAGGTGTTTTCTCAGACAGATTAAAACTCAATATCTCTTTCCGTCTCCCTGATCAATGGAGCGTGTTTTAAGCTGGAGTTATGGCCATTTCATAAGCAGGAAAGGAATGTAATAATCACTACTGATAATAGCATTTTCTCGTATAGCCAGGCGGCCTTGAAATCTCTGAAATCATTCGTATCCACTTCTAAGCCCACCTCCAACTGCCGCTCATCTCTCATAGAGATGGCTAAGCAGTTTAATATTCACCTGTGCTGGAGCACAGAGTCATTCCAGGAAACTGCAAAACTGACGAGCTCGCAAAATTGGGAACAACAATACCTATTCTACGTTATAAGAAATATATAGGTATGACCCGCGCTACTTACAAGCTAACACCCAGACTTGACACAGTCAATGAAACCAATGCTAGATGGGAAGGTGGAACTATACCTAACTTGCCCCCAGAGGGATATGACCTAAACTAGATCTAAGCCTTTCTAACTACCTCATGTCCCTAAAAAGACTACATATAAGTACGGCTATTGGTGTCATTACAGAACACTGCCTTATGGGGAAGTATGCAACTAGGCTTGCCATCATTTCAAATGACTTCTGCAGAAGTTGCAGAGACGAAGAAAAGAAGGAGCTCTTTCTCGTAGTACAAAACTAGACCTTCTTCGACCTAGCACAAAAAGACGTGGGAAGACGTGGGCAGCGCTTTATACAATGCTCCAAATGGTTTTCATGAGTAGCGGGGTAAATGTCCCCAAGATCCTTGGTATCACAATGGGCCTCTATAGGCCTAAGTGTGCTGGTATTCGTTACGGGCAGCCACTGCTACCTTGCCTAACCTAGGTGGCACTTACAGTTCGGGGTGAATCGGGACCTGCTTATCGCGCCCATTTGTGTGTGGGTGTAAAATTTTTGCACGAATGGAAGGGATCTACAGTTTTTTTGCCAACTCCGAACGGCGAGTTAAGAAGCTCATCTTGACAAATCATACTCTTTGAATCCATATCAAACATTCAGTGGCACCGTGAAAAAGCTTTTGGATGTTTGCTAGGATTGAACCCGGGCAGCTCTGCGTAGTAGTCCAACGCACTAACCCTTACGGACGAAGATTATAGTCACGTTGCTTTTGATTTCCAAATCTGAGGCATCCTTTGAGGTTAGGGTACGAAGCTCTTCAGCTCAATGGGTGTGCATTCGCGCAATTTCTAATTTCTAATCATAAAGAAAGTCATAACATTATTTAGTTGTGATAGCCAGTTTCATTCTCATAAAAAACGACAAAAATGAAAAGGCCTACGTGGACCATGGATGGCCAATTAAAATTCAGAGAGATGGTACCATTTTCAGCAGTCTAGCGCACTGATCCACCAAGCCTATTCTCATTTCAATCATATGCGAAAAATGAAGAATGACATTGTTCACTTCAATGAGGTTTTGTAGTGACAAGTGACACTCGGGCGAATATCTCGTACCAGCAAGAAACTATAAAGGTGTATACGCAGGAATGATAGAATACAAGATTACGCCGTTACGTAATACAAAAATCGAAAGTTCTGCGCATGCCGTCACTGGTGACCAGCGATTTGACAGCTGGTTATTTCCTAAATGAATTCACCAATAATTGCTTTGAAACGTAAACGAATTTTGTGTTTTAAGTTCTATAATTACATTATCGTTATTGATAAAATTAAAATACAAGTGTATTTTGTGATGACTTTATCAGTACATGTTTTATGTACTAGTAATTATCTTAATATTGAAAATTCATTGAACATCGTGATACTGGACCGTGTGGAACGTTATTGTAACAATTATCCGTAGTTGGAATTGTACAAAAGAGTCTCAATTAGTTCCTGTCATGACGTGGAATGTTGTTAGAGTGAAAGCAGTTGACCCGGACAAAGCCAAGTGTCTGTTACAAAATAAAACAATAATTAGTTCTGTATGACAATTTTTTAATTTAATATTTTGTTAGTTCCTTTTTCTTTTTATAAGAATTTTCAGTGATTTTCCCATTCAACTTCCTTATCCTAAAAAAACATTCGTGCTCTAAAGAACCGTTTCACTTTCTCCTCGCAAATATATGTTCGCCGCTAGCTTTAAATGCGTTTTCAAAAAATCTAGAAAAAATGAGTAAATAGTCGTTGGTTTTGATAAATCTCCTTCGTTGAGATGATTTACCCACGTAAAAGTATTATCACTATCCGAATTAACTCGAATGTCTTCGACATTACCACGTAACCAGGGTTACCTTTGGGACCCTTTGGGGTTAAATGGACCCTTTTTTGATCACACGGACCCCAGGACCCACCTTTTTGAAAATCATCGACATTGGACCCTTTTTGAAAAAAAGGACCCTTTTCGGACCCTTTCTGTAAATTGAGAAACGATTGACACATTCAACCGAAATTCCTTCACTTCTTTTAGTAGACAAAGTAACCGACAGCAATCACACTTTTGTATTAACCGGATTTCTATCTATGTATTTTTTTGCCAACGCCAAAATGTAAATTTTCCTTGTAAACAGACACATTCAAATAGTTGGTGCGTTTCGTTTGTCATACTTCATCGCATTTAAATTTCTCGTATCCTCATATTATAGTGCGTAATCACTTTGTGTGTTATTCTTTGTTGTGATATCATGCGCAACTGGATTACAAGTACAAACACTAATAGTCACAACTTTTTATCCAAATACTTTTCTTGTTTCTTTTGTTTATGTTACTTTATTTTTAAATGAATTGCTTTTTTTTAAATTAACTGATTTTTTTGTTTTGTTTAGGAGTTTTTATTCATAAGCTTTATTTATTTTTTTAGGCAACTGGATAAAAATACAAAAAAAAAAAATAATAAAATAATACTTATCCTACCCGTCTTATTCTTTAATTTTATATTGGACCCCTTTTTGGACCCTTTCCGGAAATGTTCAGAGGTAACCCTGCACGTAACCTGTGGCAAATGAATCCAGCCAGACTTTCTAGGCCGCCGGGGTTTGCTGTACCAAGCACGCACTCATCTCTTGCGTAGCTTGAAATTGGATCCTGTTGGAGCAATATAAAACGGAAACTAGTTTCTAGCTTCAATTTAAACCCATTTTTTGCCATAATTAGGTTAATTTCCTTTTGAAATTAGAGATTCCTTTGATATCATCCCGGACTAAAATGAGCACAACAAATTCGAAACGTTTTCACACTGAACTCGTCTTTTCGTCGGCAAAAATGAGCCCATTGCTTCATCAAGCCTTTGTCTTTAGGAAAGCAGTTAAATCGAACAGGATTTTCATTGCTCACATTATTTTTTTTATAGCTGAATATCGCAAACCTCTTTTTAAATCCTATAACTTCACTATACTTTCACAATTTTTGGGCACCACTGACGTCAAACAGCTCTCAAAAATAAAAATTAACATGGCGGACATGCGCAAAGCGTAATCTTGTATTCTTGTATTCTGTCATTCCTGGTGTACCTATACGTATATGGTTTCGTACTTCAAAATTGTAGTTTTTTATAGAGATGAGGCTTAGTTTTTTTATTGGCATCTGTCAATTCTGTTAACTTTCAAAATTAACCATCGCGTACAAGCAAACCAAACTATCTAGCATATATTCGTTTCGGCATGTGTATCTTCCTACGCAAGCACAGCAGTAGGTACTTCCAACTTCCAACACACTTCCATCTTACTCCATTAACCACCTACGGCAACTTCTGTATACCTACAACTCCATTATTTCTTTTTTGTAATTGAGTGTTTATTGAGTTGATTTGACAGTGCAAACTGACCTGCGTGTTACTATCATGAACTCCCGAGCTGAATGAATAATAAATAATTTTATCGCTGGCCGTCAATGAAATAGAATTTCCCTCCTCCACAGCCCACGCTGTCTGAGATATATTTCTGGCTCAATATTGATGTCTGTAGCTACTTCGGTATATCGTAGTTGACTACGCGTATATACTATCTCATTAGATCAAACTACACTTGATATCCTGTAATTATCCTTAAATCCTCTTGACATAAAAAACAGCAAAAGAAAAATCCCAAAACAAGGCAAACAGAAGAAGAAAAAAAAAATTCCATCCAAATATTGAATATCTCAAGCACACCTCATTATATATTCAAATCCAATTCCGTTATCAATATTCCACCCACCAATATCCTGGCAACCCAATTCCAGCCCAACCGAGAATCGCTTAGCACAGCAATTTCGTATCCAAAATTGAAATCCTTGTGCGTGATTGCGAACAAATTTAGTTCGATCGTTGTGTGTCCTTAATTCTCTGGAATCTCTTAAGTCCGGAGGAAAATATTTAATTTCATTATCCTGACATTAAGTTTGCTCTATAATTAGAACCCTGACACACACATACACATACAAGCACATCTAAAACGTGGCTGGATTGGATTTCTGCGGCACGGAAATCCTTCGGTAACTTTTTTTTCCCTGTGTTGTGCACCGCCACCAATTAATGACGACGACTTTTATGACCTCTCAATTGTCCTTTTGGCTGTGTTTCGCTCGCATACCGATTCCACTCTTACATCCTTCCGATTACCACATACAGCATCGTTTACTAAACTTCTTCCTGTTTTTTGTTTTTTTGATAACTTCGTGTTCTCATGTTAGTCCTTGATTCTGGGGTGGGAAGCGAGCATAGGAAAGGAATGTTTGCTTTAAAAGTTTTCTCACAATCGTCAAACGAACAACGTGTGTGTGGGAATTAAATACGTTCTTAATCATGGGGAACAAAGGGAGAGTACCCAGTATACCCTGTTGGTGGCAGCATGGTATACTTCAAAGGATTTGTTGTTTGTTTTTCTGTACAATAATGTGCAAGACATTACGCATGCTCACCTTTTTAGAGATTTGAGAGATTTGTAAGGTAGCCTTTGGTGAGGTTCCATAATCGCCGAGAAATTGAGTGAAACGTGGAGTTGCCAGGATGCTAATAAAATAAAATGATTTTAATCATTTTAAAGATTCAACCGCAACGGAGCGGCCCTGTGCATCGGAAGTGTTGATTAAGCCATAAATAGAAACAACTCTTTGACTTATATTCCGCATCGGATTCATGGATATTTACAGATGGTTTTATGAGTATTTTTAATCAGAAAGAAACGCTCAAGAGATGCAGACAGGAGTTCCGGAAATTAAAATTCCATAAAACAGGATACATAACTGGTCCCCTTGGTTTGAGTTTAGCTCTTTCTTAACTAAAAATCACCTCCAATGTACTTTTATGTCATTAGTAGGTCCTTAGATTCAAAGCAGGATCTGTGCGGCTTGGCTGTCCACGCAAATGGTAATTTCCTTGCTTGGACAATTTCTTCTGCTTTCTAAATAGCATATAGCTCTGATTGGAAGCAATAGTCGTTAAGACTGCTTTATGCATAGTTCTGCCGAGAAGACTACTGCTCTGGTATCTTGTATGGGAGCACGGTTCTTCGACAGCCTGGATGACCTAGCTAAGATACCGCTCACAGACCTAAAGAAATTTATCAATAGATCGAAATGGTTTTGTTAAATGCATGTTTCGATATGCACAATTAGGGTATTCACAATGGATCTTTATGGCCTCTGGGTGAAATTGCATTTACTGCAAGCGACCCTCCTAACCTAACCTAACCTAACCCTACTGCTCTGGCACCTTTCTCTGTTTTTGTTCCATTTGTAAAGATGGATGTTCTAATGATGGCGCTGTCGGAGTTGTTCCAGATCTGTCTGTCTGGAATGGAGACCTTGAAGTATCTAGTAATGTCAAGCTGGGGTTTCTCGTAATCGTAATGAGTCCTTTCTGATTGAAAATGTCCAGTATGAGCATGTATCCAGACGAGCCGGGCCTCCAAATGCCATTCTCTTTTAATTTGAGAGTTTCTTTGGTCGGATTAGAGGGTACAGTGAAACTTTCCTTAAGGGGTTACATGGTTCGATTTTTCTTACTGTCTCATTAAATTCTACAACATAGAATATTGTCCTAAATTTTCAAGTCGATCGGAGTAATAATTTCGGAGATAGAGCTTCGGGAAGTTGCGCGCTCAACGCAAGTTGGGCTCAGTTTTATTAACACTCAAAACTTAAAACGCGTTTTTCTCGAAACTGTAATTTCAAAGACGGTTGTCAAAATTTCTCGAGAACTACTAAACCGATCTTGATGAAATTTTACACACGTCTTTGCGATATTATTGATACGGACTTGGACGAAGGATTTTTTTATAATGCAACTGAAGAGCAAATTTTACCGATATTTTTAAATTTTTTGTAAAAATGTCTGCCGAAAATCCAATTTTCAATTTTTTTGTTTTTCCTTCATCCAAGTTCTAGTTTAAGGTATAAACTAAAACACGTATTTTTTTATTTTTTTTGACTTCAGTTGATCCTGTCATGAGTTCTGCTGTCAACGCGCAAGCACCTTTTTTCCAAGTGATTATCGGAAATTTTTAAATATTTTTCTACAAAAATTTCAGAAACTCTTTGCCAAAGAGTACTTACTTACGGCAGTAAAAAGTTTGAATGAAATATTTAATTTTTTATAAAAAAGAAAATTGTTAAAAATAACCGACGAAACCCATGCAACCCCTTAAGTGGAGAGTGACGGTGACAGCATTTTTGGATGAAGCTGCTAAATTATAAATCTATTTTCATTGTTAAAAAACCACTCATTTGATTAGTTTAATTACTAAAGCCATATCATGTTTTTTTTATTTTATTTTTATTTTTTAAACTAAATATTTTTTTTTTACTTTTTTTAATAAATTTCACTAAAGAATAACTAAAAAAAGTTATTCCAACCGTTTTTTCAGCTTTTTCTTCCACGCATAATAATTCATGCGGTAGAGGGTTAACAAAGTACATACAAGCCTTTCTTAGAAAGGTGGCTTGCCTCGTTGACTAATTAGAATCCTAAGATACAATAGATCTTTTAGGTCGCAGTATCAGCTTTGGGGCAGGATCCAGTAAATAAAAAATAGAAAACTTTTAAATTAAATATAAAGAGTTGTGTGTGCGATATGACAGAAACCTTTATTCAGGATTAAAGTCCATTCAATACCATTGTGCGGTTATATCATTCGAATGGCTTTCGTGGCTTCGTTTATAGGACTCGATCCGAGAGATCCAATTTTGTATGACTCTGTTGCGTAAGTCGGTACGGATCAATGGTGTTGTTTTCCAGTTGAGTAATTGTTGTTGGTTTGTTGCCATAAAACATCGACAGGTATATCCCAAGAAGAGAACAAATTCTAAGGGCGTTAAATCGCACGATCTAGGCGGCCATTCCACGTCGCCTCTTCTGGAAATAACGCGTTCTGGGAAAACAGCTCCAATATAACGTCCGATGTATAGCATATTGTGCCACGCCGTCCAGGTCTATGTCATCAAATTGAGGCCACAAAGAGTCAGTTATCATGGTTCTTCTCGTTTCCGAAGGTATATGGTAAGCCGGCTGACCAAAATCCTCACCAAACAGTAAGTTTCTCCGGATGCAATGGAGACTCTCGATACTGCTGCTGTGTTGCAATTTTGCTTGTTTACGAAGCCTTTCAACCAAAAATCATTTCGGATGTAAATATTTCATAGTTCACAACAAGTTTGGTGAGCAGAACACGAATTTTTATAATAAACTAACTGATCCGTCGGGCCTCGCCCGTGTACACAAACAATCGTGTTACTCACATGACAGATAATTGCCAACTGTGGAAAGTTTTTGTGACTACACCAAACTATATTATTACATTTAAATCTAACCCTAGTACAGGGGCAAGGTCCATTTAAAAGTTTTAAAGCCTGGGGTAAAATGTCCAGTTCCTGTACCAGGGTTAATATTGTTAATATGAAAATTATGCACCCTTGCACCACGAAATTTTGCCAAAGATTTCCTTTTTATTTAAATATCTACTATAGGGTGTGAATTTGAGCCAATTCGGCCCATAAATAAGAATTTTGAAAAAACGACCCCAACGCCACCTAGGGAGTTCTAACATAAACAAAAACCATCCGGAGCACCACACGAACATATGATGTGAATATAAGGTGGAAAGCTTCAGTGGTTCAGCCGTGATAGTCGGACATACATACACACCAACGTTTTAATATATTAAGATTTCAACAATTTCGACGCGTTGTTGAATGGTGTAGCGCTCCATAGTAAAATGGTGACTACGACAGGGTACAAAAATCAAAGAATGACATCATTGCCATTGGAAACGTCAGCGCAATAAGCTATCAAAGTTCGAACATAGCTATAACCCTATTTGTACATAATATATGTACTTCTTCTCAAATATATGTACATTGCAAAGAATTTATTCTGAGGATGTCTAAAGCAGACATTGGTGTTTTTTTTAATTTTAGGAATTTCTATTCTAAGGCTTACTCTGTTAGGATTTCCGAAATCTAAAAGTTTCAATAAATTCTTAGCTTAAACTTGTGTCTTCGAAATTCATTCGCATACATTCGGTCGAATGAGAGTTTGATAAATTTTTTTTTTTTGGAAAGTAAACAAGTGAGCGGTATTCCAATACCAACCAACAACAGAGGTAAGAAAATATTCTTGAAACACTGCCAATTACCGAATTTATTTATCTGCTGGATAAACTAGCACAGAGTATTTATGGCATCCAATAGATTCCCTTGACATCCTTTTGTAGTTGCATTTTCTTTTTGTTTCCCCTATTCCCCATTATCCTCTGACCACATGCTCTCCTTTATCCCAAAAAAAAAAGAAGTAGAAGAAAACTTTTAACACTAACTACACCCAGAAAGCAGCCAAATTGCTTTGCCCTAAAAGTTCTCCCAATCTCTTGCGCTGAAGAGGATATTTCCTTTTCACGTAAGGATATCGTATCTTTAAAAATCCTTGAGCCTTTGCATTGCTTTCTGTACTTTTGTGCATAATATTCAATTTTTCCCAAAAAAAAGGACTCGGTAGAGAGTTCCTCAAGACTCAGGCAGGGAAGGTCAAATTGAATTGGCATTCGCAGTACTAGCTAAAGCTATTCCAAGCAAACCACCACCAATATGCATGGAGGGCATAATAAATCACAAACTAGGTCCTATCACCATAGAAGAACTTCATTGTCAGAAACTCACAGGACATTTTTGTGTGGCTGGGGCTGCGCTGCTACACACAGGCGGCTGCAGTGGTCATGGCTGGCGCCGGTGAACGAGCATAGCAATATTGATTCCCTATACACATTTTAACACATGCACATTTGAGGACGTTGTTGGGCGGGCAGGAGAAATGGAGTTGCTGCAAATTGTGTAACCAATAAAGGATTTGGGCAAAAAAAAAAACTATAAAAAAAGATCCAACGTATGCGGGTCGACTCCGGAACTATGGTCCAACTGTGAAGTGGATGTTGTCCTTCTACATGGGCGTAGTTGGTTGGTACAATTCTGCATCTTTCAGCTCTGACCTACGGATATGGTTGGGACATTGTTGACATAGTTGGTAAGGGTGGTATCTGCATTCAGTTAGCAATTAATTTCCAAAAGAATACAGATTTTTAGTTTCTGCATCAAAACCCCCTTGTGGTGGTAGTTGTTGGTAAACTATTTTTGAGTAAACTAATTTACTTTACCTAAAGGAAGCAAGTGATGTACCTACTTCTACGTCATTCACGTAGGGTTCTGGTCTCTTGCCATAACTTTTTTATTTTTAATTAAATTCCTTCTTTTTGACAGCAGCTCTCGTTCATTTGGGTTCGCGTAAAAGCTTCGGGTGTCATTTAAGAACTTAGATGCCTGAAGCTGAAACTTGCCTATGGAGACCTAGATTTTTCATTATGAGCGGCTACTAGGAATTTAATTCTTTTTTGAGGCAGTGCCCAGCCAGCGTTGCCACAATGCTACTTTCGTAGCAAAAGTGCTACATTATTTTTCAGTTTTTTCAATTTGCTACTTTACTACTTTTATTTCAAAATTTGCCCCATTTTGCTACATTTTATTTTTGAAGTGACCTTTTTCGAAGTTTCCTGCAAAATATTTTGTTTCTGTTTGGCAATGCTCTCTGTTGCTTTCAATCCCAACAATAGGTCTGTTCAATGAAGCTGTGCTGTACACAGAAGAGCAGAAAAGTGCAAGGTTTTGGTGTTCAACGAGAAAAGTTTCTATCCAAAACTGATCTGCTTTGTGTTCAACGACTCTGTTCTGCACCTACTCTTAAGGTAGAACAGATTTGTAAGAAATGTTAAAATCAGCTGTGTTGCACATTTGATTGTTTTAGGTATTTGAAGGGAAAAGTGTTTCGACGAGGTTTAAGTTTACCAAATGAGAGAAATTGAAGTTCAATCGCAAAAAGGGCAATCAGTTATTGTTAAATGCTATAAATAATTTGGAAAACATTAAGTAAAATAATCATCAATGCAGCTGTAATTTTAGACAAAAAACATATGGTTGTATATACATACATAATTATCTATGCTGACTTGATCTGACATTTTTCACAAATCTGTGCTGTTCTAATCTGCCTTTTTTTCTCATTGAACAAAGCTAATTCATTTGAGGCAGAATTTGGTTTGCTGAGTTTTCCATTTTGTGCATCCAAAACATGCGTTGCCTTCTGTCGTTTATTTATTCTGTCAGAATTCAAAAACTGGCAACTGTGTAGACTGAAGCAAACAGGAAAATTGTTGCATTTCTTCTGTTAAGTTTAAACTGGATCAGAAAGATGATAAATTGTACTTATAAATTGCTATAAATCGCTCAACAACTTTATGTAATTGATACGGATTCGTAATGAGACAGCGAAAAAAAAGGAGGAGGAAAATAAAAATAAACAAATACAAAAAATATGGTTAGTATGGAAGTTTCGAAGAGCATTACCTGGTCATGTTTTGCATCGTAAGTCATATTCCACTGTCCAACATGGATTCTCTTCCAAAAGTTTTAAGGAAGTGTTTTTATGACTCGAAGGTAGCACAATATATAACTTGTGCTAGAACGAAAACTACAAGTAAACAATCAGTTTTTGTAAAATAAATTGATTGCCCTTACAAACGTTCTTCTTTTAATTTTGCTACTTTTCAGAATGATAGATTTTGCTACTTTTTTCAGTTTTTCGGGCTACATTTATCCAAAGTCAAGCGGCAACGCCGGTGCCCACAGTCTTCTGGAAGATAGTCCAAAGATGTCTCCGCTTCCGGACTCGGTCAACTGTCACTCTTTAGATTAAGCAAACATGATTTTTTTAGAACTTTTTTTAGTACATACTTATGTAAATCTCATTAGCATTCCTAGTCTTTTTCTTACTGAGGCTGAGACCTACGACCTTTTTTGTGCAATAATGTCCATGAGTACTTTTTCAAAACCCAAAACTTAGGTGTGTATATGTATATTGAAAAGGGTTCCCCTATATCTGTAGTTTTTATAACTTTCGTGCACCAAAATTCGTCAATTTTTTTTAAAAAATTTCCCAAAAAGACGCAAGAAACAAAAAGTATTCAAACGCGTTAAGCAACTAGTAGAACATAATAATCTTCAAAGCGTGTCGCCTGACTGAAAACTTAAGGCCCCTACCCATAGAATCCGTCGACGTCGTTCCATTGAACGTTGACGTTGAACAAAAAACCAAAATTTTCTCTTTTTCTTTCAACCGATTGTCAACGGCGATGACAGTTTCTTAATTTTCTCTCAATGCCTCCACCAATGAACGTGCTTACTCTCAATTTGCGAATGCGTGAACTTGAATATGTAAATAGGTCCGTTCGCGTATTTTTTGCACTAAATATGGGTTTTCTGTCAAATCTCGAAGAGTGGGGGTAAAATTCTCTCAAAGACAGAAAAATCACGAAAAAGTAATCGAACGCATTAAGCACCAAAAAATGAAGAATGTATGTGATTTGACAGATTTGACAGTTCTCATAATACACCCAAAGAAATTTCTTTCTCTCTCGTGAGCACTCTCTTCTACGAAAAACTACGAAATTTTTGCGTACGCGAACGGGTTTTCGTTGTTTTTCGATATTTTTCGTGGATTTTCAGCAGCGGACTAAAAAAGTGGAAGGTAAGATTCGTTTGAAGAGGGCTATGTCACTGACTGCGCTGAGCCATCATAAAACACAATGCCACCATAATGGGTCCATCGCGATCCCCTGGGACCATGCTATGATGGTAGCTTAACCAAAAAATGTCCGTCCAAACAGTTAATTTCCCTGCAAAATTTTAAGATTTGATTGTGCCAGTTAAGCCGTCTCTTCTAATGTATTAAAGAAGTAATTCCCTAAAAATGTCTTTCAAGAACGAGCAATGGCCTTACAATCACAAATGATATGTTCGATATCCACCGATGTACCTATATCATTGCAGTACCTGCATTAGTCTGTGTTTGAAAGTCCAATGTTTTGACATGTTTTATTTTTCCTATTAAACTTCTTAACTCTGCCCTATTTAGTCGAAGGATTACCCTGGTCCTTTTGCGATATATGGCCGGCCAAAGAGCCTTGGATACCCTACGTTCCTTTATTCTTGACCATCTGTGCTCCGCCATACTTATGATTGTGTTGTTACGTTTTGCCCTGATGCCGCATGATGGTGGAGCTTTGTGCACCATCTCGGTTAAGGGCAGTGCCCTCTCCTTGCTAGTTAATCTGCAAGTTCATTTCTCTCTACGCCAGAGTGCCCAGGCACCAAACATAGTTTGACCCTTTTTTGGTCGGTTAGTAATTTAAGCACAGAGCGACATCCTTCTACAATTGCCGATTTAACGATACACGATTCTAGTGCTCTGAACACGACCTGACTGTCGATGTAGATAATAATAACCTTATCTGTTATTAGCTTCGTCACCAACAGCTCAGCCGATCTCCGCTAGGACCTCTGCCTGAAATACACTACAGTCGTCTGGAAGTCTAGGACATGTATTTAGCTCCGGTTCTCTCGAGTAGATACCCGAGCCCGTGTCATTGTCGGACTTCGACCCAACCGTATAGACCGCACTGTGTGTTTGCCGTGTAGGCGCCATATTCCCCCAAACTTCTCTCTCCGGGTACTGGGAGGTACTGGGAGGATGTAATCCGTTCTATCGAGGTTGCCAATTTTAGGTTATCTCAGAATAGCGCTATGAACATAACTTCTATTCTTGAAGTAGCCTAAGTTAGTGAGCTTAATCGTACTCTGGCATGCCAGGTGCATTGCATGCAGATCGAGTGGTATAAGATGCAGAAAAGTATCCAGTGCCGCCGCCGTGGGTGTTGTACGCAGGGCTCCCGGTATGGCAACAACTGTTTTTCTCTGAACCGCTGCTAATCTGCTTAATATCCTTCTACAAGAAAAGTGCGCCATACGTGAGTATGGGTCTGACGATCATTGCGTAAAGCCAGTGCATCATTGCCGGTTTGAGCCCCAAGTTCGTTCTGCTGTCTTTAACAGATAAAAAGCGCATTGTACGACTTTCTGATACTGTCCTCTGAATTAAGATTCCAATTAAGCCTTCTATTTCTATTAAGCTTTCCTCCTGCAACCAACCAACCAAGCCTTCTATCTACAATAATACTAAGATACTTTGCATGATCTGATATACAGAGTTCAGTACCGTCTAGCTTGGGAGCTTGAACGCTGGTATTTTGTACTTTCGAGTAAAAATAACTACATAGTTCCGGTTTGGTGGGCTTAACGTTAAGTCCGCACTTCCCTGCCGATTTGCTGGTGGTCGTAAACAAAGCCATTCATGATTTCCCTCAGTATATTAGTAAAGATGTCCGTTTAAAACGACGCAGCAAGACATCAACGGATTCTATAGGCCGGAACCTTTACAGTTGAAATTCGAGATATCTTGCCAGTGATAGCTTTGAGGTTAAGTTAAAAGGCTAAGAATAGCTTTGTCCTGATTCCTGGATTCATGATGGAAACGTATCCACACCACATCCCTTTTTGGCGTTTATCGTCCTTTAAATGTTGTTTTTCTTTCTTATTATGCAAAACGTTTTCACTGGGAAGGTTGTTCCTAAAAGACCGTTCATTAAGCACTACGTCATAATACGTACATCCGTGGTCAAAAAAACCCTCGCACCATTACTTTTCTTCTATTGAAATGAATTCTTCTATTGAATATGAAAAAATCAAAGTTGTTCTTATGCTATAAAATTCATTTTTATATATTACTTCAATATGGATAAACTTGTTAGTTTAGAGAGTAACAAACATGTATATTTAGTCGAAATTTGACCACACAATTCAAATATATTTGCATTTGTATGATAAAAGGGAATTTTACGTTTTATTTAGGCAAACTGTTTTATCAAAATTTTCATTACGTACAGGGGCGACTATTAAAAAGAACGTAAGTAAATTGTTTGGGATTAATACGCTACACAAATGGAACAGGCCCAGGCAACAATTCTTATTTCTCTTTCTTGACATTTATCAATTCGCTTTTGTTTGCATTCCTTATTCTTTATCTTGTTTGTTCTTGTAACTTTAAATTATTGTCAGTTGGCTGTAATACTTTGAATTGGTGCGACATTAAATGAAGTTTTGTTATATTCCACACGAGTTTAGTTTTCATTTTTCACTTTTCCTCATAAACATTTTGGTGCCTCCTGTGAGGAATAAAGAATTATACAATTTGTGTGAAATTTATTGCAATTACGTGGCATTCGTTCGTGGAATATTTTAAGTTTTGGTTAGGCGACTTTATGGCACCACCGATGGCGGATTTAAATAGGCGAACGACGGCATGCAACGCTATTCGACGTGCTGCTACAACAGTGGCGGCAGACGAGTTCAAGGCAGACAGTTATTTACTGGCACAAGAAATAACGTGTCTCCAGGCGCATTTTTGCAAATTCGAAGTGGCACATGATGCACTTATTGGCCAGGCAGAGGAGACAGAATTACAAGCACACACACAACTTTGGGATTCTATTGAGGCTGACTACAAAACCACAATGGCAAAACTACACCGGTTGCAGGCAGCATTTCTTAATGACGGCGCAGAAGGCTCTGTTGGAGCATTTAGGTCTTTGGCACCGCCAGCGGAGATGAAATTGGATCCACTGAAAATCCCCATTTTTGATGGAACATTGGCAAATTGGCTTGCATTCAAGGATGCTTTTGAGACGTTAGTACACAATCACGATTATCCAGAACCATACAAGCTGGGGAAACTACGGGCAGCCGTGCAAGGCGATGCCGTTGGATTGGTTGGCGGATTGTACAGCGGAGGCTATGAAGAGGTGTGGAAGACTCTGAGGAAGCGGTACGATAACCCCAAACAGTTGGCCGACATACACGTCTCACAGTTGATTTACTTGAGTGTAGCAACGGAGGAAACTTCAACGCAGTTGTTGGCCATCGTGGATTCAGTGCGTGCCTCATTGCGGGCACTACGAGTGATGAAGGTTCCTGTGGAACATTGGGATGCATTCCTCGTGTTCCTGGTGAATTCTAAGCTTCCACCGACAACACAACAGGCTTGGGGTATGACAACAACGACCGAAATACCATCACTGGATAAAATGCTAACATTTTTGGAAACGCGTGCACATAGCATAGGCAACTTGGCGACGAAGACACAGATGGCTCAGGCGAATCCAACAGCGCATATTCGAGGCACTGGACATGCGCAAAATTCACCGTTTCGCTTGGTGAAAACTAATTTGGCGATGACATCACCTGGCAGATGCGAGTATTGCAACGGCACACATCGCATAATGCGATGTCCATCATTATTGGCATTGGAAGTGGGCGAACGTTTTGCTAAATTGAAGCAATCGAATCTATGTTTCAATTGCCTTCGTCCAGGACATTCAACAAAGAATTGCGCAGCAGGTGGTTGTCATCATTGCAACAAGAAACACAATACCTTACTTTGCAGGACGGCTCCAGTGTCAGGTCCTTCAAATGCAGTCCCACAGGCATCATCATCATCATCAATGGCACCAGCACCAAGTGCTCAGGCTTCAATGTCTCCTACATCATCATCACCAGGCCCACCTCGGGTGAATCCGGCACCGCATTGACTGGCCGATCGTATTAAAACATTTACACTCGTTGGCAACCAGATCGTTTTATTGGCTACTGCGTACGCAAGCATCACAGATCATCTTGGCAATCTTAATCCGTGTCGCATACTCTGTGACCCTGGATCCCAGGCAAGTTTTATTACATCCAGTTTACTTAATCGTTTGTCTCTTCGCAGAAGCCGCTGCGAGATTCCTGTCGAAGGCGTGGGCCAATCTGTGTCCACCTATACTCGTGGTCAGGCAACGGTACAGCTTTCGGCTCGTGATGGCTCGTTCGAATTGGCAGTGGCAGTATATGTGCTTGACATTATTACATCAGTGACTCCAGCAGCTAAAATCACTTCATCATGCTGGTCACATCTTCAAAATTTGCAATTGGCCGATCCAACATTCGGATCCCCTGGACGAATTGACCTCTTGATAGGCGCTGAGGTATGGGGAGCTATTATCCAAGATGGCATCGTGCATGGTGCACAAAGTGAACCTTTTGCTCAATCAACACGCCTTGGTTGGGTAGTGTTTGGCCCTGCGACCATCGAGTCCATAATCGGTGAGTCATTGCATACATTTTTAATTCATTCAGGCGAAGAACAACGTCTTGAAGAACTAGTACATAAGTTTTGGGAATTAGAAGAGGCAAGTGACATAAATAGATTGGCACCAGAGCAGGATCTCTGCGAGAAAATATTCGCAAATACTTATCGTCGTACGTCGACTGGTCGGTACATTGTCCAGATACCATTCCGGCCCGATGC
Source organism: Brachyopa scutellaris (assembly GCA_949775065.1). Taxonomy (NCBI): domain Eukaryota; kingdom Metazoa; phylum Arthropoda; class Insecta; order Diptera; family Syrphidae; genus Brachyopa; species Brachyopa scutellaris. Next base: position 119,471,676 of record OX459113.1, read on the forward strand.
CCCGACACTTGGCGATTCTTATCAGCAAGCTTTGAGACAGTTTCTGCGATTGGAAAGGCGACTGTCATCTGAATTCGAGTTACAACAAAAGTACATATCGTTCATGCGGGAATATAGTAACTTAGGCCACATGCGAGAAGTGAGCGATCAACTTGGCGATCCATCACAATCCTACTATATACCTCACCATGCAGTAACGACGAAATTTCGTGTAGTCTTTAATGCTTCCGCGAAGACTTCAACTGGCGCATCACTGAACGATACTCAATTGGTAGGCCCAGTGATACAGGAATTATTGGCTAATATCATTCTTCGATTTCGACGTTTCGCAGTGGCTCTATCGGCGGACGTAGAAAAGATGTTCCGTCAGGTTCTTATCGATGAAAGGCATCTATGTTGGCAGCGCATTCTGTGGAGAGAATCTATTCATGAACCGATACGTACTTATGAGCTTACGACAGTGACTTATGGCATGGCTTGTGGCCCATACAATGCAATTCGGGCAATGCAGCAATGTGGCCGTGACAACTCTGGCATACTACCGGACTCCAGCCGGGCAGTGGCAGCACAAACAAGCATCGAAAGGGACTTCTATGTCGACGACTATTTAGCAAGTTCGCCGACTACTGAGAGTGCAGTGACATTGGCGAAGGATGTGGACTTGGTATTGCAACAAGGCAATTTTCATTTACGCAAATGGCGAACCAATGACGCACAGGCGTTAGCTCAAATCACAAATATTGGCAGTTCCTCGAATGAGGTGGAACTTCAATCACCTGAGACTACAGTTCTTGGTTTGCACTGGAATTCAACGTTGGATGAATTATTCTACCGTATCAATCTGGGAGATACACCGTCGACGACGAAACGTCTGATACTCAGAGATACGGCCCGTCTTTACGACCCGACAAATATGCTGGCACCAGTGATCATCGTTGCGAAGATCTTCATACAAAAATTATGGTTGGCAGGCTTGGCATGGGACGAGACTTTACCGGTCCCTCTACTGAATGAATGGCTCGCATTCCGTGAAAATTTAAATCAACTTGAAGGCATCCGGATCCCGCGTTGGATAGGACTACAACCAAATCATCGCTCACATCTCATGGGATTTTGTGATGCGAGTGGCAAGGCATACGCAGCAGTAATTTATTTACATAGTACAACCAATCAAGGCGTGGCAACATCAAGGCTAATAACAGCAAGGACGAAGGTGGCTCCGATTAAGGTCGTAACAATTCCGAGGCTAGAGTTGTGTGCTGCTCAGCTCTTAACTGCACTTATGGTGAACATTCGCAACACATTGCAACTGAACGATCTTCCGTATTTCATGCATACAGACTCCAGTGTGGTTCTTAGTTGGCTTCGAAGGCATTCATCAACACTTAACGTATATGTGGCGAATCGAGTAAGTTTTATTCAACAACATTCTGAGGTGGGACAATGGCGACATATTGACGGCCAGCACAACCCAGCTGATTGTGCTAGCCGAGGCATTTCTGTTGAATCATTACGAACACATCATCTATGGTGGCATGGCCCAGAGGTAATACAGCAGGTAGACGATCTATATCATGAGGCGATACAACTTGACAGTGACGATTGGCTGGCAGCAGAGGCAGAGGTAAAAGCGATCCGGGTCAACGTAACTCGACCCACAGGCACAGGCGTACTACAAACTAGGCAACCAGATGGAAAAATAATCGACCTGCTAGATCGATATAGCAAGTTAGGCAAACTTCTTCGAACTACAGCATACATACTGCGTTGGCGAATGGCAAGTCACCATTGTTGGCATCAACCCATCATCAGTAGTGATGAAATCGCGGAGGCACGGCGCTGGCACATACGCACCGAACAGGGTAAATACTTCGCATATGAAATTAATCAAATTCGTACTCTTTCTAGAATCTCAAGTACAAGCAAAATTATTTCATTGGCACCATATTTGGATGATCATCAAATTCTGAGAGTAGGCGGTCGACTTTCAAATGCTGAGATTCATCCTGACCAAAAGAACCCAATCATATTGGCAAAGGCGAGCACATTAACCCGACTAATAGTTGAGGACGCACACAACACTACGTTACATGGAGGCATTCAGCTCATGTTGCAAATCTTACGACAGACATTTTGGATCATGAATGGCAGAAGCGCTGTTAAGCAGTGCATACACTCATGCGTAAGGTGCAGACGGATGCAGAAAACAATGGCTCAACAACAGATGGCTTCTCTTCCCCTACCGCGGGTAACGCAGGCTCAACCCTTCACTACAAGTGGCGTAGACTATTGTGGCCCTTTCCAGTTACGCATTGGCACTTCTCGCACACGTTTGGTTACGAAGACCTATGTAGTAATTTTCGTATGTATGGCGACACGAGCTGTTCATATTGACGTGGCACACGATCTATCCTCGCGTGCATTTTTGAACGTTTTTTCTCGCTTCACATCTCGCAGAGGACCATGTACAAATTTATACAGCGACAATGGAACTGCATTCGTTGGCGCGAATCGTATTATGCAACAGGACTTATCTGACTGGCACAATGAGCATACACAACAACAATTGGCAAATGCAGGCACCCGTTGGCGATTCATCACTCCTGGGGCACCACACCAAGGTGGCCTTTGGGAAGCGGCAGTGAAGTCCGCCAAGAAGCATTTATATCGAGTGGTTGGCGAGCAAACTATGTTCTTTGATCCGTTTTATACGCTACTTACATGCATCGAGGCATGTTTAAATTCAAGACCGATGGTACCTTTGCGCGACAGCATAGACGATCGATTGGCTCTCAGTCCAGCGGACCTACTTATTGGCAGATCACTTATGGCAGTTCCAGAACCATCCGTTCCAGATGTACCCAGCAATAGACTTAAGCAATGGCAGCAAATAAGGCAAATGCATCAACATTTTTGGCGTCGATGGCACGATGAATATTTGACGACACTTCAGGCTAGAAACAAATGGCAACGACCATCGGACAATTTACGACTTCATGATATTGTCATCATACGAAATGAAAACCTTCCACCAACCCAATGGCGATTGGGGCGAATTACGGAGACTTATCCTGGTGCAGATGGCCTTATACGCAATGTCACAATCAGACACGCTACTGGCAGCTGTACGCGTCCAGTACAGAAAGTTTGTCGACTACTCACAACTGACTCAGAGGATAGTTCCGAACATACCCGTTCGGCCGGGCAGGATGTTTGGGATTAATACGCTACACAAATGGAACAGGCCCAGGCAACAATTCTTATTTCTCTTTCTTGACATTTATCAATTCGCTTTTGTTTGCATTCCTTATTCTTTATCTTGTTTGTTCTTGTAACTTTAAATTATTGTCAGTTGGCTGTAATACTTTGAATTGGTGCGACATTAAATGAAGTTTTGTTATATTCCACACGAGTTTAGTTTTCATTTTTCACTTTTCCTCATAAACATAAATATTGAATACAACCTTGAAATAATAAAATAACATAAAAAAAAGAATTAATTTAATGAGCAATTAACCCAATATTTGGTTACTAGCTGACTCCCGTCGAAAACGACGAACATTTTTACAGAGCTTAATGGGCAAAAATATATGTATGTAAATTAAGAAAATAACCGTGTGAATTATATTTACCAATAAAAGCTCAGTGTAGTTAGAAGATTCAATGCCTAGCTCTGAAGATTAATAATTCGCTATTCATATGTACTCGTATATTCATTTCGCGTGCTTTTAAGCGCGGCGTCGTATAAACTGAGTTTGAATTCGTAGAATAAGCTATAACGCAGAATTGAATTGGGAGAACTGAAAGAAAGAAAAAGACAACAACCGCACCATCATTCGTTAGGCCCACAGATTTTGAATTTGAAAACGATAGAAATTTAATTCAATCAAAACTCAATCAAACGTATGTACCCACTTTCAGTCCCATTATTGTCTGTAGCTAAATAAATATTTTTGAAAATTTCGTTCCACTTTTGAATAATTTGTTCCTCAAATTTATTTATAACATGAGATGGATTGTTTTCTTTTTTAACGTAACCTAATTCATATGCATCCACTTTCATACCGAATTGTATTGCAAGAGGAGCAAAACATGCGAGGGGTATATGTGCATATGTACATGCAAAACATGTTGACGTTCTTCTCACATTATATTGTAGTTCTTATTGCTATTTCACTTTTAAATAGTTACTATATGAAAATCGGCAATACCGATCGACTGAGCAATATCCGAAAAATACCCAATTTTAGAAAATCAGTTAAAAACTCAGGTACCGTTGTACAACATTTTACGCAAAAACTTGGTATGACATTTGATAGCATGTGTCTAAGCTAACCTAAATATGAAATTTTAACAAAATCTATGGAGCCGTTTTCGAGAAAATCCGCTTTTTATAAAATAGGTCCCAAATGAAGTATACGTACCTTAATTTTTGGGGCTAGAATGAAAATTCCAAATTGGCCTTGTGGTGTAGTCCCACAGACCCCAGATATGAAGTTTCAAGCAAATCCGCCCAGCCATTTAGCCTCCAGTCCGAGATACAGCCGTGTTTACAGAATGAGCTTTACTGCTTCATTATATAGTATGATTCTATTTTTTTCTTAATGACGTCATCAATCCTGTTTGGCATCGAATCAAACAATTTTTTTATGTGGGAAATTGTTAAATCTTTATACCAGATGTATTTTATTATACTTTCCAGTTGAGTAATAGATGTTGGCCTTGTCTCTCTAATTTTGTTGCCCATGTAATGCCAACAGTTTTCTCTAGGGTTAAGATCCCGTCTACCACCAGCCCATGGAAAAAAAAGAAACCCCAAAGAATCCTTGTCGTTCGTACCCAAAATTAGAGAAAAGTAAAAAGAGTTTATAAAAATGTTAGTTTACGGATCATACGCTGCAGAAAAGCTTGGCGATTTTGCTCTATTTGCAAGACCTGAATCGTCCTGAAAAATCACACTACCAACACTGCGGTAAAGTTGCTATAAAGTAGGGACAACATCGTTTTCTATAATTTTTTTTCTTATTCTGGGCATTTACTGAGCCTCTGAGGATTACAATTTATCCAACACCAAATCTGGTTACTGCCCCCCATACCATAATATAAGGGTAATGCTTAACGGTGGGTAAAATGCAATAATCTGAATACCATTCACCTTTTCTTCGGTGAACCACCGCGTTCCTGTCTGGGCCAAATAAATTGAATTTGGTCTCATTCGAAAATATCACTCTTGCCCTTTCGGCCTGTGTTCAATTTGTATAAGTGTTTGCCCATTCAAGCCTGATTTTTTTCATTCGCGGTGTTAACAGTGGTTTTTTCTGCAGGACGACTTACATTAACTCCCATTCCATTAAGCAGCCTCGATACTGTCCAATCATTTATTGTTTTCCATTTTGGTTCTGGAGTGACCAGTTCATATCCACAGTATGTACAAACCGGTTAAAACAAATTCGCTGGATCAGATGCTGATCTCTAGGAGATGTCTTTCTGGGCCTTCCACTTCCAGCTTTCCGAGCAATGGAGCTCTATAGTTGAACATTTTTCAAAATGTTTCGCACACTCCATTCATTAGACCCTACTCGACTATCAAATTCACGACTTGACACTTTTTTCTTACGCAAAGCAACAATATACGCTTTCTCTTCAATAGTTAACACCATTTCAAATCTTTGAAAAAACGAACCCATTGTGACTAATTACCAAATAAAAAAAATTACAGAGCGCTTACCAATAGTCTTAAAGGATATTCAGATAGTTAAAATATTGGCAATAACTAAAAAAATATATGCTTATAAATTATTTCACCATACATAAATTGGCTCCCATCGGAAGGGAGAGAATACAAATTATTTCGAAAGCGAGGGTTTTTTTTGTCAACGGGTGTACATAAGTTTGTCTATAAAGTGCCTTACTGTCTGTTAGGTAGGTTCATGTAAATAATAATTATTTATTGGTTAATAAAAATATGTTTGATATTGATTAAACAATTTCTCTAAATTACTTCGAAAAAAGTACAAACATACATTCATACATACGGAGTTCTAATCTACCAATCTCAAGTTGTTTACGTTTATGTGGGGAAAAGATTACTTTATTACGACTTAATCAGTCAAATTTTGCAATCATTAAATATTTATGCATTCCTGTGGAACCTTCAACCCTCTAGCTCTACTTGATATCAGTTGATTTTTTTTTGGTATGATTGCTTCGATACTAGGAAAGTCAATTTTTATTAGTTGCCTATCTATAATTTTATAGCGAAACTGTTAACACAACAGAATAAATCAAACACTTTAAATTCGAAATTATAACGTGCCAATAATGGTTCTAAAATGGTCCCGTTTAACAAAGGAAAACAGAAAAAAAAGGATACACAACGAACAGGTAGACAATTTTATTGCAAAAGGAATTTTCAGATTTCAATCCAATGCCGTGCTGGCTGAATGATGTGGGAATGAGAAATGCACACGCAGTTCCACTCAAACTCAAACTCACCAACACTCGCCCTAACCTGAGGCTAAGGAATGCGCTATGATTCATCATCTCTGGTGGATTTTTATGTCTTATTTGTTCCTTTCGTTGTTTGTCCTTTTTTTTTATCACCGACCATTCGCTGGACATAGTTCAGGTGTTATTGGATATCTTGCGGCGCACACCAAAATACACAATAAATTTCCAAAAAATCAAAAGAAGACAAAAAAGGTATTTCTTCAAAAATCACGAATACAAAGGACACAACGGCAACGAAGAGAAGAACGAAAAAAGAACCAAAGAGTGGTCGTGGTGTTGTACCTGAGCGGGCCAACAACTATAACCAATGAACCAAACGAAATCTCACTACTACACCATTATAACTGTTGCTCTTGCCGTTAAATGATCCTCGTCCTCAGTGTGTCCTAGCTAGCGGGGACTGAATCGCAACGTGCCCTCGTCGATTACGGTCACATTGCAGAAGAATACCATACTCTTCGTACCATCCGCAGTGGCCCAACAGACGTGAAGGTTTTCTTGTACAGTGCTCTGCGAGCTGCGACTGCGCTTCGTGGATGTGTCTGTTGTTTTTTTGCTTCCCCTGTCCTTCGGTGTCGGTGTCGGCATTTCCATTATGTTTAAGTGACTACATGCACTGTGGTGCCTGAGACAGGGCTACAACTACAAGCGTAAGTATTCCAATCGGCTCACCTCATCTTTTATCTGTTTTACTTTTCGATTTTTGTTTGCACTCCGTTTTGGTTAGAAAATTTATTGAATATTCCTAATGATGCATGGATACATGCATCTAAATAGGCGGTTTTGAGATACGGAACGAAACGAACACGAACACGAACACAATTTTGCGCGCGGTCTGATGTTCGAGAGAGGGGGCAGGTTCGAAAGGTCGGCAGGCGCTGTTGAAAGTGATTTTGTTTCTTTTTTTTTTCATCTGCCGATCCAAGCTGAGAATGATACAATCGCGAGAATATTTCGCTGTGCTTGTCGCAGGGGACCAAACCATAACCAAGTTTCCAAAAGTGGTCGGAATGCAGCTTAGAGCGACAGGAGAAGGAGATATTGTAACGATCGTTATGAGTCATCAAACCTAAAAGTCCATCCAATTGAATAGTTCTTGATCTTTTGACTATAATTCGGCCATTATAGAGGTCAAGTCAGAAACAAGTATACCGGCAGCCTTGAGCAAAATACTTGACATAACGCATTACAGCCATCATGGGCATTCCCTTTTCTGCAACGGCTCTCACGTAGATGTCCGTGTTTGCCAAGTGACAAATTTAAGTTCTAAATACAAAATTTTATTTAATAAAATCCAAAGAAACGATAAAATAAATGCCAAGCATAATGAACAAAGTTCCGATTTTGTTTATTCTCAACAGTTCAATGAACGATTCTTCAGAGTCCTAATTAGTCATAATTCCCCATCCATGAGATGACATTTCAATCTTCTATTTTCAATGAGAGTTCCCACAAACACTGGTACGTTATCGTTCAGAGTAGACATCACTAAGGTCATATTATGTACTCCGAGCCAAAGGGTCACAGTTGTCCGCCATACGCGATTGAATGAGCGGAATATATTGCCTTGGTTATAGGTCTGTTTGGTAACATGCTAGTTTTGGAAAGTTCTACGTAAACTACATAGAATCTGACAGTTTCATGGCTCTCAATTTTTTTTTACTCTCATTTGGCTCTCTCTTTGCGATGAATTATCTGCAAGACCAATTCCTCGGGGTGGGCCGAGCCAACTCTGTCAAACCAGCCATCTGACAGTTTGCGAAATGTCATTATCTTCATTGTTAGTGGAAAACAAAAACAATTTGATAGGTTTGACCAAGTGTTGTTTGAAAAGCGTTTGTTTACTTTTGTGCAAGTTTTCTGTCTTTGAGAGGAGTTCTCTCTCTTTGAGAGGATTCTACTATTTGACAGATCTCAATTCCGTGTGCCAAAAAAGATACCAAACACACCTTATATTACTGTGATGTGGACATGCTGTCACATCTGGCGCAGCTGTCAAAATTGCAATTGAATGACGGACAACCTTGACCCTTTGACTCGGTGTATATTACCTTAGTTATGTGTACTGTGAGAACCTTGGTGTACTGGTAAGTGCATTGGGCTACTACGCAATGCCGCTCGGGTTCAATCCCAGCCCGGGTCCAATACCAAAAAAGTTTTTTCACGGTGCCACCTCTTTCGCATGTCTGACAAGCAATCAAAGAGTATCATTTGTCAATGAGCTTCTCAACTCGCCGTTCGGAGTCGGTAAGAACCGTAGGTCCCTTCCGTTCGTGCAAAAATATAACACGCACACACAAATGCTTGCGAGAAGCAGGCCAAGGTTCGCCCCGAGCTGTGACGCCACCTAAAGCATGTGTATACTGTGGGTACGCTGATCGTGTTCCCAGTTCTCATATTTACAATTTTGATGCATTTTTATTTCGGCATGTACGAACTGAGCCAAATTTTGACATATTGTAAATATTTATTGAAACACTTTCCCATTGGCCCAGGGGCTACCCCGAATTGTACCGCCACTCATTGACAGCTTTATGAACAAAACTTAGATAGAGGAAAATCATGTCGGTAAAAAACAGCGAGGTAAAACCAGCTGTTTTCTGCCAATAAAGTTTTGTCATACGTACTGTACACTAAAAACTTTAACTAGCTCTTAGCATCTACTTGAAGCTCGAACTTTTAACTTGATTCAACTCGTAGCTTTGCACGAGCAGCAGTTTGACAATTGAAAACCACTTGTCAGCGTCTGCTGCAATTGATTTGACTAGTGTTGACATTGTATACTAATTGCCACAGCTGTTTTTCTTTGACAGCGCTTCTGTGTGAGATTTCCATTTACGATTATAGCAAACTACATATTACCAAGATAACACGACTTCTTTGAAGTAATTTACGTACGTTTCGTCACTCGTCTTTTTGACAGAATTGGTGAAAGGTGTAGAAATAAAGGGGGAATGAAGTAACGAAAGAACGAATGAAAATTCTAAGATTTTTTCCGGTTGGTCTTTGACATTTCTCATTTGACAACCAAAACAACGCTGGAAATGTTAATGGTGAATTTTAAAGTTGTTTTTGAAGTTAAATTTAGGGACATTTTACATTTGCTAGTAAACACGCAATTATTTTGTCCGAATTATCCTTCATAAGGGGAAATTTTTTGGAAATTTTAATGAGCACGATTTCGCAAGAGATGCAATTTTTTGACACTCATTTGGCTCTCTCTTTTCTTGATTTTTGACAGTTGGATGTAAATTTACGTAAATTAACAGGTTACCAAACAGACATTATAGTTCTGTCAATATACTTTTTCGTACGCTGACTTAATCTAACTAATCGGGTACAACTGAAACAGATGATATCATAAACATAATAGCAGCGAATTCAATTGCCTCTCTTTTCAAAAAAAAGTCTACCAACCCCCATAGGAATTGTATCCGCAGATCTTATCTGATTTTTACTTAGCTTTCACAACCACAAATGAATTCCATAAATTATCACATTTCCATACCCCCATCCTTCTCACATGTTACCCCGCAAAACTCCAGAATTTAAAGTGGAATTCCTCCAAAGATCAATGCACCCAAAATGTATCACCCAAATGCTGCAACAGCAGCCAGCCAGAGGCCCAAAAATTTAGAAACAAAGATCTGCAGAAACCAACCACCGACCGCCAACAACAACATTCTCATTGCATAGCAACACAAGAAACAACAAATACAACACAACTGCAAGGCAGTCTCAAGAATAAAAGACAAAAACAACCAAAAAAAAAAGAAACGAAGAAAGATTTCTTCTCTTCGCACAATCAACCGGCGACCACAAGGACAAGGAATCCTCCTTCTCTACTACGATACGTCGGTCGTCGTCGTCGGTTTCGATGGTAACCAATGTGGAATGTCTTACAGGGGATTGCTCTTATCTGCTTTATGATCTCACCTGGTCCTCCACTGACTGCTGATCCAATATTCTACATACGATCATATGACGATGTTAGCAGCGTTGGGTACAAAAATAAAATATCGCTTCCCTTTTGAGAAATTCCACGCTTGGACGGTGCAGTGCTGCTTCCATTTAATTTCCCGCTTCATCATCATGATGATCATCATCTTCGTTGTTGTTCGCCTTCTCTTCATCATCCTCCTCAACTTGAACTTCAAAATCGAGTTTTAACGTGTTTTCGAGGAACGAGCAAAAGTTCCCTTTCGGCGTTGGTTTTGTGTTCTTTTTTTATTAAGGCGTTGAGTGTCATTTGGTTGTAGCTTCATGCTTCCTCCTTTCCAGCCCAGGTTCCCTCCACACACACTCGTACACACTCATTTTAAATTAGCATTCGATACGATGGGTCGGATGGTCCTGAACCTCATGGACCGACAGGGAGTGCACACAAAGACGAATACTTTATAAAGTATCTCACCTTTTCCACTCATTTTGTTCGTCTTTTTGGAGGTGTATCCTCCGCCTCCTCGGTGTGTTTTTTCGGTGATAATAAAAATAAACGAAAAACACCGGGCGGAGGAACCCGATAAAAACAATGTGAAGGGAAATCCAACAGAAAAGATCACACAAAAAGAAGGTGCTACAAGGGAGGCTCAAGCTCAAGCGTCAAGCCTTAAAAAGATAGAGGAACACCTTTGTTTTTTTCCCTTGTGTTCCTGCTCCTTTTTCATGATGCCTATGCCTATGCCTAGTGCCTGTATACTCGTGCAAAGGCATTTTTGTTTTACTGAAGAACTGGTTGAGTGGATTTTTTTTTTGTTTTATAACGAAACGAGAACCAAGTGAAAACTTGAGTGAGTCTCCAAGAACTCGAGGAATGTAAAACAGAGACCTTTCGGTTACCACGACACTGGTCAGTGGTCATCGTCATCGCATGCAACTTGTGGACCTTCAGTCATGTGTGAGAGACAATGTGCAGGTCGATCCGAGTGTGTATACTGAAAATGAAAATAAAAAAAAAGTTGAAAGTGTTTTCTTTGTTTTGACTTTGGAGTTGTTCCCGAAATGTGTGGGGGTTCTACGTCTACTTGTTCTGGGTTTTTGGGGAGATTACCAGTATAATGCTGGGAAAATGGCAGCTACATGAAGTCTTCGAAGCAGTTTATAGGCACATTCATTGCCATAAGGTGAAGATTATGTTAATTCACTTGGTTAACATGGTTTGTTCGGTTTCCTTCTTCTCTTATTTTTGAAATGACAATAAACTGACAGACTTTATGACATTTGGTGTTATTATACCCAGGAACTTTGACTTTGATACGGTAGTTTACTCTCACTGGGATTTGTCACAGTCACAATCACAAAAATGAAAATGACTTTTCGGTTTTGTGACAGCGAAAGTGATGACAGTCAACTTTAAGGCGCTTCTTTTGTCTGAAGTTGTGTTTAATGGGAAGTAAGCTTGCTGAGTGCGAGACTATAGCGCCATCTAAATTATGTAGAAAGAAAACTTGTCTTTGGTTTGCTTATTAATGAGTTTCAAACAACTGGAGAGCTGGTATTGGCAGCACTTGGCCGCTGTTCTTTGGGAGGTGTCAACTCTGTCAAGTGTCACGAATGACGACTTTTAAGCTTCGAGTGAAGACTGGGTAATACAGTTTGATCTCTAAGAATGAAAAACGAGGTTGATGCGGGACTGAATTATTTGTAAATTGAATCAGGCACTCGAAAATATTGATCCCAATAGTGGAAAGAGCAGGTCAGAATAGAAATTTGGATCTCTTTCATTCAGTCAGTTTAGGCAAATAGAAAAGTTCGCCATGGAATTTCGTACCTTAAGAAGAAACAGTTTTGTTGGTTTGCCTTCTTTGGGTGGCCCTACAGTGTGTACGTGTTATATTTTTGCACGAATGGAAGGGACCTACAGTTTTTCGCCTCCGAACGGCAAGTTGAGAAAGTTTTTGACGAATTATAGGGCGAGTTCGTGAACGCGAGACTTGCAAAACAAAATATCTACAAAGCAAATGGTGAAAAGCAGTTGTAACGTCAAAAGCATATTCTTGCCTTATACAAAAGCAAATGTAGTGTGAAGTGAGTAACATTTATTTGATAGTTGCGTAGATGCTCCTGCTTTTGCGCAAACTTCGACATACTACATTTTAGAACTCTTTGCTTTGCAGTAAATTTTGCTTATGCGTTTTCGAACGTCCTGCTTTGCATATTTTGCGCAACATATGCGTTTACGAATTGTCCCATACTTTTTGATTGCTTGTCAGATATTTTCCAAAAAGATGGCACCGTGAAAAAACTTTTAGGTGTTTGCTGGGATTGAACTCGGGCTGCTGCTCGGCGCTCATTAGCATTTTTCCGCTGTTCTGTAAAATATTGTGGATCGAATTAATTAACTGACACTGACACTTCTAAGTAAAAAGGTCAAACCGCGCCTACAAAACCAAGAGGATTGGCAGTATTCGAACTTAAATCGGAACAGGATTACCAGCTTAACCGGGTTTCTGCAATTTTTAATAAGTATAATAGGGCTGTTTGTTACTTTTTAGGATTAATCCGAATGACGGCTATTATACTGCGCCTGAGCTAGACGCGCGTGTTTTGGTTATTTTCCTTTGGATTGTCATTCTGTGACGCGCGCGTTATTAGACGTAGCTTACTTCTCATTTGAAGGCCTAAATAATTTATTTGACTCTGCAGAACTGATTCTGGATTACATGGATACCAAATCGTGTGCATTTCATAATTTAAAATTAGTTCGCTGGTTAATTCTTTGCCCCATTTCAATTCATCCGCCATATTCAAATGTTATCCTCACATTAACAGCTAACGAAGTAATAAAGCAAATTTGACAAGCAAAGAAGAAGGAGGAAACGATATGTCAAAAACTTACTTACTTACTTAGTTGGCGCTACAGCTCGAGGTGAACCTGGGCCTGCTTCTCGCAACCATTTGTGTGTGCGTGTTATTTTTGCACGAATGGAAGGGACCTACAATTTTTTGCCGACTCCGAACAGCGCGGCGAGTTGAGAAGCTCAACCGGGCAAATGTATTTTTTGTTTTATTATCTCTCTTTTGCACTTATTTGAGTCTCACGCTCCGTCTGCGGTGTCATTATTATGATTATGATGAATCTAGGGTACGGTAGAGATGTCCGCTAGCACTGCGACCTTTTTTGTCACACAGAATCTTTAGAAAAGGAATGCTTTTGTAGTCTTCTTCCGTTAGTATGTATTTGCCTCGTGTTTTGGCTCTTCTTCTTGTTAGAGCAGGGTACTGTTACTTTGAGATCAGATACTCCATAGTCTCTTTTGTTTATTTTTAGAATCTGCAGGTGGCTGTGTTGCTGACCTTCATTTTCTAGTGGTGGCTGTTGCAGATTGGAAGTCCAGTCAGGCTTGCGCAAATAATTTTTAAATATCATCTGTTTTAGGGTTTCATTTGTTCTTTTGTTGATTAAGAAACATTTTTTAGTGCTTCAGGCTCTCTAAATTGTTCCAGTAACTTTGCATTTGGTTTGTTATTTTTCTGCTATGACTTTGTTGATGTCTTCTCTTATGAAGCCATAGTGAGGGCCTGGTCCAATAAATGGACTGTTGGCTCCTTTTTTGACCAAAATATCAGCTTTTTCGTTGCCCTGGCACCGCTTATGAGTTTAAGTATGTTTTTCTTTGCCAGCAGGTTTAGGTTTGAGTGGCATTTGAATGTGGCTTTTGATTTGTAGTTGTGCGGCTTCTTCGTGCCTTTAGTACAGATTGGCTGTCAGACATTGTGTTTATTAGTTTTTTGTCTAAGTTTCTCTCCAGTAGGATTTCTGCCGCTATATTGATGACAAATAGTGCCGGTTGGAAAATTGTGGCATCTTTATGGACGGATATGTATGCGTGACATTTCGGCCCCACTCTTCCCGCTCCGACGCCTGTCTCTGTTTTTGACCCATCTGGGCATCGCTCCTGGTCCACTTTGGGTTGTTATTCCATTCGTCTCTTTTCGGGAAGAATGTTTCGTAGTTTGTGACAATGCTTATTTTTAGGGCCATGTGATCGCTGACACTGGTCTTTTCTGTAGCTACATAGATAGACCTCGTTCAGTATACTCGGATGTCTCTTTAGGTTTCCGTCTTTGAATTAATAGATCCAATGAAGAGCAAGAGTTTGTTTAGCTTCTTCTTCCTGTATTGCTAGGTGGAGTGGGGTGATGGTCAATAGAGCTTCTAGACCTGCAGTTGGTGTGGTTCTCATTGCCCCCATTACGTCTCTGGATCTAGTTTAGCCTGTTAATGGCAGTTTTCTGGTTAGTTTTATTCCACCATACCACCGTAACCATTTGTGTGCTGATCCATGGGGCCCTCTTGGGGTTGAGTCCCACGATTTTCCTAGTACTCGCTTTGTGCACCATAGTGCCTTTATTGTTATCTTATGGATGGAATTAAGGTGTTGATCCCATGTTAATTTGATATCTAGGGTCACTCCTAGGTTTCTGGTTTTTTGCGGTTTCATTAATGGACACTGTGCTCATTGGTACTCATGCGGAACGTCTCGGGGTCTTTCACAATGACGACGAAGTTGCTGGGATGAAAAAGAGATTTTCGGCAGTTAGTTTTTTAATGAGCTAGAGGACTTGACCAGAGTTAAGCTGAGAAACCTCGTGAGATTCATTCTTTATATGGATGGTTCTAAATCAGCGGTTTCTTTAGACACATGTTTTAGGGTAAAATCATAATGGGCCAAATGGACACACGTTTGGTCTCAGTGAGCGGTGATTATACTTCACGGAGCACCCGTCTACTAACAACGTTGTTTAAATTACAGGAACTGGAGTTGTCAAAGATGCCATTCTTATAGCCGTTAACTTCTCTGGCTTTTGCAGATTCCTGAAAAAAAGAAGGGAAGAAATGATTGCCAGGGTACAAAAAGGCATACCTATATCATCTAAACAAATAAAAAAAAGATACAGGAAGAGTAGAAAACTTGGTTCAGGTTAGAGGCAGCTGGGACAATACGCCAAGAACCGTTCCTGAGGTTGTCGCTCTTAAATACATAATTTAGGCTAGTAAATAGTTCCCGATCCTACCGAACAATCTATGCGACAAAAATAAGTCCTCATTCGCTCCTTGCCACGTGAGTGGCAATTCCACATACAAACCAGGCACTCGGTGACAATCGATTTCTATCCTCCATGTAACACTGCCATTATTACTCTAATTAATGATACTCCCTTTGAATGTCAATTACTCGTTCATTTAATTGGGTTAACGGTAGGAGAACAAGTTCAACAACCCTTAAACAGAAAAGAAAACAAATTCGAGACCATCCTCGACCACGACATCATTTCAAACATCAGCCCCTAAAAATGTTTGCTTTCGAATGAAACCCACGTGCGTCACTCCCACAAACGGAATTTCATTAAAACTACCTCATCCGGATCCGAGACGAGTCGTTTTCCTATTAATTTGCGCCCAAAAAAATAGAAAACCAAAGGACATAACATCCAATTATCCCATATACAATGGAGGTGTCATCATTACCACGAGATACGATCTGGTGTCCGCAAAATTGCTTTCGGTTCAAGACGACAACATCCCTTCGCACGTAATACAATCGCATTAATTAGTCAGAAGGAAACAGTTAACCCCGGCGCGGCGCAAATACATCCACCTTTGTTCCCTCTATCTGTCGTGACACGTTTATATATACCAATGAATGCCAAAAATTACCTGCTTCCGCCCCCAGAAAACCTCCAGGAATGACTTACACTGACAGTCCACCGCACCGGTGACATAAAGAAAGATTCTAACCAGTGCGCCAGTGAATCTCAGTTCCAAGATTGAATACGGAGTACATAACTTCTTGTTGGTTCGGTAAGAGCCACTGGTACTCTGGTGGAGTGTGTCTAAACTGAAATGAAGTAGAACCTGTTACCGGTGATACTCATTTTCTTTGCGTTTATTTATGACGGTCCTGGCTGCATGAACATGAAGAGTGAGACCGGCCGGAGAAGAAGTATCTCAGTACACACCGTTGAGACCTTTTTCTAGGAACGACCTTTTGATGTTTTCCCCTGCCACACACATGTACGAGTATATGTGTATCGTACCCTTGCTCGGGAATGGAAAAGGTTACACAAAAAGGCAAGGGACTGCGCAAGAATTTCGACGGTACATGAACTGAATGAGAGTGGAAGACAAAAAACGAAAAAAAAAAAAACACAGAAAAACTCGGCAAGTTGAGGTCAGACCACCTGAAGAATATTTCTTTCATTTAGGTGTGTGAAGGGAACTTGGAACACGGGATCTCGGTGTCACCTGTTAATTTTGTGTTCATGTGTGGAATTGACTTTAATAATTGGATTTTCTTGTGTGGCTGGGAATTTTTTTTATTCTCTCTTTATTGATGAACTGATAAATAATTTGGATGGGAAATCCTGTTTTCTAGTATACACGATGTTATGCTTCAGAAAAGTACGTTCGTTAATCAAGCCATTTCAGATTTACATCTACAACATATTCAAAAGCAATCGATGATGATGTATTCGGTTCTGTTTATCAGGATCCGTCATCAAGAATGTGGTTGAAACTAACCAGATTGGAATGTTCATCGGAGACGATTTGTTAAACAAAATTTTCATTTGATGGTAAAAATTAGTAAAAACCTAAAACCTGATAGCCTATCTTTAATTAACATTTAAATATTACGACTGCATAATTTGTACGCAAAATTTCTCATCTCTTGTCTGTTTTTTTAGGTATAACTTGTATTTAATCAGAGTTTACTAATTTTTTTATTTTTAATATTTACTTTTTTTCTTATTATTTGAATATCAAAAAATAACGGTTTCAATGACATTTGCGCAGTTTCAAATTTGAATTCAACTCTGAGATTATTACAGGTTTGTGTCTTGGATGATTTTACTATCATCAGTTACCCACTGAACGTATGCCAGCGTTTTGACATTTCAAATAGACAGCTGTCAGTAACCAAAACGAGTCCTGTAAAATTTGCTATTCCTTTATTTTTATTTTAAATTTAACGCTATTTAAACTACTTCTATGAAATAAAATTAAAATAAAACCGCTTGGAGAATGTTTATACTATGACGCTAAGTGAAGAATTTCGTTCCTCTTGGCTAATAGCCACAATTGGTTGTATTCTATTCGGCGCAGGGATAACGATCTTATTCTGGAATGAGGTAACCAAGCCCATTTTTAAATTGTAATAAATATGTACATACATGTATCCTGTTGCATATTTTTTGTAGGGCCGAGCAGTTCATATTATAATGTCTTTAGACGAAGCACTAGATTCAGCGATTTCAATAAATGCCGGCGAAGAGGTGGAAAATTCTTATGAGGGACGAATCATTCACATCACTGGTCCAATTGTCGTTGGTGAACCTCTTACGGAACCGGATTACAATATTCAAGTCCTCGCTGTAAAGCTCAGAAGACGTGTACAGATGTACCAGTGGGTGGAGGAGACTTTGTAAGTCAAACAGATGTCCTATTACTTTTGGTGTTTTAATTTGTTCTCAATTGTCTTGCCGTAGGGAACAAAACTATGGAGATTCAGTTGCCACTGTGCACACGGATAGTAAAACTTATTACTACACAATGGAGTGGAGGGATAAGCTGATAGATTCAAGGAATTTCTACATCCAAACTGGTCATCATAACCCAAAAAAGTTTCCCGTCGAGAGTGAGACGCAAGTAGCTGACAGTGTCTTTGTCGGAAGATATGAACTTGGCAACGAGATTAAGGACAAATTTACCAAATTTGTCGAGTTAACATCCGATACCAGGCCGGAAGATCCATCGATCAAGTTGCATTTAGGACTGTACTATCACAGTGATGATATTTTCAATCCAGGAATCGGCGATATTCGGTTGCTTTTCTCTTTCGCCGGAATGGAAGGAGAGTTGGTAAGCAAAACATACCAGATTTGGGATGAAATCCACTAATCGAAGCTTTCTCTTTTCAGTACACAATTGTCGGACAGATGCATCAAAACAAAATCGTCCCATATGTGACGACGAAAAATGCTAAAGTATTGCTAGTTTATCCAGGAGAACTGACTATGAGTGAAGTATTTAAGAGAGAACATCATGCCCAACGGCTGACCACCTGGGGCTTTCGATTCATGGGATGGATATGCCTATTCTTTGGAGCCACTTGTACTGCTTCACTGTTGCATATTATGCGTGAGTTTTTAAGGAATATCTTTGTACCGAGCTAAGAATTTAATTTGATGTCGTTTCAGTGTCCCAAGTGTACTACCTCTCATCATTAGCACCTGATCCTCGCTATCCAGTTGGGGCGAATCTTATGTTGTCGCTCTCATTGGCTCTGGTTATCACCTCAGTTGCGTGGGCGTTGCATAGACCATGGGTTGGGGTGGGTCTACTGCTTGGAGCGGCGTCGCCGTTTTTATATTGTGCCAGGACAGTGACACAATATCAAAATTTGAATTAGCGGAAAACTGTGGGGAGATCAGGGAAACCAGAGCTACTTGCTCTTTAATTTGTTTTTGTTTTATTTTTAATTTTCTAAGATTATTAATTTATTGAATTGTTATTCGATATTTGGTCTGTTTTTTGTGAATGAAGGAAAGAAATAGAAAATTGTATTATTTAGTCATTAAATGGAATTTGAATTCAGTTGAATTATTTGTTTATTTAAGCGTGAACAGTTAACAAATTTATATAAGGAGCTTACCAAGAAAATGTTTTTTTTTAGTTCAAAAACACCGGGTATACTTCTACCGCTTCAAAGAGTTAGCTTGGACCAGTTATTCAATCAAACTATCTTACAAAGAAAACAATAGCGTTTCGGAATAAATATCCGCGTAATAGAACAATAGGCGTGTTTTTTTTTGTAACCTGTACCTAAAGGCTAAACATGTTTCGGCAGCATGTTTCCCCATGTAAAATACAACTAAATCTAGCCTGGATAATTATGGAGACTTATCTTTACTCTAAAAGCTTTTTCGAAGTCTATATAGGTTACAAAAAAAAGTCAATCATAAGAAATCATAACACAAGTATTCTATATTCATTTATTGAATACGTGAGCAGATTAATTCAGTTCTAAAAAGCCTAAACGTGATTTATATAGTAATTTGTATATAATTATGTATAATCAAACATATACAAACCTATCTTTAAAATATACATAATAATAATTCTGAGCCGAAAGCACTCGCAGCTAGCGCGTTACTAATTTTTTTACTTTCCCATATAATTTACTTACATAAAAATACAATTATTGTAACAATAATAATAATTCACACATTCATTTTAACAATAAAAAAATCCTCATGCACTCACTGAACATCCCCACAAGACTTTGATTTTCGAACACACTCCGCGCCGTATCGATCAGAAAAATCCCATCCATCGCCGTATGCCATCGCTTGTGATCGTCCGACGGAGGCCGTTGGAATTTCAATTTAACGCACAGTCGGTTCACTTCTTCGTTCTTCGCGGCTTCGCTTGTCAATGGAAATTTCGCTCCCGTTCGTCCGCATCCGCACGCAAAAGATAATTTTTTAACATTTTCAATTATTTTTCATTTATTATTGTAAAATCGGCCGCACTTCGAAGTTCTGTTTTTCCCACGTCCCCTTTAATCAGAATTTAATTGAAAAACTGTGCGCAGGTTCTATTTGAAAAGTGAAATTCAACATTTTTTCGTGCAAAGAAAATAAAAGAAATTTATACAAACAAGACCGCGTCGACAAGAATTTTGTTTGCTTGGCCCTCGAATTCACGAGGACACTCTTCGTCTGCGGAAGATTTCCTTCAGTAAAAAAAGAAAAAGCAAACTTCTTGAAATGCTTCTGCTGTTGACCGCATTCTTGCAGTTCTAGTGCAATGTCTAGTGAATTCAATGGATTTCCGCGTGTTATAAAAAACAGTTTACATTCAAATTGACAAAAAAAAGAAGAAATATCCTAACGATAGACTCTGTGGTAATTATTGGGGATTACAACAATGGAAACCATCGAAGAACAGTCGTCGGCCAAAAGTGACGGTGAGTTTTGGTGTAAAATTTCCAATTTACTAGCGAAATAGAAATTATTTTGATAATTTGTGTCGCGAATATTAAGTGCTCTTCGTTGATTACGAGAGAAGCATTTTTTTTGCTTCTCATCCGTTTTCCTTTTGTGTGGGTAAAGGGGTGTGCAGGGCCGCAGGGGTACTGCATGAAGTAGCACGTCTTCTTCATTTGTGTTTTGTCGGTGGGAAAAGAGGAAACTGTGGGGTTATTTTTAAAAATGTTGTCTTTTGCGCTGGCGACAAATGTTCTTGTCGTTTTTTTTGTCTTCCGTTCTGGTGGCCTCCCTCTCAATTCTTTTCAATCATCTTTGGGTTATTTTTATACTCCATTCGTCTAATCATTTGCGCCAAGTCCAAGAACATGTAGAAAAATTTAATGTTTTTGCGCATACATTTTTGTGAGCTCAAAAGTTAAACAAGGAAATGAACGAAGCAACAATACGAATGCATCATCATGCGCCAATGCATGTGATAATAGGCGCAGGAAGGGATGCGCAAACAACTACCCCAATAGAATGTTTGCTAGGCATGCCGCACACCAACGGGTGACTATCCGGATGAAGGTGGCGCCTTTGATGTGTGCTCAATAAATGCAAAACACGATTTTATATGGGAATAAAT
Organism: Brachyopa scutellaris; assembly: GCA_949775065.1. Lineage (NCBI taxonomy): Eukaryota > Metazoa > Arthropoda > Insecta > Diptera > Syrphidae > Brachyopa > Brachyopa scutellaris. The sequence goes on from OX459113.1 coordinate 119,492,806, forward strand.
TAAAAAGAGGTTCGACTAGTAAATTGGCACATTTCCGATTGTCAACGAAGTGGAATACAAATTTGTTAATTTTTAGGGGTGGAACTGTTTCTCGGAATATTTGGATTACACTGCGAATGTATACCAATTTGTAGGTAAATTTCAAACCTTTCTACGAAGAATACGAAGGCACCTGCACCACTTCACATTATCCGCCATTTTATTGTATTTCCAGATGACTTGAGATAGGTGCCTACAAGTGCCAAAGTAAACACCCATGACTAATGCATTTATTGCCTCGGTTTACGCTGATTGTGTGCTAAAGTGCGCATTGTTAATATACGCGATGTTAATACACTGCAAAATTGTGAACTACATAATTTTAAGATACAAATTTGATTATTACTCACATTTTTATGTTAGGAATTGTTTTAAATTTGTCTAGCTTCGGTTCTTGGATACATTGTGTTGTGGGATTTAAACAGTTTCTCGTTCTTGACTCTTAATTTTCACTGAGTGCACACCAAGTGGTTTGATGTGTCTTTCCACCCTGGGGAGCGCCACTTAGTCTGAGGTTGTAGCTACTTTTTATATTCACCAATGCAAAAGAACCTTTAATAATTCCAAGCAGCGTCTTTTTCAGCGGCCAAATACATTTCCACGTTATTTGGATAAAGCCCAAGCTTCTGCGCCTGCACCTTAAGAAAGGACTTCTTTTAGTCACGTTGGTCGGTGACTGTGCCTTAGCTGCTCAACTGCCAATGCTCACGAAATTGGGAAAAAAGCTACTAAAGAAAGAACCCGATCAGTTTTAAGAACTAGGAAATGTAGGCGCTAACGAATCGAGGATTGAACAATACATCAACGTCACCATTGAGTTCAGAAACGCTTTCTCATAGGAGCAGTAGTAAACTGATGCTTCATACACTAGCAGGAGAAAATTGAGGATGACTGGTAAAACCATAGAGCTTCCTATAATGCCAAATACTTGGGGGCTTTACGAGTTTATGACTTTGTCGTAACGAATAAACACCGGACATAACGAGGTTTTTAAGACTGGAACTGACTTTGGACAAGGTTGTGGTTTGAGTAACAAGTAATTGTGATGAGCATATCGTTACTTCTATCCACCAGTTACCAGGCAAAGGTTATTACATTTTCCTAAAGCTATATTCTCACATAAAAAGTTTTATCTTTGATAGAAAGTTTGAGGTAAATAAAATCCGCAGGTAAGTTATCTATTGAGACCCTCCATGGGTGTTGTAAATTAAGTTTTAATAGAGAAAGAAGCACATCTATCAGCTCGCATGCAAATTACGAATAATTATGCCCGCATGCATTTCATGGTTATGTGTTGAAATTATATACCGCAGATGGGCGTTTATTAGAGCGTTTCAAGTTTCTCTTGTTAGCTGAAGGCCACCCACCCCTGAACATCACCTATGGAGGTTTCAAGGACCAGAAGCGTACAAAAATTTCAATTGGATAGCAAGATAATCTAAAAGACATGAATCATTAAAATATGCTTCTTTCTTGATCCATCAAACTATCGGAACACACTGATTACTCATTCGGTTGCCTAATTGTTATTGTTTTTCATCTTGGGAATTACAATCTAATGATTATATCTGCAAAGCAAATTCATTATACGCTAGTATCTTGCACACAGCAAACAAAATATATTTTATTTTTGGAAAACGTCTAAGAATGCAGATATTCCATCATAACAAACGGCTCAGACGGCAGACTACACAAAATCGCGATTGTATTGTACGAGTATAATAATCAAGTTCATGACCTTTGCTTTGAAGTATTGTTGCAATCACATTCACGTATGCGGTATCAAATTCTTGGTATAATGTATAAGCTCACTTTTGTCTTAATCGTGGTAAATCACCACCTTTAACAACGTGATTGATGTATGGACAAATATTTGCGATCATCTTGGCGATGTTTTTTTAATAATATTTTCAAGTTCATTGTTATTGCCTACATTTGAATACATTTCTACAATAACAATAGTGACGACGTATTCGTTTTGATTTGGATTTGAATTGTGCGGAGCTAACAATGTACAGTCGTTTGAAAATCTTAGCATGTGGTGATGGTATGGACACAATTGAAAGAACACAGTGGACTGTCAAAGGTGATTTGGCGACCATTAATACAGACGTGGATATTGGTGAAGGAAGAAAATAATAAAAATGTATATCCTATTAACAAAAAAAGAACACTCATCATCGTTGAAAACATAGTCTAACGTTAAAAACGCTTTGTGGACGTGGTGACATGTGTTCTTTCGCTATTAAGCGTTTATGTGTACTTTGTTTTAGTGAGCAGCAGTAGGCTCGACTGTGTAACTCGTTGAACTTTCACTCAAATTTGATAGTTTATAGTTCACGGTCGGTCCTAAAATTCCATTAGCACGAAGTCAAAACTCTTCAACGTGTAGTTATTTCTGAATTATTTTTTTTTCTCCATTATTTTATCTGATATCTGAATTCTAAATGTATAAGGTTTATTAATTTGAACACCTCAGTCATCCAGACAGTCGTCAGTCCAACATCTGGGGCCGTATTGCAGCAAGATATATTCTAAAACATCAATCGACGTTGGCCAATCCGCATATAAGAAAATAGAATGCACCCTCCAAGAAAATAGTCCAGAGGCATTCAAACCGGTCAATTTACTGGTTCTTTTCTGGGGATTGCCGAATTGTTCGTTCAATGAAACAATAATTGTTTGTGCTGCAGTATAAAAAGAGGCACCAGTTTTTAGACACAGTTTTAGACACTAGAACAAGACAAATTCGGGTCTTCAGCAACACTATACTCTACAACGGCGTTTCTAAGGACCGCGCAGATCTTAGTCTCTAGTTGTTGTAGCGTGAATTGTGTCAATACTTTAACTTGCTCGAATGGCCAATTTATTTTGATTTTGAAAGACAAGAAGTTCTCTATGATTGATTTTGGATTTCAATTTGCAGAATCTGAAAGCGTCGCTGCGATGTTAAGTGTATTTGAATATATTATTTCCCCCAACTAATAAGATTAAATAATGCCAGTTGCGGCAAAAAGACTCGCATGCTATGGATTTTGTATTTATTTATCCAAATTCGTAGTAAGTGGTAACCCTGAAAAAAAAAGGATATCCGAAAGGTAAAACACGTCAAACAACAAACGAGGACACAGGGATGAAAATTCCATTGAATTATCTTTTGGTATTTCCATGGTGCACCCTGCAGATTGCGTACACGGATTAGAATGCAAGTTTAGGGTGTACCGGAACGCATGGAGTTTTCATAGCACATGCCGTTGCAAATAGCACGATCACAGGTCGCGTCCTCGTTCGGCTATTGCTGGGCATAAAATAAATCAATAGAGGGTTGTTTGCTGGATAGACAAAAGTACAGTTTATCCTTTTTACCTGAGAAATTCATAATTTTCTACTTAGGTTAGGTAGTTGATATTAGTTCTATAGATAGATGTTTTTTTTTTGTCCTACCTGGAGTAAGTGGAATAGTGAGTCCCATTAGTTGCTTAGATGACTCATTGTTTATCGGATTTTATTTTCACTTAATTATTTTGCTATTTACTCTGCATTATGTATAGATTCCGAGAGCAAAGCTAAAAGAAATGACAAGAACTTGACAGCGAATCGATTAAGATTTCCGAGGCACGCGTCCCCCCTTTCGACAATTTTTTTTTTTCATTTATGTGAACTTTCGATCTTCTCGCGATCGTTCGCTGCTAGTAGAATCTTCTTTAATCTTTATCATTGGCATACGCTGCGCGCCAGGCATCATAATATAGAGCAATGTTGTAGCAAGTTCGTTGTCCGCCGAACCACTGACACGGGCCATGAATATTCTTAAACTCGGGAGTTCATGCCCCACATTTGGGTCAGGAGAAGAGTGGTTTTTTTTTTAAATTTATTTATCGATCGAAAATATTCATGCGAATCAAATTTATGGTTAAATTCGAATTCGAATATGTGAATCTCAATGACAAACCTGTTTGGCTATTGGAAGTGACCATGAAAAAAAATATGAAAGTCCGCAGCATTGTGTAGCATTAGGATTAGATAATACGTTGATCATCACTTTACTATCGATAATAATCATTTCATATAAAATGAGATTCTTTGATAATGAAAATTAATTTTATATTTCCCACTCAAAAATCAATAAATTAAAACTGCGCGTAGCTAGAATCTACGTTGTATGACGCTTTACATCGGAATATTCGTTTTATTTAACTCATTTATTTTGTAGATGCTTGTTTTTTTAAGCGACAAGTTGGATGCTCACAGTTTGCTGTTAACACCTCTCATCGCAGTATAAACATTTCTATAGTTTTTTTTTGGCACAATATTTACATACATATATGGTCTAGCACAAAAAACCCGGCCAAAGCAATTCTATCTCAATCATGGTCTCTAATAAGCTTTCACAGCACTTTATTAATTTTGAGGCTACAAGCTTCTCTAATATCAACAGAATTAACAGCCTATCTGGAAAAATGTTCAGTTTAAAACCCTACAAGGCACCTGGTACAGACGGAATGTTCCCAGCACTGATTCAAAAAGGTCAAACAGCTCTCAAGACAGTTAACGACTGCTGCGTTAAAGAAAATCTCTCAATTAACCCCAGTAAAGCTATTCATGTCCCTTTTACCCGTAAACCAGATATCTCTTAACAACACAATAATTGAGTATCCTAACGAAGTAAAATATCTAGGTATGGTTCTTGATAAAAAACTAAATTAAAACTCACGTTAAAAACAAAATTACTAAAGCAACAAAAGTCATGTTGGCCATGTGGTCGTTTGCACGGTAAGACCTGGGGAATATCCCCAAAGGTCACACATTGGATATATACACTGATGACACGACCTATTATCACATACTCATCAGTAGAATGATGGAGCAAAACTAAAGAGAAATTCACCATCTCAAAGCTTCAAAAGCTACAAAAACTGGCATGCCTCGGTACTACAGGCGCTATGCGCACTCGCCCCACAGCTGCTATAGAGGCGCTCATTGGCCTAACGCCACTCCATCTTTTTATAAAAAAGATGACAATTAGCACTGTGAGACTACTGTAAACAGGAGAGTTAAACTACAAAGATCACACAGTTCAAGTAAATTAACTCTCCGAAATTCCAGAGCTTGACATGATCTGCCAGGGTTCTAACCGCTTACCTAAAACTTTATGCTTCGACATGAGGTTCGATACAGTGATCCCAAGTCGTGAAGCATGGAACTATAAAAATTATACCTCAGACCTAAAAGGTAACAAGTGGTATACGGATGGGTCGAAGATGGACACCGGGGTGGGTGCTGGTATTCTTGAACCAAACACTAGAATATAAATACCAATTTATTTCAAACTGAAATTCATGCCATTCAAGTGTGAGCCAACGTCATCCTCGAATCGGGAAATATACTCACGCAAGCTGGCTCAAACCTGATTGACTCCAAATCAGTCCTGAACTGCTTCAATACTCTCCAAGACCTCCAATAGAAACAAACTGAAAGGACATGTGGGTATTGATGGAAACGAAAAAGCTGACTAACTGACTAGGAAAGGTTTGGCTGAATCTTTTATCGGCCCTGAGCCGTTTTGTTTTGTGAGCACCGTGGTGTAGTGGTTAGTTCGTTGGACTACTATACAATGCTGCCCGGGTTCAATCCCAGCCCGGGTCCAACACCTAAAAAAGTTTTTTTCACTGTGCCACCTCTTTCGAATCTCTGAGAAGCAATCAAAGAGAATCATTTGTCACGATTGAGCTTCTCAACTCGCCATTCGGAGTCGGCAAAAAATTGTAGGTCCCTTCCATTCATGCAAAAATATAACACGCACACACAAATGGTTGCGAGAAGTAGGCCCAGGTTCACCCCGAGCTGTAGCGCCATCTAAGTATGTGAGTAAGTAAGAGCCGTTTTGTTACAGTTTAGTCTCATTGGGAAAATACCCAGGGTCGTCGTCAGGCTAAAAGAGCCTGCCTGAGAGAGAGTAAATCCATAAAAAACCTACTCCTCAGTAGAAATGATATCAAGAGATTAGTGGGATTTCTAACAGGACATTGCCATCTTCGATATCACCTAAACAAAATAGGTCTCATTCAGGAAACTAAATATCGTCTCTGCATAGAAGACGACGAAACTGCGGAATATATTTTTTGTAACTGAGTGGCAATATGTGCCTCAGGAGACAACATTTTCACAGAGACATCCTACATAATTCCCATGGAAATTCGTAGTCTCGTCGTAAAGGGTTATAAGTTTCCCATCAATAATCCGCAGAACTTCTGACGTAATACTCATTTCCTGTTATCTGTGCGAACTTGGCAATGCAGTAGTTTTCATCATCCACAAGAACAGACATACTTACTTAACGGGTCCCTGTCTAATATGTTCATATGACAGATTTCCATCCGCTTCGATCCTAGGCATGCCTTTTCCAGTTTTTCAGAGGAGGTTCGGCCCTCTGTCATCCTTAATCTCAGTGTTGTGAATCTGTGATGTCCATTCGCGAAATGTAGTCGACGTGTTCGTGGTTATGTCTCTATCGCCACATGTGGGACTAAATATTCGACGAAGAATTGTTTTTCTTTCAAAAGTGCTCAATATCTGCTCCGTTTTTACCTATGCCCATAAAGTAGAACTGGAAGCATTAATTTCCAAAGTTGTAAGTCTACATTGAATTTTCACCAGGATGCTGTGTATCGTTGACGATAGTGCTTTCTGCTCTGCACACTATTTGCTCCAGCATTGTATTGTATTGTATTTGGAAGGGGGTTGTCTCCTTAGAGACAACAAGCACGTAGACCTGTAGGCCCATTGTACTTTGGTGAAGTACCACCCCATTCGCTGAATTAGCGATTTGTTGCTGAGCTATATGTCGATCTAAATCTGCCCGTCGCTTTCGCAAAGCGAAGCAATAGGGCAAGATTGAGCTCCAGTAGATCAACGTCCCGTAGGACGTAGTTGCCTAGAGTGGCCTTTCTGATTCGAGCAAAGGCCGGACACTCGCTAATGAAGTGCTCAGCCGTCTCATCTTCTTCCAGGCACATCTCGCAGAGGCCCGAGCTTCTGATTCCAATTTTGTTCAGATGCTCGTTTAAGGGAGTGAACCCAGTGACCAGTCCTGTGAGGATTTTGAGGTCATTTCTACGAAGGTGTAACAGAAACTTAGTTCTGTTTGCCCTGGGCGCGTCTACTAACATTTTGGCCTGTCTGCATGACCTAAGTTCATGCCAATGGTTGTAATGCTGTAGTCGCAGCAGTTCAAGAAGCTCGTTTTTAGCATAAGCTGAACTGCAGCCAATAACAGGCTGAGGACCGATAAAAGGGGTCGCTGATCCAGCTCTAGCCAGAGCATCAGCTTTATCGTTTCCCGGGATGTCAGAATGTCCCGGGACCCAGACCAGTGTGATCTTATTACATCGCCCAAGCTGATTCAGTTTGTTGACAGCTTCCTCAACAATTTTTGAGTTGATCAACGCTGCTGAACAGGCTTTGATAGCTGCTTGACTATCAGAGCAGATGTAGATGGACTTGGATTTCCACCTCTTGTTAAGTGCAATGTGCGCTGTAGTAGCGATAGCATACACCTCTGCCTGAAAGACAGTTGTAAATCTACCCAGTGGAATAGATTGCTCAACGTGGCATTCTTCTGAGTAGACACCTGCTCCGGAGAGCTCATCCATTAAGGACCCGTCCGTATAGAAGACTATACTACCTGATGGGAAACCAGACCAACCTCCGCTGTTCCATTCAGAGCGATCTGGAAGGAGACATTGGAACCTTCGCCCGAAATTGTATTTGGAGCTTATGGTGTCCAGAGCTCCCCCCAAGGCTCCTGGTACTAAATCGAGAAGCTCCCCCACCCTGCTACCTCTACTACCTTCACTGAAGGTAACTCGCCTTCCAAGAAGCACACCTATGCGGTATACTGCTTTTCTAGCTTCGTTTTCAATGAAGATATGCAGTGGAGGCAAGGCAAGAAGGATCTCAATGGCGGCGGTGGGTGTCCCTCTCATGGCCCCGGTAATACTAATGCACGCTAGGTGCTGAAGTTTTTCAAGGCAACGTTTGAGAGGCTTCGCTTTGTACCACCAAGCTATCGAGCCATATACGACATATGGCCTGACTATACTCGTATAAATCCAGTAGACCATTTTTGGGCTAAGCCCCCATGATCTATTGAACATTCTACGGCATTGCCAGAGTATGTTGGTGGCCTTAGTTGTTCTTGCAACCAAGTGGTCTAGGAAGGTTAGTTTTGGGTCCAACAGGATACCCAAGTATTTCACCGTACTAGAAGGTTTAAGCTGGGTGCCCAGGAAAGTAGGCCATCTTATAGGAGGCAACTTCCTTTTGTTTGTGAACAGCATCATCTCGGTCTTGGTGGGATTGACCGATAGTGACTGCTCACGGCACCATGCTCCAACAATGCTAAGAGCGGATTGCATCCGCTCACAGAGTGCTGGTAAGTTGCTACCACTGACGATGATGCATTCATCATCAGCGAATCCAATTGTTGGATATCCTCCCTCGTTAAGTCTTCTCAGTAAGGAGTCAACTAAGAGGTTCCACAATGTGGTCGACAGGACTCCACCTTGCGCAAAGCCTTTTACAGCTTGCACTGTCTTGGAGTAACTACCTAATGAAGCTGTTGTTGATCTGCTCTTAAGCATCGCTAGGATCCAACCGATGAGTGTCGGGTCAATTCCTTTTGATCTTAGTGCAGATTCAATCATTTCAAAGGTGGGATTATCGAAAGCTCCCTCAATATCGAGGAATACAGCGAGGCTATAGTGCTTCCGGTCGAGAGCGCGTTGCACCCTTCCTGTCAGCTCCACCAGCGCTGTCTCCGTCGACTTGCCTCTTTGATAGGCATGCTGGCTATCATGGATTGGCGCTACACTTAGCGTTCCTATCTTAAGCTGCACGTCAATCAATTTTTCAAGGCCCTTCAGAAGGAAGGAAGAAAGGCTGATAGTCCTGAAACTTTTTGGAAGATCATAGGCTGGCTTACCCGGCTTGGGGATGAAGACAGCCTTGGCCCTCCTCCAAGATAGAGGGACATAGCCTAGAGCAATACTTGCTCGGTAGATCCTAGTGAGAAACAGTAGTATTGTATCGATTCCCCTTTGAAGGAGTATTGGATAAATACCATCTGGTCCGGGCGATTTGTAAGGTGAGAAGGATAGAATGATGGTTCTTACCTTTTCTCTCGTTACAGTGCTCACCGCTGACCTCCATTGATCACTAGTGGGCCTGCTTTTGTATGGATTATGACTCTCCTCGTCAGCATCGCTGCATCCAGGAAAGTGAGTCCCCATTAACAATTGTAGGGTTTCCTCTTTTGAGGTAGTGAAACGACCATCGGGATAGCGCAAGGTGTCAAGTTTGGCATTTGGGTCCGCAGAGAGAACTCTTTGCAGTCGCGAAATGGCACTTACATCCTTTAGCTCCCCACAGAAATTTCGCCAAGATGTGAGCTTGGCCCTTTTGACTTGTCGTTTGTATTCTCTCTGCGCGTCGGCATGAGAGTTCCAATCAACCGTGCTGCCAGTTTTCATGGCTCGATTAAACAGCTTCCGCACTTTCTTCCTGATCGTGGCTAGCTTCGTGTTCCACCAACGAGTTGGTTTTGCACCGCCGACCTCTTTTTCAGGACAGGATTCGTGGAATGCTGTTATAATACCGCTCTGTAGGGTATCAACCGCTATGTCAAGTGCAACGCTGTCGTGGATTCGCATTGGAGTCTGCCCCAATTGATCCTGCAGCGCTGAGGCATAGGCGTCCCAGTTCGTGCGGCGCACATTTCTGGTGGTGGCTTTGACCGGTTGATCCGCAGCCAAAATGAAGGCCACGTATCTATGATCAGAAGCCGATTCTTCTTTGAGAACTCTCCATTGAGTAACCATGTCCACCGCATTTGCCGAGGCAACGGTAAGATCGATAACTTGCCTTCTTTGTCGAGTGACGAAGGTAGGATCGGTCCCTAGATTAAGTATCTCAAGATGGGAGGCTGCGAAGTAGTTTAAGAGAGTTATTCCTCTCACGTTTGTATCAGTACTTCCCCAAACGCAGTTATGTGCATTTGCATCCATACCGATTATCAACCGTTTGTTAGCTTGCCGAGCATATTCAACAAGCCTCATCATCTCTGCCGAGGGGGGTGGCGAGATGGAGTCGTAGGGCAAGTACACCGAAGCCATAAGGACTTCTGTGCTGTTGCCACCTCTTTTATAGCTAATCTTGATCGCAGTACAGTCTTGGGAACTGTATTCAGGCAGTAGACTTGCATCATAGCCTTTAGCAACAAAGACGCACGTACGAGGTTTCAGTGTTCCTGGTTTGACGAAAGTCGCACCTGGTGCTTCAGCGATGCCCCTTACCGTCCCCTTGTACACATAAGGTTCTTGTATGAGGCATACGCCTGTCTGCATTTTACCAAGACGCCTACACAATAGATGTGAAGCCGCCTTGGAGTGCTGCAAGTTAATCTGAATGACCTCTAGAGATGTGTTAGCCATGGTGCTAAACATCATTAGAGGTCCCAGCTTTTTTCCTAGCGCTTTTTTCAAGCTTACAAGTAAGCCTGTTGGCCAAGAAGTACGGCTGGAGGTTACGCCTCTCAAGAGCCTCCACTGAGTCCTCATCTATACCAATGGTGTAGAGCTTACCATCTTTGTTTGCACTAGAGTGGTAAACTTTCCACCTTTCGGTAAGCAGACCCGGGTTTTGGCCCTTAAGGAGCGCGATGAAGGTTCCTTGATCCAGACTTGCATCCGGGACGAAGACCTTCATCTTAATGTAGCCCCTAATCTCAGATGGGTGCAAGACTTTGAGGTCCTGCTCCTCTAATTTCGGGAAGATGCGAGCAAATTCAGCTTTGATCCATTGATTTGTGGCTTCATCAGCGCAGCAGAGAATAAATCCTCCACCACTTTTGACGATGCGCTCAAATATAGGACATCCGCCTTCCTTTACCCGACTTAAGATTGCGTCATTCAAGGCCTTGTCAAGACTGCTGATGTGTTCTGCAGTGAATTTTCGCATGTGGTCATTCGCAAAAACCACTGACAACCGCAGTCCTAGCAATGCCGAGTCGACGAATCGTTTTTTCGGGGGGTGAGTTCTTTCGCCAGTTTGACTGGTTCCGGTTCTCTTGCCACCTTTTACTACATGAGATGTAGTCTCCGATGGCTTACCACCCCTTCCCGCAGCAACTTCCTTCTCAGCCGAGACTGATCCAGTAGAAGCCGAAGGTTCTTTAGGAGCTGCAAGACTTGAGCTCTTAGGGACCGAGTCCGCCAACTTGATAGCCTCTGTGCCGAGCGTTAGCTCCGCTTCTTTGGCCTCCTTGTTAGCAAGACGGTCTCTCGCTCGCTTCTTTTTGCGCCATGCCCCCTTCTTCCGTTTTCTCTTCTCTTTTGCCCCTTTGACCTCAACGTTTCCTTCTGCACAATGTGTATCGGACTCGGAAGCCTCTGAGTCTGAAGAAGAGGAAGGTGGTAGTACCCGAGCTTCGTTAAGCGACAACTTTTTGAGTTGCCTCCTAACGCCGCTTTGACCTATGGTGGGTGTCTGGATGGATGAGTCACTCTGCGTGCTAGACAGGGTAGCCCGTGGTCGCTTCAGCATGTGACCATCACTTCCATTTCCACTGCTAGGCGTGGCGGCAGTTACAAGTTCAGTCACCGGGTCTGATGAGCTCAATGCTGCCGATTTGGTAGCCGAACCCTCCATGTTCGATGACAGAACCTGTGTTTTTTTGCTGTCCCCACTAGAATAGGCCAAGGAACATCTCAGTGATGAGCGTCCAGCCTCTAGTGGTTCGAGCTTCGATTTAAAACTCACAGCAGCGACTACCGCTGCCTTATTGAGCTCCACTGGCGACCTGGCATTATCCAATGCCAAGCCAACACCGGTAGCCGTGGTAACTACCGACTTTCGGGCTTTTTTATTCGCCCTCTTCTCCGTCGTTCCTCTTTTCCCATGATCCCCCGGTGGAACTTTCAGTTTGGAAGAGCTCAAGGATACGTTGACCGTACCCGAACCCTTCCTTTCAGGAGTCCCCACCTTTTGGACTTCGCTTTCCCCGCTAGAACAAGCCGAGGGAGTTCCCAGTTTAACTGAGACCTCAGCTACATCCAACGGTTCAAGCACAGAGTCAGGAATCATGGGGTTTTCAGCGACTACCGCTTCTTTAATAGGATCCACTGGCGACTTGACACTTTCCAATGCCAAGCCATCGCCGGTAGCCGTGGCTTCTACCGACTTTTGGGTGTATATCCCCACCCGTTTTTCCGTCTTTTGTTTTCCGCCTTTATCCATGTTTTTTGTGATTTTTAAACTAGTTTTTCCTCTAGTGATTACCTCTTAGTTGTAGTCGTCTCTTCCTACACTACAACAGCTCGGGACACTCAACTGTAGGAGAGCGTCGCACATGCCATCATAGCTTTAAGGAATCAACTTACTACATAAGCCTCTTCACCACGACAAGGTAGGCAATCTTCGAAGAGGATTTGCTCCAGCACTGCTCCAGATTGAAGAAATTCCGAATTCCCCCATAGCCGTGTAAACGACTTATACTATCATATGTGGCTTTAAAGTCTGCTCTCGATCGTGTAGTAGTGAGGTCCAAATTCATCCGATGGAACAGATCCTCAATTAATCCAATAGGTCTTGATAAGTAAATTTGGATGCCATCTGCATACAGGTGGAAAGATACATTTGCACATACACGAGTTATATCATTAATAAAAATGCAAAAAAGAACTGGACCTAAGATAGAACCTTGTGGCACGCCTTCACGTAAATATTTGACATTAGAAAAATCCTCACCCACCAAAACTCTTTGCGACCGATTGCTTAGATAATTACTTATCAATCGGACTGCCCTATCACTAAAACCAAAATAATGCCGAAGCTTTCTACATAAGATGCTATGGTTGATGCTAGATCAAGTGTTAAATGCATAGGGATCTTGGAAAATGTAATTTTCTCTATTCAACTTTCAATTTAAGCGCCAAACATTCTTAAAAAAAAAGAATGAGATACGATTCATACATTTCGTTCGTCATCTTGTTGTAATGAAAAGTATTTCACCAGCATTTATGTTCACCGCCCGCCCGCCCGTGTGTCGGTTCATCCACCATTCGACTAACGCAAGTGTTTTACATTTCATGTGGACAAATTTCAATTAGTTTGTTGATACACTCGTAACGTCTCTTTCTTCGCGTTTAATTAGCTTGGCGCAGAGCCAACCGTCCGCCCGCCTGTCCGTCCGTCCGGGCCGCGTATACAGAACAAAGTTGTCAATTTGAACAATTAAAGCGAAACAGTCGACGAATCATCCGTAACTATTTTAGTATTGAGTGTGTTTTAAGCATGGATGCATGCAGGTGATTGTTGTATCCCCAGTTATTTTTAGGACATACTAGTCCTAAAATTGGATGCATTAGTCATCGACGTATGCGACGCCTCGTCCTAAAACGAGTCAAAACAGGAGATCTCTTCTTCTCTCCTTTGATGATGACAATTTTATCTGCCTCCTCTGTTCCTCAGAAATTGTCTTAGTCAGAGAGAAGATGTCTTCAGTCATATATCAACTGTGTAGGCGCGAAAATACGCTGAAATATGGAAAAAGAAAAATACGAGTAAGTACGTCAAATCGTGGGAATTTCCTCTTTTTTCCATGAAAAAAACAGAAAAACGTCGAAAGTAATGAAAAATGCATGACATTTTTTATTAATCGTAAGTTTATATGTTTTTTTTTCTATTTTTTGTTGTTAAAATGTATTTTTGGTTTTTTGATAAACTTATTTTTAAAAGGAATCAACTGTGAATGTTTAGAAATTTCGAATTAGTGCGAATTTTTGAACGATTCTATAGAAATAGATTTTGTGGGAATTAAGTTTATGGGGAAACCGAAAGTGCTTCCGTTTTGATTTTATGTCACGTTTATTGGAAGCAAATATATACATCAGTATCTTCTTAAACTGGACATGATCACATTAAGATTGACGGATGACACTTTTTCTTTGAATGTTTGAAGCACTGGAATCTTATAAGAAGTGATAAAGTGAACTCATACCTTGGTTGAACGGTTACGTTGCACAACTAAAACTTAAAGGTAATGAGGGAAATCGTCTACAGATGAATTCGGGCTTGCTATATAATCTGATGTTTTGGGCGAACTGAATCCTTTACTGATTAGGGCAGTGGTCGGCATTTCATGGAACACGTACCAGAGGTACTCGAGAGAAAATTTCAGTATTCCAATTCATTATTGTCAAAATTTTGCTTAATTTTTAGTCAACATATTTGTGTGAAACTTCGTTCTCGATGGCTTTGAGAAAAACTGAGCAAAGAAAGAAAGCGTTTGAATACTGAAAATTGAACCATGTATTTATTCATTGACCAAAAAAGTGAGCAAACATAAGGTCTGTTTGATGTGTCTTTTATGCACAAGCAATTGAAACCTGCCAAATAGTAAAATCCTCTCAAAGAGAAAACACTTGAAGAAAAGACACCAAACGCTTTTGAAACAACACTTGGTCAAACCTGTCAATTAGTTTTTGTTTTCCACTAACAATGAAGATTATGACATTTTACAAACTGTCAGATGAAAAAAACAAATAATTGCCGACCACTGGATTAGGGCATGATATGTAGATAGATCAGCACATCCGAAAAGCAAAAAGGGTGACGAACATCGAAGCTAGGCAACTCTGACTAAACTTCATTTCACTTCATCATTCCCTCATATTGCTGTATGATGCAGAAACATGTACGCTTTTGAAATCAAATGAAAGTTCCCTAATTTTCGAGGGAAAGTTCCTTGGTTCAGTTTATTGTCCTACGATGTGTCTGTGAGCACCCTGATGTAGTGATAAGTGCGTTGGACTACTACGCAATTCCAGAAAATACCTAAAAGTCGTTTTCACGGTGCCACCTCTTGCGAATGTCTGACAGACAATCAAAGAGTATCATTTGTCAGAAGAGGACATGCGTAGCTGCCGAATGATCGCACTGGCTGAAGAGTTTTTTTTTAAACTTTAAACTTCTAGACGTACATATACTGTTTGCAAAGTTCATTCAATCTCAGAACACAATCAACTTAAAACCTTGGCCAATCTGCCTTGAAATGGTAGAGCTACCCATATTACCAGCAAACGCAAACGAATAGGAAAACTGCCTGCTAAGAAGGACTAAAGACAATCGTGGATTCTACAAAAGCTTCTTCGCAGGAGGATAAGGAAGCACGGTCATTATCTAATTGAACTAAACTATTCAAAGCAGCGCAACAGAATTTATGTATGAATGAGCAACATTAACTGATCTATATAGCGTTGCTCTACCCATAGTAGCTTGTCATTGACATGGTAGTAGTAGTAGTAGTCGCTTGTTAAGTTGAAGGTTCACGGATCAGATCCAGATGTCTCAGAAAAATTTGTTGCTCATGAAATAAAAATAAGTCGATCAATTTCAGAACTTAATGTCAAAACCCTAAAGTTGATAGCATACACAATGATTAATTTTTTTTTTTTTTTTTTTTTTTTTTTGTAAGGAAGGTGGAAAGCATCGAAAGCCAGTGTGTGGGACTTTAACCCTAACTAAAACCACCTCTGCTTCCAACCCCATTTCCCGACGATGGTACCAAGGCATATCGTCTACCGGGGGGGTTTTTAGCCGTGGATTCCATAGCGTGGGAAAGCATCCCAATTATAAAGAAAACACCTCCTATTATTACAACTGAGAGTAACTCTCATTAATTGTCAAAACCCTAAAGTTGATAGCATACACAATGATTAATAAGAAACATCTGGAAAAAACTCCTGTGAATCATAAGCAACGACAAAACTTGTCCAATAGTACACAACTCTCCAGTTATCCTGGACACCACCCATAGAGTTAGTTGAAACCTAATATCTGAGTCTCCTATCACTACTACAGAAAATGAATTCTGAGTAGATTCTCGGTCGCAAGTTTCGTAAAACTAATAAAATGGGAATTACTCGTAGAATTGTGATGTTTCGGAAATCTTTGAGTGAATACAGGTTCGGTATTCAATTGTAACTGAAAATGGGCGCTGTCCGAACAGTTTGTTCATTCGGTATTCACAATTACATAAAACGAGAGCCATTTTTAGTTAAGCTGAAAAAAGATGATTAGGTATCAGTGGGGGGTGTGCATTTTGAAATTATACGATTACATTTGGATGTTTGCCATACAGTGGATGTCCAATATAACGAATTATATAATGCACATCCTTTCGTTAAATCGATCGTCATTCTATCTAACTACTTATTCCACCAATGTAATAATTATAAGAAAAGAGAAATCAATTAACATGGACAGGATAACAGAAGTAGGGATAAATTCACAAAGATGACAAACTATTTTGTTTTTAACCAGAAATTGTATTTTGGATTATATTGGAGATGAGAGCCGATTTTTTTTCCGAATTCACCCACTTGATCGAATTAGATGGAATTAATATTGTGATTATTTATATGCTATAACCTAGCCAGATAACATATCAATGGATAATAAAAATAAAACACGTTAATCGGATAAGTGGTTCTCGATGCAATTGGCAACTAACAGAAATAGACTTTGCATTTTATAATACTCGTATGTAAGTCAGGATTTAGATGAAGCGATTTTTCCAGGCGACATTTTTTCAATTCTCTTTTGTTCTCGTATGGATTGTACATACGAGACTATTTTTTCCGGATGACAAACAACAACAAACAGCCCTGTTTAGCTCAATTCGCATATGTTACTATTGTAACCACACAAGCAAATGTCAAAAACTCGAAAAAAAAACAAAAGAGAACAGAAAAATCGTCTGGAATTCCAGCGACCCAAATGACATTTTCGTTCCCCGCTCTTTTCAACCCCTTCATCACCAAACAGAGGCGACAAACTGGAAAATCCGCTTCATCTAAATCCTGACTAAGGATAGAAATTCGTCAAATCGGGCATTCGTTGAACTGGACGTCCACTGTATTTTGACTGATCTGAGCCACTCGTCACATACTCGAAGATCTGCGAAATGGTTAAAAACTGATTTAGCATCTTAACAAATGCTTCGATGAAGTGGTCTCCGATATATTTAAACCTCAACATGCGAAGTAGCCGTGCACTTTTTTTATATTTCTTATGATATAACACGCTTCAATTATTTTTCTGAAAATAGCAACATAAATGAATAAGAAGTGACGCTTAAACTCTCTTGCCTTTTATAGTGCCTTCGCTGTTAGTTAGTGGTATAATTTTGTTCGTTATGTTTACATTCTAAAACCGCAGTTTTTTTTTTTTTTTTTTAATAATCCATCCTACCCATTCTCTTGTGTATTAATCTAAGCATTATATTTTCGTACAATACGACTGCTTATAAATAAAAACAACTAAATATAATATTAAAATTTACCCACGCAAAAAAAAAAATAAAAAAATATTTTGTATTTATGGACTCCGCACAGAATCGAAATTTAACATCCTACTTCAAGTTCGAGATTTAATATGTAAACATACTTATGGGGCTATTACGAGTACTATGGCTATGACTCATTTTCTAGGCTGTAAGAACAAATTCCGATCGAGAATCTGTGGACATGAACTCGTAGACCACCCTGACCCATATTCACAGTTCAGGGAACGAGTTTGACATTGGTCTGTTTCATATTGTAATTGATTTAATTAATAGTGGATGGGATTCTTATGTTTTGCTGTCAAAAATCTACTACAACATGTCTCGTAATTGGAATGTGACAAGACAATATAATTATATTACTGTTACACTTGTTTAAATATGAATTTGTACACAAATCGCCTGTAACTAAGTACTAGGCACTTCCCGTCGTAACGCGTCGCATTTATAGGTACCGTATAACGTACTCATAGCTCCGGCGTGGGTTTTCCGAAACAATTAACTCAAATTTACCTAACCATCCAGTACGGTCAAATACAATGGCTTGCATTTTTTTATTGGTACAATTATCTAAAACAGCTTTCGCAAATACACATTTGTGTGTATGTGTGTGTGTGTATTTTTCTAAAAACAAACAATCTCTCCATGGAGTGATAAATTTATTTAAGAAAACAAATCAATTGAAAACTACATCTATCCGCCAGCCATGGTACGCGGGTATAGAGTCCACCCCAGGTCCGTCCATTGGAGAATGCAATCAACAAACGTCTGGTTTTGTTACGTTTTTCAATAAATTTCATTACCAATCGAAGGGTGAAGTGCGGGGGGGGGGGGGGGGAGGGTGTATTGAGGGTGGGTTGAAGTTGAATTAGCCCGGATGGAGCGAAAAAGGCACTCGTTCAAGATTTCTGCTTACGATGCCAATAGTTTTTGGTTTTAATTACATTTAGATGATATTGCAATTGAATTGCAGAGATCTGTTATTCCTGCATACTCTCCTCTCTATAGTAGGGGTATGAGCACACCGATATCCGACATCAAAAGAAGATAAATTATAATTTGTGAGTGCATTGTTTAAGGAGGAATGTGTATGACGTTCTAAAATTATTATTAATTACCTATTGAATGTTTAGTAGAGGAAGTGGACAAGGAATTATGAGAAAGCCAGCGGATTTTAGCTGCACACGTGATCAGAAGGAGATGCAACTCAACGACAGATGCGGGGGCTGTGTTGAAAAATTACTTGTAACAGATTTGTAAGTAACCGGCTGACAGCATCTGGAGAAAATCTTACTCTCGTTTTGTTGAAATAACGTCCATACTATGTGTTGTGTTGATGTTTGAATTAAAAATAGTTTTCAAGATGTGGCTCGTGTAAGCCGCAAAGTTAGATACAAATGAGAACTAAACAAATCGACGGAAAATTTCGAAGAATCTAAGAGGAACGCACTAATGAATTGTAAGCCGGTATAATAAAACGGGTCCTGCGGTTGAACATGTGTTTGGGTTGGTCATCAATTTGTGGCAGTAAAACATCCAGACAATCAAGTTGAAGTGCATAGCTTTGTTTAGAGATGCCTAGCTACGATGTTCATTGCCCCCTCTTGGGTTTTATAATGTGCTGATCTATCTTTATGGCCTAGTCGCTAAATGATTCTGTTCCCCGTAAACATCAGTTTCTACAATAAGCATGGACTCGCATATCGGCTTTTGGCAGGGCTTTTGAAAGCCCAACATTCACACTTGTAAAATCAGTTTTCAAAAAAGAGACTTTCTTTGTGAACCACACTGTAACTCAAGAGAAACTTAAACGGTAACCTGAAGAGTGAGTGTTATGAGAGAAATCTTGTCTCATACGAAGATCCTTGATAGAGGGAATATTTGCTTATAACGCAGCTCGTTACTGTGAGTGGAAGTCGTTTGAATGGGAGTTCTATCGTGGAAGCCACCATAAGCGGCGCAGTGCCGGGCTCAGCTATTCAGTAGCGAATATTGTTCTTCGGTGGTTGTTCTAAATTAAAAGTTTGCGTTTCACACTGGGCCATTTCTAATGATGATGCTTGTTACCAGGACCACCTTTGAAAGCCTTTAGCGATGCTAACAGTGTTATTGTAATCCGTAATGGTATGATATCGCTTTATGTAAGTACGTAGTAGAACGATAAGCTTCCTTATGCATAATAATAAGCTGGATATACTGTAATTATTCTCGTGTTTGTGGAAATATGAATCAGCTTTTATGGCACCCAGTAAGAAACTACTGCCTACCAACTCGATTCTGTATGGGCAGATTGGTAGCGACCAGCACCTACTTTCTTTATTACAGAACCGATTACATTTACATGGGGATGTCCTAGGGTGGCAAGCATTTAAAGAATGCCTTACAGGGAATCACTTTCTTCCACGGTAAATGATAATTGCTGAAAACAGTATAATACTTACTACATCCTGGCGTGTAAGCACTACTGGCCCTACAAGGAATCAGTTAATTCAGCAGTTGAAGGTAGTTTTCGAAAATATTAGTTACTATATCCTGGCGTGAGTTACATGCTATATGTATGTTCATAGACACGTACATATACACAATACATACATATGTACACACCTACTGCACCAGCAGCAACCTCAAGGACAAGTGGAGCTGGTGTTGGCGAAACCAAAATGCCTTGCACTTGTCTAGTGCTATTTTTAGCTGTTTCTTTTTGTTGTTTGTGATCTATGTAAAACTGTTAATTCTTGTTGTTTTGATTTCCAGTTGGTAATTAGTCTTTAAAAGTATGTAACGTGTCGTGAATTCCGTGTCTCTTGTAAATTATCAATTTGTGTTTGTTTATTATAAACTAGTTGGCCCGGCGCGGCGCGGCCGGCGGCAGACGTTGTTCTGCGCTCTCCTGTATCTGGCGCGATGAGTTTGATTCGTCTCTTTTGGCACTAAACCAACAAATATTCTGAATTCTGAAAAAGAACTTATCACAAATAAAGAATTTGTTAATAACTTTACTCCAGCGCCACCTATTCAGATCTATCCTATCTTTCAAGCTGGAACCAACCGTAGATATTCACCAAATTTCATCAAATTCGGTTAGGCGGTTTCGGAGAATAGCGTGTACGTACACAGTGACACGTGATTTTTATACTTCTATAAAGAAGTAACAAACTTTGGTGTTCAATGTATTAATAAAGATATTAATAAATATCAAAAACTATGTTGTTGTTTGTTTATTTCATGCCACATCGAAAAAATTCCCAACGGGGTTGGTTATGATTGGATTTTTGGTCTGAAAAACATCTTACAAATGTAAACTTTCAATAATATCTAAAATAAGATTTTCGATGCGTTACACCTTCGCTTATAGGCATTACTTTGGTAAGATCTTACATTATTAGTATTATCTTAAGAAATATGCACTTATCATGGAAGTAGTTACAACTTTTCCCTCTGGGTATCATCAGTACTGTCAATGTAAAGTTGGTAATACTTTATTTGACGGAAGCTGTATTTATTTGTCGCAACAAAAAAGAAACGGAATTGTAAAATGAGACAATTTTTAAAATTATTGGTAGCAAATGCTACTTTCTCAACATTGCATAACTATAAACTGAGTTTTGACATAAGTCAACTTAAACTGTCATTCGTCGTGGAAACAGAAATTTTACATCCACAACAGAAGTTAATGCAAAAGAGGTGTACGAGTACATATGTATGTAATTGGAAAAACTTGTTACGGAAGTTACTACGTACAACATTCAAAAATCCCTTCGGCTACACATGAAGAACATGATAGTTTACATAAATTTTCCGCTGTGAATGACCGAAAGTTACGAGCCGACACTTGATCTCTGAACCGAAAGTTAAATTTTGCCCTACTACCATACCTCAACGCTCTCTCTCTACCTTTAGGTGAATAATTAATTATAACTGTTTAGTTTTTATTATTTGAACTTCAGACGATCGGTTGTACTTTCATTTTCTTTTAAATAAAGTTTTCATCGTCCTCGTAAATAAAGCTTGTTACAAAGCCACTTTGGTCATTGTGACCCAATCTTATTTTCTTTTGAACTCGATGTTTTTTTTTTTTTTTTGTTGTTACAGGAAAAAGCCAAATTATTGCTTTATCCAGATCAGTCCTCACCCAATTAGTGTGGAGAAAACAATATGATTTATTTGTTTGTCTATCCGAAAATACATAATTCCGAAGGACATTTTCTAATTTGTCATTCCTTCTCTATTCGTTCTGTACATACGTACATATACTCATAGGTGTACAGTAATGAAAGTCAAATCAAACACAACTGTGAACACTGATAAAATATGTGTGAACCAAAGTGCACAATCCAAATTGTTAAAATGCAATTTCGAACATCTCTTTGGTGAATGTGTTAACAGATTAGTGGCAGCAACTTGTTTGATTTATCGTATCAATAAAATGTATTTTTAGTGCTTCGCGCTTAACTGAGCAAGAAGGCGATCCCGAATGAACATTTTCTTGCATTCATAAAAAAAAATGTTCAAAACATTGATGAATTGCCAAAACAATAATATTTAGCTGATGGCGATTAAGTATTGCCTTTGCGTTCATCCCTTTTAAGATTAGCGTAGGGGCGGCCCCCTCTCCAATTATAAACATTTAGTGAAAACGCATTTTCTCTTCTTCTTCTCTTTTATTTCCGGTTTGGTGTTTTCTTTTATATTCAAATTGTATTTATTTTAAAAAAAATATATAGATAAATCGTTGTCGAAAATAAGACGTAAAACATTGCAGTGATTAGTTTTTTTTTTCGTCGCCGAACGCATATTGGTGGTTGTATTGTTTTTTTTTTTTTATTTAATGGTAATAATTTTGACAGCTTAACATATTTATATATTTTTTTTTATTCTAAAAATATACACAGCGGAAAGCGGCATAGAAAAAGAGACGTTTAAATAAAAAAAAAAAAAATAATGACGACTTTCGGAAGTGTGCATAAGAGATACAGTGGTGGTCAAAATTATGGGCATACTCGGCAAAATAAAATAATTAAATGAAAAATATGCGTACACAACTCGTATGTTTATAGATAAGTCGCGGGCGCTTATATACAGTTACGGACAAGTCAATAAGACCAGTAGAGAGTGCCATCAACAAGTTTCTTTTTCTCGTAAAAAAAACAACCAAACAGTGATGCCAGCTTAGATAATTTGACTTGTAACTAACGGTAAGGGTGAAAAAACACAAACAACTAAAAAATAATGTGAACAAACAATGGTTTGGGGGTGTTTTTCCTTGCATGGTGTGAGTCTAATATGTTTGATCAAGGAGATCATGGACCAGGATCTGAACATTAAAATATTGAAAGAGGTCATGCAGAGTGAGAAATGCCATTGAGGTAACCATATATGCTGGATGACGACTCTAAGCAAACGGCGCGGCGGTTTGAGTTAAAAGGTGGATTCAGGAGCATAACATTGATCTGATGAGCTGGCCTTCCCAATCTCCAGACCTGAATCCCTTGGAAAACTTGTGGGCAAAATTAAGAAGAACTCTGGAGCAAGATCCAGGAAGCTTGGTACGCGATAGCCACAGCTTTCACACCGTATTTACCTAAATAGGGGAATTATGATTTAAACAAAGAACCACTGAGATTTTTGAAACGGGGAGACATGAAAGTTATCCGTCCGTTTACTAAAGCTTAGTGTATGTATGCTAGAGGGCCATTTTTATTATATGCCCACAAGAGAGGCCATATTACAAGTAAGGGTCTTTTTATGGGGCATTTTTTTCTATGTTGTTACTGAGTGTGCAAAGATGTGTCAACTAACTTTTTCCACTTGATACACCAATCGATTCCTGTAATTCGCAGAAATGATCAAAATATAATTCAGTCTAAGGAACGGTAACATGAACATTTTTTTTTTGTAAAAAAAAAACAACTCGTTGTCACTCTAATCGACGAATCCGTTTACATCTAGGTTATGTTGTTTTAAAAGTCTTCGTATTTGGTTATTGACTGCGATCTTATTAACTGCTTAGTCGATTAGTCATTAACTTTTACAAGTCAAACGTTCGGAAAACAAAAATATGATTTCCCTTGAATTTTGTGTTCCACTCCCGAGCACTAATTGAAACTAATCGTAATTCATTTGTACGTTGGTGTCTATGGATTTGCTCTAAGTCAACCGCGAACAGTTCCATAATATTCCATTCACCAGAAAGCCAGATGATACAATAATAATTTGATCTAAGCAATCTTGAGACTTGTGAAGAGCTCTTAGCAAACACGGCAGTTCTTTGTCGGCACAATGGATTTTAGGCACACTTTGAAAGTGCTTGTCACTTGCATTTAGAGAGCACTTATGATTTGCTCCATTTAAGGTTGCAAAAGTAATTTTGTGTCCCAAAATAAATTGTATAAAGCCAATTCTTTAGAATTTGGATCCAATAGCTCTCAACTTACAAGTCAAGACTGCTTTTCAATATATACATATATAGGTATGTTTAGGAATTTTTTCTTTAATTTGCTAATCTCTGTTGCTGTTTTTGGTTTAACAGCTTTAGCTGTTTAATTTGCTAGCTTTAATTTGTTAATCTCTTCCTTTAATTAGCTTTAATTTGTTAATCTCTTAGTGGCAC
The DNA here is from genome assembly GCA_949775065.1 of Brachyopa scutellaris. Taxonomy (NCBI): domain Eukaryota; kingdom Metazoa; phylum Arthropoda; class Insecta; order Diptera; family Syrphidae; genus Brachyopa; species Brachyopa scutellaris. The sequence continues at coordinate 119,516,856 of OX459113.1, forward strand.
AGTACCGTAGTGGCTAGTGCGTTGGACTTCTTCGCATGCTGCCCAAGTTCAATCTCAGCCAACACCCAAACGTTTTTTTACGGTGCCACCGCTTCTGAATGTCTGTCCATTCAACAGTATCATTTATCAGGATGAACTTCTCAACTCGCCGCTTGGAGTTGGCAAGAAATTGTAGGTCCCTTCTATTCCTGTAAAAATATTATATACACACACAAATGGTTGCGAGAAGCAGGTCCTGGTCCACCCCGAACTGTAGCGCCACCTAAAGAAGAAGAAGTATCCCTTAGCTGCACAAAAGACGGTGCAGTGTTTTATTACTGATTTACTACACAGATTCGAGGGAATACCTGTAACAGTGGATGAGTTTTGACTTTTTAGACTGCCACTGCATTCACATCTTGGGAACGCTTATAAAGTTAGCGGAAGTAGTATCTTCTCCATCGAAGAATTGTTCTCTCGAAAGCGTTCAATATCTGTTCTGCTCTTCTGCTTATCGATCAGTGTTTCTACTTTCGAGTTGGAAGATTTCGTTTGCCAAATCGAACTAGCGGTTACCTACTGTAAAAGATCCTTTTAAGATCTCATCTTGTTGTGACTTTTGCTAAGGGTTTTTTATTACTAGCAAAGCGCGTTAGGCAGTAACATACATTTTTTCCAGAAAGAGCTTGGATTAAATCATTGTGCATAGTCAAATGTCTAAATATGCAAAAGTGTTTCCCGAGGCTGACTGAAGCGTTTGCACCAGACCCGCGCTGTCATTCATCTTGATACGGGATAGAAAAATATTCTCTTTTTGTCTACTCTAGACGGTCTAGCTACTAGCCAAATTTTTTCTCGCTAATGATCTCGTAGTTACGTCACACAACTGAGAAATCGTTTCTACCAATTTTTTTTCTTAATCACAAACGCTTGATAGTCCATTAAACTGACATTGCTCTACATACGTACACGTACTCGTATATGTTTCTATAGCCATCATTTCGCCCGTCACTGTAGACATTGACGTGAGCACTAACAGTCAAAATTTCAATGATAAACAAAAGAAAGTCTTTTATTTTTATTTATTCATTTATGTATTTATTTATAATTATTATCTGCACAAGTCGTGTGAAGTGAACAAAAAAAAAAATCCTTAAAATATGTGTATTAAAAATAAAGAGTACACACGCTGCTTTGACGGTTTACGAAACTCGATGAATTACTTTTAAAAGTAGAGAAGAGGCCTTCTTAGCTAAAAAAAAAAAAAGAAGCTAAACCGCTAAACATGAAAAGTTCGTCTACAACATTTTTCCCGTCGTCGTTGTGGCCGTTCGAAAAACAGTGCTAAGGACTTTCACGTCAATTGATTGACAATTGATATTTTTATTTTTAAAGACCCACTGACGTCTGACCGCCGCCGCCGACGCTCGTTCCCGTGCATAAACCAGAACATGAGAGTTTTTTTGCATTCACTTTAAAATATGTCGTACTCGACAATAGTTGCTCTGTTCTCGCATGGCAACTTGTAGTTAATCTTGCAGTTCTAGAGCACGAAATGATGCCAATAACAAGCTAGTAGCAAATCGATTGTTTTCCAAAGATTAATAATGAAATTGAAATTGAAAACAAAAAAAAAATCGTTATTTGACAGTTTTGTACGATTTATGGCAGCAAGTACGAAGAGATTAGCCCAGTTAGTTAGACATTAATTGCGTTAGTGTAGACAGAGAGGACCTATTTTCTAGGAAAACAAAAACTATTTAGAGGCGATGGGGGATAACCTCTTCAATGATGTATGTGTTTATTGATTCGAGGGAAATGTGAATTTAATTGCTTTGTAGTTTCTATTCCTTTCGTAATCAATGAGAGCACAGGTGGAGGCAGAGAAGAGATCATTGGAAACGTGCGTGCGTTATGCAAACAAACGGTTTTCATCTTTTTTTTTCCCTCTGCACTTAACCAGAAAAATAAGAAGAAGACGTAAACAATAATTTCAATGTGGAGTGAAGAATAATAATTCAATTGTTTTTGATTGCTGGGAAATGTCGGTTAGATTTTTTTGAAGGAGAATAATCTCCCGTTGTGTAGAAAAGCATTCGGCATTCGAGGTGAGGTGAGACACGCCATCACAGGTACTACTCACTCGTAGGTCGTAGCATTGTGGAAAGGTCAAGTTTGTTTACTTCTGTAGAAAATTTTTTTTTGTTTTGCATGAACATTTCGATAAGAAAAGCTACAAATGCCCTTTGACAATGAACTTTCGAATAGTAAAAAAAATCCCCATCTCTTTACAGAAATGTCAATATCGCCTTCACCGGAAAACCTGAGGATATGCCTGCTGGGCAGTGTTGTCGATGACAAATCCACAGTGGAAGCTGCGCGAACATTTGGTGTCCCTGTTCTGACGTCGGAAACAGGTCTGGAAATCTTGTCCGATAACGAATGGACAACATACTTTGTAATGAAAGAGTTCGACGGTCCCATCTACGAGGCGATACACAAGAGTAAACACAGGTAAGCGCGTGTGTTACCAATTTGCATTAATCTACAGTTTCTTTTTTTTTATTTTCATTTTTTATCGATGCGGCGAAATGTGTTTTTTTTTCACAGTTAAGCAAACAAACAAATTTCGAAATGCAAATGTGATTTATTGGCTCCCTTTACGGTGTTTCGATCATCAATGTTAAGGTTACAGGAATTGAACTCCAAGCCATAATCATTTTCATTATTATGTCATTCGTGCATTGTACTCGTTGAGCTCTTTTGCATCGAGTATCGAGTAAGAGAGATCACACGCTTCCATTGTGCAGGGGTTGGCTGTTAATTACAGATCTCCTCTCGAAAACATTCAATTGATTTAGATTCTTTAGTTGAGCTATCTACTGCAACCCACCCGCCATACAGGCGATGAGTGGTGTGTAATTTGCATAACAATCAACTGGCGACGGCACTGGCATGGAATAATGAAGCAACTAACGTGAACCAGTTGCAAGTGCATTGCATTGGAATGGATTCGCCGAATGCATGAAGTGGAGAAGAGTGTGGTGGCTGGATAAGCACTTGTACTGCCTTTCGTTTTTGTGTATTCATTGCGCGCGAATTCAATTCCCGGTTGGGCGGTCATTCACGCAGATGTGTACTTGAACAAAATACCATTTTGAGCGATCATCTTTATCTTCTCCATCATCATCAACATCAACATCAACATCACATGAACATCAACAGTACGCATTGACCGTAAAACTGTTGAGACCGTCTTCTCGTCTCGTCGCCTTTGTAGTCATAGTATTCGCCAAAAGCAACAGAGTATGCCCGATGAACGCGCTTTGTTAACAATATTTCATGGTTTGATGAGAGTTGAGAGATGTGTTTTGAGGAATCAAAGACGTTCTGCTGAGATGGATAATAGTGGTGCTGGATGTACACATATGTAGATGGTGTCTTTTATTGATTCAATTAAAGAAGAAACGCAAGGGCATTTGTTGTTCTGGAATTAGAGGCTGATTGCTTGTTGAATTGTGCGCATTTTCTTTATAAAAATTTCAATAGATGAGAATCAGATTCGTCGTATGCAGGGCTAAAAGAATAACCGCTAACGACGATATTGCCTTCAAGAACAGTAAATGTTATTGTGGATTCATTTTAACGCCTTGATGATTACCCGAACATTCCCTTTCTGCCCATTGGGATAATGTGCTTGTTTTTGTTTCTAGTAAGTAGCTGAGTTCCTTATTACTTATAGTTTATCTGGCCATACCCAATAAATCTTCTGATTTACTACCGCAAAACACAAATTTACGATAAACATCATAAAATCGCCAAAGTTTTGCTGGGTAATAACTTACATATACCCTTGCCTTGCCATTGAAATACGGATAACATTTGTTTTATATTTGCACTGCCAGGTCAGTGACTGTCGAAGGTCCGCCGCCTCACAGCCACCCGATGTGTTTTTTCCGCTTACATGATCCGTCAAACGAAAACGCTACAATGCTATAAAATGCCGACCTTCGTCCGCATTTTCCCCACAAAAAGTCATTTACAACAACTTAAAGTGCAAAACAATTCAAGAACCGATTTTATTTCATTATTTCATTATCTCTGGTGCGCGCAAATAGAACACTCAGTTCGGAATATTTTGGAAGATTTTCAAAAAATTCCGAAATAAAATTCAATGCCCCACCGCTTATACCTGCGACCACGAGAGGACTCTCTACGGTCCACTTTGGCCTACAATTTCACTAGAGAACGCTTTTAATTTCCAGCCGTACATTAAATAACAATATTATGACTTTTTACATGTTAAGTCATTTGGTAGCGTTGTTGTTGCTGGCATTTTTTTACGTCGAAACTGGCGCCACAAGATGCACGATACTGGATGATACTCCTTGTTTCGCAATGATCTTAATATAAACTCATCAAGTGGTTGTAGCATCTTTTAGTCAGACGCAGGCGACAAATCAATTTGGATCCTACCACGAGTATGTCACGCACGGTGGAGGATGGTGCGGTGCGCGTTCATGGGAGTTCTAGTGATTTTATTTGTTTTTTCCTCCGTTTTTTTAATTTGCCGAAAAATTAAATCAATGAATGAATGGTGTCCGTGTTGTCGTTGCTCTGAAAATACATCGTCACCATGAAACGAAGGCGGGAGCGGGCTAGAAATTCCGTTCAGAACAACAAAATTAAACGAATTTAAATTGTGATGGGGCGGCGGCGATCGACGACTCTTTGGTTTTTTTCAGTACCAACAAAGTGTGATGCTTTCTCATGAGTTGCGCTGATCGTGGCGTGGCAAATCAACAAATTAATCAAAATGCTCCTCAAACCAATTCCTCTTTACGATCTGACAATATGGCGACAAATTTTATTATTCACAAAACTCAAAACATATTGTTTTGATGCATGCTCCTTCGTCGACATATGCATGAATTTGTGGAGAGTAACAACTCGTAAAGAATCTCTTTGGGAATTATTGTTTTATTAGGTGCTACCCGCAACCGCACTGTATACCATTTGTCTGTTTTTCGTGTTCGGGGTATTTCCAACTTCTGTGTTCTAGTAAGAGGACAGGAATGTTTAACTATGTATTCTTTGCCCGCTCTGTGTTTACAATTTGAATTGACAACATTTGTGCACATTGTTGTTGGTTTTTTTCACTTTGAATCTGCTAACTGATTGTTTGCTTGGAAAAAAACCGAGTCAAAGCAGATGTAAATTCTTCACAGTAGTCTTGTGTTCAATTCTGATGGAAAAGCAGGTGACTTGGGAATTTAGTGTTTGAAAAAAAAAAAATCTATGGGATCAGAAAGAAAGGAATCATCTCGAATTTAGTTTGTGCCATGGACGGGGTAAGGAACCAAACATCTGAATCTCTGAAACAGAATTGTCAAAAAATCGGCCGTGTCCTTGTAAACAGTGAAATTTACAATCTGATTTACACGATAAATTTCCCGTGAATACAAAAAAAAAAAAAACTTGTAAACTGTCACCAATGAGTTTGACAGTCTAATGTAGTGTAAATCGGGTGACTAATTTAAATAATATTTTTATTAGAATGAGGAGAATGTGTGTAAAAAAGGAGGTAAAAGCACCTCCACTAGAACCGTTTGAATGTTCTTCATAATAATTCAAGGAAAATGAAGTGGTGAAAATGTTAAGAGGAAAATGATGTTGCCTTGTCTCTCAGTTCATTGGTGTTTACTTTATTACTTTGCAAGTTTTTAATTATAAAAGCTGTTCGGTTGGTGGGGGAAGGGGGATTTTTGGCAGTTGAATGATTTTTTTTTATTTTACGGAAATTTATTGTTAAAAAAAAAACATTTCTTATGGGGATGAGAACTGGACTGGGGCCATTACGACGAGTGAAATGAAAGTAAATAAACATTTTGTGATTTTTGATGGAATTTTTGCCATCTGAAGCATTGTGCATTGAATTCTTGAGAAAATGAAATACAATTGTTCTTTAAATGTAAAAAGACTCTTCAACAGATGTGTAGATGCGAGGGTGGATTGAATAGTTCGCCGCCCACCATAGCAATAGGTGGAAATTCAAATTGGTACTTTCCCATTTTTTATTTCTCTACATTCTATGTAAAAGTGACTTTATGAAGATTCACATCTGTGTTATGCACAGTTTTTAAGTTGGGCAAAGTTAAGACTTTTAAATTGGATAGAAAACCTGAACATAGTGTGCCGAAGCAGATCCATGAGGATGGGTTATCTGCCCTTTCCAAAACACCCCAGTATGATATAGAGGGTAGTCGACTTCAAACGTAGGCGAGAGGGAGAGAGCTTACGACGATATTCGCTCTGAAAAATCATCAACCTCAACTGCAAAAAATCTTAGCATGGAAGATGGCAGATTGAAGATGGGCGAGAGTTTTCTGCAGGATGTGTTCCGAAACTTCTTCAGTTGAACAAAAACGCTGTCGACTGGCGATGTCTCTGGGAGTGTTTGGTTTTTTTTTTTCAAACCGATCCAAATTATTACTTGGTGAGATTTGTGGCAGCACTTGTGACTTGGACTAACCGCTTTGCCACTGAGACCAAATGGCAATCAAAAGCGTGGACAGGATTTAGATCATTAGCCCCGAAGAAAGCTTATGTTAAAATATCTGCGGAAAATGTAATAGAATCGGTTTTTTGTCAATCAAAGTTGGATTACTTTGTCAAGGGTACAACCAGTTGCTGTTGTTTACTAATGGAGGAAACTGGCCTAGGTCATCATTTCTCGAGCAACCCAGTATAAATGCGTGATGTTGGAGCTCTGCTTTCTTGTGTCGTCTAAGGCTGGGCATCTGATTAGGTGTTTTGCATAGTGTGCAGACGTCTGACTCTTTGATGCCAATTTTTTCTGAGCAATTGTGTCCAGTTTTTAGTCGTAAAAGTGCTACTGCATCTTTCCGTGGTGCTCGAACTAAGTAAGGATAGAGACTAGCGATGTTTTCATATCTCTTTCCTTCCACGGTTCTGCGTTCATTTGGAATTTCTTAGTTTGTGAGCGCGGTCTTTATTCTTTGCAATCTATTTAGTAATGATATGGATTCCGGGGTTCTGTTAATAATTGTGGCTCCTTTTTTGGCTAGTGCGTAGTTACCTATGAGGTTTACGTGTGCCGATACCCACTGGAATTTTATACGATGTCCTTTTTGTTGAAGCATCGCAAATAGTTGTCTGATATTTCTAGCGATTAGCGCTTCTCTTTTGCTGTTGTTACTGATGAGTGATTGTAGAACGGATTTCGCATATTGCTGCGCCGGCTGGCATATCGTTGACATATCGTTTTTCTTGATAAGTATTATCAGTTCTATATCAACTGGTATCAAGATGAAGTCCAGTGGATCTATGGATGGAATAATGGGCTTGATTGTGGGTGTTGGTCCTATTTCTTCGAGTGCGTTTTTGGTTACCTAGGAAGCTTGTGAGTGGATTCGTTGGAAATCCACGGGAAATTGTCTGCTGATATTCTTAGTTTTTTGTAAAGTTTTATAGTTTGTACATTGTGTTCCGTGTGAATTGATAGGTTTTTTTTTTGTAAAGGCTCCTGAAGCTGCTGTTAGTGTTGTTTTGATTGCCCCTGTGATGATTCTAAGTACGTTGTTTTGGCTTATCTCTAAACAGTCTCTTTTTTGGTCAGAAGACGTCAACAGGAGCTCCCCACCCCTGGGTATAGTAAGTAACATAAAGAAAAATCACTAACTGGCAGCTACAGCGGCATTCTCCCTAATATGACTTAGTCATTAACCACTTTCAACATTTGTTAGGTTTCTCGTATCCAATTTTATATAACCTAGCCCAATTGTCATGGATATCAAAGGTGTTACCCCAATAACGCTATAACGTCTTCTTGCTCGTATTCTTGTCTACTCCTTAACACTAAGCACAAGCCTAATTTGTTATTTTATTCCCATTGTTTCAGAATAATGGGACCACCTGCCTTAGTTTATGCAGCAAAAATGAAAGACGGCTTGGTGCACAACGCCAGACCAATATATAATTACTCCATGAAAGGAGTGATCACATGTTTTACAGGGATTCGAAAGAAGGACGAGTTGGTAAGAAGTAAACAACACTTACTCGAAACATTATATAATTTTATTTATTTATTTGAAGACAAAGCTCGTGAAACTAATTCATTCGATGGGCGGTGGAATTCGAAAGGATATGAACTCCAAAGTAACACATCTAATAAGCAACGTTAGTGGCGGAGAGAAATACCAGTAAGTTGCACACTTCCCATTTAAAAAAAGAAAATAAATTAATCCTCCTTCAATCTTCCACCAGGTACGCGAAAACATTTCGCCTTACAGTACTGCGCTCCCAGTGGGTGCACGATGCCTGGGAGAAACGTGATGAGCCACAGTTTTTAGCGACCGCCGAGGATTTCACCAAGGATCACAAATTAAAAGTATTCGAAGGACAGAAGATCTGTTTCTTTGGATTTCCACCAGATGAACATCAGCATATGTTGGATGTACTTAGAAGTAATGGGGGTGTACCTGCCGAATTGGATGATCCGGATTGCTCGCATGTTGTGAGTTAATAATTCACATCCCAATTTTCACTCACATATTTACATTATGTGTTATTCGTTTGATGTTACTTTTGCTAATCAATGTGTTTTGTTATATCATGTTTGCAATTTTTTTTTTGTTTGGTGACGTTTCAGGTTATGGCTAACACTGGTGGTTATTTCCCAGAAAACCTATCCTCCTCTCCTAAAAACATATCATCTTCCTCTCCCACGAGTAGCAGTTCCTTGAATAACAATAACATTTCCGAGCGAAACGAACAGCAGGCAGAGAATTCCAATGAATTAATGGAAGTCGACGTAGCGACGTCACCATGTACTCCAGAGAATGTACAGAAAGTGCAGAATGTACACAAACCCGATGGTATTGTCCTCACTTTGAATGAGGAGAATGAATTTCAAAATCCAAACAATATTTCACCGATTCTCAGTTCGTCAAGAGTACCCGAGAAACTGTACTCAATAATCGAAAACAATATCAGTCCAATCGATGAAGATATCGACGATGACGATCTGGACGCTGATGACAACGATACCGAAGAACAATACTTTGACGCCAATAAAGATTTAAAGCGTAAACGTGACAGTCTGGACAGTATGTCCATTATGTCAATCGATTCATTTGCATTGCCTACGAGTGTACAGAGTGCCAAGAAGCCCAAGCTAATTCGCACCGGTTCGATAACACGAAGTATTAAACGCAGCATGAGTTTTGTCGCCGTTAGAACGCCAATTGCGAAAATGTTACGCCAACGACGTTGCTCAGTCGATCCAGATGCATCAATTTGTTCAATTACCTCGCTGGAGAGCACATTCAATGAATCAATTAAGAAACCAGTCAAAGAGAAGCTACGTAATCTACGCGATCGTTTCACAAGGAGTTCCTCAACAAGCGGTTCGATTACGAGTAAAAAAGTACAAAAGTCACTGAGTGGAACTTTTTCAAAGAATAAATCTGGTTACGTGACCCCAGATAGAGGTGAAAATTCTTCTGCTGCTGTTTACTCAGATACAATTGATTTCAAAACACCTAAAGCTCCCAAATCTATTGGTCCCTCAAAGAACTCAACCATCCTACAGAATCCCTACTATCCGAACACATCAGATAAAGACACTGAGTGTGGTGCTGGTACTAGTGCTAATAATTCTTTTACTATTACTACTAACTCTCATACTAATATTTCTGCTGCTACTTATTTATATAACCATGAGCCAATACCATCACAATCACCCTTGCTAATGCAACCACCAGTTAACAATTCATGCACAGCTAATGAATTTGCAGCAGCTACCACAACTGCTCCTAGCACAAATAGAAATGAGAATGAGTGTGATATTTCTACTTTGTGTGCAAATGATCGGGGACGTTTAACGGTATTTAAGTTTATATTTGTTCGTTTCTTTGTTAATTAAATATTTTTTCAGTAATTACATTCATATTTTTAAAGTGACGTAATAGTGTTAATCAAGATTCTCGGATGATGTTACAAAAACTGTCAATGATTGGGTTTACATCTGTATTTTAGTATTTTAGATAGGCATACTATTTTGAACTTAAAGTTAAATCATTTGTCAAACAATCTTTTATCAAAATCACACGTGCGGCTTGGTTAAAGAGCAATCCACTCGGTCTTTAAAAGGTCACCTAATAATAATATTTGGCTTCAGCAGTCCTAGGTAGAACCAAGCCTAGCTTCCCGCAACCATTTGTGTGTGTGCGTTATATTTTTGCACGAATGGAAGGGACCTACAGTTTTCTGCCGTCTCCGAGCGGCGAGTTGGGAAGCTTTACAAGGGTCACCTGCCACGGTATATCTTCAATTGTCATAGATAAGGTTGACCCAATGGTTGATAAACCCAATAGAAACTGTCGACAATTAATTATGCCTGGAAATTGGCCTCTGAAAGCTTAATAGCAATACAGAAGAGACTATTGGAAGTGCTCTCGTTCAAAGCACGCTTTTGTAGAGTTTCGCGAGGAAGTTGAGATACCAAAACATTCATCAGAAACTGAAATGGCTGCTTACAGAAGGTTAACTTAATTTTGTGGATTGGCACTGACGGAGTCTCATCTACCGCCACATTTAAGGTTAATTCAGATTCATTGTGATGCCGTTGAAATGTAGTTTCCTTACTCATTTGGATGACGAGGACTAAATAAACCGAAGCTTTAATGAAGCTGCAGTTACCTCTGTCCCGGATCCCGGCAGAGTTTTAGATTTTATGTGGTAGAGAGAGAAAGTGAGATCTGCCCTCATGATCACTTCGTATTGGTGGTAGTACCGAAGCATATTACGTCCAGTTATCATTCTTACCAAATTGGACAGAGAGTTCCTGTCGTTTATTTAGATTTTATGAGTTCGGAGTATTAATGATTTTTGCAAGCGGTCTTTCTATTTTTAGTTCGATTATGCAAAGTGAGATGTGGGTTCAGAGATAAGCTTGTTTTATGCTAAATTTAACGTTAGCAAATTCAGCAGGTTTTTAATTTTCCGGTATACTTTGGTGACCGGAAACCCAGCGTATATAAAAAAGCAACTAATAGAAATTCGGGCAGTTGCTTTTAATGAGGTTGTTGCAATAGCCAAATGAAAAAATATTAGTGTCAGAAGTGAAATTAATTACTAAAAAGTGGGTTCTTTAACTGAATTTCGCCATCACTTTCGATTCCTTCGGCTTCCAGATTGTTGCAAATCTTTAATTGATGTAATTATTACTTCGTCTTTGTCATAATCAGTGTTTGAATACATCAAACAGTACCAGCACTTTCATATTGCGCTACACTGTACCTTGACCCATGCAATAGCAATAAGGCAAATATGGCATGCCTTAAAATCGCTTCCGAACAAATCAACTCGATCACATTTTTATCCATTGGGTGGAGAATTGCGGTGCAGTTTGTAAAATAAAAATAAGTGAATAAGAAAGAGTAGATAGAAAAAAGGAAACATGTAATAATTAATGAAACATATGATGCGTTTATCGAGTCACTTTTGTTTGAAGAGGTGCAATTACTGAGTCAACCAACAATGGTAAAATTTTAAGTGTTGCGTTTATCGACGAGTTGCGCGTATCGAGGGTTGCTTTTATTGAGGTCTTTGTGTAAAGGCTGGTCTAGTCTACTCTTGTTTGTTGATAGTTTAGAGGCGATCACAACAAATAGAACACATAATCCCAGTCTACTTCTGTCAACTTTTCTTTTTTCTTTTCTTTTTTGTTTAGAAATAAAACTTACAGCTTTGTATGTGGAACAGAACGTTTCGATTTAGCTTTCATTCACAGAATCCGAAATTGACACCACGTTTTTGTAATATCATAAGAAACCCAAACAACACACTTAAGACATAACAAACATAACTCATATTATTGGAAAGAAAATTTTGCAATTTGCGACGCATTTAAGAATACTACATACATATTTCTCTATACACACCAACAACAGAAATAAAACACTCATTTTCTTGTGAATATTTGTAAATATGTTTTAGGTATTTTGTAAATATTGTTTTATTTGTTTCCTGGGGGTTAGTTTTAAACTTTATGTAAAATTGAAAATTGTTTTTGTTTTTGGAAAGCAGCACAGTAAAATTAATTTTAAAATCACAGTACACACAGTTAAATTATTAGATGCTTCGCAAATTGCATTTTTCTATTATAAATTTCATATCTATCACATCTGTTTTTCATACTGAAAGAATATTTAATGATCAAAATGCTTTTCATTTTGTTTATATACCTAGTTTTTTTTGTTTTATCATAAAGAAAAAAAAATGGCTGAATTAAAACTATGTATGTTGTTGCGCATTTATCGCTTTGATTTGAAATTAATTTATTGTGCTGTTTACCCAGTAATTTTCGTTATTGTTTTACTAATTTGTTAGTTGTGAATTTGTATGTTTTTGATTACTCTGTTATTCAGCCATTTGATTAACTTAAATAAGCGATTTGATAAGATTTTACTGCAATGAAGTGGATTCTTCTCGTGTGAGGTGAATTTGAAGTACAAACGATACATTGCGGACGGTCAATGCTGTCTGCTTCTTATACCGGAGTCGATACAAAGCCAATGAAATTGTTTTTTTTTGTATACATTAAAAAATGGTTATCGATGAAGTCGATGTATAATCGTGGCATTGTCATCTATGTATCATCAATCATCATTGATTGCTTAGCCACTGTTGTACCTCTCTGAACGAGATATCCCAGGAAGCGGACAGACTTGCCAGGAAAGGAATGGTAGTACCCAAAATCTCTACTCTTGTACTGCGCTGCAACATGCCTATTAAATAAATACATACATATATTTATGGTCATACAAAAGTACGATAAGTGCTTAAGCTAACCAACATGCGCTCCTAAGTGGAGCATAGGGCGGCAACAAAATGTCTCCATCTTTTTCTATCTAAGAAGGCAATCCTTCGTATTTCACGCCATAAGCCAAAATATTGGGTGTTCCGAGTGTGTTGACCTCAGCCAGGTATTGCGATCCTTGTGGATTCCACTCGAAAGCCATTTTAGCAATATCACGGTCATCCTTTCTCAGAGTATGACCAATCCAACGCCATTTTCTTCTTTTTACTTACTTACAACCAAAGGCTCATTGTTGGTTAAAGTTAGAAGATTACTGTTGCTTATTATCTGTGGCCAAAATATTTAACATTATGCGGCGCAAATATTGGTTTACAAAGACCTGGAATTTGTGCCGGATCCAGTCAGAGACCTTCCAAGTTGCAGCCCCATAGAGTAGAATTGATTTTACGCTTGTATTCAATATTTTAAGCTTCGTGCGCCGAGACAGTAAGCTCGCAGACCAAACCTTTTTAAGTTTATGGAAAGCATATCTTGCTTTTCCTTTTAAATATGGAGTAACCTTTTTGTAATGTTGCGCGACAGAGTTGGTTTTAGCTAAATCTGCGCAAAACACGCAGGTACTGCCAGTCTATTGTGCTATACTAGGAATTCTTGCTTAAGAATTTTGTCGCCGTGGCATGGAAGGAGAATTAACTCTCCGTGTATGAAGACACTCAAAATATTTCTGGAATCGATATCAATAAGATGCAATCTTATTCAAATCTTTAAACAGTTCTAGGAGCAACACTTAAAATCGGTTCATGTAGCAATATGATGGACTTAGTTTGGTCTAAGTGAATTCTACCGAGTATGGTGCATTGCACAAGATTCTGAAATTATTCTACTGTAGCATAGCTACATTAAAACGAAACTTGATTTGTTCTATGCTTTCAAGACGGAGCGGAGCGCAAAAAATTCTGCCAATATATTCGGCAGAAACTTTGTTCTCTCCAGTTCTTTTGTATCAGTACAGATCTTAGTGTTGGTGCAGGGCCAGTTGGTACTTCGGGCAGCTCATTAACTTATCAACCGCACTTGCAATTCACAAATATTTATGTTTCAAAAAGCACGCGCTTCTTCTATCTTGATTTTCACTTCATACCACAAAAATCCATTGCATTTAAATCCATCTCAATCGTCGCATCTCCAAAGTCTAAAATAATATCTTATTCTGTTTGAATATAAAAAATAGGTTGTAGATGAGCACTTTACGCAAGCGAAGCCGGAGCCGAAAAACAGTCGGACGCATATACTTAAATCCGATTGGTTCTGGTATACAATACAAAATGGATATGCGGATGAAATGGATTATCTATTCGGCGATGTAAGTTCATTTCTAATGCTTATTCCTCAAACAACTAATGAAATGACTGCTGTTCTTTTTAGTATTTGGAAAGTATAGCAAACACTCCAAACACTGATCGACGTGATTCGTTACCGATCAGTTTCAATAAAAGGAAACGAAAACGTTTCTCTCAACGTATCCAATTGGAAGGCACACCAATTGGCTCAGGAAAGCGGCGATCTTCTGTATCTGATGCTGGCCTACTCTCAGTATCTGGGAGCTTTTTTGATAGCACCGTAAGTCCGGACAAACTCGAAAGTGCCGGAAAACTATTGTCTGAGCCAGAATCAGCAGCTGAACAAACACCGAAGAATAAATCGATGAGATTTAATCATTTTATGGATTTCTATAGTACGGAATCGAACTATGTTGGTATTCTAGATACCATTGTAGAAGTAAGTGACTGCGATAATGCGTTCGCTTAGACTCAGAAGCCTAATTCATGTTTCTATTTTGTAGCTTTTTAAGAATCCACTTGAAGAAAAAGCGGAATGTACAGATGCTCTGCTAAATAAATCAGAAATTCGAGCAATATTTGGTAATTTCATACCAATCCATGAGGTGCATCAACGAATGCTGGAGCGTTTGCGTGATATACACTCTAAATGGCGTGAGGACAGTTTAATCGGAGAGATAATACTTCAGCATCGTGATGAGCTGATTAAAGCATATCCGCCATATGTGAATTTCTTTGAACAAATGAAGGAGTGCCTAATACATTGTGATACGCAAAATCCTAGATTTCATGCATTTTTGAAAATCAATCAAGCCAAGCCGGAGTGCGGACGACAAACTCTGCAAGACTTGATGATTCGTCCTGTCCAGCGACTGCCTAGTATAAGTTTATTGTTAAATGGTAAGTTGAGTATTCCAGCTATTATGTGCTTTTCTAATCCATTTTCTTTTTGTAGACATTCTTAAGCACACAAATAAGAATAATGCAGATCATCAGAAGTTGGATGATGCTTTGAAAGCCATCAAAGAAGTGATGGCACACATCAATGAGGACAAGAGAAAGACAGAGGGTCGAATGGCGATATTCGATATTTTCAATGATATCGAAGGATGCCCGGTAAGTCAGTAGAGGTGTTAGCTCTCTTTCAAAATTTGTAACAATTTTCTTTGCAGGCACATCTAGTCTCCTCAAATCGTAGCTTTATATCCAAATGTGAAGTTACCGAATTGTCAGACAATTTAAGCGGTCGCGGTGATACTCTAATGCTCTACCTCTTCTCCGATACGATTGAAGTGTGTAAGAAGCGTTCAAGAGGTTTCAACAGTGCCAAGTCGCCGAGCACAACCAAATCTTTTAAACACATAAAATTGATGTCGCTGAATGCGATACGTTTTGTGATTGACATCACCGATAGTCCGCGAGCATTTGCAATGCTTTGTCGTCAGGACAAGGACAAGTTGCATTCGTTTACCATAGCCGATGAGGAGATCGATAAAGTTGTGTACTTGAAGACACTGTGCAAGCAGATGGCTGAGAATGCTTGCCGAACCGATACGGTTAGCTTAGAAAATTATTTCTTGTTGAGCGTTATGTTTATAGTTTGGCTATTTTTTTTGCAGGATAAAGCGTTGCTGTTTAGGACGTCACAAGAGTTAGCAGTTGATATAAGCGATGTGAATTTAAGTACTCTGTCGAAGGCATTTAAATTGGCTGCAAGAACGAGATTGAAGGTGGGTTTCTTATCAATATTTTTGCACTGAAAACGTGCTAAATAGGATTTTTTAAAAATATTTTAAGGTTGGCAGAGCATTTTCCTTCAACAAAACACCTTCGAAGCTGAAACGAGCTGTTTCCACAATGATGACTTCACCATTTGGCAGTACAAACTCACTGACACCTGCCTCACAACTCGCACAAATGAGATTGGCCAGTTGCACAAACATCAATGTAAGTTGTTAAAGCTTCGTTTCTTGTTTTCAACTAAGACTATTCTCTTTTAATTCTTAGGAGGTAGTTGGTGAAGAAGGCAGTCGGTGTGGTTCGCCGACGTCGCAAACTGAGGTGCTGGTCGCTCCCTTATCCATTCAACCAACAAGGAAAGCTAAATCATCGACCATGTCTATGGCTGGATTGCGGCGTATCTGATAGTAGCTACACCCCCTCAGCTCAGAAAGGGCCCAACAAAAAGCCAACAACAAGTATTACAACCAGGGGGGGCGGCATTCGCCGATTTTATTTGTATTTGTCTACGTTCGTTGGCGACTTCTTTTAATGAAAGAAGCCCACCCAACGACGCCCGTGTATTGTGTTATTCCTGTAATCTGTGTTTAGCGCCGTTTAGAGCTTCACTCTAGACAGATTTTTAAGCATTGTTCAATGACCATTTCTTGTATGTGGCCTGGCGGCCATTGAATCAAAGTTAGCTGGACTTATTTATTCGCTTTGATTCAATCCGCAGTCACGACCTTTAACTTTATTTTTTGAAAAAACCAAAAACCATTTGGCTTGAGCGTTAAGCATGTTCGCTTAACAAACATTATTTGTGTGTATCTAAATGTCGGCGGTAATGATGCTGATGATGAAATTACGTAAAAATTTCTGAATTTACCAAGAGAATACTCCTTCCGTGTCTTGTCTTGTGGGGGTGTATCGATTACAATTTAAAAGAAAGCCATCACATTATCGTAAAATTTCCAGGATCGTATGAATGCAAAGAATCTACATTAAAAACACAAATATAATCGTTTATGTATGTATTATGTAATAATATGCGAAAGGGTGTTTTGTTTAAAAAATTCTTGTATTGTATTGTTTTTTTTTTTAAATGTAGTGTTTTAAGTTATTGTAAAAAGGTAGTGATAGTGATCTGAAAACATACAATTTGCATATCTATAAATATTTATGTAGTAAGATATTAAATAAACAATAATAACTATTAATGATTATTGTTCATCCTATAAATTAAATGATAAATAAACATATATTTTAGTTAAGATCTATTTAATCATTTTGTTTTATTTATGATTTGAGAGCTTTTGTTGGTTGCAAGTGCATTCCTTTCTGATCTGCTTTAATTGGCTGCGTATTCAAGAGTGCAAGTTATGCTAAGATGGTAGTGGATTCTTTCCTTCGAGATTCATGATGCAGTCTGTTCAGTGTAGTCCCTCTATGATGGATCCTAACCGGCCTGTTCTGCGTTCCACTTTTAATGAGTTCCACTACCAATAGTATCTGTATTCCGAACGAAATTATGAATTGTGGAATGTATGTTCTAAAGTGAAAAATTTTGGTGTTCTACATAACACTCGAAATGACAACTGTAAATTCGTGTTCTGGGGCTCTACCTTGTATTGCGATTCTAAAGTCAAATGGATGCGAATATTCTTTCCGATTCTGATTTGAGTTGGTACTGTATAATGAGAAAACAGAATCGAACGACTCTGTTGCCAACTTTTCTCTCAAACTCTGCGTATATCGTTGAGTCTCGTATGTCAAATGTCAACAAAAAATTAAATCAAAATGATTTTTGTGGTTTAAATAGTTTGTATATTGAATTTGGTGAATGTTAAATAATAAAGTAATGGACAGAATTACTTTGACATTTCGTTTAGCAATACAGAGTATGTACTAGATTTGCGAAAAGAAAAGATATTGAAGTTGGCAACGAAAGTTTGTTCTATTTTCGTAAATTTTGATTTGCGATTCGAATTATAGAGTAACAATTTTGCGAATTCGAATGATTTGACCTTAGAATCTCAATACAAGCTAGTGCCCCTGCATTCCAAAAATCCTTTCCATTTTTAATAAAATAATGTTTCTGTAAATTATTTATTCACTTCAACGAAACAAAAACAAGGAACTGACAATCTCAAATAATTTTGAAATTATTTTACAGCTGATTTTGACATTCAAAAGTAGTGAATTCGAATTGGATGCCGAAAATTCGAATTCACTCGAAATGCAGAACAGCATTTTATTTCGATTGGATTCTAAATTCGATTTCAATTCACTTTCAATCGAAATGTAGAACAGGGTAGCTTATCTCTTTTTGGTGTTTTGTGTATTCTAGAAGAACTCGATTGTGGGATTATTCTTATTCTAGTTAGAGGGGTTCAATCTTTATTTGATGCAAGTAAAGTCTTTAAACATCCCAAAGAACCTTAATTACCGCGTAATACTATCACTGCCCTGACCTCGTCAACTGAGAAATAGAACTCTGGGAAAATTCTTATTTGATCACATCGACGATCTATCAGATGGATCACCATCTGACCTGCTTGAATTTGCTAGGGCGCCGGGTTGGATGAAACCTAGATAGTGACACCCAGGTAGAAACACACTATGGGTATTACAATGGGTTCACATGGACCTAAGTGTGATAACCGCAAACCTAACCTAACCTGCCGCAGAATACGACCTGAAACCAGTGTTAAGAAGAGGTTTCTTTCTCAGTCAGCGCTTATGACAATTATGTTTCTAATGATGCGAATATAAACTAGGATTTAAGCAATTTACACAATTGGTCGCAATCGCCTGTAAGCAGAAAATCTGCAGATAACTGACTTACATTCTTACTACCCATTACCTTAGTAATATAGAGATTTACTTCGATCTCGTAGTAACCTAAGCTCCTTACTTACTTACTTACTTAGGTGGCGCTACAGTCCGGGGTGGGCCAAGGCCTCAACCAAAAACCCCTTTCAGTTAGCCCGGTCCTCAGCTAACTGCCGCCAGTTGCGCACTCGTAAGTTAGTTGAGGTCCTTTTTCACATGTGCGCGCCACCTGAAGCGAGGTCGTCCTCTGCTGCGCTGACCATCCGGGTTGGATTCGAATACTCTGCGGACCGGTGTTGATGTCCATTTGCTCTACATGCCCTAGCCATCTCAAACGCCCAATGCGCAGTTTTTTGACCAGGTCGATGCCGCTATACAATAGTTCGTGTTTGAAAGTTCTCCTCCAAAACCCGTCAGCGCAAACGGGACCGAATATCTTACGAAGCATTTTTCTCTCGAAGCGACCAAGGATATCTTCATCCGCTTTCGATAAAGTCCATCCTTCAGCTCTATATAGCAAAACTAGGATGATAAGGATCTTATATAGAGTCTCTTTAGTCGATCGGGAAAGGGCCTTCATAGACCAAAGAAACAGCGAATGGCAAGAGTAATCCTTTGTTTGATTTCCGACGAGATGCCATTTTTTTTATATGATATAGCAGAGCCGAGGTAGACAAAGTCCCTTACTACCTCGAAGTTGTAGCTGTCTATTGTGACATTCTGTCCAATTCGTCGATGTCGTCCCTTTTCGTTGACAGCATATACATACTTTATTTTTCGCTCGTTTACCAATAAACCATTTTTAACCGCTTCCATTTCTACACTCGCAAACGCACCGGTGACAGCTCGCTGTGTTCTACCAATGATGTTAATTGTCGTCGGCGTACATATGCAAGTAGTTGAACGGACTTTTGAAAGATCGTACTCGTATGTTTGATTGTGAGTTTCGAATAATTCTTTTAAGTATGATGTTGAAGAAATCGCATGAAATTGCGTCACCTTGTCTGAATCCTTTTTTGATATCGAAGGTCTCGGTGAGGTCATTACCGACCTTGATGGAGCAGCGAGCTTTCTTCACCGTCATCCTGCACAGACGGATGAGTTTGGCTAGGTAAATAGACATGGCTCTATACAGTTCATTTCTCCAGATATTTGCCATAAGCGGCCTTGCAATCGATGAACAGGTGGTTGGTACCAATTTGGACTTGGATTTTTTCCAGGAACCTAAGCTCCTTATCACTGAAAAATTAATATTGGAATAGGGGTCCTCTACCTGCGTGTATATTTTGTTTGCGGAAATACATTCTTCTTCAAGTGTAATTTTAACACTGCTATGACTTGTTGAAATAATTCAAAATGCATTCGTTTCTAAGTTTCTACAAAAGATGTTTATTTATATATATTAAAATTGATATGCGTAGATAGAGGCATACATTTACGCTTTAATAATAGTATTCATAAGCTCCTCCTCTTACGGTAACAATACTCGTTCATATTTATGGAGATTATTTCAATTTTTTTGTTTTCTTTAAAGATTGTTAATTAAAAGTTGAGCAGACAAACTACAAAAAAAGTTAAGTTAAATTAAAATGCCTTAAGATTCTAATCATTGGATGCATTAATACGCGTATGAGTCCCGCTAAAATATATATATATTTGTTTGCTTTAAAAATCATACATGTATATAAAATGTACTTCTTCTGTTTCTAGAGGATTCGTTATATACAGGACAAGTGTGGGTGAATTGCTATTTTCACACGACTGAGGCAAGCGCTGTTTAACAGTGTTTTGCGGTAAGAAATAACTTAATAGTAAAACTTAAATAAATAAAAATAATTGTTAATAGAAAAATGCATTCTTTAAGAAAATATTTTTAAAATATGTGTGTGGGCTTTTAAACCCATAAAACGGTGGTTGAATCCTCATTGGAGAGTGTCGAGAATCTATGAAATTTGTTCTTTCGATAGGTTTTTGAGTCTCCCCATCGGTTGGCATCGTTACACAGTGGAACGCCCACACTGTTTGCGAGGACAGAGGACGTGTGCATCACTGCTTTGAGAGTAGAATTTCGACTGTCCAAATTGAAATCACTCTGATCGATGGTATCATCTAAATGTGATGAGCTCGTTGAGCTCGATATCATTGTGGAGCTCAGTGGAACTCCAATCTCTTGAAATGAACTAATCGAGCTGAATCCACTCTCATCCTCTGTGGTTGAGCACAAGTTCGAGCACTGTTTGCTTAGCAGTGGCGTTGAATAGTTCTCCTCATCAGTTTCCACCTTCGACGATGAGGATGTTGAATGAACTGAGCTATCGGTGCTGCTACGGAGTGATAGCCGAGAATCACGCATGTTCATGGTTCGCAGAAATAGCATCTCAGCGGCTAGATGGGATTTTTGTTGTACAACTGCATCTGGTAGCATATTTGCACTAGGTATGGGTTTGATTCTTGGACCGAGTGATTGTCTGTGCTGGGTAAGGTCTGGTTGTTGGGTGTGCAGCAAATTGTGAATAGTCCTCGAGAGCCTAAATGCTTCCTTATTGAGTTTCTCTTCGGCTTCGTCACTGGGTGAGAGTTTTGGATCGCCACGTTTCTTTGGAGATCGACGCCTAAAAAAAGGGAAAAAAAAACATATTATTATTGGCTTAGATATACATACATATATGTATGTTTGTATGTAATGAACTCACCATGTGAAATCCTTAAAAGTGTTGTATGAATTAATTGGTGATGCAAGATCGTAATGATCCTCTCCACTGCTTTTGGTGCTATCGCCGCCAAATGAACTTGGTGACATGCGCTTTAAGTCAATTAAGTTCGTGCTACTTCTAGCCCTGAGATAAGCCGATGAATTGCCAGAATCGGAGCCTTTATCGTGATCAGCATAGACATGATGCATACTCTTGGAACGTGAGATTTGTTCACTTCGATTGCAGGCTGAATTCGTCTGATAGCGATCGAGGAACCGGGCAACTTCCTCCATTACGGCACGGTACATGCCACAGCTTGTTTCGGCCTGAAATGTTTAAAAGAAAAGTGAATGTCGATTGATTGCCGTACAAAGATCTATTTAACGACCTATTTAAGTAAGAACGACTGATAAGAGATCGGATTGGATTGCTTTTCAATAATTAATCAGCATTATGTCATGAAAACAGTAGCCTCGAACTATTCTTCTCATTAAAAATCAGTAAATGACATCACCAAAATGCACTGACCAGAAATTTAAACTCGCATCTCATTTGTTATTGTGAAAACAATAAAACGACACCCATGTGTCCACATAATACTAGGTAGTATCTAGTTCGGATAAATTAATGCAGCCTATTAACATATTTAAGTAGCTGCAGTTCCAGTGACTGTCTCACCTCTTTGGCTGCATTTTCAAAAAATCAAAAATAAATAAATAATATGTATATTTAAGAGTTTTTCCTACACGTATGCAATATTACTTAATTATATTCGTATATCGTATCGTATCGCATTCGTAGAGAACTGAAGAAAGTAGTTATTGCAGTGATTTTCAATTATTTCTTTATTGTGTAAAGTCACGCAATGTGCTCCCGAGCGGAAACAGTCTTTGACATTATTCCATTGAAGATGAAGAAGAAACTGTGTATTTGCACTTCCTATAGCGAGTTTGGCAAAAGATTGAAGGACCACATATTCGGAGTCGTTTTTCTAGTGAATTGCATAATCCGTTCGAAACGAAATTTAGCAAAATGTTGTTTTTTTTTTTTTTGATGAAAATCCTTTTCGATGACATTGCCTTGAAGAAGGTGTTTTTCTTTTTTAATTCCTTTGAAAATAGTATTTCAACGGGTTGAACCAATGAGTGCTTAAACTGAACACCACAGTTTTATATTGCAAAACTAGATTGTTGGGCAGAAATAAAAAGTCTGTTCAATGAAGATGTGCTGGACAGAAAAGAACAGAAAAGTACAAGGTTTACGTGTTCAATGAGAAAAGTTTCTGTCCGAGACTGATCTGCTTTGTGTTCAATGACTCTGTGCTGGAGAACTTTTCTGCACCTACTCCTGAGGTAGAACAGGATTTGGATACCTACAATTTTGACTGACATACATATATGTATGTATGTTATGTACGAACATACATATGTTGAAAAAACATGGGTTCAATCCCAGCCCGGGTCCAACATGTATGTATTTATGAATTTATTTGATTTGTGATTTCAAATACCACTCCTAGAAATTTGACTTCTTATGAATTTAAGTACATAAGTAAAAAACTGACTTCCTGCTGTCTTTTAAGAGCCAACATAATTAAATACCAAAATTGCATAGAAAAACATATGCGTACTTTAGAAACTTATCTCTGCGGTAATAATGCGAACCTACACAAAACTGCGAAAAACTACGAAAATCAGTGAAATCCTGTTCCCGTACGAAGATATTGCGTACCTTTTCACAGAAGAGAGAGCTAACAAGGAAGTAAGTAATTTCCCCATGCTGCGAATTTTAGCCCAAGAAATTTATTTGGGAGCTTTATGAAAAGTGTCAAATCTGTCAAATATCATATATTTTCCATTTTTAGCTGTTCAATGCGTTTCCATACTTTTGCACACTTTCACTTCATCTCTCTCTGTGGTTTTTACCCCCTTTCCAGGAAATTTGAGAATCTGTGAATTTTAGTGCAGAAAGTACGGGAACAGACATATCCTTACTATAATAAAAATGTAACTTTTTTTCAACTGCAAAGACTTTGTTCCCATTTGTCTTAAAAACTACTGTACGAAATTAGATCCGGTTGGATTGCAAAATGTCAGGAATACAGGCAAAGATATTTTTTATCGTTATCTACTGTCTAGAAGCGGTGATCTAAGCTGATATCTGGGCAGAGAGTATTTTTACAAATACCTTCTAGCTCCTAGCTTTAAAATGCCTTGGCCGATGGGAATGGAATTTCTTTTATTATAAAGTTCATTTTGTACAAACATTTTAAGATATAAATCATCTTCGTATTCTTCAAAAAGCATTAATTTAAAATTAACGATTAATTAAAAATGACATACAATTCAAGAAAAGCTTAGATCGTTGGATTTTACCAACGACCAGTGGAGATAACTTCGTGTGCGCGCAGGTCACACATCACGCAGAAACTAATGGACGGATTTTGATGAAACTTGACATAGTGATTGCTTATGTTCTTGGTCAACATGTTTTATACTTTTTATCCCCGAAAATGATATGGTGTTTACAAAATATTGAAAAAAACTGCATATCTGTCAGAAAAATTATAATTATTCAGCCCTAGCTCAATAGTAGCTTACCGGATTGAAAAACAAAAAAATAGGTGAATTTAGTAAACTCTCCACTGATTCATTTGAGGTATGAATCATCCTTCGGCGTTATCCTGGAGCTGAGCTATGCTCAAAATAGTTCATGAAATGTTCGCCAACAATTTTCCATCAGTGGAGACCGCAACCAACAGCCGTGCAGCTGTGGGTGACGTCATAGTGTGTGAATGCGCGCTCCATACATCTTATACAACAAGTATGTACCTATTTATATGTATGTATGTATATGCATATTAAAAGTAATGTTTGTGTGTTCCTCTTTTATTTGTTCGCGCATCGTTCATCCGATTGCGGTAAAACTTGGGGAATGTGCAAAAAAAACGTTCTTGTGCGCACACCGGGGAAGATTCCTTCTACATTGGGGGAAGATTTCTACTTCATTGCCATCCCATTTTTCCCCCCAAAAGCAAACGCATTAATCATGATCTCGAATCTGCACTCGGTGGAGACAATACAGGCGAATCCCCCTGTATTGAATTTTCACGGGCGATCAAAATAAGTGTAAGTTAGAGGGATTTTTGAGAAAATCGAGCTAGAACGATTAATCCTTTTTTTGAAAACCCATTTATTTATAGTGGATGTTAAGAAGAAACAGAAAGAAGAAAAACTTTTAGGGAACATTA
Source organism: Brachyopa scutellaris (assembly GCA_949775065.1). Classification (NCBI taxonomy): domain Eukaryota; kingdom Metazoa; phylum Arthropoda; class Insecta; order Diptera; family Syrphidae; genus Brachyopa; species Brachyopa scutellaris. Next base: position 119,541,516 of record OX459113.1, read on the forward strand.
GTTAATAAAATAATAATTTCTGATACAAAGTACCGGTCTATCAGAGTTTACGATTTCCTGGTATGTTAGAAAGTTAAACAACACTTCAGCTTCGAAAAATCATTTGGACCTACCAAAAAAGCATTTAAATACGAGGAAATAGGTCAAGTTTTGAAAATCAGAAAAACATGGCAGGCGAAGCAAAGCGAGTACGGGTCAGCTAGTTCTTAAATACAAACATTTCGCATCATTAACTTGTGTTAGTAGAAATAAGCCGAACTGATGCAGAAACGTCAACAGAAAAGGGATATTTTAATATTTCATCTTTCATACTTTAGCCGCAAAATGTTAATTATTTATTGTAACGTATTTTAAAACGTCAAATAAAGTCAAAATTGGATCTCAATCGATGAACAAATATTTGACGTTTCTACATTTACCCAAATGCAAAGCGTTGTTGCAATTGCAACTGCATCTGCAAATGCAATCGAATGCATCACTTTGACAGCAAAATACAGAATCCACTACGTTTTTGAATCGTTTGTTTGGCAGTACTTTGTTAGCTGCTTCGTATTTTCTGTGCAAGATTTGAGTTTTACACTTTAATCAAGTGTTATTGACATGCTTAAAGTTATGATCCGCAGAAAAGGCGCACAACATTAGCGGGTAATGGAAAGGTCTTTGCTTCGACGACACTGTAAACAGGTAATTCGCTATTGACTAACCAATGTGGTAAGTGCCACAAAAGTTTCCGCTTAAACGAATCTATACAGCAACCACCTCCAGATTGTTGAATGGCTAACCAAATTGCCCACCTGCTAACTGATGCAATACAAAATGCATACAATCTATTGGATATGTAGTCAATTGCAGTCGCATTCAGACCTAAAAAATGTCAAATGAAAAAAAAGAATTAGGAAAAAAACAGTAACACTGAATTTGCTTGGATTAACATCCGCAAACGAGTGGGAAGTGGAAATGCCGTTCTTAAGCTGATTCGATTGCGATAAAATACGTAAAACCTTATAGGATCTAGACGGAATTAAGTAAGATAACAGGGTGACACAATCTAGTGAATTTCTCATAATTCAAAAGGCGGGCCATCTGCTGGTTACTTTTTAAATTACTTTGACACTGACGGCTTCTTCGCGCTCAAAAAATTACAAAAACACAACGCGTTTTCCTTTTTTAGTTCAGAGCAGAGCCTGAGTTTTCAAAAAAAAATATTCGTGTTTCTTTTTTAGCTCAGAGTGTTCAGGGTGTGGAACGTGTGTTTCTTTATTCACCCAGAGCGTGGGCTGAGCGCGCTCAATGAGCTCAGAATAAATTGACTGGGTATCCTGAGTAAAATGCTGAGCGCAGCCAAAACAACATTTGACAGATAGGCAAAAATCGAAAACAACTGAAATGGCAGACGAGGATTTTTGTTATGGCGTGAAAGTTAGTTAATACAATTTAATAATTGTATTAATTAATATTAATAATTACTTTGACTATGCATAAACTTAATTTGGGTTATAAATGGATGAAAAACAATTTAAGGTTATAAACGACTGAAAAATCGTATGACAGCTAAGTGCTCAAGTCTGTTTCAAAATTAAATCAGAGCGTTCAGTGCTCAGTGCTCTGAGCACACTTAGTGCAGAGTGCGCTCGATTCGCTCAGCTCTGAACTAATAAAGAAAAACGCCTACAGTATCATATCTCCGCGGTACAAAATGAATCGATTTACGCCGGAAAACGGTGGAAAATATTTTAAGCTTATTTCCAAAGTGAGTGGCTGTGTTCGCGATACCGAAAATTAATTTCAGCTGAAATAATGCAACAACTGTGCCTTGTGCAGTGGCGTACGCAGGGGGGGGGGCTCAAGGGGCTAGCGCCCCCCCCCAGTCCCAGCCCACCCCAAAGGCTCAGTGGGTTGGGTACAAATTTATATGTCGTGGCATATGAACACTATTTTCCATTTTCAGCTCTGACTATTTTTTAACCATAACCTCAGCTAGCCTTTCCTTATTGCGAACATTTTTCTCATTTTCAGTAAGACAGCTCAATGCTTTTTTTGAGTTCTTGTTGGGTTTTTACTAACTGGGCGCCGCGCCGGCTGTGGCTCAGTGGCTAGTGCATCAGACTACTGAGGGCACTGCTGTCTGTGTTCGATTCCTGAAAACACTTAAACGTTTTTCCAAACTGTAGGTCCCTTCCATTCGTGCAGAAATATAACACGAACACACATATGGCTGACTATTAGAAGGTAGACTTGGTTCCTATATGGGAATGCTGACGCCGAATATTTACTTTTTTTATTTCAATTTTTTCACTAACTGAAATTTTCTTTCCTGTACCTAACGTTGCAAAAGTAAGGCTTATTTATTTTAGGTTAAAAAAACAAAACAATCAAAACGTCTTATATTTTGTCTGTTAAAAGAAATATGGCACAGGTAAATCATTAAAACCGAGTCATAGTGAAAACCCAAAACAGCTCATTAAAATCAAGGCTAAGCCCCCCCCCCCCCAAAAAAAATCCTGCGTACGCCACTGGCCTTGTGTACCCAAGTTTGTGATCATATTCCTGAGATTATCATGCTAACTGATTACACAAAATATTCTCGTGATCGTACTGTGCGCTCAGCCGAGAATTTAGCAGTTCTTGCTGGCTTTTGGAACAAAACCTGTCAATTTGTTTTCGTTTTGCGCTAACAATGAAGATTATGACATTTTTCAAACTGTCAGATGGTTGAACAGTCCACCCCGAGGGAAAGGTCTTGCAGATAATTCATCGCAAAGAGAGAGCCAAATGAGAGTAAAAAAAATTGAGAACCATGAAACTTTCATGATTCTATGAAAGTTTACATATGTACATGGTAGTATTGCGAAAACTAGCGCCACACCAAACAGACCTATTATTGTGTAATTTTTCTTCGAATATGAAGATGGCCAAAATGTTGCGGTCAACAGAGAGCGCCACAGAGGCATGGTAACCGGTTTTTGTTGTTGTCAAAATCTGAGGAGATGAACTTTGACGATCGGTGGTTCCAACAAGCTGGAACTTAGTGTCATACAAACCGTCTTAGTTCAATAATCGTGTAATGGGGTACCGTGAACGATTGATGTTATGCTGAAAATCCAATCCAAAAGTGGGTTGACAGGATAGGCTACTGCCAAGATCAACTATCAACCGATTGACGGTTGATAGAATTTATCAATTCAAATAAAAATCGGTATTGTGAAAATTAATTGATAAAATGTTGTGCTATTGTGAATGCCTTTAAAATATTTCTTTTATTGTAAATGGAAATGTGCGTCTGACAGAATTTTTTTTTTGTTGAGGAAATAAATAATTAAAACAAAATACAAAATGACTTCAAGTGAACTATTTTTTAATGAAGATGAGGAGTTGGATGATCCTGCTTTCCACGAAATGGTTAGAATGCGAAGAAGTTTGAGGGATGCATCCAATCGTTTGGAATTGGAAAGCCAAATGTAAGTCGATTTTCAGATAAAAATTAATTAATCTGCACGTGCTCTACTCCGCTTCTAGTTTTTAATTCGAAACTCACATTTTTTAGTTATTCTTTTAGCTAGCGGGAACACATCGACTGCAAATTTACGATTGAAAGAAAAATTGACAGCTGACAAGAAAATCAATGAAAATTGTTCATAATACTGATTTTTTTCATTCACAATAGATTGGAAAAACAAAAAATCAGAATGTATCAACAATATAGACAGTCACAATACCATTTAATAAAATTGTTTGATAAATTTCAATTATTAATTGATAGTTGATCTTCGCAATAAGGGTCTATAATTATTTGGAAAGTATTTTTCCCTCAAGAGGCCAAAACGTTTCGAAAATATCCCATGGATTTTTTTATAGCAATTTTAAAAACGAAACCATCACCAAACGATATTTGTGGTTGGATAAGGGCTTAAAGTGGCTGGTCAACCTGCTGATTCATCATAATAATAAGGTGAAGTAGGCCTGAGCAGATAACATCAGAAAGCACTAGTTCCTGTAACACTAGCAGCTAAGATACGACTTAAAACAAGTACTGACACAATTGCTTGTATTTAATACCTAAATCTAAAATACCTACTTTTGTCGCTCAACCACATTCCCTTAATTAACCATCTATCTAATGAAAATACCTGCAAGTGGTTCACATACGTAATTTTGCTATATAATCTGTTTAATTACGATGGGGAAACACTTAAAGCCCTTCCTAATGATTCCCATCCAACAAGTGCTCCACAACTACTTCACGCATTAATTACGCATTATCCAAGTGCGCGCCCTTTCCTCCTCACGCGAGGAGTGTGCATCAACACACAGCTTCCGCCCCAAAAACAAAAAAACTCAGATTACATAAGACATTCCACCGGTCCGGTAGCCGCCAAGAGATTATCCACCAACCAGTCTCACTACCACCTGCCTGCAAACAAAACTCTCCTAATGAATGTACAGATCATAAGATCGTGACATTAGACATTAAGCTACGGCTATCTGGTCTTAGGATCAAACTATACATTCAATGAACAATTTGCTGCAAAAAACAAACAAACAAACTTTGCGAACATGTTACACCACCTATACATTGTCGGCAGGTGGGGGCGGCGATAAGTGGAAACTCCCCAACACGACCACAGAGAATCGCATGCATCTTGCAGTCGAGCGCCAATACCATGAAACATGCCAAAACAATGTGAAAAAAGTGAAAGTATCTTTTAGCAAAAAAATTATAACTTGTCATTTAATTGTACTTCAAGCGAAACTAACGACAGGGTTGTTGAGGTACTTAATTAAAAAAAAAAGACCATTTATTAATTTTCTGTCCGTTTGATTAGGCAACGCATTACAAGGAAGACAGACCCCCAGATAAGAGAAACGACTTCGATGGTCGTTAAAATATGCGCACGCTAAAGAGAGCAAAATTCAAATTTGCAATCCGCGTTTTTGCCACAAAATAACTGGGTTAATGGAAGTCGGTCAGAAAGTATCTCGAACAACATCTCATGCTGCTTGCTATACTCGTACATGTGTGGTGTACTCGTACGAGTTGATGGATGTTTATTAAATGCATTCAATAGCTACGCGATGCTTGCATCGTATCCTATCATCATTCTTACAGTAGTGGCCGTGGTTTTGTGTTGCACCATTGCACCATTTGTATATCGATGTTGTGGCGAGATTACTTTTCCTAATCATGCTACAAGAGCACAGCCAGATGTGCTAATGCAAAAATTTCACTGCTTAGGGGAAGAGCGATACTCTATGTAGAGGAAGTGGCTTTTGAAAAGCGAAATCGATGTGCAAATCTAATTAGAATAAAGAAAAAGTAGCGAAAGATACAAAAGAGAGACAGAACGAGAGAGAGGGAGATTCTATATGAAACAGTTTCAAGGTGAGTCTATAATGGATCTCTGAGAAAGTGGGATGGGAAGCAATACACCCCTTGTCAATGGCCTACTTTAAACAGTTCATTCATGATAGACCACCCAGTTACTTACTTAGATATTAAAGGCTTGAAATCGTGACTAATACTTTTTTTTCTACTGCAGCACACGATGTTTCGCTTTGCTAGTTTCATTCATTGTTTAATGTCACTTCGACGTCGATGCCGACAAGTGGTCATCTTCATGACTGCTTTTGGTCATGCGTTAACTATCACGACGCGATGTGGAAATGTCTTTATTTGGTCACGAAAATGATACTTTAAAGGAATGCATAAAGTTAAACGGTGGAATTAATCATTATTCGTTCAACGACGAATTAGATTTTGGGTATAGCTGAGACACTATCGGAGGGTTTATTCGGACGTGCCAGTTGGTGGGTACAAACAAATACAAATCTTCGGCTTTGTGTGTCTTCTATAGTTCCTGGAGACATGCCATATGCCACCTCTGTTGGAAAAAAAGACAAACTGCAAACCATATTACATCTTCTTTTTTTTTTGAAAAAATGAAAGTTGAATTCCTTAATGCAATACCACCGAAGTAGTACTACAACGTCAAGTGTTCCGTAACTCAACATTACTGTAGTGATACCATGTATGACGTGTAAATGCATTTACTGCGCAAATATTGCAACACGAAAAGATCTGATGCAAATCACAGATGTATTGGAGTAAAAAGTTAGACAATGTGTGTAAAAAAAACAACATTTGACATTTAGAAATTCTGACGTACCCAACTCTGAGAACAGTGCCTTGAATCCCACGAAGGATGGAACGCTGATGTCTCCAGGAAGAGTTCATTCACCAATTTCGCCGCAAATCAGTCCAAAGGCTTAATATGATAGTTAGGAAAACTTTTTTGAGGGGCTGACAGTGCAGCATTCTTACTTTTTCCTTCCACTATTTACGAGAAGCATGCGGTCAATCTAAACCTCCAAAGAGAATGCAGTCTGATCCAACACAGAAAATATGTTCAAACTCTGGGCCCACTTCTAAAAATATTCGACTTTCGGTATGAAATCTTGTCAGATACGGTCTTAAGTTCTTTTGATAGTAGCTCAGGCAAAAAAGATGTGAAAGGAAGCCTACTAGTTTTCTGATATCTTCTCTGTTTTGTACTTTTTTGTGTTGCCTGAACGACTTAATTGATTGTTTAGCATGCCGAGTCAACTGTTGTTTAGCTGAACCATTCAGCTTAGATGATGAAAGTCAAAACTCCCGTCCAGTTGACCAAAAGTAAGGACAGCAGGATAATTTTGACATCCTTAACAAACCCGTCGTCGTCGCTGCGCCATCACGGTTGGTAATGACCTCACACAGCGAGCTGTCACCGGTGCGTTTGCGAGTATAGACATAGAAGCGATTTACATGGGTTTAGAGGTTAACGAGGGCAAAACAAAGTATACGCTGTCAACGAAAAGGGACACTCAACGTCGACGAATCAGACAGAACGTCACAATAGACAGCTACAACTTTGGGGTAGTGTAGGACTTTGTCTACCTTGGCTCTGCCTAAACATAAAAAATCACATCTCATCGGAAATCAAACGAAGGATTACTCTTGCCAATCGTTGTTTCTTTGAGCTAAGAACTAGAAGGCAATTTCGCATTAAAGCCCTCTTCCGATCAACTATGGAGACTTTTTATAAGACTTTTATTATCCCAGTTTTCCTATATGGAGCTGAAGCATGGACTTTATCGAAATCGGATGAAGATATGCTTGGTCGCTTCGAAAGAACGGCTCCGGCCTGTAGAATATTCGATTCCAACCGGGAGGGTCAGCGCAGCAGAGGACGACCTCGCCTAAGATGGCACGCACAGGTAGAAAAGGTCCTCAACCAACTTGGAGTTCACAACTGGAGGCAGTTAGCCTCCATCGGGCTAGCTTAAAGGGGTTGTTGGTTGAGATCTTGGTCCACCCCGGGCTGTAGCGCCATCTGAGTAAGTCAGTAAGTAAGCTTACCGAGTCGAGCCCTGTGTAGTATTTTTTTCAGTGGCGAAATCAAAGATTACATCCATAGTTATTAATGCATTCTTTGGTTGTGACCCAGTTAATTTCATAAAAGGATTTTTTTGCGTAGATTAGAATTTAGTTACCAAACAGCTTATCCGATTTTCAAATATTTTAAATGCCCCGGTGGTAGGGCCGGGCCAGCACTAAGATTTAGCTGTGCTGCGTTTCACGATTGGCTGCAGTTCAGCTTATGCTAAAAACAAGCTTCTTGAAGAGCTGCGACTACAACACTATAACCATTGGCACGAGTTTAGGTCATGCCGACAGGCCAAAATGTTAGTAGACGCGCCCTTGGCAAACAGAACTAAGTTTCTGTTACACCTTAGCAGAAATGACCTCAAAATCCTCGCTTCGGACTGGTCACTGGATTCACTCCCTTAAACGAGCACCTGAACAAAATTGGAATCAGAAGCTCGGGCCTTTGCGAGATGTGCCTGGAAGAAGAAAAGACAGCTGAGCACTTCATTAGCGAGTGTCCGGCCTTTGCTCGGATCAGAAAGGTCACACTAGGCAACTACGTCCTACGGGACGTTGATCTACTGGAGCTCAATCTTGTCCCATTGCTTCGCTTTGCGAAAGCGACGGGCAGATTTAGATCAGCGAATGGGGTGGTACTTCACCAAAGTACAATGGGCCTACAGGTCTACGTGATTGTTGTCTCCACGATTATAGTAATTTTAACGTTTATCCATTGGTTGAGGCCTAGGGCTCGAAAAAATTCTTTCCACTTTCCATAGATTCCTTTTTTTTTAGATTTCGCTTTTTCATGAGGATTCCATTCTAAGAACTGTTTGGCTACGTTACTGCTCGACTACTTCAATATGTGGCTAGTTAATCACTATTTGCATTTTCAAATCAAATAAATACAAAATTGTGTTTTGTTTGATGCCACAGCACTTCGTTGAAAATCGTCTGTGTCCAAAAAGTTCTTAAAATAAGATCGCCAGTTTATTTCTAAGGTCTCTTGCTACTATGGCGCTTGACTTTCCAGATTACACTTACTTACTTAGTTGGCACTACAGCTCGGGGTGAACCTAGGCCTGTTTCTCGCAACCATTTGTGTGTGCATGTTATATTTTTGCACGAATGGAAGGGACCTACAGCTTTTTGCCGACTCTGAACGGCGAGTTGAGAAGTTTAATCGTGACAAATGATACTCTTTGATGCTTGTCAGGCATTCGAAAGAGGTGGTACCGTGAAAAAACTCTTTTAGGTGTTAGACCCGGCCAGGAGTTGAACCCGGGCAGAATTGCGTGGTAGTCCAACGCACTAACCACCACGTCCACGGCGACCACTAATGTGTAATCAAGACTACACAGGCGTATAAAATAAAGGTACGGCTTTGACGTTATTTGCGTTTAGTTAGGGATTGTTATGATCCAAAATTTGATTTGAATAATTTGAAGTTTACTGGGTCCCTAGGCACACACTCGGCAACAAATTTAAGAGAGTTTTTGCTGTGACCAATCCTACCCATCCATTGTTAATTTTTTCTATGAACTTGTTGGATAATTTGGACCGTGTATTTTATCGCCTTTGGCCTCACATTCATATTACAAGAATTCTTCAAAATCCAGTGGAAAAAACGACCGTGGGAAACGTCCAACCGAAAAACTTAAGCAATTTCACGCGTACATAATGGTTAACGAAGTGATGTTCATCATGTCAAAGAAATAAATTAGCATACTCGGCAAGTGTAACGCTTCTATCTAGTTAACAAGAATTCCATTTGTGTTTTTTTTTTTTCCTAAACAAGTTACAACAGACTACATGGAAATTTATGTTTCTACGAGCACCCATGTTTGTTGTACTTAATCACCTGTAGAGTGACCATCGGTGAGCTGTTGCTCATTTTCTCTATGTTAAGACACGATACACCAGAGGTAAACATTTTGAGTTAAAACAAAAAGAAACATCACAATTACTGCGGCGTAAAAGAATTTTTGCAGAGTTTAAGTGGTAAAAACGGAAAAAAGTTCGCTGGCCAACTCTTTTGTTTTTTTTTTCATCACAAATTTTGATTGATTTAACTCTTACCTGTTTCAATTGCCACTGAAGTGTGTCAACTTGATTCTGTAAAATGATAGCTTCCACATTTGTGGAAGGATCCACAACCTCAAATCGATTCTCCGTCGCATATTCTCCAGTGATTTTCATCTCATGGTCTGATTCATCTAGCAGTTGGCATTCCTGAAAGAAAAAAAACAAAATTTTTATCTCATTATTAAAAACATATAATAAATTAAGCAATTCAGCATAAAATAATCTCAGTCAGTTGTAGGCGTTTCAAGATTTTGTAATCTTTTTAAGATGGGCACTGGGCTTAATTTTTCATTCCCTCTGTACATGATGTAAGACTGATGGTGGTAGCAGCCTAAGGTTACCCAACACGACGATCGAATACCGAAAAGCTATTTACCCCCAAACAATGGAGAAGGAAATATAATTTCCATGTGAACTTGTTCGTTAATAGAGCAATTTTCTTAAACACGTTTTTGACAATCAAACTGCGGTGTGAAGCATGTGACACTTTTCAGAAAAAAGACTTTGTTCGGGTGTCTTGAGAGGTTAAATTGGCACACACCACCGGACTCTAGTTCGTTGACATTACCTGAGAGCCACAGCGGCGCGGCGCATATAATTAAAAAAAAGACATATTAATCAATCAATTTCTTATTCAAATTAAAATGGAGAAAAAACATACACACACTCTTTTATTAGAAAGTAAAATGAAAGACAGAGGCGTGCATTAGAAAACTGCGTGGAGGAAATAATTCTTCATTTTGTTTTTTTACTTTCTTCGGGTCACTTTGCGTCACTCTAACGTGTAACCAATTGGCGATGAGTATCTTGCAGATATTTACTATCTCCTTTCAGTATCTGGCTCATTCGTGAGAAGATTCACTTGATTTTGTTCATAAATCACTCGAATGGATTTAAGTGATTACCACGATGAACTGGCACATTGACTTTTGTCTGCTACCGGGGTTTCGATTTTTTTTCTTCTTTAAAATCCACATTTGTGGTTTCTCGGATCCCATACCTCCACCATTCACACTTGGGAATTAAGGTTTTAAGTTATTATTTATCCATTTGTGGCATTTGTGTTGGCAGCCAAACTGCAATTTAATACTTATTCGTTCGTACGTTGGTTCGGCAGCACAAATCTTTAATTGATGGCGTCGGGTTACGCAATGTGGATTACTCAATTCAACCGCCGGTATTAGCTTCTGTTTTATTGCGTATTCCGCAGTGTGCTGCGGTATTTTGCTGCTCTTATTGTAGGAAGACAATGGCCAAAAGCCTTAAGAGGTGTGAGAAATGAGAATTAATGATGTCACTATTGTAACGTCTTAAGTACTTAAAAAAAACACACATTTAAATTATACTAACGAAGTGAATAGTTTATGGAAATTGAACGAGGGGACAGTAATTCAGATGGCGACTCTATTAACGTTGTGTAATGAAAATGTGAGGTATGGCGGATATATTATGTAGCAAAAATAGTCTTCGTCTGGAATAGAAGCACTTCAACCAAAAAAAAAAAAAAAACTGTGAGTAAAAAGCGATGACACTTACGGATTCTGAAAAGTTGACAGAAAAACTGCAAGGAACTTGGCTTAAAGGGGGTATAGTATACTACACCATCCAACAAGAGTGTCACCCAAAACCTATCTCATTTCTGCGCTGAGAAGCGAGCGTACACATTATAGGTTTTGTATGACACTCAAATCATCGTTGTTGTTATTGTTTTTCGACCCTCTCTGCTTGTGTTTGCTTTTTGGATGACAAAATTTGTATACAATCGAGCAAAAACAAAGATGGCCGCTGAGTGTCACCCAGTAGCAAACATTTTCGTGAGCATCATTTTTGAGTGTCATCCGAATTTCTAGCGTACACATTATCAGTTTTGCGTGTTTTGAGGGATGCAATACTAACATTCTTTTTTGAATGTATGTCCCCCTTTTAGTGGCAATTAAAGGAATTTTTTGCACTTACAGAGGTAACGCAATTAAATGATCTTGCACAGTCTAAGTTTAATTAGTTTTTGAGTTTCCGTACCCATATGGGAATACGGAACCATAATAGTTTCGCTCTAACTCTAAAATGTTGGTCACGGTTAGAACCCCAAGAACCGTTCTACCTAGAAACTTGAAATATGGCACAACTCACATTGTGTGTCCATATATTTGAGACAACTTATCACTCAGAAGTATAATGAAACAACTATACAGGACGGCAAAATGTAAGCTCGAAAAAAAAATTCTGAAAAATATATCATGTATGTATATCATCATTTTAATTTGCGCGGCGACATTTTTCTGAACGAAGTGGTTAAAAATTACCGACGACCAACTTATGAGGTTACAATAAAACTGACACGAGCAAACTCAACTGCAAAATGTAGAAGCTACTATATTTCGTATTTTTCATTACAAATACAAAAAAAAAAAAAAAACTGTGCCTACTATATGAACATATGTATTGCATTTGATGTGAAGTATTACGCATTTTAATTTCTTTTGCTTCTCATCTCTTTTGTACGAGATATGGAGAGAATTTTCTATGAAAGTAACACGATGAAACATGTCACAAAATTCGATTTAAAGAGGGATTCGACTTATGGAGTGTAAAATGTGGCGAAACTGAAGTCTTGGTTCTAAGTTCCGAAACTTCAGTTCGAGTAATAGAAAATTCGACTTAAGGAGGTTCGACTTATGGAGGTTTGACTGTATTTAGAAACATCCCAATAAAATATGCTATAGTTTATATCACAAACAAATTTGCATAGGATTTCGTTAGACGCTTATTCATTCTTTATTATGAGCTTTTGTTGCATTTGCCTATAGCAAAATTACAGTGCTGTCTGGGTGGCCTGAATCCCTGATACTGTGAATTCTCTGTTGGTGTGAACACCCATTTTTTTATACAGAGTCCCTGTAGCGTGAACATCAGAAACCTAACATGAATACAAATTGTATGCACACGAGCTACATATGTTCCAAACATTTCTTAAGCCTTCTACATTCGTCATATATGGTCATATAAGTAAGATTGTAAGATTGGTAAATGGTAAGATTGTCCAACTTATATACAACGTCTACGTCACTGCAGTCTTTGTCTGCAATAGCGGTGGAAGAAAGCACGTTTGAGTTATAGCAGTTGTAGTAAAGTGTTTTCGTGCCCAAATTTTTATCATCACGAAAAAACTGAAGTTATTAAGCAATTAGAAACGGGCGAAGGCGCACAAATTTTGATCACAAAATACGGAATAGCCAAATCTACAGTTTCTGCCATAAGAAAAAGGTCAACGGAATAATCTTAAAGTGGTGACCACTAGCCAAATTTGTTCGGTAAAAACACGCCAATAACGTGTACCAACGCTACGCTTAGAGATAAAATGGAGAAACAATTGAGCTTATAGAGGTCATAGTATTGCACTTATGGAGGTTTTACGACAGGGCAATGGGTCTCAGTCAAACATCTTCCCATTCGACACAATTTGGTTGTATCCGGTTTAGAAAGTGAGGTGTTACTATTCCTGAACCGGCTACTTACATATGTAGATATATGTATGTACTTTCAAATTATGTATTCTACAATTGACGACTAATGCCTCCCTTAAGAAACGGGGTAACGATATTTTTTCTCAGTTGTCAGTTGATAATGGCAGCATGCCAAACTTACATCATAGCTCATGGAATACAACTAGAAAATCTCCAATCTCTTTCAATGGGATAACTTTTTGAATCATTATGTATCTGATACTTCTCGACATTGAAAAGGCATTCGACACTGTTTGGCACAATGGTCTTTTATTCAAAATGATTAGTTTCGATTTCCCCATATTTTTATGTAAAATTGTCCAAAGTTTTTTGTCGAGTCGTTGTTGCAGAGTATATGTCAATCATTGTCCGTCCAATTCAGTCAACATTCCCGCAGGCGTTCCTCAAGGCTCAGTCCTTGCGCCGATATTATATAATTTATACACATCAGATATCCCAAACTTACCGGAATGCGAAATTGCTGTATATGCCGATGATACTGCAATATACTCGTCGCATGAATTCGGTTTCAATATTGAGACGAATCTGCAAAATGCGGCAGAAATATTAAGATTGTATTATAGTAAGTGGAAAATAAAAGTGAATACGGAAAAGATTCAAGCTATCTTTTTTACTAGAAAAAGAAAGTCTTGTTTCTTACCGTCTACCAATTTAACAATAAATGGCAATTCCATACAATGGGAGGCGGTCGTTAAATACTTAGGCGTTTATCTTGATAAGAAGCTTACCTTCAGGGAACAAACTGCGAGGACATTACATAAAATAGGTATTGCTATTAAAATGCTATATCCATTTATAAATAGAAACTCTTCACTGACAACCGAAAATAAGATATTAATACATAAAGTCATCTTCCAGGCAATGCTACTGTACGGCTGTCAAGTGTGGGGCAAGTGTGCGGATTGCCACATTAAAAAATTGCAAACACATCAAAATAAAATTTTGAAAATGATGCTGAACCTTCCTTGGCATCACTCCACCTCCAATCTACATAATAGAGCCAATGTTGAATTGATATCTGATAGAATTCAAAAACTTATCGAGACGTTCTTGATCAGATGTCACTTCTCCGATAATCCACTAATTAATGAACTGAAAACCACCTATCAAAGATTATAATGATTTCCACATGTTTGAAGATATCTAAAATATTTATTTCAGTATATTTAGCTGTTAACTCACTTATTTATTTATGTACTATTTATGTGTTAATTTATTATTTTGTTAATTCAATTATTTGTTTATTTATTCATTTGATACATAATTTTTCTAATAACTTATGTACATATTTGTTTATCTATTTACCTATTTGTTAATTTATTTATGTTTTTATTTATCTATCAATTTATTATTTAAGTTAACACAATGCACTTGGGTCACGCACTAAGTGCATGCCGGCGAATCATACGGGATTCGCTGAGTCAGTTTGTTCAGGTGCAAACATGTTCTCACAGTGCCGGTGCACTGGGATCCAATTGCACCGCACCGGATACACGCGCCGAGACAGAATTGATGACTTAGCACATTGGACAATGGGAACGATGCCTTCCTACGGGCATGGATTAGATTTAAGAATTAGTCTTAAGCGGGAATTTGACTTGTGAAGATTTGTTTTATAGAAATAAAGTATATTATTTTTGACCACAGTGTTTATCTTAGTAAGTCGGACGGTTAGGCCAACCCCTTGGCGATTTTTTTTATGCCCTCTTCAAGGACATGATTTAACTGGCGCCCGAGCAGGGACGGTTCCGTAGACGACATCCTTTTTTTTTCCTGTGATCGCTTTTACCCTCTAACCAGGGTACGAGGTCTACACGTTCTGTTGAACGCAAATCACTGTTCCCATGAGAACACAGTGATTACACATAGACTCTCAAAGCTTCCATCGTTCCCATGAGAACACGAATGGAGATCACGCAGGAATCAAAAGGATTCGTGTGAAGCAAATCGTGCCTTAGTAGGGTACTTACAATCGTCAACGTTTGTACCCAAAACGGATAACACGATCCTTCCAAAAGAACCGTACCCACATTGTACCCGAGTACATTCGATAACGTTTTTTTTTTGTTTTTTGTTTCTTCAGCGAAAACCAAACCAAAAAGGAAAATTCTCTTGTGAAAAACTCTTAGTGATGCCAAATATAGTGCTAATGTAAGCAGCTAAAAGAAGGAAAATCAATTTTGTTTGAAGGAGAAAAACCTATCAATTTTGTGAAAGAGAGAAAGGCCTTTAACGCCAAATTATTTAATTATATCTATAATTAGAATTCAAGAAATTTAATGTGCCGATAAGGAAAATTAATCCTGTGAAAAAGAATCGATATTGTAATAAAAATTAGAATTCGTGAAATCGAATGTGCCTATCTTTGCAAAAAAAAGAGAAAGAAAGAAATCAACCAAACCCGCGAAAAAGAAAAAATAGCTGATACATTGTAGCATCTTTTTAATTTTGAAATTCGATAAAGCTAATGTGCCGACCAAATCCGGGGAATTAATTATCATTATTTGATTAGAATAAGTAAATTACCAATACTTGTGCAACCCTGTGGAAATTGTGAATATAAATAAGTGTGCCCTTGTAAGTGCGAACTCGGTGTGTGAAAAGATAGATAGCTAAATAAAAAATAAAAATAAACCACTTGAAATTAAGGTACAATTAAAAACGTTAGTAAGCGCCACTGTTTCTGGGGTAAGTAATCTTTTTGTATAATCGATTGATAATATGGATGCGGTAACCAAGTCTTTAACCGAACTGACGGGTGCGGTAAATGCCATTCTCGCGCAATTGAAAGGGCTTGAGGGACGGCTCAAGACGCTCGAAGATGGGCAGTCATCGCAATGCCCACCAATAAATGAACCGGTCGAGCTGTGCGCCCCAAAAAATGAGGCAGAGCTGCGGGATATATCTCGATTGCCGGACTGCGTAAAAGAATTACAAGTCTTTGATGGTAACCCCACTCAGTATGTGACCTGGGTGCACATAGTAGAGGGCATCCTGAAAGATTTCGAGATTGTTAAGACAAAGCCTATATACCGAGCTATTCTGCAACATGTCCGACAAAAAATAAGAGGCCCTGCCGATGCCGCGCTAGTCTCTTATAACATCTTTGATAATGACTGGCAGCAAATTAAGCAGTGTCTCTACCTCCATTATGCAGATAAGAGGGATATGAGAACTTTGGAGCATCAGCTCAATCAGTTGTCTCAAAAAAACTCAAGGTTGGATGAGTTCTACGCTGCGGTGAACCACCAACTGTCCCTAATGATCAACAAGATCAAAACTGAGACATTCAGCCAAGAAACGGTTACGGCACTCGTGGACACTTATAGAAATCGGGCCTTGGACGTTTTCATCCGCGGCCTTAACGGCGACCTGTCCAGGATGTTGATCGTCCAGAAGCCAAGGACCTTGCCAGAGGCCTACTCGGCCTGTCTGGAGATACAAAACCTTAACTATCGAAGCCACGCGATTCACAACCCTTCCGCGCCTAATACGATAACGGCCCCAATTAATCAAACTACATTTAGAGGTGAGTTCAGGCAATCCATGCCACAGCGGAAATTCCCCGCTCATTTTGCGAATCAATTGAAGCGCTTCTCTGACCCACGAGTCGAAACCGACCCACCTTTGAGGCCAACGGCGCCAAAACCCCATGAAAGAATGGAGGTTGATCGTTCAATGCAATCACGAAACGTGAATTACATGAACCGTCCCCGCGGCTCAAACCCTTTCAAAAGAAAAGCTAGATCCGACAATTATGCCCACAAACAACAGAGGGTATATCACATGGAGGCGCTTGAAGAACAACCTCCAACCGATTACGACGAAATGGCTGAGGAGGAAGCCCAAGATCAGGTAAATTTTATGACGGACGCCCATCCAGCGTTCCATATTTAGAATATGTAACAAAGGATGGGCTCACCCTCAACTTCCTCGTTGACACGGGTGCTAATAAAAACTTCCTCAGTCCATCCGTCATTAAAAAAACATCATCTCCCCCAACTCCACTTGTTCACCCCTTTTACGTTCACTCAGCAGGAGGCAAGATTAAAATAGAGCAAAAAATCTGCGGCAGGTTTTTCCAGAAATTAGGTAACGACACGTTGTTCACCTTTTATGTCCTTCCCGGTCTCGTTTCATTCGATGGGATTATAGGAGATGACACGCTAAGAGAACTCGAAGCGGTCATTGACAGAAAACGAAATACTTTGTCCCTTAAACCAAATATAACGATCCCATTGAAGGCGAAGCTATCCAAGGAAGTCAATATCACGCTGGACGAAAACCTGCCCGAAAATGTGAAGCTCGAACTTCACGAATTAATTAAGAAGTATGATTCGCTTTTTGGCCCCATTAACCTGAACGAAGCTGTAAAAACGACAGTCAGAGCGGAGATTAGAACATCCACAAATGAACCAATTTACAGTAAGAGTTACCCATATCCGGCTTGTATGAGGGAAGAGGTGGAAAGAGAAATAAAAAACCTCTTAGACGAAGGCATAATTCGCCCCTCAAAAAGCCCTTACAACTCGCCAATTTGGGTGGTTCCAAAGAAACCGAAACCGTCAGGGGAAAAACAGTACCGGATGGTGATTGATTATAAAAGGCTTAATGCGGTCACGATCTCGGATACGTACCCGATCCCCGACATTAACTCCACGCTCGCCAGCCTAGGCAAAGCAGCATACTTTACGACATTGGATCTGACCTCGGGTTTTCATCAAATCCCGATGAAACCCTGCGACGTACCGAAAACTGCATTCTCGACTATGAACGGGAAATACGAGTTTTTAAGGCTACCATTCGGGCTGAAAAATGCGCCCGCAATTTTCCAACGAATGATTGATGACGTGCTCAAAGAATATATAGGGAAAATATGTTACGTTTACATCGACGACGTTATAGTCTTTGGTAACGACGAGAGCACTCACCTTAAGAACATCGATACGGTTTTCTCGAGACTTCAAGAGGCCAACCTGAAGGTGAACCTCACAAAAACCAATTTCATGAAGCCAGAAGTCGAGTTTCTCGGGTATGTCATTACGCGTGAAGGAATTAAGGCCGACCCAAAAAAGGTAATGGCCATCGACAAAATCCTTCCTCCACAGAACTTAAAAGAACTGAAGAGTTTCCTCGGGTTAACATCCTATTACAGGAAATTTATTTGCGATTACGCAAAGGTCGCCAAGCCACTCACTAACCTCACGCGTGGGGACAATGCTCAGATAAAAGCTAATGCATCCAGGAAAGTCCCAATTACGCTAAACAAAGAAGCGTTGCAGGCCTTCAACGATTTGAAGACTCTGCTAACGTCATCAGAAATCTTGTCCTTCCCGGACTTCGATAAACCATTTAACCTTACCACCGACGCTTCTAATTACGCGATAGGAGCGGTATTGTCACAAGGTGAGGCAAACTGCGACAGACCAATCGCTTACATCTCACGTTCTCTGAATAAGACCGAAGAAAACTACGCGACGAACGAGAAGGAGATGTTGGCCATTGTCTGGGCCTTAGACAATCTAAGATCATACTTGTACGGAGCAAAAAAGATCAGAATTCATACCGACCACCAGCCTTTGACGTTTGCGTTGAGCAACAGAAATTTCAATGCTAAATCGAAACGCTGGAAGTCGCGTATCGAAGAGTACAACTATGAGCTCGTATACAAACCTGGCAGATCGTGGCAGATGCCCTATCGCGTCTCAAGACAGAAGTCAACCACTTATCCGATTCGGTACATGTCGAACCGGCACAAAGTGTGGACACCAACAGCGATTCTCACACCGAAACAGCTAGCGAAAACGGCACAAGAACTGTCAGCGTCGCATCTGACAGCGGTCCCGATAACACACAGTTAACCGAAACTGCGAGCGAAGAGCAATCTTCTATCGGCACCGCCCATAGTGCTGAACAAGACAGTTCCGACTTGATTCCTCACGTGGAGGCCCCCATCAACGTATTTCGAAACCAAATTATTATCAAAATTGGTAAAGGTCTCGAAATTTTAGAGGAGCCCCACTCGGGCTTCACCCGACACTACTTTGCAATAGAAAATCAAGATAAACAAAAGCTAACCAACCTGCTCAAATCAAAGTTGAGACCCAATATTGTTAATGGTATCAAGATACCGGAATCACATTTGCAATTACTCCAGGAGGTGTATCTCGAACACTTCACCAACTACAAGCTACGTATCACACAAAGAGTCGTCAATGATGTGAGAGATGAGAACATGAAATTCAATGTCATTACCGATGAACACAAAAGAGCCCACAGAAACGCTAGAGAAAACAGAGAACAACTTCTCGAAAAGTACTATTTCCCTAGCATGACTAGCCTGATTAAGAAATACACGGGAGCCTGCGAGATTTGCAAACTGAATAAATACGACAGGCACCCAAACACACCTGAGTTCCAACCGACCCCAGTGCCATCATATGCATGTGAGATCCTACACATGGATATAATGGAAATTCAGGGTGAAAAATTTATCACTTGCGTCGACAAGTTTTCAAAGTTCGGAAAAATATTCCATGTACAAAATAGGTCATCCCTCTATCTCAGAAACAAGATCACGAAGGTACTGCACTACTTCACAGTCCCAAAAGTGTTGGTGACTGATAACGAACGCAGTTTCCTGAGCCCGATCATTCTTAATTTTATCAAAATGCTGGGCATCAAGCATTATCAGACCCCAGTCTACCGTAGCGAGGTAAATGGTCAGGTGGAGAGATTCCACTCGACTATAATAGAAATATACCGATGCTTGAAGGCGGAACACAAGGGTCTGCGTCTTAAAGAATTACTGAACATTGCGGTGGATAGGTATAATAATACCGTCCATTCCGTAACCAAGAAGAAACCTTCTGACATCTTCTTTAATAGATGTCAGCGCATAAACTACCAAAAACTATTAGAATTTCGGGCCAGAGTGAACAAGGAGTTAAAGGGTGAGATCGATAGGAAACAAAAAATGAACAACATTAGGTTCAACAAAAAGAAAGAAAAACCAGCGGTATACAAGAAAGGCGACATAGTTTACACAGCCTACAAAGGCATCCGCGCGAAAAACAAACCCCTTTTCCGAAAAGAAACAGTGGCCAGAAATAACGAAGTAACCATAATTACAGCCTCCGGACGCAGAGTCCACAAAAGTCATGTTAAAAACACACCAAGTGCGTAACATGACACTAAATTAATAAAAAAAAAAAGAAAAAAATTAAAAGGGGAAGGGTTCAGCACACAATTTTTAAATTTTTATCCAATTTTTTAATGATTGCACACACTACTGTAACATCTTAGCATTAGTATTAAGCGCACAGTTTAACATATTAATAATGTAATTAGAATAATTAGAAAATAAGACTACTATCACTTTGATAGCGTTAAAAACTAAACGTATAATCGAAAATTGTGAAACATGTCATCTTCTATGTCACCTATTTAGAGATAATTTTGCATGAAATAAAAACCAAACAATTTAATGTATCCACCAACACATCACTGTACCCTTTTTACTCGAAACGTTCACCTTTTCAGATCTGTCTTCCTAGCCACCGTCAATGGCTACCAAATTTTTAGCTATCAATCACCCGTCGTCACGATAAAAGAAGGCAAGGGTTGGATCATTGACGGGCACTTCAAACTAGTGCACGTAATTGACCTAAAACAATTCGATAGCCTGCTGAATAGGCTAAACACATCGATAAACCCAGAGAGCCTTAAGAGCCCGGAAAAAAGAACCACAATTGAGTTCTATCTGAGGGAGATCGGTGAAAAGCTGACCCTGCTCAAGGGAGGAAAAAGGCGGCGCGCAAGGTCCATCGATTGGATAGGATCGGCCTGGAAGTGGGTCGCAGGAAACCCCGACGCAGCGGATTGGGACAAAATCCTCGCGAGCGAGCAGGAAATCATCGAAAACAACAACCATCAGTACAAAATCAACAGTCAACTTTTCGGTGCTATGGGAGAAACAACGAAGAAGGTCAATTGGATGATAGACCAATTCAAGAATGAGGTCCAGTCATCAAGCGTCGGAAGATTCGAGCAAGACATTCTCAACGAGATCCTGATAGTAAGGGATGAGGTCAACGAAATGATACGGGCCTGTCAAATAGCAAAGAGTGAACTAATAAATACGAATCTCCTAGATAAGGAAGAAATCGGGAGAATTGTTAGCGCAATGGAAACACTACCATATGCTAACGAGATTGAAGCCGTAGAATACGGGTCACCATCCATCTACACGAACGGTTCACTATTACTCTACGTCCTCTCAATGCCAAAGGTAAAAAATGAGGAATTCAATTTGCTTCTTACAAGAGCATCAATCACCAATGGTCTACAGATCGACATGGAATTCGATAGAATGCTAATCAACCAGCATGAGACGTTCGGCATTATTGGAAAATGTCTCTCCATTAATAACCTAGTAATCTGCGACGAAAAGTCGTTAGAAAAACTAGCGGAAGACAGCTGCGTGGCCAGACTCTTGAAGGGAGGACATACGACATGTGCCTTCCGTTCAAACACAAAGGAAGTGGTAGAACTCATCAAGGAAGACATGGTGTTCGTAACGAATTTTGAAGGACAACTGGTCTCCAAAAGCATCACGCGGACTCTCAAAGGTACCTATGTGATTCAACTGGACAACGAAATGATTCAAGTAGGAAACAGAACATTTTCGAGCTCCACGTATTCCCATGTCCAGGTACTCCCACCTGTCCTCACGAACATCACAAGTCGGGTGCGAAAAATTGACCTGGAACATGTGCACGGCATAGGTATAAGAAACATAGAACGGCTGAGGAATCTTACCAACCACGTTACGATCTCGTCTGTTGCGGACGTATCAATCATCATACTAGTACTGGTCATAGCATGGATCATATGGCGAAAAGTTAACCTGGACCTAAATCTTCCATCCATAAATGCACTTGGCACAAGAACCGATTCTGCGCGTGACGAAGGGCTCCACCGGGTTCAAGAGCCCACGACGACACGATCCTGGCCATCTGACGTCACGTTAGATCTACGGGACGTAGATCTTTAAAGGGGGAGGAGTTAACACAATGCACTTGGGTCACGCACTAAGTGCATGCCGGCGAATCATACGGGATTCGCTGAGTCAGTTTGTTCAGGTGCAAACATGTTCTCACAGTGCCGGTGCACTGGGATCCAATTGCACCGCACCGGATACACGCGCCGAGACAGAATTGATGACTTAGCACATTGGACAATGGGAACGATGCCTTCCTACGGGCATGGATTAGATTTAAGAATTAGTCTTAAGCGGGAATTTGACTTGTGAAGATTTGTTTTATAGAAATAAAGTATATTATTTTTGACCACAGTGTTTATCTTAGTAAGTCGGACGGTTAGGCCAACCCCTTGGTTGGCGTTCGCGATTTTTTTTATGCCCTCTTCAAGGACATGATTTAACTTTTATTTATTTATTTATATATTAATGCTACATTACTTTTCTGTAAATCTATTGATTTGTTAATTAATTTATATTTTTATTTCTCCATATGTGATATTATTTTTAAGTATTTATTTATTTATTTATTCATTTATTTATTTATTTATTAATTTTTTTTTTATATATATTTATTTATTTATTTATTTGTTATATTACTGTATATATTTTATATTCCTTATTTTGTTTTTTTTTTTTTGTTAATTTATTAATAATTTTTGGTATATTGGCTTTCTGTTGATTAATTTAATTTTTATTTTAATAAATTTATTTTTTTTTTTTCTTTTCTTGAATTGAGGGGTTTTCTCGTTGTTTCCCTTCCAAAAAAAAATCCTTTGTAAAGTAAATATTTCAATTTTTTTAAGAATATTTCAGTTGAAAGATAAACATATCATATCATATCTCTGTATTGTAAATTGTGTGGTGACTTGCCTTTGTAATTTTATAACGAAATAAAAATCTATCTATCTATCTATCTATCTCATATCCTGGCTTGCGCGGAAGTTGTATAAATGAAGGCGAATTGTTTGTGTGAATCATCTACATATGGTATGTACCTAGTTGCATAGCAAACTTACGAAAAACTTTGAAGAACTGTGTATATAAAGTGTAGAAGAAGCCGCTGATCATTTATAATGAACTACGAGGCACGATTTCGAAAAGAAAGCATATTTAATCAATAAAGAATTATCCTAGCCAAAATTTCGAAGAGACATACATAGAACTATTGGAAACTTTATAACCCGAGGGAGGAGACTTTGGCTATCTGCAGAGGTGAATTTTAGGTTGTGGTGCATGTTATTCTAGTTCTACCCCACCAGCTACCACTGTCTGACTCCTGGAAAAAACGCTTAACAAACCTGGATCGCTTGCAGAATTTAAGTTTTTTGGTTAAAATATTTTTTTCTATCCTTCAACCGAAGGCAATAATGGTTTAGTATGCCTGGAAGTGAACTTTTCTAAGAACACCATCAAACGTTGCCCCATAAAAGACATAGAAGAGATAAAGAAGTAACTTTGGTCATTCGAAATTGAAACAAAGTGATAAATGAGTGTAGTTGGTTTGTTTCTGCATTAAATTCAAACACATCACTTCACTACTAATACTGCAGACTGCAGAAGCGCCTGTCTTTTCTTAACAAAAGATTCAGTCATGGTCTGTTCTTTGTTCAGACATCTGAGTTTCTGTAACTAAACAAACGTTTCCGGAATTCTACACTCGTATTTACATATTCACACGTCAAGAATTGTTTTTTTAAAAAAAACTAGTAACTCATATTTAAGAATTTATTGTATTTATATTTCTTTGCACATTTTTATTACCGCATTAGGTCCGCTTGAACTCGAATCCCGACTGAAGAACACAACAAAAGAACCGCCAATTCTCCAACACTTAACCATGAATCTAACCCGTGAAGTTTTTTTTTTATATTTTAAACTTTGCCGGTGGGTATCAAACTGAACATAGTTTTTTTTGTTGAAAATGTTCAAATCATTTGCATTTGCTTTTTTTTACCACATTTAAGTCGTTTTTGTCCTCCGGCGTTGTAGTGGAACTAAACCATACAGAGACAGAAGATTGAGTTGTAATTAATTACGAAATCAAAGCGTGTACATCGACCCGCTCCCCTTGCACTGTTGATTTCAACAATAGTCTAGTTTGTCTTTTTTTAATAATTAATAACAATTGCTTCTTTTTTTTTTGCTACCTACCGCTATTGTCATTAAGATGTTGCTCAAAAGGTTTAATTAGTGTAAGACTGTTACAATGAATTTTGTGGGACATGGTTTTTGTTGCAAGTCTCAGAAGTGGGTGACAGATATTTACGTTTCTTGTTTAAATTGCAATTTGGGTTAATTTTATGTTTAAATCAAACAATTTGAACCCTATTGGGCCGAAACTGATACAAATTGAACTCATCATACTCGTTTGTGCTACTGCTACTCCCTTATGTTGCATGCACATGTCCATGTCCATGGATTCACGGGCTGTGAAGTGGAACCAGTGATATCCGTTTGTTACGCGACAGTTAATCTCTTTATACACATTTACAATCAAAGAAATATATGTACTTATATGTGCTACCAAGTGAGTCAGACTGATACATATTTAGTTGTTAATTTTGTAACTATGCCTTTGGGGGGTCGGCATGTAGCACATTTTAGTGTTAAGTTTAAAATTTTGAGCAATTTGGTGGTGATTACTATGCTAACTACAAGCAGCGGGTTATACGTATACCTACAGATATTTAACTTGTGTTATTTGAAAATAACTCGCCCGGGAGAGTTGAAAACTGTCCAATTTAGACGTGGTTTCCAAAAGTTTTGGGGCTTTGAGTTTGAACTTTTGTACGGACGAACCATTACTTCGTTCAATCAAAACAAGACCGATTACTACGATAGTAAGATCTTTGGGCATTCTACCTACGAGTAAGTTCTATAAACTAATAACAGCACATTTTGACAAAAGAAAAGTAATATTTTACAAAAACTTGGATTGATGCAACGAAAGACATAACATTGACGATCAAAGGTAATGCACTCACTTCAACACAATTTCTCCAATATCGTTGCTTCTGATATTCGATTTAAACGGTCTCCAAAATCAAATAAAGTAAAGAATAATAAAAAAACATAACCAAAGTCAACATTTGGGCTGAAGTTTATCCTCCGAAAATCAAAACAAGAAGTTGACTAGACTCATATTTAAATGAATTGAAAACACTCGATTCCTAGCTCTCTGTTCAAGTGTCAATCAAATGAGCATCGAATGCAGTTTCACCCTGAGACAAATAAAGGAGGAATCAGAAATCAGAATATGACGACCCGTCAATCGTTCAATGGAATTCGAAGAAATCCAGTGACGTATATGTCTTGTCATGTATGTATAGATGTACTGTACGTAGTATGAAATGAAACCCTGTAGATTCTGCAACTATGAGGACGAGACTCCAGATCATTTGATTGAAAACTGCAAGACACTATTTCGTCAAAGGAGAGGCTCTTGAGAGACTTACCTCGTAGACATCCACGAGATTTGCTTACTGGAACCCCTTAAGATCAATCAATCAATCTGATGAATACTCGAAAGACGATTAAATAGTCAACTATACTAGTATAATATATAACAAAACAATCCAGCAACTTTGAATGCTGAGATCCTTTTTAAAAAAATCCGGTCAAGAGGAAGTCGTACTTGCGCAATATATATATATATATACATAACAGATTTACGATTATGTTGAATACAAATATGAGCAACTTGATGAAATTATCTATCTGATGCCCTTTCTCATCTGCTCCGAATAATAATTATACATCCACACACAACATTTAAAGAATACCAGATATGTACGCATGTGCTTCATTAAATGCGTGGAATTTTGGAATCTGTCCCTCTTTATGTGGCTGTACACAAATTCAATTTTTCCCAATGAAGTAAAAGGAGAGAAACATATATTATAAAAGTATAGGAAACCATCAAGATTCCTCCATGTTGAAATCAATGGTTTAAGTATAAGCCCAATGCTGATTGTTGGGGCATATTTCTAGGATCAATCATTCAATTTTTACTCTCGCACATACAAATTTCCCTACACATATCTGCTTTTTAGCCGATTGTGATAGGGTTACGTCTGGATTTCTGGATTTTTAAACAGTTGGGTAGCTGAAATTAAAAAACAATTAATTAAAAAAAAACTGTTGAACGTAGGGTAGTCCTGATAAGTTTTGGTTCCATCTACACTTTATACTCAACGTTTGTGATTTTATTCAGATTTTTCTGAGCAATATTTTCACAGATAAAGCCTGGGACAGCAATTTGCTAACGTTTTGTTTAAAAGTGTTAAGAAAAAAGTAACACAAAAAAATATTACATACATCTTTGAGCTCGTGTATTAACGAGCTTTCGTTTGACACTCCACACGATGACCTCAAAATTCATTTTTTTTTTTCAATTTCCCATTTCACCCCCAAAGTCGAAATTCTAAGTTCTGGTCTGTGTTTGGGACACTAATAGCTACAACTGTTTCAAGTTTCAATAGTCTACGTCAAATAGTCTCTAAGAATTTCATGTGTTCCGTTTTTGGGTACGGTATAGTAAAAAAAAAAACTTCGATAAGACATTTTTGGGGCACTCCTGCACAGTTTTCTAAACTTACACATATGTAGGTCTAATTTGAAATCTTAGTTTTCTGTACTGTGCATCCTGGCCTCACATTTTGTATTGTTTTCTCAATAACTTAACACCACCAAACCCCATTGCAGCAC